>OU015551.1:600000-1170387 GCA_907165065.1 Caprimulgus europaeus | reverse complement strand
CCCATGTCTGCTTTGGACCTTCTTGCTTGAAATTGGGTCACAAGTCTCCTGCTTTGGGTTTGGTCTAGTTGAATTCTCCTTCTGGCCAAGTGGGATGCTCGGTGGAGCCTCAGCTGTGTTTCCTTCGTTAGTGTCTTCTCGGCCGTGATGTAACGAGCAGCCTCTGAGGTTAGAGCGGCTGCAGCCACGACCTGCAAAAGCAACCTGGGGTGAAACAGCTGAAGAGGAAGAAGACTTTGCTGCCTTGTGGTCAGAGATCCTGCAGAAGTCCTCTCGGTTTCTATTAGTTCAGAACTCAAAACTGAGTGCTCGGGTTTTTTTAAGCTGCTGTTTCTAGCTGAGGTGCCTGCAAACCCTTCTTGTCCTCCTCTCTGGCTTCAGACACCTCCGGAGCAGGGCTGCAGGGAAGCAGTGGAAGGGGCTGGCAGTGACCTGGGCTGGCTCCTGTTCTCCCCCCCTCAGGGCTGGTGGCACAGAGGTGTTGCTCTCCCTGTGCTGACTTTCCAGGAACCGTCCAGCTCTGCAGGGAAGCGTGAGGTTGATCCAAATGGAGCTGTGACGCGCTGGAAAGGCCTCTCAGGTGTGAGCAGCCTGGAGTGGAAAACCAGTCCTGAATTCAGTCCTGTGGGGTTTTTACCTCCTCCTTGTAGCCAGTGTTGCTTTTCTAGGTTTCTAGTGGTGCAGAGCACTAGGTGTGGGTCAGGAACCAGAGGAGTGTCACATGAGATCCTGGTCTTGGGGGTGAGTGATGCTCTGAGAAGGGCTTGGGAATTGAGGCGTCTCAGGGAACTGATGTCCAGAGCCATGAGCTCACAGCAAACCTTTGGGCTCATCTCTAGATGGCTCTTTGCAGTCAAAATTGGAAAATTGGAGATCCTTTGGGCCAGGCACTTAACTCACTTCTTGCAGGAGCTGGTCCCAAAGCCTTTACAGCCCAAGTGAAGCGGTTTCAGGTCGCGCAGGAGCTCGTGCATCCCAGAGGGTGCCTGTGCCGGCTGCTGGGCTGTTCCCGCTGCTGTTTGTTCTTGTTCCCCTGAGAGAACATCTTCAAGCTGCTGTTCCCCTGCCTGGGCCACCCTTGTGCCCATCCCAGACTCTCAGTTATTTTGGTTTTCTCCCTTAGCTGGAGTCCACAGGCAGTGATCTCCTGAGTAAAGCGCTGGTGTCATTCCTGTGCCATCCAGCTCACCGCACCATTTCCCTGGGGTGGTGGGAAAAGCCAAGCCTGGATGATGCTGAATTCCTGCTGCTCCTCAGGTTCCTTTCAACTGAAGTGCATGGAAATTAAAGCTGAGGAAAAAGATGGGGAGCTGTGACTTACACTCCCCACGGTATAACAGAATCCCAGAATCACCTGGGTTGGAAAAGCCCTTTAAGCTCATCGAGTCCAACCATGAACCCAACACTGACCAGTCCCCACTGACCCATGTCCCTCAGCACTGTGTCTACACGACTCTTCAATCCCTCCAGGGATGGGGACTCCACCACTGCCCTGGGCAACCCCTTCCAATGCCTCAGAACCCTTTCAGCAAAGAAATTCTTCCTCACATCCCATCTCAACTGCCCTTGGAAGTGGAAACCACTGCAGCTTAGGACCTCTGACAACAGGACAAGGAGAGCCTGGTGTGAGCATCTCCTACAGCACGCTGCCTCTTCCAGCCCTTCTGGGTCAGCTCAAAAATAGAGAACAGCACTTCTCCCCCTGCTTTGTATTTTTAAAATCATTGTGGTTTTTTGTTCTGTTTTCTTTAAATAATTTTCTAAAATATTGAAACTGTAGGACTGGTGCTTCTTTACCCGAAGAAGAAAACTGAAAGATTAGTGGGACCTTGTGGTTTGGATTGCCAGTTCTAAAGATTTTTGCCCCTCTCCAGCCTGGGCTTTCAGACCTGGTGAGCACAAGTGCTTGTTCCAAGAGGTGGCTTAACCACATGTGGGTTAATAGCTGGAGATGTGTCTGTCCACGCAGGTATTTAAGGGATAATCTGTGTCGCTTTGTGTCGTGCCAAGAGGGGCTGTCTGAGCTCTGGTCTCTGCTGCTGCGTTTCCAGCTCTGCCCTAATTTTTGGGCCAGCCTCTCCATACGTACAATAGCTAGAAACTGGTTTGTTCCCTGGAGAGGCTCTGAGGTTTAACATTTATAAAATGCTTTGAGATCTGCAGATAAAGGAAAAGCAAGACAATAAGCAGCGACCAGGGCTGTGCCAAAGAAATACCCTGTATCACCACAACAGAGCCGTGCAGGACTGGGTGGAGATGGCTTTTGTTAGAGGGCAAACAACTGCTCCCCAAGCCGCTGCTGCAGACTTGCTTGGGAGCCTGGCTAGCAGGAGGGGTGCAGCTGAGCCCTGACCCTGGCTTTTAAAAGAACTTGTGTCAAGATGATAATATCTGTGGATAAGAGCATGATTGAGGCATGTAGGTGAGTTTTTCCCCATGCTTCCCATTGCCTGGGTTGTCCCAGGGCTCCCTGGGAGCAAACCTGGTCTGGAAGAGATGCTGCCGAGTTGCTCTTTGCTCCCCGGGCAGTGCATCATAAAATCCCCTGGTAAACTTAATCCACTCCATAAACCTCGTTAACTTTCTTTTAACTGCCTTTGCCTGTCCTCAGAGTGAACTCCTTTATAGTCCCTCAGACAAAGGCAGGCAGGAGTGGGCAGGGACGGAGGAACCGGGAGCTGCGCTCCTCCCCGGCGCTGCCGGCCGGCTGGGAGGAGCGCGCTGAGCCTGGGACCGCTCGGCACAGGGGTGCTGGGCTCCTCAGCTGCCAGCTACTCCGTGGACATGGCATCCCAGAACAAGCTGCTTTGGGGTAGGTCTTCCTGCCAGACATCTGGCAACACTGGGATTATTTGGCAGAGGGTGGGAGGATGGAGTGCAAAGGAATTAATTTGTTGGGAATTCTGCTTTCGAGGGATTTGGAGGCAGGTGGGCCGGAGTGTCAGGCTGGAATTTTTTCAGGGATCCTTCTCTCCACCTCCCCACACTCTTGAGTACCTTCCCTTCAGTGCTGTTCCGCTTTTGGGCAGGAGCAGAGCTCGTTAATGCTGTTTGAGGACACACGATCCTGTTTTGGGATCTGCAAGGATAGCCCATCTTTTTCTCCTGCTTCCCTGCCTTCCCCCACAACGTTTGTGTAAGTCCCTTCAAAGCTATTAAAGCAAGCTGTGGCGAGTGGCAGGGCAAGAAGAGGAGAAGGGTCCATAGCTGGAGGCTGGCTCCAGCACACAGCGACGTTCATTGCTAGTCCAGGGCTTCTTGGATGAGGTGGTGGCCCGTGGTCCCTGTGCTGGGAGCTGACGTGGTTAAGTGCTGTAACTGGGTGGGTAACACAACCTGGTTGTGGGGTTTCCTTCTCCTACCAGGGGTTTGTGGAATGGTTTTCATTTCAGCTGGTTTTAGAAACAGATTGAACCGATGTCCGGCTCTCTGGAGAATGATCTTTAATTCGAGCGGCTCGCGTGTGTCTGGTTTTAACTTGAGAGAAACCAGCTCCTCTGAATCGCTGGAAATGGTGCCTGCTTTGAGATGAGGTGGGTTACAGGAGCTCTGGCTCTGCTTGGGAAACCCACAGCTCTTAGTTTTAAATAAGTTAAAAATAAGTTTTTAAATAAGTTTTAAGAACTTGTGTTGAAGTGAGGCACTGCGCTGCGTGCGTCGGAGTGGACAGGGTTCCCCCGGGATGCTGGGATGCAACTGAGACTTTGGGATGCTGCTGCCCTAAGGGGCAATGGGCAGGATGGGCTTTGCCAGCCCAGAATTGGCTTCCCATGAGAGAGTGAAACCTGCGTGCCTGGGGTCACCAGAGGTGGATGTGTGTTCCTCAGCCTGATGGGAGCAGTGTGGGCAGGAGCTGGACAGCCAAACCCCTGGGTGCGGTGGATCCTGGGCTGCAGAGAGGTTTACAACCGGCTTGTTTTCCCCTCAGTTCTGCCTGGGCTTGAGGGTATCCAGTGGAGCAGCTGAGGCAGCTTGCACAGGGGCAGTTGTCCCCTCCAGCCTCGGATCTGCTCCCTCTGCCACAGTGGCAGAAGCAATCGGGGCTCTCGAGTCACCTGAAAGGCGGGAGGCGTGGAGCTGTGGTTTTGCAAACAGCTGACGGTCGCTTGCTGCTGGCCAAGGTCTTCCTCTTCCCGTCCATCCTGGCCTGCCCCATCTTGGGGGCTTCTGGGGCACGTTGTGCTCCAAATGGGGAACTGATTTTCGTTGGGTTTCCTGCTCTCTTACACATTCAGCCACCCATGGAAAGTCCAGTGAGCCCCAGAACTTGCTAAAGATAACTGTGGGGTGAGAAGGGCCCTTTGCTTCCAGAGCAGCGAGTGCTGCAGTGCCTGGAACCACATCATGAACCCAGAGCAGTGAGGAACCAGAGGGAGCTTGGTCCAAGGCCAGGGTGGCCCAGGGTCTCCCCAGGAGTGGACGTGGGAGCTCATGTGCTGGAGACAGTCCGGTCGTTCGGTGGTGGCTTTGGTCCTTCACATTTTCCTTGCAGCCCTGAGGCCAGGAGGGGTTTTCCACCCCCCTCCTCATTTTTACATATATACATATTGTACAACAATACAAATATACTCTTTCCAAAGTTGCTTTTGAAAATGCAGCTGCTTTTCTGTGGGGCAGCAGCTTCTCATCCTGAGCACTGCCATGTTTCACTGAGGTCTGCCAGGAGCCGTGTGGCTCGGCTCTCCCCATCCCAACAAACCCTGGAGCTCCAGGTTTTCAACTCCCTTCAGACAACCAGAGCTTCAGCACTTAAGGGTTGGGCACTGATGCAGCTCTTTTTGTTCACGGAGAAAAAAATGCCTTTGAGCTTCTTGTAGTTAAGAGAAAGCAAGCTTTAAGCAAAATATCAGAGAAACTTCTTAATGGTCAATTTTCCTCGACAGTTATATTGGTGTTCCTGATAAGAAGTGTCACTGCTTGTCTAGACAAAAGCACTAGAAAACAAAACATCATGTAGAGGAGACACAGACAAGATAATCTAATAGGTCTCCTTTTGTCTCCAGCTTGTTCCTCTGAATAGCACACTGCACTGATGTGAGGAGCATTGAAAGGGCTCGATGGGATGTGGTGGCTGAAGCCAGGCTGGGTGCTGATGTGGTGGCTGAAGCCAGGCTGGGTGCTGATGTGGTGGGTGAAGCCAGGCTGGGTGCTGATGTGGTGGCTGAAGCCAGGCTGGGTGCTGATGTGGTGGGTGAAGCCAGGCTGGGTGCTGATGTGGTGGCTGAAGCCAGGCTGGGTGCTCACTTGGCTTCACCACGCCGGCTGCAGAGCAGGGGGAGAAAACCAACTCCCACCCTTCTCAGCAGCGCTGCATCGCTCCTCTGAAACCCAGACAGTGGGTTGGTGTGTGCCCAGGGTCATGTGAAAGATGTCAATTAGGTGAAATGTGGCTCCTCAGTGTTGTAATAGAAGAATAAAACCTGCTGTCATGAGATCCTCATGGGGCTTCCTCGGAACTGTGCGGTGTGTTTCTCTCGGGGCTTGTTTTGTTGTTCAGCATGAGGGATCAGACCAAGGCGGACCAGCTCCTGCTGACCACCCTTGAGTGATGCTCCAGTTGCACCCAGGAAATGGTTTGAAATGTTCAGGCAGGAAAGGAGTGTTGGTTAGTCCTAGGAAACGGAGGAGCTGTGCTACACGTTGAGTGCCATCTACTGGCACCTCCTCCATGGGATGGACGTTGGCCCTGGGAGAGGGAGAGCTGGCACCAAGGTCAGCAGCGTGGGACTTGCTGTGGGGGTCATGAAGGGACAGCTCAGTGTGCCCAGCCTGTTGATGAAGGGACAGTAAGGATGGGCTTCCCCTCAGATCCTCTTTGTGGGAGCAAGTTGTAGTTCCACCCAATGCAGGAGGAGCCCAGTAGATATCTGCTGAGGTTGACAGCTCCCAGCCTGAGCTGGATGCTTCATACCACACCTCCATGACTGGTGGGTACCTCCATGGGATGCACCTGTGCTGCTGTGGGCAGGAGCTGTGCCACCCTCTGTTCCTGTCCCCTCTGTTCCTGTCCCCTCTGTTCCTGTCCTTTCCCTTGAACTGGCCCCAGATACTTGTCTCCATACTGAACCAGACCAGGTGACAAATCTAGATTTAAAAAAAAACCAACCCACCACCTCCCTTAATCTCTTCACCAGTGTTTGGGCTGATGCTCTGCTTGGAGATGGGTGTTGTGATCTGGTTTTATGGACAAAGGGAACCAGGACACAAGGGGTTGGAGCAACTTTATGGTGTCCTCTGGCCAACGTGTCAAGAAAAAGGGTCTCAGAGACTGATTGATGCCTAACCCCATGGTGCAACACATTGTTGATTTCTGCTGAGGTCAAGAACTGGTTGAGACTTTGCCTGATGGGCTCTACACTGTCTACACCATAAACCTCTCTAGACCTTAAAACAAAGCTGATGACTTTATTATTTCTCCAGGTAAGCTCTTCCTGTGACTTGTCCTTTTGACTTTAGGGTACAAGGGGAATCTGAGACATGGAGTATGGTCATGCAAAGATGTGGATTCCTTGCAGGGGAAGGGACAAGTGAACATCTTGAAGTGTTTGTATTTAAAGAGAAAACAAAAAAGTGTTGTGGTTCTTGGAAATGGTGTTTCTTAGTAGCCAGTAGATCGAATACAGCCCTTTTTAATGCAATTTAAATAATCAATGGTATATTTGATTACAGAATCATTTGGCAGAGCTCTAAATAGGTCACATCTGTCCTTAAATTGTTCTTGAGGTAAATATCTCACCGTGCTGTGTCACATTGGCCAAATTCTGTAAGAACTGGTGCCTGGGAAGGAAAACTCGTTGGCTGTACATGTGATCACCCCCAAAACTCTGCACCCTGTGTGCTTCTGGCACTTGGTTTTGCTTTAGGGATGCCTTAGTAAGACTGGCTGGTATCTTTGTGGGCATGTTCAGCTCCTGGAGGTTGCAATCCTGCGGTTACAGCACTGGAACCGGGTCTGGCTGATGGTTTTGGTGTCAGACAGGTGTTGGTGGCTTCTGTGTTGCCCACCAGCTTGTTCTGAAGGGACAGAATGGAGCTGTGAGCCCGCTGCAGTGCTTGTGCTGGGAAAGGAGAAGGCAAAAAACTGAACCTTTGTTGTGGTGACCAGAATCTTGAAGCTGTTTGCAAACAAAAGCTGGAGCTGAGGGCTTGCCCCAGCCCCGCCGAGGGAGGCAGGCAGGCAGGTGGTGTTGAGAACACTTTGTTTGGGAAAGTTTTTCTCATTGTGTTGAACAATTCTTCTTAGATAATCCTTCCTGTGGGCTGAATCATCGTCTGGGCCAACACGTTAGCCATCCTAGCCAGCCCCGCGGCCGCATCCTGTGAGGTCCGGAGCATCCTGTGCCGCCGACGGACCCGGAGGGCACTGGGCTGCTCAGCACCCCGCAGGATTGCAGCCCCTGTGTTTTGGGTTAGAATAAACACTCTGGGATGTGTGGTTGCTTCAGCCTTCCTCTCCCCCCTTGGGATCTGTTTTTTCCCCTTGCTCCGAGGAAGTTTGCAGGGTGAGCTGCTGGCTCGTTAGCAATAAAACACCCAAGTCATTAACCCCCATCCCTCTCCCTGCTAGGAGAAGACTTACAAATAAACTACCAAGGCCACTGTGATTGTGTGTGCGTGCTTGGCCGTTTTCCCCCTGTAATTTCCACATTATTTGGAAGCAGTCTTTAATTTTGTCTAATTTTTAACTGCCTCTGGCCTCCCTACCTGCTGGCCGCGGGGCGGTGGTGGGCTGGGGGCTCACGTCCACACGGCTGGCGCTGCTCTCTCCCGGGGAAGCCGCCAGGGAAAGTCTTTTTTTGTTTGATCTGCAATGTCTCCTGCAAACTTTGGGGTATTTTTTTAGTCAGGTATAAGTAAACAGGCTTTTGTCCCCTATTTTCTTACTCAGTGAGTAACAGAAACCACGTGGGAGAAGGTTTTTACTCCCCAGCAAAAGGGCAGCGTTCTGGTTCCAGCTCTGATACCGTAATTTGATTTTACATTGCAAATGAAACAATACTTGGAAAGATGCAAATCAGAGCAGAAATAGAAGTGGATGCTTCTAAGTCAAGGAGTGGGGGGGTGTGTGTGGCTGTTCTGTGTGTCTGCATCCATGTGTAAGACACAATACGGGAGGTCGATACCTTGGGGCGTCTCGGGGGACCCGCGCCCGCCGTGTTTCGTTCCTCGCTGGCATCAGGCTGCTCTGCGCCCTCAGCAAAGTGAATTCTTTCTCTGGACAACAACACGTGGGTTAGCGTGGAGTGTCTGCACCTCTCATAAGTGTGCAACTTTGTGGGAAGATAAATGAGCTGGAAAAAAACAGGATGTGGAGTTACTCTCGCTCTTCTCCCCAAAGCTTTCTGTTTGGTGGGATGGAGCCCCTTGCTTTGGGAATAAGCCTCTATCTACTGAATTTAAATTGTTTTGTGGTTGCAAACATGTTGGTGTTGTTGAATGTGTGTGATGGAGAGCGTGAGTATAAGTTCCCTACAGGACTGTCTTCATGTTTGTTTGTGGGATTGCAGCTCCCTGGAGACCTCAAAGGTCCTATAGACACACGTATGGACTTCAGGCTGAGGGCTCCTGAGTGGCACGAGCCTGATGTTCAGGTCAAGGATGTAACTCCCTGCAAGGAGGGTGCAGAGAGGTGGGGGTGGGTCTGTTCAACCAAGGACCAAGTGACAGGACAAGAGGAAATGGGCTCCAGTTGTGCCCAGGGCAGTTGAGATTGGATCTGAGGAAGAATTTCTTTGCTGAAAGGGTTCTGAGGCATTGGAAGGGGTTGCCCAGGGCAGTGGTGGAGTCCCCATCCCTGGAGGGATTGAAGAGTCGTGTAGACACAGTGCTGAGGGACATGGGTCAGTGGGGACTGGTCAGTGTTGGGTTCATGGTTGGACTCAATGAGCTTAAAGGGCTTTTCCAGTCGAGGTGATTCTGTGTCATTCTGTGTAACTCCTCGTAGCTCCATGGGGTTTAATGTTCATTTAATGGAATGAAGCATTTTCAAGCTGCATGGCTGGAAATAGTGAGGAGCTGCGTGTTGGCAGCGTTCTGTAAGCTTGGGTTGAAGGACCTCTGAGGGGATGGGGCAGCACTGCTGGTGTCCAGCTCTGCCTTTCTTTGTGCTGAGATTGAGCAGCCCTGATCTGGGGCCTCTTTGATGTGTGGGTGAGTTCCCCAGCCTCCTGTCAGAGAGAGCTTTGGAGAGGGATGAGGAGCTCCATGGCACCCTCCTGGCAAGGGGGTTGTGGTGGGTCAGGTCAGAGCCACCTCCTTGCTCTTCTGCAGGGTTGGTTTTATCATGAGCTGCTACCAGCAGCTGCGGGTGGCTCATCTCCAGCCATGCTCATCCCCAGGGCTTGGAGCAGCCCCTCCAGCCTCTCCCACCCTCCGTGGTCCCTGCAGCCCTGCTTTGCCATGTCGTGGTGCAGTGGGACCATGTGTCTGGTGGCAGTGGGGTTCACGCTGTCACCCCATGTTGGGTGTTCCCACCCAGGAGCAGGGTGGCAAAGCTGCTCCTCGAAAATACGCCTTGACCCAAGGTGCTAGCAAAGAAAAAGGGAATTCTCTGCCACCTGCTCCCAGTCGGACTCCGAGCAGTGTTATTCTTGGCCCATTTCCCTGCACTTTTGTCGCTCAGACCCTCCGTGATATCCTGCTTCTTGCAGAGCGTGGATGGGCTGTTGGGCTGGGATGGAGGCTGGGGACAAGGGACATGGGTAGGTTTGTCCCAGAGAGGGTGAGGACAAAGGACATGGGTGGGTTTGTCCCGCAGGCTGCTGACCTTTAGAAAGCAGCGACTGGTCGAGCCCCGTGTTACCCTCCATCCCCTTCTCATGCCGCTCCTTTGTGCTCTTGTTTGGTCATTGCTGTGCCTTTGTTTTTACAGCTGGGGGAAGTGTTTTGAGCTTTAAAGTTTATTTTCTTCCCTCTGGTTGTCGTCACAGGTTTGTTTTCTTTCTCCCTGTGGCATCTTGCTGGCTTTTCTAGGAGCTGGGAGGTGGGACCACCTCTTCTCTCCGTGCCTTTCCACTGGAGGGAGTGGACTTCTTCCCTGTGCTTGGGAGACCCGAGGGCTTTGCTGTCTTCCCTTGGTCTCACTGGCTTTTTGTTAATTAAGCAATCCTGCCCAGTTTGACCTGTTCTCCAGGGAGAGAGCACCCCAGCAATTCAGCCATGGGACTCTGGGTCTGGTCCTTGGCCACTCTGCAGACACTGGTGGTGGTGGCCGTGACACGGTGCAGCGTTGTCCCACCACTGGCACGATGTGCAGTTGGTTTGCAAAGCCTTGATGTGGTTTGGGCTCATCCAAGTGATTAATTTATTTAATTATGACTTTAAGTGGGCAAAGTCTCATTTTGGTTACCAAAAAGCCACCCCCCAAAATGCCGTGGGGACCTTCCTGTAGGGTCTGCCAATAACACTTATTTCTAAGTGAAAGGTGAGTGAATTTGTTTGTTGGGTTTTTCTTTCCTTTTTCAAAGCTTCCTCAGCCCTGTGCTGGCCACTGTTTTATACACTTATTTTTCTCTTTTGGGACATTTCTGGGATGTCACCCCAGCACCCTTGAAACCAGCCCAGGAGCTGCCTTGGAGCCTTCCCCATCCTTTGGGAGCAGTTGTAGGCACCCACGGGCTGTGACATTTGAGAGAAGCAGTGTCCTGAGCCACAGCAGAAGCTGTGAATGCAGCAGCTTCATTTTGAAGCACCATGTGCAACAAATCCCAGACCATCTTCCAAAAAAACAGCAGTAACTGAAGTACTTCTTTGGCTTTCCCCCCCATTTTCTGGCGTTTTTTGGGGGGTTTTGGGGGTTTTTTTTAGTGTTGGCTGTAGATTTAATTTCTCTCCATACTCATCCCTCGTTCAAATGGGGAACAGATCATTTTTCCCCACTCTTTGCCTGGTACCTCTCCCACCTTTCCTCAACCCCAAACATTTCTTAAAACCCAGCTCTGAGTGTGGACTGTGCAGGAACTGCTGAACCAGAACATGGCGCAGTAGATGCCAGAGCAGATGCTGAGCAGAGCAATTAATGGTCACTGAAGTGGTGGCATCAGCTTTATTTATTTATTTATTTATTTATTTATTTATTTATTTATTTATTTTAAGAGGACAAAAATTATCCCTGAGTGTGTGTTTGGGGTGGGGGGAGGCAGCAGCAGGTGCTTCCCTGGGGACAGGGGCGCGGGGGCCCGTGCGGGGTGGATGTGCGTGTCTTGGCTTTGAATTCTCGGTACGTTCATAGAATCCCAGACTGGTTTGGGTTGGAAGGGACCTTAAAGATCATCCAGTCCCAACCCCCCTGCCATCACGAAGGTAAATGGGGAGAGTCTGCCCCATAAATCTTGTAGGGATCTGCGTTAACGGGCTCTGAGGTGACCTGGTTAACATGTCGGTGCAGTTGTACATGTCCCCGTGTTGGGTGCCTGATCTGAAGGACCATCACTGTCTTCCACCTCACCAAGGTATCATGGTCCTGAGCATCTGCTCGTGCCTCCTGGCCCACTTGCTCCTCCTGGACATGTCAGGAAGGTGGCAGCACAGAGGGACAGGGGACAGGACTGAGCTGGGCCCTGGGGAGCTGTGAGCTTCTAGGGCAGCGTGGCTCCATCCCCTTCTTGGGCCATGACGTGGTGGCTTTGGGTCCCTCTGGTCAGGGCTGGCCCCTCACTGTCTGGGTGGGCAGTTACACAGCAGTGCTCATCCTGAGGGATCACCACCTCAAACTGTGGGCTTTGGGGAGCACATCCCAGCAGGCAGCTGTCTTCATTGGAGCCATCCCACCTGCGTCCATCCACGCTGGGTGCCTCCCCCAGGACCGTCCGGGCTGTGGGTACCAGCAGCGCAGCACGGGCTGTGCGGTTGAGGCACGAAACCACCCACTCTCAGGTGAGATCCCCTGAAATTCTCTTTTTCTCCAGGCAGCAGCAAAGCTGAGCCTTGCTGTCCTCAGCCAAGGTCCAACCTCGAATGTGGAGGCAGTGGAGGAGATGAAATGGAGCTCCCCTACCTGGGGCAAGGACTCCTCATCGTCCCATGAGCAAGGGCTACAGGGTGGCATCGCTGGGGACCCCGTGCTGCTCTCCAGATGTTCTGCACCTCTTGCTTTTGGGGGATTTTTTTTTTGCCTTTTTTGTTTTGTTTTGTTTTGTTTTTTAAATTGTTTTGTCGTGCACCGGGAAAAGGAAGTGAACAAATTGTATGGTCCCCTCACAATCCACGTCCTGTAAACAGCTCCCGGCTGCCTTCCATTCCCAGCTGTTTTTTCCTATTCGGGGGTGGACGGGGCTGGTAAATAAACAGGCAGAGCCGCTCCCAGCACCCACTTTTCCCCTCGCAGGGGCTCTGCCTGCACCCAGCGCCCTTTCCCGGGGGGATACCTGGGCGCTGGGATGTGTCAGTGGGTTTTTCCTCGCCGAGCAGCGGTGTGTGAGTCCAGGCAGCCAACTCTCGCCAGGAAAAACAACTTTGCTAGTGTGACTGGGACTAAAGCTAATTACTAGTCGACTAATTTTATTGATTTCAAATCCCTTTTAGCAGAGATTTTGCTGTGAGGCTGATCGCCAGAGCGATTAGGACACAAAGCCGCTTAATTTGGAAGTGTTTATCAAGCAGCCTTCTGTCACCTCTGTTTCAAATCAAATTATGGGGGCACCGGTGTCTCTACCCGTGGTGGCTCGTGCTGTCCCACCTCTGACAGAGGCAGATGGGGTGTGGGGTCCCCCACGATTCTCCTGGGTGACTTGAGGGCTCGCAGGGGTTGTGTATTCATAACGTCAGCACAGTGGGCTGCTGGCCACGGGGTTTTATTCCCAGCTGCCACCACGTCCCTGTCCTGCTCCAGCCCATGGGCACTGCTCCAGCCACAGAGCTGAATTTGCCACCCGGCTTTCAAAGCCTCACGGTGAGACCTTGTGGCTGATAGACCCTTGAAGATGGAAGATGCCATCTTCACAGCAGCTCTGGCTGCTCCTGAACCTTGTCCAGCCACACGAAGGACTTGACCTAAATATTTTTAATAGACTTTATTAAAAAAAAAAGAAAAACCCAAAAGCCTGGCCTGGTCCTTTGGATGGGCAGCAGATTAGGGAGGACGCTTTGGTGCTGGCAGATTGCGGGGGCCGGGGTGGCCTGGGGGAGGGAAGCGCTCAGCCCGGCTCAGCCGCAGCTGGAGCAGCACAACGTCCCCGGCGGTGTCCCCCACTGTCACCCGTGGGGCTGCTGTGGCTGTCCCCTCACTGCATCCTTCTCCTGACACTGAGAACTAAATGCTCTTGAGTCACCTGAGCCTGTTGGACCACAGCAGTGCGTGCTCTCCTCAGGGTATCCCTTGGCACAGGATTTAAGAGGAAAAATGGATCTTGCTGCACAAATGGTGTCTGAGAGGTCTCGGGAGCAAGGTGTCCTGCTCTGCACCCCTGCATGTCCTCCAGATCCAGAGGGATGGCTGTCCACCCCTTGAGCTTTACTCACAAAGGAATCCTTAGGACTGAGCTTGTTTGAAAGACCTTGGCTGAACGCAGAGGCCGTCCATTGGGGTGTCATGGGGTGGGCAGAGCAGGGGCTGGCCCCGAAGCCACGCTCCCTCCCAAGCCATGTCCCAGTGCTGTGCTCAGACCGAGGGTTCCAGAGCTGCCACCACCTCGGGGCTCACAGCACCTGTCCCCAGGTGCCTTCCGGGGTATCGCAACCAGAGCAGCGTCTCTCGGCTGCGGGGACCCCGTGGGTGAGGGCTGGGAGCCGCAGACCAGGACCTGAGCTGGAGGGACCATAAGTGGCTGCAGGGATGTGGAGATGGATCAGAAAACCCTAAACCCTCCTTAATACCTTTCCTGGTTTAACAATTGTGTGTTCAAAGTGGTTTCATTCCTCCTGGGTGGTGAACAGCTCCCGGTGCCCCGTGCCGCTGGGGTGGAGCTCGTTATCGGCCGAAAGGCTTCTTTGCTGCACCTAAATGTGGACAAATTATTTTTACCCGTGCTGAGAGCTCAGGATGGTTCTTGTCTATCAGCTCTTCTTAGCTGCAGCACAAAAATCGTAAAGGGGAAAAAAAAAATCACTGTCTGACAGCTACATCTTATTCTATTAGTATGTTTTAATTAGAACATGAGCAAGAAATGTGTTATGAATATTCATGATCAGGGTTATTAAAATGCACAATTAATCTGTACGCTTTTTAATAACTGTATTAATGGAGAGAGGAGGTAATTCCTATTTTTGACTGTTTGCAATTGGAAAGCGTGCCTTCACTTGGGTAAGTTGGGAAATGGGTTTATTTTAAAGTCAAGTTGGCTCCTGAGCGCTGCGTGCGCACGTGGGCGTCGCTAAAGCTGCTCACGCCTGGCTCTGGAGGAGGGGAAATGTCACAGAGCCCAGAGCTCCAGAGCTGGGATACCCCAGGAATTCAGCTCCGGGCCGTGGCAGCCTGGCACGATCCCGATGAGCCACTGGGATTTGTGATTTTTTGATTTTTTGCTCAGGGTTGTGCGTGCTTTAACGCAGGGAATCTGTGTCTGGGGGTGAGGCAGAGTTGGGGGGTGAGGGAGATGCTTGTGGGATCTCCATCTCAGCCAGGGGAGCCCGGCAGCACATGAGCAACACCCATAGGCAGGAGACACATCACCAGGTGCCCCAAAGAGCATCTGACCGTCCCTGCTGCCCGGCCTCACCTCCCGAGCTGCTGGGACAAAGGGTCACAGAACCCCAGACTGGTTTGGGTGGGGAGGGACCTTAGAGCTCATCCAGTCCCAACCCCCCTGCCAGCAGCAGGGACACCTTCCACTAGACCAGGTTGCTCAAAGCCTCATCCAACCTGGCCTGGAACACTTCCAGGGAGGAGCAGCCACAGCTTCTCTGGCCAACCTGGGACAGGGTCTCGCCACCCTCACACCAAAGAATTTCTTCCTCACATCTCATCTCCATCTCCCCTCAGCCACTTTCAAGCCATCATCCCTTGTTCTGTCCCTCCCTGCCCTTGGCCAAAGTCCCTCCCCAGCCTTCCTGGAGCCCCTTCAGGTACTGGGAGGCCACTGGAAGGTCTCCCTGGAGCCTTCTCTTCTCCAGGCTGAACAGCCCCAACTCTCTCAGCCTGTCCTCACAGCAGAGCTGCTCCAGCCCTGCCATCATCCTCGTGGCCTCCTCTGCACTGGCTGCAGTAGCTCCATGTCCTTGTGCTGTTGGTGGCCCCAGCACTGGAGGCAGCACTGCAGAGGGGGGTCTCAGGAGAGCGGAGCAGAGGGGCAGAATCCCCTCCCTGGCCCTGCTGCCCACGCTGCTCTGGGTGCAGCCCAGGACACGGTTATTGGCTCTGGGCTGCCAGCGCACGGTGCCGCCTCATGTTGAGCTTCTCCTCCCCCAGCACCCCAAGTCCTTCTCTCTGGAGCTGCTCTCCAGCCATCCTCCATCCAGCCTGGATTTGTGCTTGGGACTGCCCTGCCTCAGCTGCAGGACCTTGCACTTGGCCTTGTTGAACTCCATGAGGTTGGCACAGCTCCACCTCTCCAGCCTGTCCAGGTCCCTCTGGATGACATCCCATCCCTCCAGCGTGTCAACCCAACCACAGAGCTTGGTGTCATGGGCAAACTGGCTGAGGGTGCACTCAAGGGGTATGGGTGGGGTGCTCGGGTGCTTTTGGGTGAGTGCTTGGGGAGAACCTTGGTGATGCCAACATGAGGCTGTGTGGGTGATGTCCTTCTCACCCCAGGCATCTTCTGCTCCTTCCTCTTCCTCCATTCAGGTTGAGCCCGGCTGCTCAGTGCCCGTGGGAAGGCCGGGGTTGATGGCACCATTGGTGAGCACCGTGGGCACATCCCTGGCTGTGATCGTGTTTGGTGGTGGCACAGTCTTCGGGGATTTTATGTTTTGAGTGGAGCAAAACCCTGCTGGGGGGGCTTTTCCAGCAGCACCTGCCTTTGGGCAGACTTTGGGTTTTCAGAGAGGGCTTTTGCTGCCAGATTTTTGATCCTTGCTTTGATCCGAAGGGAGGGAAGAGCAGGTTTGCACTGAGTGTAGGACAGATGCCAGGAGCTGAAAGAGGGCAGTCTGTTTTTTTCTTGGCTTCATCCCAGAAATCCTTGAATCCTTCAAACACCCATGGGTTGAAAATAGGAGATTTTTTACTGGCACCTTCCATGGCAGTGACTGCAGCTTGGACAGGGCATGAGACCTTTTTTTCCAGCAGGCACCGGACAGGGGGTGGCTCCGTGGTGGCACGGGCGCGTTCGGGGGCGGCTTCCAGAGCCGGGTGCCGCTTGCTTGGCCGCTGGGGTGGGAGAGCGATAACCTCACTTCACCTTGGCTGCTGTGTGACCATGTGAACACCAGCACCTGGGGGGAAAAACGGTCTTTTTGGGTTTCCTGGGCTTGGTTTGCTGGTGCAGGATCTGGCCACTGCCCGGTTGTACCTGCGGAGCCGACGGTCGGAGTTTCCCTCCTGGCTCCTGCTCGACTGGCATGGAAGGGTGGAGAGAGTCCAGTGGAGGCCAGAGAGATGCTGAGGGGCCTGGAGCATCTCCTGTGTGAGGAGAGGCTGAGAGAGCTGGGACTGTTCAGCCTGGAGAGGAGCAACTGAGAGGGGATCTGATCAATGTCTATAGATATCTGAAATGTGGGGGCCAAATGGATGGGGCTGGACTCTTGTCGGTGGTGCCCAGTGCCAGGACAAGGGGCAATGGGCACAAACTGGGACACCAGAAGTTCCAGACAAACTTAAGGAAGAACTTCTTGACTGTGAGGGTGCCGGAGCCCTGGGCCAGGCTGCCCAGAGAGGGTGTGGAGTCTCCATCTCTGGAGATGTTCAAACCCACCTGGACACTTTCCTGTGCACCCTGGTGTAGGGAACCTGCCCTGGCAGGGGGGTTGGACTGGAGATCTCCTGAGGTCCCTTCCAACCCCACCAGTCTGGGATTCTGTGGTGGGGGGCTGTGTGCCCCCAGCTCTGTGTCTCCCCCTAGAGCAGTGAGGGGGAAGGAGGGGTGCTTGTCCTCACAGCCCACGGTGCCTGTGTGTTGTTGGAGCGCCTGGTGCAGTTTCAACCCCTCTCTGGGTTGTGCTGGTGGCACCACAGCGTTGGAGGTAGCCTGTGCAGGGGTTTCTCCTTGTCTAGGGGATGCACAAGCCTCTTGCCCTCACCTTTGTCCCCTGTACCACCTGCCATCTCCTCTTCCCTCCTGCCATGGGGAGGCCTGGCAGTGATTTTTAAATTTTTCAGGAATTTTGGCAAAAAATGCATCCTGAGCCTCCAGGCACCCGAATGCCCTGCAGAGCCCCCCCACAGCCTGCCCCACTGAGCAGCCTCTCATAGAGTCACAGAATCGTTTGGTTGGAAAAGACCTTTGAGATCATCGAGTCCAACCAGACCTGTCCACTGCTGAACCAGATCTCTGAGCACCTCATCTGCCCATCCTTTAAATCCCTCCAGGGATGGGGACTCCACCACTGCCCTGGGCAACCCCTTCCAGTGCCTCAGAACCCTTTCAGCAAAGAAATTCTTCCTCACATCCCATCTCAACTGCCCTGGGCACAACTGGAGCCCATTTCCTCTTGTCCTGTCCCTTGGTCCTTTGTTGGACAGACCCACCCCCACCTCTCTGCACCCTCCTGTCAGGGACTTGGACAGAGCCAGAAGGTCTCCCCTCAGCCTCCTTTTCTCCAGGCTCAGCACCCCCAGTTCCCTCAGCCGGGAACTCAGCACACTTGTGCTCCAGACCCTTCCCCAGCTCCAGTGCCCTTCTCTGGCTCATCCTCTCCCCAGGATGCTCCTCTGCCGTTGGGTGGGTGAGAGACAGGACCGGGTGGCTCTGCAGGACTGGGTGACCCAGCACCCGCAAACACCCATCCTGCACGGTACAGGGGTGAGTGTGGGGATCAGGACCCCCCGTGCCTCAGCTTCCCCCCTGGCTCTGGGCTTCCAAAGGTGCCTTGTTCGGGCACCAGTCTCAGGCAAAGCCTGGTCAGTGCCTGGTCCTCGTCCTCCTGGCACAAAGGGGTGAGCTTGCCAAGGATGTCTGAGCCTGCAGTTCCTGCTCGTGCCTTCGTCCTGGCCGTTGAGAAGCTTTAAAAACACCCATGAAAGCCAAATGAGTTGGAGGAGCATTTCTGCCTCCTGATCTCCGTTGGTGCTTGCAGGGTATGCAGATGAATTGCTTTAGAAAAACACATTAGCAAAGCAAAAGTTTATTCTAGGAAGTAGGAGGTGGGAGAATTGGCAGTAATTCTCCCTAGTATCCAAGGTATTATTAGAGGCTTATCCCTGCTCTGCACAGTAATCACATTGGAAATTTTTGATTAGAAAACAAAATCTAAATGAGAATTATGAATATTCATTAGGTGTGGAGATTAATATGCATAATTATGCAAATTAGACAGCAATTAAACACCAATTCTCTGGGGAAATGATTAACACAAAGGCACAGAAATAGAAGGATGTAATTTGAAAGAAGTTTCTGGTTAAATGAACAGTGAGGGGAGCGGAGGAGACAAATCCACAGCGTGTTTGCCATAATAATCAGCTTTGCAAAACCGAAATTGGAGTGTGCCCTGCAACCCTGCCCCCCGTGTCCTTGCTCCCACAGCCACCCCTCGTCCCTGCCACCGTCCTGTGCCTGCGCTGTCACCGCTGCTGCCAGCCCATCTCTGCTCCTAAAGGAGAATCTCCCATAAGGTCCTGCTGGTGCCTCGGTGCTTTGCTGTCATTGGAAGAGCCGGTGTGGGGGTGTCCCCAGAGAGCCCCTGGGGACTCTGGCACTGGGGTGGGACAGGGTGATGCTGGATGCTGCTGGAAGCTGCTGCAAGAGGTTTCTTGTGCTACCCCATGGCAAGTGTGGCCATATACCCTCACAATGGGGTTGGGGTTTCCATGGGATGAGGCAGAGAGGTGGCTCTGGCTGGTGCCATCCACCATCATGAGCCTTTGAATGGTGAGATGCTGGCTGGGCACTGGGACAGGCTGCCCAGGGAGGGGCAGGAATCTCCCTCCCTGGAGATACTGAAAAACCATCCAGACTAAATCCTGGTTCCTGTGCTCTGGGAGTCCCTGCTTGAGCAGGGGGGTTGGACTGGATGTGACCTTCAGAGGTCCCTTCCAACCTCAACCACTCTGTGATTCTGTGTGACTGCCACTCACCGACCCCTGGTCCCCCACTGGAGCAGAGCAGATGGACCAGCACAGTCAGGAATCCTGCTGCCCAGTCCAGTCGAGGCTTGGCTGCCAGGAAAGCTTTCTTGCATGCAGTCGTGGTTCCAGCTACTGCAAGAGCTTTGCTGATGCAACTCCTGGGGCTTTTTTTGTCCTGGTGGATGTTCCCCATCTCCCCTGGGTGCCTCGTGTGCTGGTGGCCCAGGAAGCGCAGCCAGGGTGGACCTGGCAGACAATGAAAGGAGACAGTTTCCTGCCCAGTCTGTGTACAGGCGCGTTGCAAAACCCTCCTGTTTGGTCCTGTGCCATCTTGGGTTGGATCCCCTTCACCAGGGATACGCTTGGGAGGGCTCAAAATGAGCTGGACAGGAGCTGTTGGCATCGCTCCTTCCTCTGTGGGAGCACAAGGAGCTTAAATAATAAATGCCCTTGAGCACGTGTGACCAAGCCACAGGTGACGTTGTACCCCCAGCAATTCCCATCTGAGGCTCTTTCAGATCTGGACACTCTTTTAATCTGCTTGGGTGCAATGAAAAGCAGAGTTGGACCTGTGACCTAACAGCACCATGGAAAAAAATTGGGTCCCACTGGAGCACTGGGATGGGTGCAATGAGTTTTTAACTCATAGTCCTCTTCACCGTGGGTCTCTGGGGAGAGGAGGTTCCTGGGCGCTCTCTGGGATGAAACGAGTTAAAATCCTTGTTCCTTCTCTTCCCACTGTTGCGTGTTTTGAAGTGTTTCCAGGCTGTGGTGGGATTTGCTTTGAAGTTTGTGGAATACACTCCCAGCTGGAGTGGGAAGGTGAGGAGAGAGAGGGGAGGATGGGTCACGCCAAGTGGAAGTGGTTTATTAATGAAAATATTGTTTTGTTTGTAGAAGGAAGAGTTAATTTTGCGAGAACACCTTTGAGGCTTTGCTGATAAAGCAAGAGTAACCTTTGTTCTTCCTGTTTTTCGATAGGTTTGGATGAAAGACCGGGATCAGGTTCCTGGGGAACGGGAGATCAAAACAGCTCCACGTTTGACCAAGGAAGGGTAAGGGCGAAGCACAAACACCGAACTCCAACCAAAATAAACGGGGGCTCTGCCGCGGCTTGTGCCCAGGTTGGGTCTAACCCTGGAACAGCTTTTCTTGCCCCATTTTGGGCGTTGGTTCTCTTAACCCTGCGGAGGTGACAGTAGGGAGAGGGGACCGCCCTGTCTCCATCTCCCCAGGCTTTGCTGCCTTGAGGTCCCTCTGGAGAAAGCCTTATCCTCCAAAAACCTTGCCCAGGTCCCACACCCTGTGGGCTCCCTGTGGCTGCTCAGGCTTCTCCCCTCCCTGTGCTTGGCTTTGGTGTGGGGAGAGGGAGGCTCCTGGCCATGGGGTGGAGGGATTCGGTCCCCAAATGGGGTCATGGCCAAGGGGGTTGGGGGATCTCACCTGATGGGCTGTGCCTTCAGCAGAGCTTGCTGGGCACGCACCATGCACGGCTTTGGGAGCCCAGGGGGCCGACCAGGACTTGCTTTGGGAGGCATCTACTTTGTCAGCCAGCTGGGATGCCCTTGGCAGGGCTGGAGAGCATGGAAAAGGTTTTGCAGGGAAGGAGTTGAGGCTGTGACAGTGTGTCACTGGGGCCTGAGGAGGGGAAGGGTGAGAAGACATTAACTTCACTGAAATGGTGATATTTGGACAGATGCTCGTGTTTTAATGGGTTGGCGTGATTCGTTTTTGCAGTGGCACCTTTCCCTTCCCTTAGGTCAGTGGTGGAGCAGGCTCTGTGGTGTCATTCCTCATTTTTATAGGTCTTCTCCTCACTCCTTCACCCCCTGGGCTTGGGGAGGGGCTGCCTGGCTCTCACTTGGTGGGTGCCAGGCTGCTGGGTGGAGGCAGAAGCTGCCTGAGAGCTGCCAGCGTGGGGCAAATCCCCTTATATCCCAGCTTTGGTGCCAAACCCCCTCCCAGTGCCACGGCCACGTGGCTGCACTGCCCTGCTGTCCCTGCCATGAGGATAAAGCCATTTCTGTGCCCTGTTACGAGGAGCCTTTGACCCTCCTGCTGTGGGAGGACCTGAGCTCCGGCAGCCTCGTGTCTTGGCGTTTGGCTCGGCACCCCCACGCGCCCAGCCGTAACTCTCCCGTGTTGCTTCAGCAGAGCTATGGTGAAGGTCCCCACTACGGCGAGCACAGGGACCTGCCATCTCACAACAGCATCTCTTCATCACCGTTCCTGGGAGCTGGACTAGTGGGTAAGTGCCTTCCAGCTGCGTGGCGGGCGCGCGGTCAACGCAGGGGACATCTCACGCCGAATGGCACGTGGCGGTGGAGCGTTTGCGCTGGCCGGTGCTGCCCGTGTCAGACCTGCTCCAGAAAGAGTTCTCAAAGCTGTGGTTGAAGGAGCTGCCATCCAGAGGGTCTCATCATGTGTGTGACAGCTGCTGTGTTTTATGGGCATGATTATTTTTCCCTGCTTTGCAGTAGCACCCAGAGGCAATAGTGGAGATTGATGCCCGCCGTGCTGGCACGGGATGGACCGAGTTTGCTCTTGGGAGCTGGGAATCACGGGTGGAAAAGCACCAGGAGGGAGGGGGAGAAAAGACACAGCTCAGCATTAAGGTCTTGCAACAGGCTCGTGGCTGATTTGCTTTCCAAGCCCCACGGTGGTGTGGTCTCTGCGGAGAGCTGGAGGTGTTCCCCCTCGCTGCGGTGATGTTTGGAGGGTCTCTTGTCTCCTGCAAGGCTCCAGCAAACCCTGGATGTCTCCTCCATCCCCTGCTCAAACTGGGCAGCGTGAGGAGCTCGCGGGGACCAGCAAGTGCGATACGGCCCCGGCCCCACCCGCCCTGCCAGAGACGGTGACTGTGCGTGACTGGGCACGTGCGACAATTTACCCAGTTACCTCGCCCAGCTCAGGGGTGGGAGGAGAGATTAAGGGCAGAAAATATCCATCCTGGAGGGCTTAGAGAGCTCTAATGACATTAGGTCAGGAATTGGGGTTAGTCCTCCCCGCCTTGGCCCCGCAGTGGTGGTTAAAGCCCTCCAGCCAGCGTGGAAGCAGCAGTGTCGGGGCAGGGCCGTGTTTTCTTGTGGTTTGAAGGGTGAGGTTAGAAGAGGGAATTGTGTTTGAAACAGAAAATCCCCACCACGACAGGAGGTTCCTCCTGCGGAGCTGGTCGGAAAGGGGAAGAGAGCAGCGGGGTGGTGCTGGGAAGCGAGCAGCCACGCGTTTGCTCCTCCTGGGTCGGGTCTGGGGCGAGGGGCTCCCTTTCAGCTCCGCTTTCCCCTTCCCCTCCTCTCGCTGTCATGGGGGGACGATGTTTAATTGCCCCTTGGGAGTCCCATGCAGGCGTGGAAGAACATTTCTGAGCAGCTCTGCCCTGTTCCTCTGCAAGGGCGGTTATTCCTTCTCGTTTTCTGCCCCAGGAGGATGTAAGCAAAGCAGAAGAGATGTTTGTTAATGAGCCGGGGGAGCCTCGATGCAGTTCAGCAGGGTTTCTTGGGGGTGTGCGTGAGGGGGACCCATCCCAACCCATCCCACGCCTGGGGCCAAGGCAGCCTTGAGAGTTTCCAGAAGGAGCTGCCCGGGGAGGAACACGGAGGTTTCCCCTTTGATGTGTGCAGGGAGGACGCGTTTGGCTGCCTCTCAAAGACAGGGCTCCCAGCCTTTGGCAAGCGCCGCGGCGCTCCCCGGCGAGGCTGCGAGCCCAACCGGTCCCCAGCACGTGGAGCCGGAGCCTCTGCTGCCCCGGTGGGTGATTTCCACCGGCTGTCTCCCTAGTGGAGGACGAGCTGTGGCCTCGTGGCTGGTGGCCACGCACCGTCCCCAAGGCTCGAGTGCCCGCCGGGGCTGCGCTTCCTTCTGTTGACACAAGGTCTTGACCACTGGCCTGGTCAGTCAGATGCAGCACCAGGATCTCCACCACCAAAATTGGAGCTGGGGAGGCCAGGAGAGAGCAGCCAGGAGGGGCAGGGGGTTCCTCACATTTTGTTCCTAAAATTAAGTGTAATTAAAGTAGAAAATGTCGATTTGGAGCAGGTTCCAAAATACATCAATAAGTTTTGCTTTGCCTCTCTGCTCATGGGCTGAGAAGGATGGGCCCGAGGAAGATCACAGGTGGGATTTTCTCTTCCTCTTCAGCTGCTTCTGAAAACTTTTCAAGTGGCAAAATCATAAGCAGAAGGGGAAAGAAAGGAGAGCAGAATAAAAAAACAATGCTTTTGTCTGTGATAGTGTAAAAGCAGTGGAAGGTGGGAGGGAAAGGCGAGTTTTGGAGATGTGTCACTTCAGCTGCCAGTCCCTGGTTTCCAGCAAGGTCCCCTCCTGGGACAGGGGGCTGGGCAGGCTCGTGCTAAAGGGGCAATTGGGTGAAACCAGTGAATTTTAGAATGTGAGGAGATGGAAGGAGCAGATTAGGATGGATGTGTCCAGTGGTACCAGGAGGAGAAGGGGTGCATGAGATTAATGTCTAAGCCCTTCTCCAAACTCAGAATTTGTGTCTGTTTCCCACTCAATCTCTGTTTCTTCAAGAAGGATTAGAAACTGCTAGAAGAAACATTTCAGGAGGAACATGATCCACGTTGCAAATGGTGGTCGTGGCCAGAGGGAGGCTGAGCCGAAAGGGCCCCACAAAGAAAACCCTCACGTTGGCTTCCCCTGTTGGTGTGGGCTCTGAGTGCTGGGCTCTGCCAGCTGCTGCTGGGTTGGGGTGGTGGTGCCTCCAGGAACCTGTGTCCTCCAACCTTTGTGTTTCTTGAGCCAGTGCAGTGTCCAGGGGCAGGCTGCAGCCAGCCATCCTCTACACTGGGGACAGGGAGCACCTTCCATAGTGAAGGGATGCTGCTGACCAAGCAGTGCTTGTTGGAGAAATGGAGCTAAACCCTGATTTTTTTGGCTCTATTTTCCACATCCATCCAGCAAATGGAAAGAAGGTTCCACTCTCACCAGCCTTGCATGGGCTGGGGAACTCCTGGCAGCCCGAGCTTTGCAGTGATGGTCACTTCCTTTCCAAGGTGGACAAGGGACAATGGTTATAGGGTTTATAGAACAAAGGGTGATGGCTTGAAAGTGGCAGAGGGGAGATGGAGCTGAGATGTGAGGGAGAAATTCTTTGGTGTGAGGGTGGTGAGACCCTGGCCCAGGTTGGCCAGAGAAGCTGTGGCTGCTCCTCCCTGGAAGTGTTCTGGGCCAGGTTGGATGAGGCTTTGAGCAACCTGGTCTAGTGGAAGGTGTCCCTGCTGCTGGCAGGGGGGTTGGGACTGGATGAGCTTTAAGGTCCCTTCCAGCACAAACCAGTCTGGGGTTCTGTGACACTCCACCTGCCCCTGAAGGTCCGATGTCACTTTGGGGCCATGACATGCAGGAAGAGGAGCAGGGATGCAGTGGGTGCTCCCCTTCCTGCACCAGCCATTTCTCCACTCACAGACTGATCTGACAGCAGCAGGGGTGCGAGGAGAGAGCTTTGGGAAGTGCAGGGTGTAGCGGATCAAGGAGCAGTGACATGTCCAAGCTCATTCTTCCCGGCGTGTCCCTGCGCTGGCAGCTGGCTTTGCTGGGCTGGCCAGGGAAGCTCTGGCTGCTGGTGGGTCTGGTTGGTGAGCAGCAGTGATCACCCATGGATGCAGCACTTGGTTCCAGGTGTATTTAACCAGAGGGGTGCCCACATGAAGGGATTTGCATGGCCCAGGAGGGAAGGGAAGTGGGTCTGAATCTGGGGGGAGCAGGGCATGGCTGAAACCCCCTCCAGGCTGGATGCCTTGCTGTGCCTCTTGTTCCTGCCAGCCTGTCCAGCCTGATGGTCCTCGTGCCATCACCCCAGCCTGTGCCCTCATCCCCTGCCCAGGGTCCCCCTCCCAGGTGTGGAGGGGGTGCTGAGCTCTGGGGAGGAGGACGACGCTTCAGCAGCCCATGCTGGGTGAGCACAGAGCTCTAGTGCAAAGTGCCAGACAGGTTTGATCCCAACAGGACAGTGTCCCTGTCATTTCCTATGAGCAGGTGGCAGTCTGGCAGTGGGGCACAGCGGTGCTGGTGGCTGGTGGGACAGTCACTTGCCTGCTCATCTGCAGGCAGCCCCAGTCCAAGGGCTCTCGGGCTGGGGGCCCCGCAGATCGCAGGGTGCACGCCTGGGCCAGAACCGGTTTGAATTCACGTGGCGTGCTTTGAAAGGAAAAACACTGATTGCTGCTCAGCTGGGACACACAGATGTGGGTCTGGGGACTTGTGGATGTTCTTTAGATGAATGCAAAGCATGATGGAAACGTGGCTGTGGGAGGCACCTTGGGCGCAGAGCGGGAGAGGGGCTGCACTGCCAGCGGGACCTGTGGGTGCTGCTCCCAGAGCTGGCTGTCCCCTGCCCTCAGGGCTCCCCGAGAGCTCTGGGTGACACCACTCATGCCCTTTTCGAAGGGGATGGCATGAGGGTGATCTTCAACTGGATGCTTTCCAAAGCTCAAGTTCCCTCTCTGCCACAGCTTCAGCTCCACAAGGTGATGGGGACAACAAGAGCTGTCTGCTGGAGTAACTGGGCACGGAGCTCTGGCCTGTGTTGCACTGGGCAGGACAAGCTAAAATAAAATAATAAAAAAAAAAAGTTCCTGAGTGGAAATAGCATCAGAATGTAAAAATCCCCCTGGGCTGCCAGGCAGGGGTCGGGGAACCCGATGAGCAGGGTGCAGTAGCGATACCTGCGAGCTCCGGCACTCCCTCCTCCGGGTTTTCAAGCTGTGAGCCCTTGGTGCTGCTCTCTGAAGGACGGGGACGTCCTGGTGAGGTCTGAGCATCCCAGCCTGAGGTGGGGAGAGGTGACAGGGACCATCCCTGGCTGCCCAGGGTGGTGCCAGGACACAGCCTGGTGACAAACCAGCTCGTCCCAGAGGGTGAGGAGAGATTTTTATTTTATTTTATTTTTTTTAATCGGCAATCTTTAAGATCTGCTGCTCTTTTACCATTCATCTTCAGTGGGGGCAGGCGGGGGGGGGTTGCTTAAACAGCGAGGAAACTGATAAGCTGGAACAGATTTCTTTCTAGTAATTATTTCTAGTAATTAGCTTCTTTTCAGAGGAGCGTTTCTAATCTGGTGTGTATTGTGAGCTGCTGTGGATTGGGTTCTTCCTGGACAATGGTTTTAATCTGCCCATGGATAGAGTTTGTGATGCTCCTGGTTTCTTAACTTTTTTTTTTCCTTCTCCCCCCTTTTAATCCCCAACTGTGTTTTTCCTCCCAGTTTTCCCCAGGCTGTGACTCTGATGGAATTACTGGTGCGGGGCTGGGGGAGGCGCGCGGTGGGTGGCTGTGCCCTGGGTGCCAGGGGCTGCACCATTCCGGTGGGTGGGAATGGGATGATGGGGGACACTGGTGTGAACTCCCCGTGGGCGCTGCGCCTCGGCAAAGCACCTGCCTCCCTCCCAGCCAGCACTGGCAGGACCCTGAGGCAGCCTTGAATCATCTTTTTCTTGGCTTATTTTTACCCATTTGCGAGCCAGCCTTGTTTTGAGGAGAGAAATGGCAAAACCACAAGTTTACTTAAAAGCGTGGAGGTGAGGTGCTGCCATGGTCCCGGGTGCCCAGGCCAAACCCTGCTGCTGCCAGAGCTGGTGGCAACCTCGGGGAAGAGGAGTTTTTATTCTGCCTCCTTGTCTCCAAGCCCAGGAGCAAATCTGCCGTTGGGATGAGAGATCACAAACGGGGTGCGGGGGTTCCTCTGGGTGAGGACAGACCTGGGGAGGCTTTGAGCCCGGCACAGCCGGATCCTGCAAGAAAGAACATGCTGGGAGAGGAGGGAGGTTGGGAAATCGCTGATGAAGCAGAGCTGAAGGCTGTGAGGGGCTGGGGAAGGAGCTGGCGGAGGTGGAAAAGGCGGGGGGGGGATGCTGGGACTCGTGGTGGAGCCGCGCTGTGGAGAGCTGGAAATCCTCAGCGCTCCCAGCCCATTGCTGGATGCGCCGTGCTCAGGGTGCCCCCACCCCACTTCCCCTTCGCATGCTGAACCTGCAGAGGTGAATCCAACAGATAGAGCAAACCTCTTTCCCATTCAAGGGATTTATTCCCAGTATCTTGTGGTTATTCCCATCCCCAAGATCCTTTTTCAAGAGGAAATTTTTTCACAGTGAGAGCAGTCAGCCAGTGGGACAATCCCCCCAGGGAAGTGGTGGATTCCCCAACGCTGGATGCTTTTAAGGTTTGGTGGACATGGTGCTGGGTCATCTTGTCTAGACCGTGCTTTTCCCAAGAAAGGTTGGACCAGATGATCCTTGAGGTCCCTCCCAACTGGGTGTTCCATGATTTTGTGTTCCCTTATCACCCCTCTGCAGGGTTTCAGTAGTTCAGTTGGGAGGGAGGTGGTGGTTGGGGAGATTCCTGGCGTTTTCTGCCAAGACCTGCCTCCATCCCAGTCCTTGCTGTGGTTCTGGGGTTTCACCACCTTTTCTGGTTGGTACCTCTGGGCTGTGGCTGCAAAGGGGCGACTGGGACAAGTCCCAGCACAGCCGGGTTTGCCATGTGTGGGCTGGCATCCCCCCTGGCAGCAGAAACAGCACCTTCTGCTGGCAAACTCAGCTTTTTCTTGCCCAACTTGTGGACTTTTTTTATTTCAATAGATTAGACACATTCCAATCCAGAAAAGTTTGCTGTTCTACCTTCTGCCTTGTTTTCCTAGACAATTAAATGTAAAATTTCTTACTATTGAGGTTTTGGTGCTTTTTTTCCCTTTTTATATGATGACGAAGAAGGGCACAGGAGCTGCTGTTGGCCACGGCGCTGCCCTCACTTACCCCATGTCCCTCATCCCACCAAGTGTGCAGCAGATTGTGGTCCCAGCCACGCTTCCATGGAAATCCAACCATGAGGTGAAGGCAGCTGGGTCTGGAGCAGTGAGGTGAAGGCAGGTGGGTCTGGAGCAGGAAGGTGAAGGCAGCTGGGTCTGGAGCAGTGAGGTGAAGGCAGGTTTGGAGCAGGAAGGTGAAGGCAGGTTTGGAGCAGTGCTGTGCAGACTCGGTGCTGGGTTTGTCCTTCATCGTCCGGCGCCTGCGTGCCGAGAGCCCCGCGGTTCAGCCTCCCTGGTTATCTGGTGATGGCAGAGGCGTTCCCCGCTCCAGCTGCAGGACGTTATCAGACAGGAGCCCTGGCTGTTGCTGACCAGATAAACCAGTGTGGCATCACCCTGGTTCTCCTCTGGTTGAGGAGGAATCGCCCCCCGCCCGATGCCACAACCCCTGGGGTTCTCTGTGCAGCGTTGCCGGCGCTGCGGCCAACGGAGCCGTTAAGCTCTTTTAGGAATTAGGTCATTTAGGAGATCCGTCCTCTGGCATTTTGACCTTTGTTTACTTCATGTTTAAGCCTCTGAAACGAATGGGCAGCGGCTCCCGGCGTGTCCAGCTGTCGCTGAAGGCGAAGGGCGGTGGGATGCTGGCGTGTCGCGCTGTGACCCCCGGCGCCGTCGGGACAGGGGGGTCTTGGGGTTGTGATGGGGAAACCCACACTGAAATTTTGGATTGAGCTCAAGGTCCTCATGCTAAGGCTGCAAAACCCAGCAGCCTCCCATGTCTCTCCCACCTCTCTCCCATCTCTTTCCCATCTCCCTCTTCCATCTCCCTCTCCCATCTCCCTCCCCCATCTCTTCCATCTCTTCCATCTCTCCCATCTCTTCCATCTCTTCCATCTCTCTCTCCCATCTCTCTCTCCCATCTCCCTTTCCCATCTCTCTCTCTCATCTCTCTCTCCCATCTCTCTCTTCCATCTCTCCCATCTCTCCCATCTCTCCCATCTCTTCCATCTCCCTCTTCCACCTCCCTCTTCCACCTCCCTCTTCCACCTCCCTCTCCCATCTCCCTCTCCCATCTCCCTCTCCCATCTCCCTTTCCCATCTCCCTCTCCCATCTCTCCCATCTCTCCCATCTCTCCCATCTCTTCCATCTCTTCCATCTCCCTCTCCCATCTCCCTCTCCCATCTCTCCCATCTCTTCCATCTCTTCCATCTCTCTCTTCCATCTCTATCCCATCTCTTCCCATCTCTCTGCCCCAGGGGGTTCTGTGTTAGGGAAATTTGCCCTTCTTTCCCCTCCATCAGCTCCCCAAAACCTCTTTTAACCATGGATGGAGCTGCCTGCCAGCCCAAATGTCGCCCCAGTGCATTAACCTGCATCTCAGCAGGCTTCGGGGCTGGCTTTAGGTTAAGCAGATTGGCAAAATCCTCCCCCTCCCAATTTTGCTGACAAAGCCAGACTGGAGGCAGGATCCAGTCGCCCCTTTTTGGGGAAGGGCTTTTGCAGGGGGAGGGGGCTGGCAGAGCCCGATGCTGCGCGGCCACATCAGGGGCTGAGTTCCCTGTGCTGGTGTGGGGCAGCTGCCGGAGTGGGGCCGTCCTGCCCGGGGTTCAAAGCCTTTTTGATCATCATCTCCCATTTCCCCTTCCCTCCCCCTTTTCCCTGATGGCACCACTGACAGACTGTAATTAACAGCAGGGAAAAAATTCCTCATGTATTTTCAGTCCAGTTTTTCTTTTTTTTTTAATAAAAAAATTCTTTGGTGTGAGGGTGGTGAGACCCTGGCCCAGGTTGGGCAGAGAAGCTGTGGCTGCTCCTCCCTGGAAGTGTTCTGGGCCAGGTTGGATGAGGCTCTGAGCAACCTGGTCTAGTGGAAGGTATCCCTGCTGCTGGCAGGGGGGTTGGGACTGGATGAGCTTTAAGGTCCCTTCCAGCACAAACCAGTCTGGGATTCTGTGAAAACGTTCCTGTTCCCCACTAGAAAAATGTCTAATTTTGCTTTGGGGTGGGGGGAAACCTCAAAGCCACCTGTCGTGCTTCTTCTGGCTGCCCTGGGCAGTGTAGAGCTGTTCCCTTTCTCCCTGGCCTTGGCATCCTTTCCTGGGGCTGTGACGCTGCCCTGGCACCCATGGGTGCTGCTTGCCTGGGACCACGGTGTGCTCCAGGGCAGTGACCGGGGGGGAAGAGACTACAGGGACATTGCAGAATGGAAACATTTCACCACGTGTGTTGGGTTTTTTTTTCTTTCCCCTGTTAAAACCACTATTTTCAGCAGCATGTGGGCAGGGTGAGGTTGAGTGTGTTTGATAAAAGCCATGGCTGGGTGCTAAAGTTCACTTGGCAGCACGGGGACGCGTGGGCTGGGCTCGCACGGGGCTGCATCCCGGTCGGCAGGGATGCTCACAGCCCCGCGGTCCGGGAGGAGCCTGCCCGGTGAGACCCAGCGGAGAGGGCTTGGGAAGGAAGGAAATGCTTTTCTATTGACTGTCTGTTCTTTAGATCTGGATGGGGTTTTTTTTGGAGACTTGAATCTCCACCAGGAAAAGGGTAGGAGGAGGTGATCCCTGCGCCGTGCGGAGCGGGAGCGCAGCTCCACGTGCTGCCGCTGCTCAGGGCGCGCTGGAATCGTCTTTCCTTGTTGTACAGAAAGCGCCCACGGAGTCTGGTCACTCCTGCCTGGCTTTTGGGTTGCTCTGTCACTGCCTCTGCCAAATTCAACTGCCTTTTTGGAATAGGTCTGAAGGGTTTGGGGTTTTTTTTCCCCTCTGGTCCGACCCTGCCAGTTTCCATGGCCACAGGCACTTCCCTGCATCACGGCAGTTTTGGGTTTTGGCTGTTTATGGAGCAGTCGAGCTCTGCTGTCCCTGAACTTGAAAGAGTTCCTGTGTTAGCAGCGAGCTCTTACGGGGGGCCGCTGCCCCTGCAGACGGGCGGGGGAAGTGGCGTGAGGAGAGCGGGCTTCGCACCTCGGCGGGACGCCCCGGGGGGGCGGGTGTGTGCAAAACCTCCCCTTCCCTCTTACACAAAACCTTGTCCTTTCTTTTCCCCGCTGCAGGGAAGAGCAGTGAAAGAGCCTCGTACTCCACGTTCGGAAGGGACACGGGGATGCCAGGACTAAACCAGGTAACGATCAAATGCGTTGAGATTTTTTTTGCTTCCTTTACTGGCTGGGAGGGAGAGAGAGCCTGGGAATGAAAAGCAACGTGGTGGCTTGTGTCTCGCTTTGCACGAGGTCCTGGCAAGCCTCTGCTCTGCTCAGAAACCTCTGGTCATCGTCAGGGGTTTGTAGGGGCGTGCGCTGCTGTCTCGGAGGAGTTTTAGAGTTCAGGAAATGGGGTTGTAGCAGCTTCTCACTTCTTTTCAAAACCTTTTCAGCCTCGCTTACTTTATTATTATTAATCCTGTTTCTAGCTGATTTGTATTTATTCAGATGTCACCAAGCCAACACTGTCCCTGGAGGGCGTTTCAGTGAGTCAAATCCGAGCAGCACCTTTCCTTGTGACCGGGTGGCCGTGGGCAGAGGAACCCTTGGGGAGGAACCTTCCCCCTCCGGCTGCTTTGCCTCGGGCTCTCACTTTGCCTCCAAGCACCGTGCCCAGTGCTACGTGACCAGCTATCTCCCTCCCCAGCCAGTGTCCCCCTGCACCCTGGCCAGCACCCCCGTGTCCCCCTGCTCACCAGTTAAGGGGGGGAGAGTCTGTGAGGTGGTTTCTGTGCTGTTGGAGCGTTGTTTTGGTGGATATCGGGTGGTGTTTTGGTTTGATGGTGGTTCTGTGGATGCAGGACCTGCAGCAGATGCTGATCTCCACAATCAGGAGGGGACATGGCATGGGAGAGCTGCCTCTTGCAGTGACAACCCTGCCCTGTTGGGTCACCCCGGGTGAACCCCGGTGGGAGGACCAGGGCTGTGCCGTGGGGAAACATTGACTTCCCGTGGGGAATACCACAGGCGTAAATCAGAGCCCAGGAGCGCAGTCAGCCAGCCCTGGGATAATCTGTCCCGCTGCCACTGGCATCCAGGAAGAGTTTTTCGGGAAGGAGCGAGCACCTTCACTTTGATGTCTTGCTGCAACTGCCCCATCAGTGCCCGAGCCTGGCCTCCAGGAAACAGTCCCACCATTTTCTTCAAGGGAGCAGCTTTTGGCTGGACAGCTTTTTATTTTACACATGTACACACACACACACACACATTACATGTTTTAATTTTACACAAATTTGTCATAATTTCCTTTTCTCTGAACTGAGGATGTTTCCTTTGCTGAAACAGCTGTGCTGGCTGGCTGTGCCAGAGTGGATTTAATTTACCACTGAAGCTGCTAAAATAAAAACGGGACAGATGCCAAGGCTCGCTTTTTAACGTTAGGGTTTTGCTGGAGTTGGGTGGAGGAGGGGGAGATATAAGGTAACAGGAACGGGGTGGGCAAACGGTGCCGCGGGCGGGGAGAGGCCCTGGCGCGGGCGCGCGGGTCCGGATCGGGTGGCGGAGCGGGAGACCGAGCCCGTTTGATGTGGAGGGGAGACAAAACCCCTCTTGTGCGGGGCGGCGGGAGGCGAGCGGGGCCGTCTGCACCAGAACAGTTGTTGCTTCTGGCTCCAGTTTGGGGTTTGGTTTTTTTTTGGGGGGGTGGGGGGGGTTGACCTGTTTTTTTTTTTCTTTTTTGAAAAGTGCTGGAAAATTGTCCAGTGGGAGACACCCTGGATGGGGAGCACGTTCCTCCCCAAAATGCCCTCCCCTGGGGCAGAGCTGCGGCCCCCTCCTTGTTTAACCCTTAACCATCTCTGGAGGTATCCCCAGGGAGAGGGAAGGGGAAGAAAATCCCTTTCTTTGGGAAATTGCCTTAAAATCTCAGTGCTTCTCTGGAGATATCAGCTGGAGGAGCCAGGAAGCAGCAACCCAGCCTTCAGGGGTCTTCTCCAGGTTCTTCTCTGGGATCTCCTCTGGGGTCTCCTCCGGGGTCTCCTCCAGGGTCTTCTCTGGGATCTCCTCCAGGGTCTTCTCTGGGATCTCCTCTTAGATCTCCTCTGGGGTCTCCTCCAGGGTCTTCTCTGGGATCTCCTTTGGGGTCTTCTCCAGGGTCTTCTCTGGGATCTCCTCCAGGGTCTTCTCTGGGATCTCCTCTTAGATCTCCTCTGGGGTCTCCTCCAGGGTCTTCTCTGGGATCTCCTTTGAGATCTCCTCTGGGGTCTCCTCCAGGGTCTTCTCTGGGATCTCCTTTGAGATCTCCTCTGGGGTCTCCTCCAGGGTCTTCTCTGGGATCTCCTCTGAGATCTCCTCTGGGGTCTCCTCTGGGATCTCCTCTGGGGTCTCCTCTGGGATCTCCGAGGTGCTGTGCCACACACTTTCCTTGGCCACGCTGCTCGGTGGTGCGTAGCGGTTTCGGTGGGAAGGTAACATGACCGGTGGAACAGATTGCAGGAATTTCACCAGCTGTGAATACATGAGCTCCTCTTTCCCTCCCCGACCCCTTTCTGGAGGAGATGGAGTTTTAAAGCAATGGGGTTTTCTTTCCAGTTTCTCAAAAGCCTGAAATCCTCCTTTATTTCAACGTGTTGCCCTCGGAAGATGGGTCAAAGCTCAGCTTTTGTTACTTAAAGGCCCTTTGCCAACCCTCTGAAATTCCACATAAATACATTTAACTTTCTCCCAAGGTGAAAGGGGCAATGCTGGGCTGCTCCTGGAGCACAGGCACGCTTGCTCCAGCCCTGGGCTCTGGCTCCTGCCGACTCCGCACTGCTTCCCAGAGTGCCCAAGGTCAGCGGGGATAAACACGAGGGAGGAGTTTCCTCTTTTTAGAAAGAGAGATTTGACTTTTCCCTGATAAAATACGAGAGAAAACCACCCCCAGCAGAGACATTGCAGCTCTGTTCCATCGTCCACAATGGGTCTGGCTGCGCAGCACTGGGGATGGGAGAGGAACCGTCAGTGCTGGCAGCCGGGGCTGGCTTTTACGGCTGATGGAGGGACTGGAAGAGGCACAGTCGGATGAGATGGGCCACCAGCTGCATGTCCTCTCCTGTCTTTTGCCATTGGAGAGATGTGGAGTGAGCACTGGGTCCTCTGCACTGGCCAGGTCCCTGACAGCAGCCCAGGGCGAGGGGCAGCATGAGGCTGTTGGGTGGGATGTGCCTTTGAGGACGGGCAGACTTGCTGTGCCCATCGAGTGTGTGGCACCGAAGCACTGATCACATCAGAAACTGTCATCCCTGGCTGTAAAACCTGGGAAGCAGTGAGGGAAGGGTTTTGTCCTGGCTCAGTCACTTTGCCCTGTGTGGGCAGAGCTCGCTGGCCCCTGCAGATGCTTCTGAGCCCTTGGCTCTGCGGGCAGGCTGGCAGGGCAGGCAGGGAGCGCTCCAGAATATTGGATGTGAGGAAGAATTTCTTTGCTGAAAGGGTTCTGAGGCACTGGCAGGGGTTGCCCAGGGCAGTGGTGGAGTCCCCATCCCTGGAGGGATTGAAGAGTCGTGTAGACAGAGTGCTGAGGGACATGGGTCAGTGGGGGACTGGTCAGTGTTGGGTTCATGGTTGGACTCAATGAGCTTAAAGGGCTTTTCCAGTCGAGGTGATTCTGATTCTGCAACCAGCCCCTCAGCCTGACCATCGCCTCCTCTTTGCCTTCAGCAGCCTGGGCTGATAAAACTGTCACCAGGGTCTCACCCTGCCCTCGTGGGCAGTGAGGTGACCACGCTGCTCCCCTGTGATGGCACCTGCTAGTTGGCATCCTTGGTTGGTAGAGAGCTTCATTGCTGGGGTCCAGCCAGAAACCACAGCTTGAAAGACTCTTTTCTTATCATCCCTATATTCCCCCACAGCTACCCCCATATTTACATATTTGTTTTTTTCCTTTTGACCTTTGGCTCCTCTTTTTTCCCCTCTTGGCTGGATTTGTGCAGCTCAAGGCAGCTCTGTTCTCTCCCGGCGAGCGCGGTGGTTTCCCAGCGTAATTACATGGAAGGGCTTTTCTGTCTCCTTGTTTGCAGACTGGTTTCCTGCCCAGTGAAATGGGAATCGCAAGTCCAAGCACACTTTCCCCCACCGGGGTGAAAGGAGGGTCCCAGTATTTTTCTTACCCCAACAATCCTCGCAGGAGAGGTGCTGAGAGCAACATAGGTAAGTCACTTGGTGTCACCCTGGGGTGCCACCGCTCCGGTCTGTCCTGCAGCTTGGGCAGGCAACCGCAGGCGCTGCCGACCGGGCGGGCGGCTGCCTCGGATCAGCCCTTGGGATTGAAAGCCCTGACACTGCTGTGTGTCCACACAGGCCTGAATTTGCTTTTTTAGGGAGGAGGGAAATATATAATTTTTTTAAAAAAAGAGACTTTGGGTTGAGTCTGCTGTAGAATTTCCTTCTTTCTGGAAAACATCAGATTAGGTGAAAGCAGCAAATGGCTTGAGGTTCTCTAAAAATGCTTCCAGCCACACTGTACATCTGTAGTCATTCCTGGAAAACCTTGAGCCACCTTCGAGGCTGTTTTTATGGCTGCTGGCCCTCCTTGGAGCCCCTCTCCTGCTGCAAGCAAATGGGACTGCCAGGAACAAGTCATTGAGGAGTGGCGTGAGGTCCGGGCGCTTGCCCAGGCACGGGGGCTGTGTCCTGGGACTCAGACAGCGTTTGCTCCAAGACCTCTCCCTGGTTCCAGAGCAGGAGTTGCCCATGTCTGGATCTCCCTGGGAATAACCTATTTGGCTTTTAACGAAGCCTAAGGTCAGGTGTGAATTGAACTTTCGAGTGAAGACGAGCCCTGGTTCTCCAGAACTTGTGTTTCTTGTCATAGTTCCCCCACACACCCTCCAAGGTCACTTTCTTGCTGCTATTTTAGGCTTTCCCCAACAAATGAAACCAGAAGTGACCCAGTGGTACATGTCTTCTTTCCAGTGCTTTCCAGAAAAAGGCATCCACTTTGATATTGCTGCTTTAAAACGTTGCTGGTTTATGTTGTCAGCCTGGGAGATGATTCTTTTGCTTCAAGTCATTATGTGGGGTGAATTTCTCTTTCTGAGCTACAACCCAGCAGTGTCCCTGGCTTGGCAGACTTGCTGTGTTAGCATCCTGCACCCCCCAGCTGGGGCTTTCCTAATTATGAACTGGAAAAAAAAAAACCCCAACACCTCAATTTTTTAACCAGTGCTTCCCCTTGAGCCACTTCTCGGGATGTTTCCCTCATCACCTCCCTGAATTGTCACCCTTCCCCTAGGACACTGTGTCCTCTCCCCTCAGAGCTGGACCTGGTGAGGTGGGCTGGGGGTGACCAGCCTGGGGTGAGCAGTGACGCTTTCCCTTCTGTATATTACTGTATATGTGTGTATATATATATATATATATATATATGATAGATAATAAGTATATTACTGTATATGTGTGTGTGTATATATATATATATATATGATAGATAATAAGTATATTACTGTATATGTGTGTATATATATATATATATATGATAGATAATAAGTATATTACTGTATATGTGTGTGTATATATATATATATAGGATATATATATATATATTTATTATATATATTACTGTAAAAGGAACAAATGAAAATACAACCCCATCCCTGCATTTGTTCTCTTTCTGCATCTTCTCAACACAAACCCACTTTGAGTTAAATTGTTTCCAAAAAAAAACCCCAACAAGAGGTTATTTATGGGCTCAACCTCTTCCAAAGAGCAAGCACAGCCCTTCTCTGCAGGCTGAGCACCTCCTATCATGCTGTTTTGGGAGAGACTCCCCTGTGAACTCTGTTTGTGGGTGAAACCTGCCCTCCAGGGTACAAATGAGACAAGGAGAGGTTCATCCTCAGCCACTGTCACTATTGATGCTTCCTTAGCTACGGGACATTTGAGATCTGAGCCCTGTTTGTACCTGCATCTTCCATCCTTGGAGACTTCTAGGTTGATGTTTTCTCTCCTGCTAATCCCCTTCAAAAATTAGATCCTCTCTTCTTTTCTTTAAACCAGATGGACAGCCCAAAAAGGTTCGGAAGGTGCCTCCTGGACTCCCCTCCTCGGTAAGTGGCAGGAACATTTTCCCTGCAGGTATCCCCTCCCTGTTGCTCCATCCCCTGAGCATCCCTGCTCCCTTTGCTGCAAGAGCTGCCGGCCCTATGGGTCCAGCCACCCCAAACATCGAGGGCTTGGATTTTAGCAGGATGGGGAAGGGTTTTCCCAGCTCCAGCTTCCTATGCAGGAGAAACGAGGCAGCGCTGTGAGCCTGCAGCACTGGGGCACTAATCGGAGAGGAGGAGCCGCGATGCTCCCCGTGCGACACCTCCCAGGCTGGACCCCAGACCCATCCCCTCTGCCCTGCTGGTTTCTGTCTGTTGGATGTTGTGTCACGAGTGCCCCAGTGAAATGGAATACTCGGTGTGATCAGATTGCGCTCCAGAAGGGAAACCAGAGCGGCTGTAATGCGGGCGGGCAGCTGGGGCTGCTCCAGGTGTGTGCGCTGCCTGCGCTGTTTACAAGAGAGCCGAGCGGGCTGCAGGGATCCCTTAGCCTCGCTCCTGCGGCTGTTACAGGGAACCAACTGAACAATGTCTTTGTGGCTGGAAGTAATGGGATCTCCAGGAAAGCTTAATTGGAGCGGGCTGGAGGGTTCCTGCAGGAATATGGGAGCTGTCTGGCTGTGCGGCGGCTGAGGCTGCATTCCTCACTGCAGCGTTTGCGTGCTTGCAGGGGGACGGGCGGGCTCTGTCCCGCAGGCGAACTGGAGCCCAGACTGGGGCTGAGCTGGAGCCCAGAGTGGGGCTGAGCTGGAGCCCAGAGTGGGGCTGTGCTGGAGCCCAGACTGGGGCTGAGCTGGAGCCCAGACTGGGGCTGAGCTGGAGCCCAGAGTGGGGCTGTGCTGGAGCCCAAACTGGGGCTGAGCTGGAGCCCAGAATGGGGCTGAGCTGGAGCCCAAACTGGGGCTGAGCTGGAGCCCAGACTGGAGTTGAGCTGGAGCCCAGACTGGGGCTGTGCTGGAGCCCAAACTGGGGCTATGCTGGAGCCCAGAGTGGGGCTGTGCTGGAGCCCAGACTGGGGCTGTTCTGGAGCCCAAACTGGGGCTGTTCTGGAGCCCAGACTGGGGCTGTGCTGGAGCCCAGACTGGAGTTGAGCTGGAGCCCAGACTGGAGTTGAGCTGGAGCCCAGGCTGGGGCTGTGCTGGAGGCCAGACTGGGGCTGAGCTGGCGCCCAAACTGGGGCTGTGCTGGAGGCCAGACTGGGGCTGCTCTGGAGCCCAGACTGGGGCTGTGCTGGAGCCCAGACTGGTCTCTGTCTTCAGAAATGGCCCCAGAGCTGGCAGTGGTGGGAGGATGGAGGGAAGGGAAGGCACTGAGGGCTCGCTGGGGTGGGTTTGCAGACCAGAGGGTGTTGGAGGGTTCCTGCAGGTCCCCATCGTGCAGAAAGCAGCTCCGGTCAGCAGTGCTGAGCTGCTCCAAGAGGCTGTGTTTTAACAGGGAAAACCTGCTCGGAGCAGAACCCCTGTCCCTGCATTGAGTTTCTGTGTGAAATTTGGAGCTTTTAAACCCCACTGGACGTGTGGGGAAAACATCACTCCTGACAAATGGCCTTTTATTGGCCTCAGGTTTCAAAGCTGACGGGCCTTGCTGCCCGTGGCGCTGGCGATGCCCTAAAGGGCCCCGATTCCCACAGGAAGAGCCGACACCTGCACGCCGGCTTTTCCAGCCCAGAAAGCTCTGGCTGTCGCCTTGACTGGCCCTTGACCACAAAGCTCTGGGTTTTTGCTGAACTGGTGGTGCTGCCTCTTATCAGAGTCATAGATTTATCACAGAATCATGGGATGGTTTGGGTTGAAGGGACCTTTCAAGGCCACCTGGTCCAACTCCCTGCAGTGAGCAGGGACATCTTCAACCAGATCAGGTTGCTCAGAGCCCCATCCAGCCTGACCTTGAATGTTTCCAGGGATGGGGCTTCCACCACCTCTCTGGGCAACCTGGGCCAGGGTCTCACCACCCTCAGTGTAAAACATTTCCTCCTTATATCTAGTCTAAATCTGCCCTCTTTTAACTTAAAACCATCACCCCTCGTCCTATCACAGACGCTCTATGAAAAAGTCTGTCCCCATCTTTCTTAGAGGCCCCTTCAAGCATTGAAAGGTGCCATGTGGCCTCCCCAGAGCCTTCTCTTCTCCAGGCTGAACAACCCCAACTCTCAGCTTGTCCTCACAGGAGAGGTGTTCCAACATTTCTGGGCCTCCTCTGGACCCCCTCCAACAGGTTCACATCTTTCTTATGCTGAAGACCCCAGCACTGGGGGCAGCACTGCAGGTGGGGTCTCAGGAGAGCGGAGCAGAGGGGCAGAATCCCCTCCCTGGCCCTGCTGCCCACGCTGCTCTGGGTGCAGCCCAGGGTGCTGTTGGCTTTCTGGGCTGTGAGCACACGTTAGCGCTCGTTTCCGCTGCCCTCTCTCTGCCGTCACCTCTGGCTTCTCGCTTTGTTTTTGAATTTCCACACCTGGGAAGAGCGATCGGCATCGAGGTGGCGAGAGAAGCGTGGAGCAAAAGGAGTCACCGGCCTCAAAGGCAGCAGATCAAAGGCTCTTTCTTGTCTGACTTGCCTGCGCAGGATCCCGCCTCCTGTTATCGCTGGACCCCGTGCAAAATAAATAGGTTAATCAGCATCTTATTAAAATAAAGTGCTTTAATCTGTAATTCCCAAGCTGCTTTGAAAACTCGGAGAGGTCAGTGGCTGGAATAGTTGAGGTGGCTGAAAGGGGAGCGATTCTGCTGAAGGCACCAAGAGGCACTGGCAGCGTGAGATGGTTGAAGAGGGGTGGGAAGGGCAGGGGAGGGTGCAGAGGTACCTGTGCTTGTGCCCCGCAGCCCTTTGGGGTAAATTCTTGTGAAATAGGTGCTGAGCTGGGGCAGTGGCACACGCTGGGGCTGCCCCCTGGGGTCTGGAGCCCCTGCAATATGGGGCTGGAAGCAGGATTAGTGCTCGTGGCTGTGTTCCACTGTGGGCTGGCGTGTCCAGGCACAGCACCTGGGGCTGGATGAGGCCCCCGAGCTCTTGCTGCTCGTCACCGGCTTTGCCCGAGGAAGGCAGAGAGGGGTTTTGTGCGGGTCGGGTCCTGCAGGATTTCGTTGCCGCAGCCAGTGGGGTGGCTGGGAGCTGTTTCAGCCCACGGATTCACAGTCTGGTCACTGCTCTGTTTAGCTTGAGTCTGCCTGAAGTCCCACCCCAGTTCATGCATTTCAGCAAGAAAAACAGGGAGGAGAATTAAAAAAAAAAGAAAAACAAAAAACCAACAAAAAAAACCCAACCCAGCACCACAAAGCCCCGCGACTCCCAGCGCTGGGGCTTTGCATGCAGCTCTCTCGCCGCGCTGGCAATTTTAACCGGAGGAAATGACCTCACCTGGAGCTCCCCGAGGCCGCCGCCGGCGCGAGGGTTGGGGCCGCGGGTTGGGGAGCTGAGACCTGGCGCTGATTTACCGTTTCCTGCGGCGCTTGGCCGGCGGCCGCTGGCTCGGCCGCTTCCCCCACGCGCCATGGACGGGGCTGGGATGCTCCTCGCTCGGCCAACGCGGGGAAAAGCAGAGTTTTTCACAACCTCCCCTGCGCTGAGCAGGGAAATGAAAGATTTGGAGGGGCCAGAACCGTTCCTGGGGTGAATCGTGGCCCCCCAAAAGCTCCAACAGGAGATGGGGGGCTCAGGGATGGCGGGGGGCTGAGCGGATACACAGCAAAGCAAACTCCCTCCTGCTTTGTAACCCCGGGTAGTTCATCCCTGCTATTTTATTCTTCTTCTTTTGGCTTTGGATTTATTAAATGGATGTTGCAGCTCTCTGCGGCCCCCCCGCTCCGCTGCCGCGCAGCTGCCTGGCGCGCTGGCCAGGTGCCAGCCCCTGGCAGATGGCGCGGGGCTATTAGACGTGCTTCATTCGATTCCCTGTCCCAGCTCCCGCTTTTTAATCAAATTATAGGAAAAAGTCAATTTACTGGATTCTTGTTCTTTGCAGCCTCCTCCTCCATTCCCCCGCTCTCCCCAGCCGCACGCGCTGCCCACGCGCGGCTCCCCGCGCGCACCCGCTTCGTCCCGGCGCCGTCCCGCGATGCCGCACAAAGGCTAAACGCCCTGAATTCTCTTTTCTGAGCAAGGGATGAAGGGCAGCTGCCCGTGTCTGTCAGGTTTTTCCCTCCCCCACTCTCTATTTTGTTTTTATTTATTTTTTTTTCCTGTATTTAACAAGTTTCCCCAGTCTCAGGTTGTAGCGCTGATGCCCACGAGTTGCTTTTGGCTCCCCATCACCCCACAGGGTCCAGCCATCCCCTGACCAAGAGTGTTGAGGGGTCAAGGCTGCCCCTGGGGCTCTGAAACCCACCCCCCCCCCAGCTTCAAGGGAAGCTGCTCCAAGAAGCAGGAACCTGGGCTGCCAGGAGGAAATAAATCAATATATTTAAGTGCAATTGCTGGTGCTTTTCAGAGCTTTTTTTTAATTTCTGTTTTAAATTTTTTACAAAAAGACCCCTATTTTCTATTACCCCCCCCCCCAAAAAAGAAGAAATTCACAGTGTTCTGGCCAGTTGCAAAACCAGAAAATTTAGCCCCCTCTTGCTGGGTGAGGACAAGGGGTCGGAAGGAGCTGGCTGGGTGTGGGGAAAGAGAAACTCGGGGCAGGTTTCCTTTCCAAAGAGAGCTGTGTCTTCCAGGCAGCGCTGCTGAGCGTGCCCGGCCAGCCCCTGCCCCCACCGCTGCTGTCCTGTGTATTTAAAAAAAAATAATAATAAAAAAATCATTAGTGGTTTCAGAATGAATCAGTGGGGTTGAAAATAGGCTGGAACAAAGGTTCTCATGTAATTTTCAGTGGCATTTCAGTTTCTTTGCGTGTTGAATTTCTGTTTTGTTTGGAAAAAAAAAAAAAGAGTGTATGTTTTTGCACTGGCACAAGGGGATTTTCTGTGAGGGCTTTCTAGGATGGGCTTGGGTCGTTAGAAGGAAAAAACCACCTTTTCTTTTGGTTAATATGCTGGTAAATGATGTAGCTGAACGGTGCTGCGGATATCTGGCTGAATGCTGTCTGAGAGCCATCCCCTCCTGCGTGACATCCCCAGCCCTCAGCTTTATGCTTCCCCCGTGCCTCAGTTTCCCCTCCAGCAGGACAGGCCAATCGCAGTGAAGGGTTTGAGCAGGGGCCGTGCCCTGGAGCAGCCCGAAGCCTGGCCGGTCCCCGTCACCAGCCTGCGCCCGTGGGTGCGGGGTTAGCGCCCAGGAACGATGGCTTTTGTGGTTACCCATAAAAAATGATAACCGCAGAAAAAGGAACCAGAGCCGGGAGGTGAAACTTCTGCTGGTGCCGGCGTCGCCCGCGGGCGGGGGCTGCGGGGACCCGCGCTGTTCCGGGAAGGGATGGGACGTCCCTGCGCGATGACCCCGTCCCCTGTGCCACTCCCTGGCAGGGCCACCCCGTTCAGTGCCACTGCTGTCACTTCAGCCGAGCTGCCTCAGTTTCCCCCCGGCTTTGCTGTGGGACTGTCGTCTGCTACGATGAATAAAAGCAAAGCTGTGTGGGGTGGTGTGATGCGTGGGGAGGATGTGAGGCCATGGGGTGGCCAAGCACTTCTCTTCAACGCCTTTCCTGCCCCACAGGTGTATCCATCCAACTCAGGTGATGACTACAGCAGGGATCCAGCTGGATATACTCCCTCGAAGCCTCCCAGCACTGTGTATCCCGGAGCCTTTTATATGGCAGGTGAGTTATTAACAACCCTGCAAACCAGCCAGAGCCGGGCTCCCTGGCCCATTATGAGCGACAGGAGGAATTGCACAGCATGTGAGATGGAGGGGGCTTGGGGGAGGAGCACATGAGACATGAAGCAGCCCCAAAAGGGCTTGAAAGTGGCAGAGGGGAGATGGAGATGAGGTGTGAGGAAGAAATTCTTGGCTGTGAGGGTGGTGAGACAGTAGCCCAGGTTGGCCAGAGAAGCTGTGGCTGCTCGTCCCTGGAAGTGTTCTTGGCCAGGTTGGATGAGGCTTTGAGCAACCTGGTCTAGTGGAAGGTGTCCCTGCTGCTGGCAGGGGGGTTGGGACTGGATGAGCTTTGAGGTCCTTCCCAAACCAAACCAGTCTGGGATTCTGTGCTGTGATTTGCTCAGTGGGTGATCCTTGGCGTAAGCAGGATGCGATGGGGACAGACGCAGCCCCTCAGCCTGGGCTGACTTGTCCCTGTGGGCTGTGGACACACACCAGCACCTCTGCCCTGGCTCAGCTCTGGTTTTCCTTCCAGACGGGCTCCATAACTCACCAGACCTGTGGAGTTCACCGGGTGCCATGAGCCAGTCGAGTTACGGTGCCATGCTGGGCAGCTCCTCCTCTCCGCTCCCGCAGTCCGGCGGCTTCAACAGTTTACATCAGCACGAACGCATGGTAACGTGTCCCCACGCTGCCCCACGGGCTGGGGGCTCTGCTGGGCCGGCTGGTGACGGTGTCACCTCGTCCCATAGCTCGGGGCAGCTGCCAAAGGGAGGGCCTGGGTCCCAGCCGGGATGCCAGAACCCAGCAGCCTTTTGAGGGCACCTCTCACCTCTCTCCCCCTCTCTGCCAGAACTACCAGCTTCATTCAGGAGAGGTTAACGGCGGACTCCCCTCTGTGTCTGGCTTCTCCTCCGCCTCCACGCCGTACGGGGTCTCCAGTCACACGCCCCCCATCAGCGGGACGGACAGCATGATGGGTACGTACGGCCCCCGGTGCGCGATGGTCCCCAGCACCGTCCCTCTCCCTCCTCTGCCACGCAGAGGTTTAACTGGAAAATCAAACTCCTGTGCATCCTCTGCTGCTCAGGCTGTGACATCTGTGTCTGATGTACCCAGACGCTTTTTATCCCTTGTGCGTCACTCGTGCACGGAGTTACTGCGTGAGGAAGAGGAGCGGCGAGGTTATTGCTGCTGGCTGCCTGGGCAGGCTGGAGCAGGGGGATGGGGAGCTGGCTTGGGGGTTTCCACCTCGTTTGGTGGATCTGGGAGGAGATCAGGATCTGTGACATTATCTCACAGAGGTGCCGTGGCTTAAAGTAGTTGCGGGAAGGATTTGCACCTGCGTTGCGGGAAGGCGGGGGAACGTGTGAAGCCGTTCATCTAAATCTGGGATAGGAATGTTTGTGCTGCATTTGGATACCACGTTAAACCCCCAGAGCTTTAATCTCTAACCCTGCTGAACCTGTTACAAAACCTGCTACTGAAATACACTCATGTTCCCCAGCAAATGAGGATCCTGACCTTGATTCATAGAAAACCCCTTGTTTAGAGAAGGAGAAGCAAGTTTGGGGTTGTAGGGGCTTGAAATGTCCTGTGGAAATGGGCCATGCTGCAGCAGAGACGTTTGATCACTGTTGATGTCACGACACCTTCGACCCAGCTCTTACAGAGACGTTCCTGCAGCCCCATGAAAGGTGCTGGGACGCGTGTGCCCTCGTCCCGGCTGCTCTGAGCTGGGCATCCATTTAATTGTCAAGCAAAGCAGTGAGAGTGAGAAATTTCAATCTCAGACCAGGTGACCCCAGAGAAGGTCTTGCAGGGGTGCCTTGTCCTGCTGGTTTCTGACGTCCTGGCAGTGACATTTGTGTCCTCTCTCGGCAGGTAACAGAGGAACCACGGCTGGGAGCTCGGGAGACGCGCTCGGGAAGGCACTAGCTTCAGTAAGAGTTTCTGTGAACCCTTGAGGTGGTTCCTGTCCTGTCACAGCGTTGTACCTCCCCTCTGTGACAGGGACCCTGCAGCGTTGTACCTCCCTCTGTGACAGGGACCCTGCAGCGTTGTACCTCCCTCTGTGACAGGGACCCTGCAGCATTGTACCTCCCCTCTGTGACAGGGACCCTGCAGTGTTGTACCTCCCCTCTGTGACAGGGACCCTGCAGTGTTGTACCTCCCCTCTGTGACAGGGACCCTGCAGCATTGTACCTCCCTCTGTGACAGGGACCCTCTAGGCAGCGGGAAAGATGGACTCATTGAGAAGTTTGGGTGAATGCACCCCAAAAACCTGGCAGCCTCTGAGGGGAGGGTTTACCCCCCTCTGTGTGCTGCCACTCTGAGTCCTGGCACTGTGCAAAGGCACCTTTTGACAGAGGGGGAAACTGAGGCACTGGATAATCTGGTGGCCCCACAGACCCATGAGCCAGCTCTGCAGCCGCCCAGCCTGGTACTGGCCTGGCAGGGTGACTCTATGCAGCCCTTGTAGCAGGACTTGCAGGTCCCGGTAGTCCTGACCCTGTGTGTGCTGGTTCAAACTGGAAGGCACTGGTCCCACTGGGCTGTCAGAGCTTGGGGTTGCTTCTGTCCCATTCAGTGCAGGGCCCTTTGCTTCTGCCTGGTGGCAGAGGGGTGCTCAGCGCTGCACCCCGCAATCATTTCTTGGGGCTCACGCTTCCCTCTGAGGTGGGACCCAAAGAACAGCGGCCGTGGCTGCAGGGGTGGTGGCAGTGGGGACAGAGAGAGACCCCGGTGTTAATGGGGAGCTGCCAGGGGATGAGTGGGCTGGGAGCTGGTGTGGGAAGGGAGGTGCCATCAGGGGGTCCCGTTGGGTGGTCCCTGCAGCGCTGCTGGGGAGGGGGAGAGCCCTGGCAGGGGTGGGCACTGCTGACCATGTCCCGCTTCTCTCGCTCCAGATTTATTCCCCCGATCACTCTAGCAATAACTTCTCATCAAACCCCTCGACACCCGTCGGTTCCCCTCAGGGGCTTGCAGGTAGGTGAAAAACCTTGCTCTCTGCGTAAAGGGGGATGTCAGGTTTGCTTTCAGGAGGTCCAAGGCAACATTCTTCCCAGATCAGCCCCAAACCCTCATGAAAGACACTTTGGTCAATCTCACCAAATAATCCCATTTATTTGTAAAAGCAGGAGGGTGAAGAGGAAGGACGAGCAAACTGGAAGAGACTTTGTAAATGTCTCCTGTGAAGCTGCACGTCCATCTTCTTTAATGGGTTGGACCTTTTCTCCCATTTGGAGCTGAGCAGCACCTGGGTGCCACAAACAGGGTGGGTGGGAGGGCAACGGCTCTGCCTGCGCCCGGCTCTGCCCCTGCCCGGGGGTGTTGGCAGGCGGCTCTCCCGGGGGTGTCAGCCTGGCCATACGTGTTGCTGTCACCCCCTGGGACCTGCTCCTGCCATTCCAACAGACCCCATCCCTGAGCTTGGTGAGGCTGGGAGAGTTTGTCCCTGGTTTTGTCTCCCGTGGGAGGAGCACAGTGGGAACTGGGGAGCAACTGGTGAGAACCCCGAGGGGAGCCCGTCTCTGCTCCCGTCCGGCGGGAGGGGTCTGGTCTCTGCCCAGCGGAGGCTCCTTGGTGCCCGGGGTGCAGAGCACCGTAAATCTGCCGACCTGCTGCTCCCCTGGGGCCGGACCAGGGTGATCTACACGTGAAAACCTCTTGAGCTCTGAAGGTCTGAGCTCCGTTTCCTGCTGAGGCAGGGCAGGGGTGAGCCCACGGCAGGGGCTGGGCAGAGATTTCCCCGGGAGGCCCGTGGGCTCAGAGCGTGACCCCTCACAGTGTCACGGCCAGACAAGGTGGCACCTGCTCTGAGACGGGACACCTCTGTGGGCACCCCACTGCCACGCAGAGCCGTGACAGGGAGAAACCTGTGCCTGCATGTGGCATGGCTGGCTTCATGCCTGCAGTGTGACTGTCCCTGTGCAGCCTCAAGCAGTGCCATGGTGGCCCTTACAGGTGCTGTGGTGGCCCATGCGGTGCCATGGTGGCCCATGCAGTGCCGTGGTGGCACAGGCAATGCCATGGTGGCCCTTATGGGTCTGTGCTGGCCCTTACAGTGCCATGTTGGTGTCAAGTTGGCCCATGCTGTGCCATGGTGGCCCTTATGGTGCTGTGGTGGTACATGTGATGCAGCGGTGGCATGTGTGGTGCCATAGTGGCCCATGCTGTGCCATGGTGGCCCGTGCTGTGCCATAGTGGCCCATGGAGTCCTGTAGTGGTCCATGCAGTGCCATGGTGGCCCAGGCGGTGACATGGTGGCCCATGCAGTGTGGTGCATGGCGTGGTGTCCCATGCAGTGCTGTGGTGGCCCTTGCTGTGCCATGGTGTCCCATGCAGTGACATGGTGGCCCATGCAGTGCTGTGGTGGCCCTTGCTGTGCCATGGTGTCCCATGTGGTGCCATGGTGGCCCATGCAGTGCCGTGGTGGCCCTTGCTGTGCCATGGTGTCCCATATGGTGCCGTGGTGGCCTGTGCAGTGTGGCGCACGGCATGGTGGCCCATGCAGTGCCATGGTGGCCCATGCAGAGCCTGGTGGCCCAGCTTCCAGCCCCACCTAGTGGCAGCCGTGCCCGCTGCCCAGCTCTCCCGTCTGTTCGCAGGCACGGCGCAGTGGTCGCGAGCGAGCGGACAAGGTGCCTTATCTCCCAGCTACGAAGGGAGCCTCCACACTCTGGTAGGTGTCACCAGAAGATCCCCCTCCTCCTTTTCTGTCCCCTCCCTCGTGTGCCTGGCGGTGAGGGGCTTTGGGGTGCAGTCCCCTCCCGCGGATCTCCGGGCCCTGAGGGGAGGTGGTTGGTCAATGGTTGGTGTGGGAGCAGCTGAGCAGAGCGCGGCTGGCAGAGGCGCAGCCGTGTCCCCTGTCCCTCAGGGCCCGGTCACACCCCAGAGGGTCTGGCCCAGACAATCAGATTTCTGGCTGGTTTCTGCCTCCATTTCCCCTTTGGGGTGGCACTGATGGGGTGGGGGGTTATTTGTCCCCGTTCCTGCCCCATGGTAGCCAAGTGGGTGATGCCACCAGCCGTTCGTTAGCGCAGGAGGCGCAGCGGGCTGCTGGCTTTGTGGGCGCTAACTCAGAGCTGTTCCTCTGTCCTCTCCTTCAAGCAAAACAAAATGGAAGACAGGTTGGACGAAGCCATTCACGTGCTGAGGAATCACGCCGTGGGCCAGACAGCCGCCATGCCCAGCAACCACGGGGACATGCACGGGCTCCTGGGCTCGGCGCCGGCCCACAGTGCCACCGTGGGCAGCCTGGGCCAGGCCTTCCCCGCCTCGGTCATGTCCCTGGGGAACAGGCACCCAAGTCTGGTGAGTGCGGGAGCCTCATGGCAGCTGGCGGGGGTGTGCTGGGGACCCACGTCACGGGGTCCCTTGGTGTCCAGAGGGACGTTGCCTGTGGTGAGAAGAGCTCAGTGTGGGCCAGCTTGGGTCAGCTGTTGACAGCTTGGAGCGGGTGACGTGCTCAGAGGTGCAGTGGCTTGTCATGTTTGTGCCAAGGGGCTTGAGTCCATGCTCAGCACCATGGTGGCACAAGCCCCACATGCAGTTCTCTCATTTTCCTTCTCAAGGCAGGCAGAGGTGGTGAAAGCTCTTCTTTCCCTGCAGCATGGGTGGAAATCCCTCAAAACAGCTTCCAGCTTCTCCTCAGGGGATGCAGGGAGATTATTGCACCTTTCAGTACTTGAAGGAGCCTCTAAGAAAGATGGGGACAGACTGTTTAGCAGGGCCTGTAGCAATAGGACAAGGGGTGATGGTTTCAAACTAAAAGAGGGAGATTTAGACTTAGATATAAGGAAGAAATGTTTTACACTGAGGGTGGTGAGACCCTGGCCCAGGTTGCCCTGAGAGGTGGTAGAAGCCCCATCCCTGGAAACATTCAAGGTCAGGTTGGACGGGGCTTTGAGGAACCTGATCTGGTTGAAGTTGTCTGCTCACTGCAGGGGGTTGGACCAGGTGGCCTTGAAAGGTCCCTTCAACCCAAACCATCCCATGATTCTGTGATAAGGAGGAGAGGGATCTGGTGCAGGGCAGGACCGTGGGTACAGAGCCAGGTATCACCAGGAATGTTTGGGCCGGCACCGCGTCCTCCTGTGCACGTGGGGAGCGCTGATGTCTGATGGCTCATTCAGGCTCCAGGGAGCACGACAGGTCCCAGCTCCCAGGATGTTGGGGTCCCATGGTGGGTCAGCCAGCATCCCCCCTTTGTCCAGAGGCTGCTGAGCACAGGAGCGTGCTTTTGGCAGAGCTGGCTGCCTGCTGCAGCAAACAGTAACACATCTCGTGTGTCTCTGGAGAACCAGACATGCTTCCCTTCTGAGTTCCCTGGACTCTGCTACTGAGTGATGAATCGTGTGTGTCTTCTGGTGCAAACTGCTGCCAGCTGCAGAAACGAGAGCATTCGCAGCAGGGCTGGCTCTGTCCTGCTGGTCCCTCGGGGATGTGGGTTCAGAAAGGCTGCCTGACCCTCAGCCATTGCGTCCAGGCCCTTTGGAGCGAAGTTCCTGCTGCTGGGATGTCCCCTGCTCTGCTGGCACTGGGGAGGCGGCAGAAACGTTGGTGCTTGATGGAGACAGGACACGTGCAGCCCAGGCAGCCCTGTCCTCTCCAGCGTGCCAGCCTGGTATCCAGGCAGAGAGAGGCTTTTCCGTAGTGGGGGGAGACAGCACCGATGGGGCTTTCTGCTTGGGCACAGAGCTGCTTTCTGCAGTGTCCCCACCACAGTCCCCAGAGGAGAAGCTGGTGCTGGGGCAGGTTGGCTCTCCCTTCCTGCATGCTGGTGCTCTGGGTGGTGGGAGCCTGCGAGGAGGGCAGACAGCTGAGCCCCAGCCGGGTCTGCAGAGCCCCGCGGTTCTGTGTGGGGTGACTGTGCCCCTGCCCACTGGCTGTGACACTTCCCCCCCTCAAGGCTTGCTCTGCTTGTTCTGCTGTAGGTGGGAGGAGGTCACCCTGAAGACGGGTTGTCCAGCAACCCCAGCATGCTCCACAACCATGTCACACTGCCGTCCCAGCCCAGCTCACTCCCTGAGCTCAGCAGGCAGCAGGACACGTACAGCGGTAAGGCAGCTCCGCACGCTTGAGGCCCCACTGCTGCGGGGCGGTTGGGGCCCAGCCCTGAGCAGCAGCGGCCGGGGGAAGTGGGTGCTCTTGCCAGGCTGGTGCTTCCTTCCAGCATCCACGGGGCAGTTTCTGCCTTGAGCCTTTGCCAAGGGTTTGATCTGCATGTTCCTGTCCCGCCAGCCAGCTGTGGGTGCACAGAGCCCCCCGACCCTGCTGTGCTGGGGGAGGTTGGGCTCTGACTCTGAGGGCCAGGACATAGCGGGAGAAGAAATAGGATGAGGGGTGATGGTTTTAAACTAGAAAAGGGCAGATTTAGGTTGGATATGAGGAAAAAGTTCTTCAATGTGAGGGTGGTGGATCATTGGAACAGGTTGTCCAGAGAAGTGGTGGAGACCCCATCCCTGGAGATGTTCAAGGTCAGGCTTGATGGGGCTCTGAGCAACCTGCTCTAGTGCAGATGTCCCTGCTCACTGCAGGGGGTTGGACTTGATGACCTTTGAGGGTCCCTTCAACCCAAACCATTTGATGATTCTATGATTCTAAGAATGGGGAGTGGTGGCAGAGCAGAGCCAGCACCCCTCCAGCACCTCTTGCTGTGGACGAACCACGCAGGATGAGTCCAGGATGCCACATGCTGGTGCTGTAGCATAGGAGGAGCAGGGCCTGGGGACCCCCCAGTCCTCTGTGTGGGTCTGGCCCCTCCAACCTCCATGTCTGGCTCTGCTTCCTCAGCAGGCTTGTCAGGGGGGCTGGGGCGAAGCAGCGTCTCTTCGGGAACCAGCGAAATAAAGAGGGAGGAGAAGGAGGACGAGGAGAACACGTCAGTGGCCGACAACTCGGAAGAGGAGAAGAAGGAGCTGAAACCCTCCCGGAACAGAACAAGGTGCTCTTTGAACAGGTCTCTCCCTTCTCTTACTCTGGTACCAGGCAGGGGCCTTTGGGCTGGGGTATGGCCAAGGTGACCCACCAGGCACTGAGCTCAGCCCAGTGCAGCCGAGGGTCGTCCTGTGGCACAGACCCACCAGCCCTGCCCACTGCAGGAGCCTTGTCCGTCCTGGCACAGAGGTGGCACAGCCCAGGCTCCCAGTGCTCCCCTGCAGCCAGCTGCTCTGGGGAAGGGTCCCATCCCCATGGCCACAGGGCTTCCTTGTGCTCCTAAAGCAGAGGGCTGGCACCTTGTCCACATGAGCTGTGTCCTCCTGCGTGGTTGCTCAGGGTGTTGCTTGTGGCCATGCACAGAAAGGACCGAGCGCTCAGCTCCCCTGGGCCAGGGGCGGGGAAGGTTTTGACCTCCTCCCTGCTTCAGGTTGTCTCCACTGTCTGCTTCAGGCTCCTGCATCCTCTGTCACATCCAGCCAGGTGTGTGGCAGCAGGTCAGGTAGAGTCCTTCCAGTGTGCTGGCTTGTCTGCAACCTCTCCATCGGCTCGGAGACCTCGCCAGGGTGAGGGGCAGCGCCAGCCCCACTCCTGCAGCCACCCCCTGCCCTGGAGCAAAGGGCTGTGTCTTCCCAAAACGCCAGCTTGGGACACCAGTGTTGTCCCCTACATCTTCTCCAGGCCACCCTGCAACCTCAGGCCTTAATCGTGGTGTTGTGGTTTCTTTCTTTGTTGTTTTTTAAAAAAAAGGGGAGGCATAAGAAGAGCCTTAATTGCTTTTCTCCAAAGTCACAGGGTGTCCCCGTGTCTGAGCACAGGGCGCCCGACCGGCACGTCCCGGCGGGGCACGCGGGGCGCGGGGCCACGCGCGGGGCCGGGCGTCTCGGTGCCTGGACGTGTGTTTTACTGTGAGTTGACCGGTGCTGAGAGTGCACGCGAGGAATGTCCCTGTCTCGTTCTTATTTTAAACCATTAGTCAAGATGAGGATGAGGAGGACGATCTTCTTCCCCCAGAGCAAAAAGCCGAGAGAGAGAGAGAAAGGAGGGTCGCCAATAATGCCCGTGAGCGCCTGCGGGTCCGTGACATCAACGAGGCCTTTAAAGAGCTCGGACGCATGTGCCAACTCCACCTAAACAGCGAAAAACCGCAGACCAAACTGCTAATCCTCCACCAGGCCGTATCAGTCATACTGAACCTGGAGCAACAAGTTAGAGGTCAGTGAGGGTCCCGGAGTGGTGATATTTTACGTATCTGATCGGCACGGGGCTGTCTGTCTGTCTGTCTCCTGTGACATGTGCTGTGGTGCCTCGCACTGTCTCTCTCCCCTGTGGCCTTGGGTTCCCAAGGCTGTTGATGTCCTTTTTTTGTTTCTCTTTTCCCCCCACCCCCTTTTTTTTTTTTGCATCCCTGCTGTTCTCTCTTTGTTCCCCACTGCCGCTGCGTGTGTGCTGCATGCCGGTCCCCAAGGGCACACCTGCGCCATCCTCGCTCTCCCGCAGCCAGGTGTTTTCCTCAGCTGCTTGCCCAGCAAAATGAAGGAAAAAAAAAAACCCAAACCCCAGCAGATCTCCCAGAGAGGGCCCAGATCTGATGTGTCTCTGTGGGCTGCTCCCAGCACAGAGCCCATGGGGCTGCAGCAGCAGTGAGTGATGTCCCATCCTCCCTGCCTGCCTGGCGTGGGGCTCTGAGCTCCTGTCCCCACCACTGCACCCCTGGGTTCACGGGCACCCGGCAGAGCCCTGGGGATCGCTGGAGCCATGCTGGGGCAGTGGGATGGAGACACTGAGCCCAGGGTTGGGCAGCCCTCACTGCCTGGACAAACTGGTCTTGGACACAAGCGGGGAGCACTGCACATCCCTGTCAGAGCCTGGAGCTGCAGGCGGGCACACGCAGGCTCTCCCCTTCGCTGGGACACGCTCGCTCCCTTCCCCTGCCTGTGGGTGCCCGTCTCGGGTGCCCATCTCAGCCACCCATGCTTGCCCTGGGTGCTTCGTCCTGGTGGGAGAGGAAGCAGAGGGCCTGGCTTCCCGCTCTGGAGGACTTTGCTGCTTTGTTCCCGCATCCTGCAGTGCATGTTCCCGCTGGGGCCCCGCTGCGCAGGGCGCGCGGCAGGTTAACCCCCTTTCTCTCTGCAGAGGCTGTTGTAACACGCACCGGTGGGTTGTGCCTGGCTGTGCTCCTCTCTGCTGGCCTCTGCTGTTGCATTGATGTTGGAGTCCTTTGTGCCTCTCTTCAGTTTGTAATTTTTGCCTTTCATAACATGTATATTTTTTCCTCTTCTCTTTTTTTAATTTCCCCTTCTATTTTATTTTTTTATTTTGAGTTTTTATTTTTCGGTTCTGTTCTTTCCAATCTCCTACAGACAGTCCCCAGCCGTGACCTCTTGGTGGTCCCACTCTCTACCTTGTACTTGCTGCTTGCGGCTGGAGGCAGGAGCGAGGGGCGGCGGGGGGCAGGGGTTAGATAGAGTTGGCACCGTGTTCACTTTGGTCTCCCACGCTTGTCCCTTTTTAAACCCTTCCAGGACGACGCAGCCGGGGAGGCAAAACAAGCCCCGCGTGCTGCTGTCAGCAGGCGTTAGTGCAGGCAGTCAGGGTGTCCCTTCTCTGCCAGGTTTGGCCTTCAGGTTGTTTTGCAGGAGAGAAGCTGACCCCAGTGTCCCCTCCTGCCATCAGGTCCTCACATGCCCAGCCAGGGCTGCCAGGATCCTCCTGCTGCTGTCAGCAACTAACGGGGCAGGAAGGGAAAGGAGAAGATTGGGGACTGTTATGGGGGCCAGGCAGGCAGGTCAGTGTGGCCAAGGCACCGTGTGTCCTTACACCCAGAGGACCCGGCATGGCTGTGCAAACGGCCACCAGCACGTGCCACTGGCGAGGAGACGGCTCCATCCTGCCCGGCTGCGGCGTGCAAGGCGCTGCCAGAGCTGTGTCCCTGCTCAAGGAGCCACCAGGCAGGAACCATGGCTGCCAGTGTGTGTTCAGAGGAACGAGCTGGGTTCCTGCAGTGGCTGGGCTCAGGTGCTGGGGTGGCTGCTGGCTCCACTCCCCCGGTTGTCCTGGGTGTGCTGGAGAGGTGGCAGTGCTGGCTGGGGCACCAGGGCAGTGAGGAGGGGACATGAGCAGGGACAAGGCAGCAAGTAGAGGATGCAGGCAGGGACAGTGGGCAACCCTTGGTCCCACACAGGCAAACACTTGCCTGGGGAGCCCTTGCTCCCCCTCCACACGGCTGGGCACTGTCTGGAGGTTCTCCAGACCCCCAGCACCCCCAGGAAGGCTCTGACTCTGCGGCCCCTCTTCGGTGAAGGCTCATCCCTGCGCGGCTCCCCTGGAGCCAGAGTCTGTCCCAGTGCCAGCTCTCACCCAGGGACCCTCCTCAGATAGGTGTCTTTCCTGCAAGAATTTTTGCTCTGGGGGAGAAGGTCGTCTGTACCATAAATTGGGGGTTTGGAGGGGATGGGCTGTGGGCAAGGCCACGGTTTAAGATGCTGCCAGCACGACTGCCTTCCCTGCTGTCCCTGCCTGTTTCAGGCACCCCTGGGGTGCTGCCAGCGGTGAAGGCTCTCCCAAAGCTCCTGACCATGCCTGGAAAAAAAAATCACCCCCTTTGGAGTGATTTTGGCTGTGTTGAAGGACCTGGATTGAGTGTCTGCATCCAAGACTGACCCTCAGCAGCAGCTGGGACAGTTGGCTCCTGCCCCCAGTGCTGCCCCCCACCCTTAAGAGGGTGCTGGGCCGGGCTGCCTCACGCTGCCCAAAATGCCTTCACTGGGAGGATGTTGCTGCAGATGGGAATTTTGAAGGAAACCTCACCAAGAGTGATTTGCTTTCTGCCAAAAGCTCTTTCCTTGGGTGATGAGCCCAATGGTTTTGGCTGAGACTCCCCCCTGAACTTTTAGTTTTCAGCCAAAAATTAACAGGAAGGCAAAACGTTGCAGAGGGGAGAAGGTGTTGGTGTCGATCCACAGCCCACCCTCGCCCCTGGCAGCACCTTCCAGCCCCATGGGACCCCGGCCCTGTGCTGGCAGCACCTTCACCTGGCTCACAGAGACGAGACGCAGCCCAAGTAGCCCGGGCTGCTCCGGGAAGCACCTGAGATGAATTGGCTTTGCAAAGTGAGGCTGTTTGAGCCGTTTCCAGTGGACACCAGGAGCACTACCAGCACGGCAACGCATAGCCCCCTCTCGGTACCACCCCCCTGACTAATCCCTGTGGTGCTATGAACCCAGCAGTACAGACGAGGCCTTGTCACTGGAGGACAAAGATCTGAGGGACCGGGAGAGGAGAATGGCCAATAACGCCAGGGAGAGGGTGCGTGTGCGGGACATTAACGAGGCCTTTAAGGAACTGGGACGCATGTGTCAGATGCACTTAAAAACGGACAAAGCACAGACCAAACTGATCATCCTACAGCAAGCGGTGCAGGTCATTCTGGGCCTGGAGCAGCAAGTACGAGGTATGGTAACGGCTGGCAGGGGCATTCCGGGGCCTTTCTCTCCCCCCACAGCTCTGCGGGCGCGTCTGTCTCTGCTTTCGGCGCCAGGTTCCGTGTCGGCATCGCCAGCGGCGCCCGCGGCTGCACCGCGCGGCGGGCTCCGCTTTCCAAAGCCCTGGCCTGGGGTGTGGATTCAAAGCTGCTTTCTCTGTCTCCCCTCGTGCTTAATGGGAATGTGGCACCTGGATCCCGTTAAGCAGCTTTGGAAAACTTAATCCTCCGCTCCCAGAGCTGGCTGAGGCGTCTGGGGGTTTCTGTGAGCGAGCACAGGTGTAAATTGGCACGGTGCTTCAGCCAAGCATGGGGTTTTGCTCTAGCAGGGGCCTGGCCAAGGTACTGCAGCTGCTGCAAGGAGCAGCAGGCAAAGAGCAGCTTGCACTGAGGCTGCTTCCTCGCATGGTCCTGTCTGTCTGTCCTGGGACTCTGTCCTCGCTTTCTCTTTCGGATGCTGTGGCCGTGTGCGATGCTGTTGCCCGTACTGAGGTTGGTTCCCTCCTTCTCTTGCTGTTTTTGGCCTAGAGCGCAATCTGAACCCTAAAGCAGCCTGCTTGAAGCGTCGGGAAGAGGAGAAAGTGTCCGGAGTAGTAGGAGATCCCCAGATGACACTTTCAGCTTCACATCCTGGTCTAGGAGATGGTCACAATCCTGTTGGACACATGTAAAGGTATCATCCCCCGCGCCGTGATCCCAGCACGCCGCTGCGGGTCCAGCCCGCTGCTGATGTGCACTGCTCTGCTTCGGGAGCTCAGCCCCACTCACTCAGCACCAGCCAACGTCGTTCTTAATTTCCCTTAAGTAATTGGCTTGCACATGCATGTTGTTTGCTCATCCATGGACACCCAAAGCCTCTGTCCTGCAGGAGAGGTGCAGCCCCGTAGCCAGGACAGAGGGTTTTGGTGCTTTCACCACCCTGAGCGAACTCAGCTCTGCTCCACACCTCCCAGCCCTGCCCCAGTTGGCTACTGGAAACCCTTGCCTGGTGGCCCTATGGGAGGGAATGGGCAAGTCCTAGAAATGCCAAGAAAGAGATAAAAGGTGAAATTCCCCCAGTGAGACCGTGGCAGGTGCAAGCTCGTCTGGGCTGTCCCCAACACCTCCTCCCTGGAAGTGTTCTCGGCCAGGTTGGATGAGGCTTTGAGCAACCTGGTCTAGTGGAAGGTGTCCCTGCTGCTGGCAGGGGGGTTGGGACTGGATGAGCTTTAAGGTCCCTCCCAACCCAAACCAGTCTGTGACTCTGTGATTTTTAAGGGCAGCCCGTGCTGAGCCAGGAGCAGCTGGACCTGTGTGGCCTGAGCAGGGCAGGGCTGTCGGTGGGGGACTGAGCAGATCCAGGCACAGTGGGTGAGAGGCTCCCCTGTGCCTCAGCCCGTAGCACCCACACACCCTGGGACACACAGAGGGGTTGTGGTCCCCTGACGTCCCTGGGACACTCAGAGGGGTTGTGGTCTCCTGATGTCCCTGGGACACACAGAGGGGTTGTGGTCCCCTGACGTCCCTGGGACACTCAGAGGGGTTGTGGTCCCCTGACGTCCCTGGGACACACAGAGGGGTTGTGGTCCCCTGATGTCCCTGGGACACACAGAGGGGTTGTGGTTCCCTGATGTCCCTGGGACACTCAGAGGGGTTGTGGTCCCCTGATGTCCCTGGGACACACAGAGGGGTTGTGGTCCCCTGATGTCCCTGGCACTGGTGGATGTCTGGGGCTGCCCCAAAAAGGCAAAGGTGGTGTCTGAGCAGAACAGTGAGCTTGTGTCTCAGCTCTGCTGCAGCCACGGGAGCCCTCGGGGCTGACTTCTGGAGACAAGAGAGGTTTGTGGCCCCCCCCCCAGGCAAGGAGCAGAGTTTTATTCTCATTTGGGCTTCTCTCACTTCAGGCTTTTGTGTTGTTGTTTTTGTTTTTGTTGTTTTTAATTTGTAGATCTTTTTGTTCCTCTGGATAGAGAGATCTGTAGGAAGAAAACCCTCGGTGTGACCTGCGACCTTCTCGAACCATAAACTTTAGTACTGCTCATACTGACACACGTGGACAGATCCTGGCATGACGTAAGGGGTGGAAAAAAAACCACTTTGTCAAAAACAAAATGAAAACAAAAAAAATTGCCTTAAGTATAAAGTGCGGAACAGTCAATACATATCACTCAGTTAGGAGGGGGTGGCGTGTTCTCTTGGCTTGTTCACAAGCAGCCAGCAGCAAAATTGTGCCTAAGCTTGATATTTCTTTTTTTAAAAAAAAAGAACATTAGTTATGAGATTTTTTATGTAGAACAAATAGCAATGCCTTTTGGTTTTGTTTTTTTTTAGCTTCTTTTGCATATGTTTTGTAAGCAACGAAAAGAAAATTTTTTTTTTGTATAAAAAAAATGTCTTGTACCCCACGCTTTTCTGCTGCTGTTTCTATAGTTAACGTTGCATCTTTAGGATCAACCAGAATATTAAAATTGTATTAAGAGAGACTGGATATAAAGAGAGGAATTCTCAGATTCGGCTCTGAAAGCCACTAAAAGCGAATGTAGCCACAGCGAGGGGATGTTCTTCCTCGCCTGGCTTGTACCTTCCATGATAAAAAGAAACAAACAAACTCATGTGCTGAATCCACCATCTCTTTGCTTTGGCCACTTCTGATTTGGGAGAAGGAAGTTAAACAGCCAAGCAAGTCGCAGCAGCGCTGCTCCCGCTCCTCCCGGGAGGTGACCAAGGTTTCTCTGCACCCTTTGCTTTACCCCTGGAGGATCCAGAGGCTGCGGTCCCGCCTGGGGGAGGACGTGCCCCACGGCTGTCCCGGAGCGTCGCCGTGGGGAGGATGAGCTGCAGGCCCTGGGGTGGAAGAGAACCGAGGGACTGGGGTAAGCAGAGAAACAGCACAGACGCAAGAGGAAAGCCCAGGGCGGAGGAAAGTGCCTCTTGCCCCGTGTCTGAGCAAACGCCCGCTGTTGGAGGCACTTGCAGGGGCAGAGCTGAACAAAGACCAACTGAACAAAGCTGGAGGACTGGGCAGAGGCAGGCGGAGCAGCAGGACACTCTGCTCAGAGACCTCGTGGCAGACGAACCCACAGATGCTGGCGACAGCCAAGAGGCAGGAAGGGGAGCAACTCCCCGGCGCGTGCGCTGGCTCCAGCCCTCAGCAAGCTGCGACCGGCAGCAGGATCCTCGTCTCCCACACAGCTTCTTCCCACACTGGAGCTGCCACCATCAGAAGTGCAGAACGCTGCAGGCCTGGGGAGAGGGGTGGTTTCACACCCCACCTTCACCCACTGTTGTATCTCCAGAGCATCCTTGGAGGCAAACCCAGCTCGGCGTGCTGCCCAGCTTGCCGCGGGGATGCAGAGTGGCCGCTGTCACCTGCACAAGGGGAGCAGCGAGCGCCCGTCCTGCACGAGATGCTCCAGCAGCCAAGCTGGGCCAACCATCCCTTCGCTCCAGGGGCTTCCCAGCATCACTCCAGACCACTCTGGTGTGCTCAGCAGGAGGAAGGACCCTGCCAGCCCCACCACGTGGCAGGGTGTCCCCGAGGTGTGGGAGCAAACGAAGAGGTGCTCAGTGGTGCTGAGCTGCAGCAGCTGTTCTGGAGTTGGCAATGGAAAAGCATCCAGCGGGAATTTATTCTTTGTTTCTTCCCTCTCCTTCCCCTTCTGAAACATTTTGCGCCCAGTTCTTCCCAGCTCTGCAGGCAGACGGGGTCAGCTCCCCAGGGGGAGGTTAGATCCCATCTCAGCCCTGTCTGGGGACGGCTGCTGCCCAGATCTGCCTGGCAGAGCCCAGTCAGGCAGGATAGTTCACGGGGCACAGGGGCCGGTGGGGCTGTGGGGACAGCGAGCATGGTAGGACCCCCAGCAGCAGGGTCCATCTCTCCCCTCTGCCCCTCTGGCCTGTGCTCTTGGGGAAGCTGCATTGATTTGGCACAGGGAAAGGGAAGGTCTGGTGAGCAGGATTAGGTCCTGTGGTGCTTCCTAACAACCCCAGGCTTTGGCATAACCTCCTGCTGCTCCTCTCTGCTCATAGCTGTGCTTTGTGCTCCAGCAAAGCCTGCTGGAAACACCAGGACATTGCTCATCTCCCTCCTATACCCGTGGGCTCAGCCCCTGTAGCATCTCAGAGAGGAGCCACTTCCCAGAGCCGGAGCCATATGGGACCATCTCTCCCTGCTGCCCCTGCCACTGGCACTGCCCCAGGACTCTCTAAGATCCAACTGTAGCTCTGAGGCTTTGGGGTGCTCCTGGCTTTCCCTGCCCACAGCCTGCTGTTCCCACCAGTGCTTCTGTCTGGTGAGACCCCAGACCAAGCAGCCTCCAGCTCTGTCCCCAGAAAGGCTGGGAAAGGCCAGTGGCTGCGGTCCCTGCAGCCCGTTCCTCTCGCCTGTGTCAACAGACGTGCTTCAGCCTAATTAGCTTGCCAGGTTATGACACTCTTCCCTCCCTTGGGTTCTTCTGCCTGCTTGAGCACTGGGCAGCGTGAGATGGATGAGGTTTCCCTCCGTGTGTGACAGCCTTGCCCCCGTGGAGCAGCTCCCTTGCAGTGTCTTCCTGAAGCTCAACCCTGCCGGGTTGAGTTCTGCTTCAGATGCTGGAGCCAGTTCAGATTGGGGCTGGTAACACACGCGGGGAGGGGGCAGTGCCCCTCCGTAGCCCACCAGCGGGGTCTGGAGGCTCAGACAACCCCAGTTCATGCTCTGCGGTAGCAATTTGGGATTCATCAGGTGCTTTGCAGCCTGTGAGAGGCTGCTTCATCCCTCGAGTGTTTCTGCCCCAGCAGTGGGATGGTGCTGGGGCTGGCAGGGTGCTCACTGCTCGGGGTGTTCTGCTGGCTCAGTGCCTCTGCCCCAGGACCGGGGGGGGATGGAGCAATGTCCCAGCCCAGGCAAGCTTGAAAGTGTACAAAAACATTTAAAAAGTGCTTCCCCAACACTCTGGTTTTGCAACAAGAATTTGAGGTGGCAGTCACACGCAAGTGGATTTAAAGAAAAGAGATTGTAGTCTAGAAAAATCCAGAAACTCAACAAAATGGTAAATCTGAGAAGATTTATGATTTGTTAAAAATTTTCTGAACTCCTCCATCCCCTCCCAGTCCTGGCTGACACTCTGCAGGCCAGTGGGGACTCCTGATGAGATGGCCTTTGCCATCATCCCCAAGCCACCAGGCACTACAGCAGAGATGGAGCTTTTCATCTGCATTTAGGTGCTTTGAACACTGTTTTATTGACAGCAAAACCAGGTAACTTCCTGGGCAGGGCTTGGCTGAAGGTCCTGGACCATAAACCCTCCATGCCAGTGCCAGGGTTTGGAGATCTTAGTTTGCAATGTCAGGAGCTGGTGGTGCTGTGGCCGGGAGCTGCCTCGATGGCACAGGGTGCTTTGTGTGCCGTCGCGCTTGCTGCCTGCGCCAGCTCGGGGTGGCCTCGGTGACATCTCTGCTCTCTGGGTGCACAGGGAGCAGTTGTGGAGGGCAGCAAAGGGAAAATTCCTTTGGCTTGTCAGTGTGTTTGGCTCAGTGTGAACGTGGTGCCTGTAACCTGCCAGGGAAAGTGGCTTTTCTAAAAGTGAGCACTGTCAGGTGCTGTCCCCAGAACAGCACCAGGCCAGCCCTGAAATATCAGCCTGTTGCAATGAAACTCTCATCTCTAACTGTCACTGTCAGAGAGGTCCAGGGTCTGCTCCCTCCCCAGCCCACAGCTCTGCTGGGATTCACCTGGGTGACCTTACAGGTCGCTTTTCTCCCCAGACTTGCTTCTCTGCCTGTCTGCGTGTCCCTGGCGCCGGTGGTGCTGCACAGAGAGGTGTCACAGATGGGTGACATGCTGCAGGGTGGATTCACCTTTCTGCTTCCTCTCTCAGCCTTGCATGCGTGGGTTCTCCTGGGCTGCGTGCTCCTCGTCGTTGCAGGTCACAGAGCTCCCACAAAGCTTCCTTCATCAGGCAGGGAGCCGGGAGAGGCCGCCTTTCCCTCTGTGTTTTCTACTTTCTCTTTTCCCGGGCTGCAGTAGCTGAGCTGTGTCACAGTCAAACAGAACTGGGGTTCCAGGCTCACAGTGGCTGAGGGACACTTCTTGCATGGCAGGGCCAGTGGCTGGGCCCAAGGGACCTCCTCTTTCCTCTTTTCCTCCCCCTGAAGCAGCCCCTGCCTCCCTGCACATCCCGCCTGAGAGCTGTGTGTGCCGCCAGGTGCTGGGAAGCGTCTGGAATCCAGTTTATTAACAGTAAAAGTTGCAGATTTTTGTTCTTTCTCCCTCTTCACCTGCTTTTGCCCCAGAGCAAAACAGCTGCAGCCTCCCAGAGAGCTGCACCTTTATGGCCTCGTCCCGCCGGCGGTGGCGGGAGGTGGTGGCAGTCTGCCCGCTCCTGCTCACAGCCCTGCAGCTGCTGCCAGCGCACCCCGGGGAGCAAATTCCAGCTAAGCCCTGGCTTGGCAGTCGCTCCCCTGCCTGTGACCCGCCAGCCAGACCTTCTCACAGCCCAGCAACTGCCTGGCTTGAGTTCAGCTCCAGCTCTCTGCCAACGTCTCCTCGAGCTCTCTGCTCCCCCCCGGCTTTTACAGCTTGTGCTGGTCTCCTCCAGAGGTGTGTTGGCAGGAGGGACAGGACCTGGGACATCTGGATCCCAGTCTGTGCCCCTCCTGTCTGCACCGAGAAGAAGGGGTGCAGTAGTGCCTGGGCACCCCGAGAGGCCACATCTGGCTGTCAGGAGCAGGTCCGTGCCAGCCCCACGCAGTGGGATCAACCTGCTGCCCCTTCCCTGTGCCCCATCAGTCACTCTGGGGTCTGTCTGCTTTGCTGTTGGGGTTTTTGCCCTCTCTGATGGAGAAATGCAGAAGTGTGATGTGAAACCTCCCCAGCTGTGACTTCAGTGAACAGCTTTTCCCCCTGACCCGCGTGTCGGCGATGAGCTGGTTTCCTAGAGGTTTTACACTTGCTGCCCAGTTGTGATTCAACAGGAAGGACAGAATCAGGCTGGGATTTCCCCAGGAGTCTGCAATTTCAGGTTCAGTGCAGAAGCTGCTCTCGAAGGTGCTTTGTGTCTCACACCTGTACCCAGCAGAGCCTTCGGGCCCTGGGCTGCTCAGCCCACCCTCCCCCTCGACAGGCGGGGTGACCTTGCTTTGGAAACCCCCAGTCCCTGCATCCTGGAGCTTTGGTGTCATGGGGAAGCTGCCAACTTCCATGCCCGTGGAGCCCATGGTGCTCTTGCAGGCCCTGAGTGACTACGCTGGTGTCTCTGGGCCAGCTCCAGTTCAGCAAGCCCCTGGCCTGGGCTTTTAGAAGAGAGCTGAGAACGGGGAGGTGAAGCGAAGCTGGTGCTGGAGCTGGGCCAGGACAAGCTGTCAGTGCTGACTGCCCTGGAGCAAGCTGTGCCCACTGGACCCCCCGTTCCCACTCAACACCAGCAATAGCAAGACCTGTTTTCCGTTCCACAAGCTTGCACAAGGTCTTTGCCCTGTTAAATCCTATGCAACCCACCCTCCTCTTCCCCAGGGCTCTCCAGATCCCATCCTAGCCTGTTCTCTGCTCTTGTCCATGACTGCCAAGTTCCTGCTCCTGCTGCTCTCAGGGTCCAGCTTCATTTCTAGCAGCTCCAAAAGCATTTCAAGACCTGTGCCTTGGAGCTGGGGGTGCGTAGACAAGGGGTGAGACCACAGGAACACCCTTCCCAACTCATGCTGCAGGAGCTGAGCACTGATCTGGAGGAGGCAAGGCCTGGCCCTAGGGCTCCTCCACACACCCTTTACCCTCCTGTGCCTTCTGCTTGATGCTTGGCAGCTCCCTGCCAGCGTCCTTCATCTCACACCATCTCCCCCAGTGCCCCTGACTGGAGCAGCTGTGTTCCACCTTGCTGCTCAGCTTTACGGGCTGCTCTGTTAATGCCTGAGCCCCAGGCTTGGCTTGGCTGATCTTTCTTCAACCACCTCAAGCCTGAAGGTGTTTTTCTTCCTCTTGTGCTCCCAGCCAGCACCTCTGAGCTGTTTCCCTTCATGCACAGCCACCGTGGGTTTCTTCTCAGTGGGGCAGAACTGTCCCACCAGCCGCCCGTCTGCTGGGGCGGAGGTGGGAGGTTTGGGAGGTGGATGCTGCAGGTTGGTCCCATGGCGTGGCTGCCTCTCCTGGGGCAGGTGTGGGGGGACCCAGGGCTCTGGGATCTTCAGGGCAAATCCAGCCAGCAGCTGCAGTGCCTTTGCCGGTGGGGTGAGTCAAGCGTAGGGGTCGTTTCTGGTTGGGAGGGCGGTGGCCACAGGAGTCCTTTCTGCCAAAATTTCTGTGTCCATTTTGCATCCCACCCTCCTGGGGGGCACGAGGCAGCCCTGCCCTGGGTCTCTCCACGCCGGTATTTCTGTTCCTCTGCTTTTGGACGCCTCTTGCTCCTCAGGTCTTGCAATGCCCACCCTGGTCCAGCCGAACACCCGCCGCCTTGGGAGGAGAGGGAATAAAACTCGTGGCACCAGCAGGGGCGGGCAGAGGGGTCTGGGATTCACAATGGGGTGTCCTGGGTACTGAGGTCTTTAGCTGAAGAGCACCCCCGTGCCCTGTGTCCCTGGGCTGTGCCCTGAGGAGCCACGGAACTCCCCGCCGCAGTGAGTTGGGGATACCACAGCTCCTCCTTCCCGGTGCCACATCTTCCCAAATCACTTGAAACCCACCAGCTTTTGGGGAAAACAGGGGGCCTCTCAGGGAGGGAAGGAGCCTGGGAAGCCGTGCACCCTCCTGGCCGTGGTGTGGTGGAGAAAGAGGCACCTGGTGAAGCGGAGCAGGGATGACCCCAACCTCGCAGTCTGCGGGATATGAGCCCTTTTCTCTGGGGGGTCCAGCGTGTCGGGGAAAGGCAGCGCCCCTGGGTCGCTCTTTCCATATATTTTTGTAGGATGGTGGGAGGGGGGTGGGAGCACAGGTGGGAGATCCTGCAGAAGTTGTTTATTTTTAACCCCGTAGAAAGTTTTGGGTTAGTTTTGGTTTTTGGCCTTTAAAGAAAAAAAACAAACAAAAAAAGTCCTTGCTTTTGATGTTGATGCTGCCTACCTGTAAATCCAGATGTACTTAAGTGGCTGAAATCCTTGTTCTTAAATCAGATACACATTATAGTTTTGAACTATATATATAGTAAATATATATATATATATGCCTAACCCAGCAAAAAAAAAAAAGAAAAAAAAATAAAGTATTTGGGGGTGGGGAAATGTGTTGTTCTTTGAAATGAATCACAATTGGGGGATGAAATTGTGTTTCTGAGTGCCTCAAGATATGAATTGTTTTCATTTTTTTAAATAATTTTATACAAGTGTCAAAACAGCTGGCTGGATTATTTGGAATTTTTAAATAATCCTAACTTTTTTAAAGTAGATTTTGAGAACTGTCCTGTATATAACAGTAATGTAGCAATAAATGTGACATTTTATAACAATATTACTTTTTTTTCCCCATATCTGTCTTTCAGATGTTGTATACCTATGGATGAAAAGTTGTAATAAAGGTTTTACCTTGTACTAAAAAAAAAAAAAATAAGAAAGAAAAAACAAGACAAGAGAGGTTTCCAGGCACCACTGGCTCTGTTCCTGTGCTCTGGGCACAGGTCCTACCCACCCGAGCCGGCACCGTGGCAGAGCCTGAGCTCACTCACGGGAGTGCTGCTGATTTCCCGGGCTCGTGGCCGCTGGGGAAGGTTTCCAGCACTGCCCATCACCGTGGGATCTGGGCTCCTTTGCCAGCAGCCAGTGGAAACGCCGTGGTGGGGTGTCCCTGTGGCAGCACAGCCTCTCCTGTGGCTCTGCTGTGGTCGTTGGGGTCCTCTCCACCTCTCCAGGTGCTGTTCTCCTGGGGCTGGGTGCGTTTCACATCGCAGGGATCTCATCTTCAGTTTTCTTGCTGGAAAGATTTGTGTTGGGAGCGCAGCCCCTGCCCCCTGGACGGAGGAGATGTGGCAGCACGGCTGTTGCTGCCTTGCCTCTGCCCTGGCGAGCACCCAGTGAGGGTGGTACCGGGGGGGTGCACGTTAGAAATCAGGTCCAACACACACAGCCCATCCCAGGAGCCCAGTATAGACCAGTAATGGGGAGGACAACGTGGCAGAGCATTTAAGAGGCTTAAACCTGCAAGAATGGGCTGGATCCAGTACGGAGAGACAGCCCAGCCTGGTCTGTGGGCTGAGGCTGTGCCCTGGCCAGGCTCAGTCGTGTGGGATCTTTCTCCATCACCCTCTGCCAAGGGCCCAGCCCTGGCCACAGCATCTCCAAAGCCACCGCTCTGCCGTGCTGCCCAGCCGGGCTCTCCCTGCCCTCGGCCTCCAGGCTTCACCGGGCAGGTCCCTGATGTGTTGCCGCTCTGAGCAGCAGGTATTTCCCCAAATCATCATCACTTCAACCCTTGTGGTTTCAGTGGTTGGGTGAGCTCTCCACCAGCAGCTCTCTCTGCATTAGCAGCTATGTCTTGGGGGAAACACGAGTTGCAGCAGCTGCACCCAGGAGCACTGAGCCCTCGAGGATCCCCTCCGAGACCCTGGGTCCGAAGAGGTGACGCTGCCTGGGAGCAGCCCTCCTTTCAGGTGTGCTGCCTGTGTTTCTGCTCCAGCTCAGGGCTTGTCCACACAGGGCCAAGCAGGAAAAACGGTCCAAATTACCCGAGCAGAGGCTCTTGCAGTAATTATTCAATCTCATTGAGCCCTGGCTGCCCTTCAGCAGCGAGCAAGCTCTGAGGTCAGGCACTGCCCTTCCCCAGCTGCACCAAGTGCATCGAATCCTTTTAATTCCGCGTCTCTCTGTCTGACTGATGTGTCTCTCCTCATCCTCTGCCTTCACTCACTCCTCACAGGGGTTGTTTCCTACCTGCTCTACACAAAAGAGCTCCTTCAGCCCTGGAGGTTCTGGGCCTGTTTGCTCTTTTCCCTTGAGCTGGTGAAAAGCCAGGACAGGCCCAGGTAAGCCAAACCATTTAAAGACACCAAACACCTTGGTTACTGAGAAATTGGAGGTGTGAGCTGCCAGGCCAGGGGCTGAGGGGCATCCTCGGGGTGAGGAGGGCAGCGATCCACCCCTGTCAGGACAAGGAAGAGTGGAGGACAAAGAAACAAAAGTTGTACCAGATCCAGACAAGGGAGTAAGGTTGCAGCTTGGAAGATGGATGCTTGGAGATGCACAAGGTTGAAGGTAAAGCAGGCAAGCCCTGGTGACCAGAGCAGGCTTGGGCTGGGAGATGAGGTGATGGCAGGAACCAGGAGCAACACACAGGAGTTGCTGCTGGGTGGCTGAGAGCAAATAGTTTGCCCAGGATCCAATGGCCACCAACTGATGGGGAGCTGGAGGTTCCTGGGTGAATGCTCTGAAGCATTTTTTCCCTGGAGATGAGTCAAGAGGTGGGATGAGACTATCAGATCCTGTGGGCAAACATCATGTCATGCTGGCACAGACATGGGCATGAACTGTCCTTAAAGTAAGGACCAGCTATCACAGAGTTGGAGCAGAGAACACCTCACTGCTTTGAAAGCAACGTGATTTTTGGTGATGCCAGACATCAACCTGGACATCCCCACTCGCTCTGGTGGCCTGAGAGATGCAGATCATTTGTTCCAATGGTTGAACACAGCTTTGTGCTTTACCATGGTGTCTCTGAGGCAGCTCTGGACAGCCAGGCTCACTGCCCTTCCTTTTCTGATTCAGACTCTAAAATGACATCTGTGCCACAGAAGTCCAAGAGAATGATAGAATGGCCTGGCTGGAAGAGACCTTTGAGATCATCGAGTCCAACCGTACCTGTCCACTCCCAAACCTCTGAGCACCTCGTCTACCCGTCTTTTAAATACCTCCAGGAATGGGGACTCCACCACTGCCCTGGGCAACCCCTTCCAATGCCTCAGAACCCTTTCAGTGAAGAAATTTTTCCTGATATCCAATCTGTACCTCCCTTGGTGCAACTTGAGGCCATTGTCTCTTGTTCTATCATTGGTTACCTGGGAGAAAAGACACACACCTGCCTCTCTGCACCCTCCTGTCAGGGACTTGGACAGAGCCAGAAGGTCTCCCCTCAGCCTCCTTTTCTCCAGGCTCAGCACCCCCAGTTCCCTCAGCTGGGAACTCAGCACACTTGTGCTCCAGACCCTTCCCCAGCTCCGTTCCCTTCTCTGGACACGCTCCAGCACCTCCAGGTCCTTCTTGGAGTCAGGGGCCCAACACTGAACCCAGCACTCAAGCTGTGGCCTCACCAGTGCCCAGGGCAGGGGAAGGATGACCATCACCTCGGGTGGCAGGTCACCTTCAGGAGTCAGGCTCTGGAGATGTAGCTGTCCCTGTTGCGGGGTCAACATTCTCTCAACAGCTAAAAGGAGTTTCCACAGGGAAGGAGCAAGCGTGGTACTGCAGGACAGTGTCCAGGGCAGACCACAAATCCCTTTGCACAGGGCATGAACTGTAGATAACAGCAAATACAGTGGAAGGATGGGTTGCTGATATTGCCATTGTTCTCTTTTAACCAGGAAACTGGTGGTATCAGTGGATCTTATCTGTCTGCCTTGACTGAGGTAAAGCAGTAGGATACACCACTTCCCCCCCAAACTGCCTTCAAAGCTCCAAGGCTTTCTTGAAGAGAAACATTGAGCTGGTTTTTTTCATTGCTTTTTGAGTTATTTTGCTTTTTGTTATTAATTTTTTTTTTGGTATCTAAGAAACTTTCAGTGCAAAGTGAAAGCTGAGACTCCCCGGTGTGACCCCACGGAGCTAAACAGACATTAAAAACATCAAAACCTGGTCAGAGCCTGTTCTCCAGGCTCACCACCCCCCCGTACGCTGGGGAGCGCGGTGGCTGTGGCCATGGCACTGGTTTCCTGCAGGAACACAGGTCACCAAGCTCCTGTCCGACTTCCCCGTGCAGCAGCCGGTGCGTGGGCAGCGGGGAAGCAGCTCAGAGGAATGAACCCCAAAGTCTGCGTGGTTCAGTGACCCACGTCGCCCTGCCGGCACCTGGGCTGAGAAACACTCGAACCGCCGGTATGAAACTGGTGTTGAGTCAGTCAAGCAAAGGGCTGATAAAATCATCCTGTGTCCTGGGGAGGGAAAACAGGAGCTGGAGTTTGCAACAGGCTCCACTCGGTGAATCTCGGCTCTTGGCAGCCAGTGCAGGGTGTGAGGGGAGATGATGGGTGTGAGGGGGGACGATGGGTGTGAGGGGAGGTGATGGGTGTGAGGGGAGATGATGGGTGTGAGGGGAGGCGATGGGTGTGAGGGGAGATGATGGGTGTGAGGGGGGACAATGGGTGTGAGGGGAGATGGTGGGTGTGAGGGGAGATGATGGGTGTGAGGGGAGAGGATGGGTGTGAGGGGAGACGATGGGTGTGAGGGGAGACGATGGGTGTGAGGGGAGATGATGGGTGTGAGGGGAGATGAGAGCTCCTGGCATCACAGCCAGACATGGTTCCTGTGGGTTTCATAGAATCCCAGGCTGGTTTGGGTTGGAAGGGACCTCAAAGCTCATCCAGTCCCAACCCCCCCTGCCAGCAGCAGGGACACCTTCCACTAGACCAGGCTGCTCAAAGCCTCATCCAACCTGGCCCAGAACACTTCCAGGGAGGAGCAGCCACAGCTTCCCTGGGTCTGTGCAGGGGAGGCGGTTGCAGCCCTGAAGCGTTGGCCGTCCAGCCCCAGCTCTCGGGCAGAGAAGTGCTTTGGGCTCCAGTGTCCCCCAGGACTTTCTGTGGGTTCACACGAGGCTGAGCAGGCTTGGAGGGGAGCCTGGGGAATGTTCTGGATCTGACAGTGGATTTAGGATCCTCTGCTGACAAAATTGTGCTTGAACCTCCCAGTCCTGCTGGGAGAGGCGGGGGGTTGGCAGCGGCACTGGGGGGCACTGGGGACACTGCTCTGCAGAGGGGCTGCTTCCTCCAGCTCGGAGGATGAGCAGCAGTCCCAGCTCAGGGCAGGGACAGGCCCAACCCCTCAGGGCTCCTGAGGGACAGTGTGGGGACAGTCACAGAGTCACACACTGGTGGGGTTGGAAGGGAGCTCAGGAGATCATCCAGCCCAACCCCCCTGCCAGAGCAGGGTCCCTACACCAGGTTGCACAGGAAAGTGTCCAGGTGGGTTTGAACATCTCCAGAGATGGAGACTCCACCCGCTCTCTGGGCAGCCTGGCCCAGGGCTCCATCCCTCCCCGCTCCTGTCCCTGAGCCAAGGGGCCATGAGCGACAACAACCGGAGGCGAGTGGGGGGGGGGGGGGGGGGGGGGGGGGGGGGCTGTTACCATGACAACGCCGCTTGAAACAGGCAGCGCCGCGGGCAGCCCCTTCAATGCTCATGCGCGCGCCGCGGGGGCCTTTATGACAGCGCGCTGCGGCCGCGCATGCGGAGTGGGGGTGACTTTGAGGGCGCGGAGCTGGCGGCGGGATGTTGAGCAAACTGGTGGGGCCGCGCTACGTGCAGCTGCTGCAGAACTGGTGAGGCCCGGGGCTCCCCGCTCCGCCCTGCCCCGCCCCGCCCCGCCCCGCTCCGCTCCATCCCGCTCCGCCGTACGCCCGGAGTGCGCGGGCCAGGCCGCGGCCGGTCCCGGTGCCCGCGCTGAGAGGAGCGCGGCCCGCTCCGCACCCTTCACCGTGTACAGCCGAGCCGGCCGCGGCCCTCACCGCGCACCTGATGGGTTTCCCGAGCCCTTTCCTTTCCGCGGGGCTGGAGGGGCTGAGGGGCAGCTTGGGGTGCGGGGCGGGGTGCGGTGCGGTGTCAGCCCGGCCGTGGTTTGCCGCAGCGGGTTTTGCCCCCCGGTTGCTCTGTTCAGAGTCCCTCAGAGCTGTAAGTGTTGTCGCGGTGCCGGCGGGTGCCGCTTTGCGGGGTTGTGTGAGGGAGGGGGCAGTAGCCTGCGGGATAAAGGGGACACGAGCTGTAGCAGCCGAACAGTTAAATAAATGTGTTTTTCCTTAACTTGGTAATGCTCTTTTTAAGTAACAGCATATCAGCCCCACCCTGTAAAGTATCCTCACCGCCCTGGGGACTAACACTGTTCTGGCTATGTGACTCTTTCAAGATTTCTTGATTTCAGCAGGTCGAGGGAGGTTCTCCTCCCCCTCTGCTCTGCCCTGGTGAGGCCACATCTGCAGTGTTGTATCCAATTCTGGGCTCCTCAGTTCCAGAGGGACAGGGATCTTCTGCAGAGAGTCCAGGGGAGGCCACAAAGATGATGAGGGGCCTGGAGCATCTCCTGTGTGAGGAGAAGCTGAGAGAGCTGGGGCTGCTCAGCCTGGAGAAGAGCAGCCTGAGAGGGGATCTGATCAATGTCTATCAGTATCTGAAATGTGGGGGCCAAATGGATGGGGCTGGGCTCTTGTCAGTGGTGCCCAGTGACAGGACAAGGGGCAATGGGCACAAACTGGGACACCAGAAGTTCCAGACAAACTGAAGGAAAAACTTCTTCCCTGTGAGGGTGCCGGAGCCCTGGGCCAGGCTGCCCAGAGAGGGTGTGGAGTCTCCATCTCTGGAGATGTTCAAACCCACCTGGACACTTTCCTGTGCAACCTGGTGTAGGGACCCTGCTTTGGCAGGGGGGTTGGACTGGATGATCTCCTGAGCTCCCTTCCAACCCCACCAGGCTGGGGTTGTGCCAAGCTCTTGTCTTGACTGAATTACTTTCCCAGGCACCTCTGTGATGAGCATGTCAGACCTCTCACAGCAGAGAGTGAACGTGTGTGTGTGTGTTTCTCTTCTTTAGGACTCCCACCCTCCTTACATGGGGTGGTGTAGCTGGTACTGGTTTAATATGGGTCACAGACTGGAAGCTGGTCCTTCAGTATGTTCCCTACATCGGTGGCAAATATAAAACTGAAGACTAAGCTTGTGCCTGAGGGTAAGTTTTGTTTGTGCATCTCTTAGTTTAGTAGAGCTGGTGTGTCGAGGTGACACTTGCTGTGTCCTGTTTGTCCTGAGCCCAATCCCATTGTTGGTCCAAAACAGAAATGCTCAATTTGATTGTTCAGGGCTTTTTCTTTTTAATAAGGGGCTTCACAGAGTGTCAGAAGGATAAAATATTAATATATTCTTTAAGTGATTATTTTCCAAGCAGTGGATTTTTCACAATGTCATTTGGTTTTGACAAGTCAAATCAAGTGTTCTGTGGTAATTCTGAATTTTTGACAGATTTGTTTACTTCTAATCCTGAGTGGGATGGCTTCAAGCTCATGATTAGTTTTGTTGCTAGGCAAATTCAGATTCCTTTCTGTCCCTTGTAACTGTTGTTAAGTTGAATCTTCAGAGCTGGCTACTGTGTACCAAAAATCCATTGGAAAATTGGCTTTCTCAAATGTTGGTTTTCCTTCTTTAATTGTGTATGAAATACACTCTTCTGAGTCTTCTCCAAGACTGACCATCCATAAAGTTAGAGCTCAGTTAGACAGCACCTTCTGTTGGGCCTCTAAATGTGTGTTCAGGTGACCTTAGAGCTTTTTTTATTCCCTGCTGCAGCTGGAGGCTGTGATGTTTCCCTGGGCCAGCGCTGGGCTGGCAGCCAAAGAGCCGCTCGCTTGCTCTGCCTCCAGGGGACAGGGCAGAGAGCTGGGGGCGAGGGGAAGGAGACTCGTGGGGTGAGAGAACAATTTAATCATGGAAATAAAAGAAAACTTAAAATAATAATGATATTAAAATAGTAATTATGATAATAGTAATAAAATATGCAGATGAGTGACACCCAGTGCCACTGCTCAGCACCCGCCCACCCAGCCCGGCCCGTGCCCAGAGAACGATCCCGGAGCAGCGACAATCCCGACCCGAAACCGCAATCCCGGGAGAGCCAGAGCCCGAGCGAGAGCCAGAGAGAGCCAGAGAGGAAGAGCCCCTCATGGATCTCCTGCCCATGGGGGACAGGAGCTGGAACAGCCCCTTGGCAGAGCCCAATGCCCATGGAGCTGATCCATGTCAATATTCCTCACCCCTGAGCTCTTGCGCTTGCAGAGGGACAAACACAAAGTCCTTCAGTGCCAGGGACACCAATGCCAACATGGGGCTGTTCTCAGCGTTTCTCTCCTGACAAATCCCAGCTGAACCCAACCCCAGCGCTGCTCCAGCTGCTGAACAGACCCAGCTCTGGCCCAGCTCACACCGGGACAGAGGGAGTTTGGAGGATTTTTAACTCGCATTCCAGGATGCTGCCGGGTCAGAATAACAGTTACATTTCGATGCTGCTCAATGACAGTCAGATACCTTCAAGCTACCCAGGATTTTACAGGGAATTGGGAGTCTGGAAGTCACAGAGCAAGTTGTTAGTAGTCCTGTAAGGTTTGGGGGTTTCTTTTCAGAGATTCTTGTTGCAGTTTAAACAATGTACTGTGTCTTCCTTGTTTTCAAAATATGTATCACAGATCCTTGGTGTAACCAAAGGATGAAAGAAACTTCACATGAAAGTGAGCTGCACCTGCAGCACCTCGGGTGACTGTAAATGTTGATGGATAAGTCAGTGGAAAAGCTCTCCAGTGATGGAGAGGCAATTAAATTACCTACTAAGGGCTTTCTTTACTGAAAAATTGCCTTAGCCAGAAGTGGGAACATGGATGTTCTCTGTTTCGAAGCAAGAGCTTTGATGTGTCTTTGTGCACAAGTCATCTGGAAAGAGCATATTCCTCTCTGGGAATGGAGAAAGGCTCGGTGGTGGCCTGTGATTCCTCCGTGCCTGTGTTCTGCTGTGTCTGTGTTGGCTTCTCTACCAGAATCTTCTTGTCTGGAGCCTTTTGAAGCGTGTCTGCAGCGCTGGGTGCTGCACACTGTGCAGGCAGCACGGCTTACTGACTGCTTTGTGTTTATTGTAGGACACTGATTGCTGGACAGATCGTTTTGGAGCCATCCGTCCGCTGAGACCCTGCTTTGAGGTGAACTTGAAATGCCCAGGACAGATTCTGCAACAGGCCATGGTGTGTCCCTCCCTCCCTCCCTCCCTCCCATGAACAATTGTGACCCCCCCTTGGTTGTGAACAAATTCACCTTCAGCGCCCAGCCCACCTACTGCTCCTCCTCTGCTCACTTTCACAGCGATCCTGTGGTCATGGCAGTAATTTATAACCCTGATGTACAAAATAAACCAAGTGAATGATCTGTTTTGTGGTTTTGTGTTACCTTCTTCAGTCCCTGTTCTTTAGGCCAGACTCCTGGTTTGGGTTGTGTCTCCAGCTTGGTTGGATGTGTCCCCTAAGGAGGCCTTGCTGTGTCCTCCCACACAGCCTCCTTGAGCATCAGCCATGGCTGCTGGGATGCTGGATTTGATGAGCCTTTTGTTTGTCCCCAGGTAGTTGTTGCTCATCCATCTTAACACTGCTGTGGTTCTTAAACTTGCTGATGTTCTTGGTGATGTTGATTTTCAGCAAATCATTCCCAGATCAGTAGCAACTGTGGACTCTTGCAACCCTTCATAGCCAGTGCTGCAGAGTTTCATGGTGACACAGGTTCCTGGCATTTAGTTTAAAGCAAGGTTTTCCTTTTAACATCAGGTTGTTGACCTTCTCCTCCCCCAGCACCCCAGGTTCTTCTCCTCAGGGCTTCTCTCCATTCCCAGCCCAACCTGGATTTGTCCTCGGGGTTGCCCTGCCTCAGCTGCAGGACCTTGCACTTGGCCTTGTTGAACTTGATGAGGTTGGCACAGCCCCACCTCTCCAGCCTGTCCAGGTCCTTCTGGATGACATCCTGTCCCTCCAGCGTGTCAACCCAACCACAGAGCTTGGTGTCACAGGCAAACAGACTGAGGGTGCCCTCAATCCAACCGTCCATGTCACCAGCAAAGGTGTGGAACAGCGTCAGTCCCAGTGCCACCCCCTGAGGGACACCACTCATCGCTGGTCTCCACTTGGACATTGAGCTGTTGCCCATAACTCTGAGTGTGACTAGCCAGCCAGTTCCATCCGTCCAGCCCGTGTCTGTTCAACCCAGAGCCAGGGACGTCGTGTGGGACAGTGTCAGGTGCCCTGCACGAGGCTGGGTTTGACCACAGCAGCCCTGTGGCACACACAGGGATAATGACAGTGATCTGTTTTCACCCTAAGTGCACTGTGGAAGGGGACATCGTCACAGCCCATGCTCACACAGCACCAGGACAGTGAGCTCAGGCTTGAACAGTTACAGTCTCTGCTCCTGGTTCTTTAGATCTGGACAGGCTGGGTGTGATACACTGCTGCTCACTGCAGAAATGACCTAGCTGGGGCTTGTTCCCATGGGTGGGCATCCTCTGCCCCACGCTGAGAGCTCCTCAGGAGGCCTTGCACCCAGGGTCTGGCTGTGTTGCCCATTCCTCCAAGGACCCTGGTGTCCCCAGATCACACAATCACAGAAGGTCAGGGATTGGAAAGGACCTCAAAAGATCATCCAGTCCAATCCCCCAAGAGATTGTCACTGCACCTCTCATTGGTGAGAGTTACCCCCAGCACAGCCCCAGCGCTAGCACTGTGCACAGCAGATGAGATTGGAAGATGTTTAAAGGAGAAAAACATTCAAAATACCAACTGCCTGCACAGGCAGGTGCTGCAAGAACCGTCTGGACTTTGGATTTGTTTGTTCTTTGGGGATTGTTTTGCTGCCTGTGTTTTCTGCAGCATTTGAAACGATGCCTTTGTCTCTAATTAACCCTGGGATTAGGGTACAACTGGTTTAATTTCTAGTATTTTTCCTTCCACAAGAGCAAGCCCTCTTCAGAAATACTCTATTAGAAATGTCTTCTGCATAGGCCAGGTTGGATGAGGCTTTGAGCAACCTGGTCTAGTGGAAGGTGTCCCTGCTGCTGGCAGGGGGGTTGGCACTGGATGAGCTTTAAGGTTCCTCCCAACCCAAACCAGTCTGGGATCCTGTGATTCTTGGGCAGATTTCTGTAAAAATTCAAATAATTACTGTTCAAATGCCATGAGTGATCTTGCTAATTTTCATGTCTTAGCATTGCCTCTTTTTCTAACAGTTAACTGTCAGAATGAGCTCCCCACATGTCCCATACCTTATATCAACAGGGAGTTACATGAATTCGTTACAACCCAACGACCCGACAGAGAAGTTTCCCCTTCCAAACCTGGAGAGTTCCACTAGAGGGCACAGCAGCCGCCGAGCTCACGGGATTCTGGATCTAAAGAGATCAAGAAGCACCTTCAGCTCTGGATTAACGATGGAATTTCAAAACCACCTCTAAGAAAAGGAAACTTTTAGTTCCTGCCTGCCTCTGCTTCGTGTTTGTCCCTGCTGGTACCTCCACTTCACTTTCATTATGAAAGGAGGGACAGGGAGTTGTTACTGCCACCACTTCAGCACTGTCACTCTGCTACATTCAGCCCTTGTTGGTTTCTTCTCCTGTGGTCGTCTCCTGGACCAACCTCAGGTTCTGCCCCTCTGCAGGGGCTGGTAGGTTGGTGCTCCCTGCAAATCCTGCTCTGAAATAAGCTCCTCTCTTGGGTCGGGGATATTTGGCTGCAGAGCAGAGAGCTTTCAGCTGGAGTTCTCTGCAGGGCTCAGTGGAAGAGTTTTTGCTCTCAGGATGTCCTGTTGTTTGCTTCCATGGCTGACAACAACTGATTTTGGTGATTTTTGGATTATCTGCTAGTCCTGGAACAACATGGGCTCTCTGGCAGCTGAATGCACTTCCAGCTGGTGGCAATACCTGCAAATACCTTATCCTCTGTCCTTCAGCAGCATTCCCAAAGGAACACTGGAATATTGGCCCTTGGGCTCAAGAGTTTCTACCCAAACATCTCACACAGGCCTAGGACTGTAAATGTCTTCCCTTCTGTGAGCAGTTGCTGCACCAGCTGTCAGTGCAAACTGATTTTCTAACTACTGTTCCCTTGAGCTTGAGGTTCAGTGGACATTTAAGAGGTCACTTTCTCCATCCCCACCCACAGCAGGATCTGGTCCCCAGCTTTTCCAGCTTGTTCTTAAAAGATGCCATTGAGGGAGAGTTCACAGTCCCGCTGCCTGGTCTGTTTCTGTGCTTAACTTCTCAGTTTACATGTTAGGAAAAAAGAAATTCTCTGCTCTCCTGCAATCCAAGCCCAGTAATTCTTTTCCTTTTACATATTTGAAGGCTGTTACGAGATCTCAGCTGTTTTCTTGAGACTGAACACTGGTTCTTCCCCCTTCCCTCACAGGTCCTTTTGGAGACAGCTGATGATTTTCATTGCTCTCCTCTTGGCTCACTTCCAGTCACCCCATGGCTTCCTCAGAACACAGCGTCCAAGCGTGGATGGTGCCTCTGGCACGGTCTCAGTTCTTAGTGAAAGCTTCACTCCTTGTTGTGGCTTTGACTTTAATCAGTGGAAGAGGAAACAACGAAGAGGTTGGTGTGAAAGAGAGGGCTACTGGGTTTCATCCCTGGCTGAGGATGGCGGGTGTCTGGGAGCAGAGGGGTGAGGTACGAGCAGGACTCCACACCCGCTCTGCTCCCAGGTGTAGTCGCCAGCGGGGTCGGTGCCTTGCAGCGCGCGGGGGTGAGGACTCTGCGCTGCAGTCTCACCCTTCGCTCTGCTCCCAGTTTGCTGTGCTAAATGAGAGCAAACCACATCACTCCGTGCCTCAGTTTCCCTTTATGAACTGAGTGCATTTTTCATCAAGAAGCTTTATTTCTGTACAAATTTTGGTTAGAGTAGCATGAGTTTGGCTGGGTTATAAGTTTTGGGGTTTTGAGGGGTTTTTTACAAAAAAAGGGGAAAGTGCATTCATGAAAAATAATGTGGTTTTGGTCACTACTGACAATTAGAACTTTTCTGGTCTGTGTATTCAAGATTGCAGGAAAGAACAGCGATAGCAGAGCAAGATATTTCATCGGTGTGAGCCCAGAAGGAGACAATAAACACAAACCAACAAAACCAAACCCAACCCCTAGGGACATGGAGTGCCTTCGGGGCAGCAGAACGCCCCGTACTGAGTCAATTAAAGGCAAAATCCCCACGTTCATGTATCTTAAATACAAAAATCTTCTTGTACCAAGCAAATGCAACTCAGCACCTACAGGCACACCCGGCTCTTTGAAGTCGTTCACAATTTCTACCCCTGAGTCTGGACAACCCCGTGTGTGGGGGACTCTGGGTTTCCTCTCGCCCGCAACACGCGTCTCGCGTCCTCCCTCACGCTCCCTCCTGCTCCCCAAATACGGGAGTCTGAAACAAATGAGCGAGCCCTGTTTAAAAAAAAATTAAAAAGTAAAACTACCAATGTCCTGTTGCACAGATGTGGGCTGGAGGAAGCGCTGGAAGTTCAAACAGACTAAATAAGCTCAGGGTGGCTGGAGCTGCACTCACGGACGCGGCCAGGAACGCGGTGAGCCTGGCTGATCGCGGCACGATCCGGCTGCGCTCCCGTGGCCGTGCTGGTTTGAAGTGGGACGGTGATCGCTTTGGGACGGCTGATCCTGGTGCAGGGTTCTTAACAAAAACCCTCTGTGTCCTTTGTTTGCTAAAGGAAAATGAGTTACTCTGAGTTGTTTCGGGAAGCAGGCTGCCTTGTGCTGCTTTGTGCTTCCCAGCACGTGTCATGGCCAGGAACACCCCACTGCTGCAGTACAGGTGCTGGGTTGTAGGTTACCACACCTGGGGTTTCCAGGTAGATGTTAACCGGCAGCGGGAGGCAGACGCCGCTCTCCCTGGGGCGCTGCAGTGTGTGATTTGTCCATCTGTGATAGGTCGTGGTTTACACCTTCTCCTGAAAAACTTTTCACTGCTTTTGTCTTCACACTGTCTCCTTCAGAGCAGATTTTCCTTGTTGTTGGTTTGGTTTTTTCATGGCTCTCTTGTTTGGACGTTGTCCCAGGAGAAGGGGTGTGGGTGCTACACGCAGCACTGCAACTGAACATGCAAAATGAACCCAGAAAAACGACCTCAGGAGAAGCCCCTCGAGGGGGCCCTTGGTGCAGATCAGACCAACTCTTCCAAGCAGGGTCTCAGGCACCAGGGAGGTAACAGCAGGACATGGCCTCTGCCAGCGGCCTGCCCATGGGGTTGTGCCCGGCAGCCCTGGGTGGCACGTCCATGCCCCACGGCTGGGCCCCTCTCCAGGCCCGTGTCCTGGGTGTGCGGTCAAGCAGCCTGGGCACCTGGTGTGGGGCTGGGGCAGGGGCAGGAGCAGGGCAGGGGCTGGGGGTGCTGGGGCTGATGAGGCTGCTGTGGAGGCAGAGGCTGTGGGTGCTGGACAGGGGCTGGGGCAGGGGGTGCTGTGGGTGCTGTGGGGGCTGTGGGTGCTGGGGCACTGGCTGTGGGCGCCGGCGGGCGGCGCTCGGGGCCGCGGGGCGGGTCGGGGGCTGCAGGGAGCGCGGGCGGGCGGGGCGGGGGGCGCGGAGCGGAGCGTCCAGTCCAGCCGTGGCGGGCGCGGGAGAAGATGCCCAAAGCGGCGCTGCCGGGACACCGGGGGAGACCGCGGCGCCCGGTGCTGGGGTGAGGCCGGGCCGAGGGCAGCGGGAGGCGGCGGGGGGAGAGCTCCGTGGCGGGGCCGGCTTCCCGCCGAGCGGGGCGGCGGGGAGGAGGGACTATATCCTCGCGGCGTGCGCGGGCGGAGGGATCCAGCCGCGGCGGCGGGAGGCGGTGCGGTAGGAGGGGCGGGAGCGGAACCGCGGGGGCGGGCAGAGCGGAGCGGCGTGGAGGAGGCGGGAGGGCCGCGGCACGGCGGAGCACGGAGCGGTGCCAGGGCCCGGCGGGCGCCCGCGGTGGCGGAGGCCGCGCTCGGGGCGGGCGGGAGCGGGACGGGGACGAGCCGCGGCCCCAGCGCCGCCTCCCGGGGGGCGGGTGGGGGGGGACAGGAGCCGGCGCCTCCGCGGCGGGGGGCGGCCGGAGCGCGGAACAGCCGGCGGCGGGAGGAGAGCGCGGCGGCCGGGAAGAGCCGGCGGGAGGCAGGAGCCCGGAGCGAGCGGCCGCGGGCCGGGCCGGGCCGCCATGGAGCGGAAGAGGTGGGAGCGCGGGGCCGGGCCGCGGGGCCTCTGCCTCGGGCCGGGGGAGGGGGGACCCGGGCCGCGCTGCCCGGGAGCTGGGAGGGGCCGCCCGCCCGGTGGGAGGAGGGGCCGGGGCCCGAGGAAGGCGCCGGCGCTGTCGGTCGCTACAGGTGGCCGCGCCGCGGGGGCCGGTGGGGCCGGTGGCAGCGGCACCTCTGCTGGGGCGGCTGCGCGGGGGTCTCGGGGGGTCTGTGCCGTGGGGGGTGAGCAGCGTGGGAGGGGACAGGGGCCTTTCGGAAACCCCGCTCCTCCGTTGCCGGCGGCTTCTGCCGCGAAAATCCCGCTGGTTTTAAACGTACCGAGTAGATGCGGTGTTGGTGAGTAGCGGGGGTGTCGGCGAGAGCGGCTGCCCGCCTCGCTGGGGCTCTCTGCTGCTGCTTCTGTGTATTCGAGTGTGTACTCACCCGTTCAGAGTGGCTTCTGCCCAGCAAATACTGTCATGTTTTAAAATGACAAGTAGATGAGGTGTTGGTGAAGTAGCCGGGGCGTCGTTTGCTGCCTTCTTGGGGTGTCTCTCTGCTGCTTTTTCTGTATATTCAGGAATTTGGGGTAGGGTGAGGACAGAAGCGTTTGCCTGGCTGCAGTGATGGCTGTTGCTATAGATGATAGTCCAGGGCTCACGACACGTTCTCCTGTGGGTATTGCTGTTGAGGGGAGCATATGGCCACGGAGCTGCTTGCTCTGCCTGAAGAATTTCTATTAATATCAATAAAATGTCTCATATGACTGGAGGTGGCTGTGTGGATCCTTCCTGCCCCCCCAAGAGCCAGCCTCCCTGCTTCCACGAGCTGATGTGTGAAATTTAGGTCCATGGGGAGCTGGAAGCATAGCAGAAGTTATCCAGGTGTCCTTATCTCGCCTTTATAGTCATCAAAATGGATGTGATCAACTTCTGCACGTGTCAGGTTTCATTTTAAAAATCAGATGATGGTTGTGAGAAAAGCGTGCCGTGCTGGGTGAACCAGCAGGTATCGTCCTGGGGAGCGTGGAGCTGGAAGTGCCGGCTCCACCGCTGTGGCTTGGAGTCTGCAGGAGGGGAAAAGCCCACCGGCAGCAGCCAGAGGAGCTGCAGCTGAAAGCTTAAAAGATCCCTGTTTTCCCAAGAACTTACTTGTAACGTTGCGGTTTCAAGAGCTGAACTTTAAAAAGGAGTGGAGAGAGGATAAGTGGTGTATTTTTATTCCCAAGTTGTAATGGATTTTTCCTTTATATCAATTTGGACAGAGATCAAAGTTACAGTAGGGCCCCGCTGCACTAATTTTTGGTTACGGTTGCATTTTGTATTACCTCAGAGTGGAAAATACACGTGTGGCAGTTTATTAATACCTCTGCTGTTGCTGCCTGTTGTTTACCTGGGTGATTTTTTTGTGTCCATCTACCCTGAATGTAGGGCTGCAGTCAGTGTTTGTGGAAAATGGCACATGTGGTTTGGAAATGAGCGCTCTCACCAGCCCTGAGCACTAACGCTGAGGTGGAGCGATCAGCGGCGGGGTGGCAGTTACTGCTTCTCCCAGCCGTTGTTTAGTGCTGCTCTGCTTTCTGTGTGGAGATTTCCTTTTGGAACCCTGAGCACTAGGAGCTCAGGCTTTCCATGTGAAGGTTTCTGTCGAGTTCTGCTTTGGGTGACAAGACAAACGGGTTGTGCTGAGTGTGTTGAGCCCGTGAGTATGTGCGAGCCAGTCGCTGGCTGGAGATTGAACCCTCCTCAAGGTGTAAGATTTTTAGAAACTGTTCTATAACCTCACGCTTATCAGGTGTTGATTGTGCAGAAATCTTTTGATTGGAGTCTTTTCCCTCATCTGCCTGTGGCTTCAGAGTTGGGAAAGCCAAGAAGGTGTCTGACTGATGTGGTGGGGCTTGGTCAAATTTGGAGCGAGCAGGAAAGGTGCAGGGATGTGGGATTTCGGGAAGGGAAGCGTATCAGGGATTTTGTGAAAGTGATGGATTGTCTTTGAGGGAGTTCTGGCTACAAAAGCTCTCTTCAGACACGGTGTTCTCACCTAGGGGGAGGAGAGTTTAGTGCTGCTTTGTGTGGCTTTTCTTCACAGTATTTTTCTGTTGAAGGTTTGATGCCCAGGTGTCTGAGAAGTTTGGGATCGCTGCTCATCTTGGCTTTGCAGAGCTGTTGACATCGCTGTTCTGGAAAACTTAACAGATCTCTGGGGTGAAGCTTGCTTTGTTGTGACTTTCTTACCTTTCTTACATTCTTAACACACCCCCTCCAAGTGTATTTTGGTCTGTATACTTTTTTCCCCCAAAAATTGCAGAGAAGAATGTTTTTCTGGAGACCATACTTTGCTCTTTTTCAGTTCTGTTTTATCCAGCTCCCCCTGGGAAGCTCTCCTGATGCTTGGGATGAGCCTTATGCAAAGGGCTGCTTCTGTTTAGGTTTGTTCCTGTGTTATGGGACCACCACTCAGGTTCTTGTGTAGGGCTGGGTTGCTTCTGGCAATTTGAGAGATTTTGTGTGTATCAAAGTTCTTTGTTTTGTTGTGTTTAGGGGTTTTTTTTGTGTGGTTGGAGCCCAAAACTGAGCAAAGACAACCCCATTGCCCTGTGAGGCGGGGGGCATCTGTTCCACACTGGCAGCGATGGGGTCCTACAGGGCAATATCACCTGGGCCAGCTGTGTAAGAAGGGGAAGGGGCAGGGGTGGGAAGGGGCAGCTCAGCTCCCCAGGGCTGCTGTGTGCAGAGCCCAGGGCACCCGTTCACAGAGGGGTGGGGAGATGCTGCTGCGTGGGTGTGTGGAGATGTGGGGTGGGTTGTGGCAGCTGGAGGAGTCCCCTGGTCTTGCTTGTTCACACCGGTGCTTGTTGCACGCGCTGGTGGGAGCTGCGAGCGTGTCTGTGCTGGTCTGACCTGGGGTGAGCGACTGGTTGGGGTGTGGGACCTCTGAGGCAGGACTTGGTGCAGATGCTGCAGCCACGGATGATGTGAAGATGCTGTGAGTGAGGGGACTAAGGGTGGCAGAGTGTGAGGTGTCCCAGGGAATGGACCTCGCCCTGGGAAGCAGTGTTGGGGGCCCACAGCACCCAAAGGGCCCCCCAGCAACAGCCTTTGCCTGGAGCCTGGGGAGTCAGATCCTGGGGAGACAAGTGCAGCAGAGAACTTGTACCCCTGGACTGGTGAGGCCACAGCTCGGGTGCTGGGTTCAGTGCTGGGCCCCTCACTCCAAGAAGGACCTGGAGGTGCTGGAGCGTGTCCAGAGAAGGGAACGGAGCTGGGGAAGGGTCTGGAGCACAAGTGTGCTGAGTTCCCGGCTGAGGGAACTGGGGGTGCTGAGCCTGGAGAAAAGGAGGCTGAGGGGAGACCTTGTGGCTCTGTCCAAGTCCCTGACAGGAGGGTGCAGAGAGGTGGGGGTGGGTCTGTTCAACCAAGGAACCTGTGACAGGACAAGAGGAAATGGGCTCCAGTTGTGGCCAGGGCAGTTGAGATGGGATGTGAGGAAGAATTTCTTTGCTGAAAGGGTTCTGAGGCATTGGAAGGGGTTGCCCAGGGCAGTGGTGGAGTCCCCATCCCTGGAGGGATTGAAGAGTCGTGTAGACACAGTGCTGAGGGACAGGGGTCAGTGGGGACTGGTCAGTGTTGGGTTCATGATTGGACTCCATGAGCTCAAAGGGCTTTTCCAATCCAGGCAGTGCTGGGATTCTGTGGAGGGAGTCTGGGGTGGGCTGTGACTCCCCAGCTCTGACCAGGAGGGAGCACAATTGAAATGAAGAAGGAAAAACATTTTGCGTTGTACCTGTCACCCCTGGGCATGTGCTTGGACCCCCTTTGTACCTGGGTTATTCCTGTCTCCATTTCTTTAAAAGGCAGGTGACGTCTGGGTGTATTCAGGGCTTTTTTGTCTTTTATCTCTTTCTTTCCAAGTTGTGCAGATCCTGTGTAGGCTGAATGGGGAGAGTGGAGGGGTGGAGACTCTGTAATGAGGGAGGAGGAGGAGGGGAGGGGGCCTGGGCTTCCAGTCAGTCCCTCCGTAAGAATATAAGGCAGGAAACAAAGGCTGAGCTGCACATGGAGCGCAGCAGCACCTGGCAGTGCCTGGCCCTTCAATAGGCCGCCACGAATTCAGCTTAATCCGCGCCCAGAAACTCTCTGAACAACAAATGGGGACGGTTTGGGTTCGGTCATGCCCAGCCCGGGGCCGTTTTGTGAGCGCCGGGGCGGCTGCGCCGGCGGATAATGAACGCCCCGGGGCTCCTGACAGACGGGGGACGGGCTGTGAAACGCTCCCAGCTCTGCCGTTGCCCCGCGGATTCGGTACCGTGGGGCAGTGTGGGAGCTCGGGATCCAGGTGTGAAACGCTCCCAGCTCTGCCGTTGCCCCGTGGATTCGGTACCGTGGGGCAGTGTGAGAGCTCGGGATCCAGGGCCCCGGTGGCGGCGGTGCCCGCGGTGTTCGTTAGTGGGGGTTGGTGTTTGCAGCTTCCTACCAAGGTGCCTCTCTCCTGGGTCTCTCCCAAACCAGGGCAGTCAAGAGCAGGGTGGCAGAGCGAGGCTTTTGCTCTGGGGTGGGAGGAGGGAAATGTCATCTTTTGTGGTGTTTAAGGGCACACAAGTGTTCTGACAGCATTCAGAAATTTGTGAATGCTGGTTTGCTGTTTCTGTGCCTTGTGATGTGCAGCAAGCGATCCTGCTGCTCGAGTTCTGGGGGGTTTGGGCTGCCTTTTTTGTTTTGGGGGGGTTTTTTTGTCCCTTTTGGCCCACTCGGGTGTCTGTAGGTGCCCTCGGTGGCTGTGTCCTACCAAGCACACTCCTGCCAGGGGGACCCCTGAGCACACCGGCCACTTCCTCTCTGTTTGCCTTTACTGAGCAGGTTTGCTGTCAGCTTTGGGTTGTAGCTTTGTTCCTGGATCTGCCATTGTTCCAGAGCAGCTTGGTATGGTGTTGCCTTTTTCAAGACATAATCAGAATAAAAGTTTTTCTTCTGAACATTTCAGTGCTTTTCCTTTGGGCCAAGCTTCTCCAGGAAGAGACAGGACCTTGAGTCATTTCAGGTGGGTTTGTTGTTTTTTTTAAGACCTGTGTGGAGTTTGAGCAGCTTTTCAGATCCATTGCAAAATTACCAGAATAAACACTAAACAAAAAAGCTGAAGGGCTGTGTTGTTTTAAAAACTGTCTCTGAGTGTACGTGGCTCTGGTGTTCTGGAAGTTATGCTGTGCTCCTAAGTGCACAAGTCACTGTTATGTGTTATTTTTAAATTACAAAGACACTAAACTGTAAGGTGGAGCTGCAGATCTGAGAAGTGGAAGCGGTGTCATCCTTCATACAGGAGGAGCTGCTCGGCTTCGCTGATGGCAGCGATGGCTCTGGCCTGGAAGCTGCTGGAGCTGGTTATTCCTCTTTCTGGATTGAGACTTATAACTCACTTTTTATTTATAAAAAGTGGTTTCAAATTTGAGTCTGGATGCAGTCTCATTTGTTTCTGCTCCAAAGTGAACATAAAGTGTTTCTCCCCTCTCCCCTCTCCCCTCTCCCCTCTCCCCTCTCCCCTCTCCCCTCTCCCCTCTCCCCTCTCCCCTCTCCCCTCTCCCCTCTCCCCTCTCCCCTCTCCCCTCTCCCCTCTCCCCTCTCCCCTCTCCCCTCTCCCCTCTCCCCTCTCCCCTCTCCCCTCTCCCCTCTCCCCTCTCCCCTCTCCCCTCTCCCCTCTCCCCTCTCCCCTCTCCCCTCTCCCCTCTCCCCTCTCCCCTCTCCCCTCTCCCCTCTCCCCTCTCCCTGATGGATTATTTTCCCCAGCTGGTTAACTGCATTTGCATGGGTGCTTTCATGCTTGAGCAGTGCTGGTGGCAGGGAGTGGATATGGGGCAGGATAAGCAGCTTGGGAGCAGTTGGGGCCAGGAGCTTCCTAAGCAGATGCTGTGTGGGGGATGACCACAATCTTTTGGTCATAAGTCCTTCTAGACACTTTCTCAGATTTAATTTTTAGTATGACTTGTATTAACCTTGTCTCTCAGTTTTTCAGAGCTTTTAATACTTTGGTTCTTTCTGTTTGCTTTTTTTTTTAAATCTATTTTTTTCATACACAGCCTGACTTGGACTAATTGGTTTGCCAATGCCCTACACTAGAAATTCTGTGCTTATACTACTTTTTTCAGACCTTTCCCCTAATAAAGGCTTGAGAGAAGCAGATAATGTGTTGAAAAGAGGCTTTTTCCTTTGAGCTTTTTTCCCTTTGAGAAGACCCTAGAGAGTTTGTTAGCATCTCACCAGTGTGAACACCACCACTGTGGCAGAGCAGGGTCTATGCTGCTGAAATAATAATGATTCTTTCCTCTTATCCTGTGACAACTTTAATATTTCAAGTTATTTGTGGCCTTCAAGTAGAAACCTTGCAACAAGTACCCCACGTTTCTGACTTCAGGAATCCCAGAGGGTAACCTTAGTCCCAGAGCTCCAACTCCTCAGAAAGCATTTGAACCTTGTTGGCATTGATTTGTCTCCAGCAGGTACAAGGTGCATTGATACCACTTCTACTTTGCAGGAAAAAATAGGGACTCTAAGATGTAGTTGGTACTTCCAGTCATCCCCAGTTCAACCCTTGGATATTGTGAATTTGCTCTGAATTGAGTTGTTGAACTCGCAGGTGCCACCGTTGTGTACAGGGGACAACGTGTTAGTGAGGTGTCACTGGGATGTGACCTTGTGTCTTCTATATGGTCCTTGATATATTGAGAGCAGAGGGTATTTGTAGGCTGGGGAGGAGATCACCCCACTGCCATGCAGTGTGGCTGAAAAAAAACCCCATTCCAACACTGCTGACTGCTCTTCAGAATAAGAAAATGAATAAAGGGGGTGAGGTAGTAACTGACATTTTTGATCTTAAAATACCTTTCACCCAACTAACCTGTGTTTAGTATGATAGGTGTGTGTGGAGTGAGCTTCTGCCAGATGGCTGCTAAGATTGTGTATGCAAGTTGCCAGGTGCAGAAAACCAGAAATGAGAGAAATTAAGGGAATAAAGAGGTGGTGTGGTGATGCTGAGTGAGGGCGTGGAGAACACTTTGTGCTTATGGCCTGTGTGGTTCTATGAGGCAGTCATAACACATTGATTTATTTTTGCTTTATGCCTAAAAAATAACAGAGCTTACCTAGCAGTGCTTTTGGTAGTAGTGCAAAAGGTTATGTTAGATTATTAAAAGAAAACAAAACAAACAAAAAAACCCTGAAACAACAAAAACCAACAATGAGGAGTTGGAGTAATTCGTGCCTGCCTGCCAGGTTGGAGTCTTTCATGTGAAACCAGGTGTTTAAAAAGAATCTCTCTTCTGTTTTGCCATTAATGGAAAGTTTTCCAAGGCTTTGACTTCTATCTTTGCATTGTTTAAGCTTTGGAATTCTTTGCTTTGCAGCTTGTCAGCAGTTAACTTTTATTCTTTCTCCTTGGTGCTGTGTAATCCTGAGGTTAAGTGTTCAGAATGCTACCCAAGAGCTGTGTAATCAAACCTGAGCCTGCTCTTCAGGGCAGGGAGAAAGGGCTCTGAGGAGCTGTCTGAGCTGCTAGTCCATGTAGCACTCCTGGGAGAAGAAATTATGCTTGAAAATAGACATTTATTATTTGAGATAACTGAGTGATAAGTACATCTGTGCTAATATCTCCCATCTTGGTTATTGTGTGAATTAAGCTGTGTTCATTTATACCTGATCTGAATATTCCTCTGTTATGTATTAAAACATTTTAACATGATCTGCACTTGATTTGTCTCTTCTACAGTAGTCATGAGGAGGAGTTGATATGAAAGCAATAATATCCATTTAAAGTTTAATGTGAGCTCCATTCTTGGAAGCTCAGCACACATTGATAAAACTTGCCTCTCCCGAGTGGCAGTGAGCTGCTGCTGTTGAAGTCCAGAGAGGTTTAATTTCCCTCCTTGTTTCTTTTCTGTGTTTTTTCAGCCCAAGTGGTAAGAAGTTCCGAAGCAAGCCCCAGCTGGCTCGCTACCTGGGGAGCTCCATGGACCTCAGCACTTTTGACTTCCGCACAGGAAAAATGCTGATGAATAAAATGAACAAGAACAGGCAGAGGATGCGCTATGACTGCTCCAACCAAGCCAAAGTAAGGCCAAGATGTGGTGGCAGCTTTCCCCTTTCCATCTGCTGTTGTGCTGGCCAGGCTGCCTCCAGACCAGTATCTGTGATTGTAGGGAGGAGCCTACAAGGAAGCTGGGGAGGGACTTTTTATAAGGGCAGTTAATGATAGAACAAGGGGAAATGGCTTTAAGCTGAAAGAGGGGAGGTTTAGATGAGATATTAGGAAGAAATTCTTGTCTGTGAGGGTGGTGAGACCCTGTCCCAGGTTGGCCAGAGAAGCTGTGGCTGCTCCTCCCTGGAAGTGTTCTGGGCCAGGTTGGCTGAGGCTTTGAGCAACCTGGTCTAGTGGAAGGTGTCCCTGCTGCTGGCAGGGGGGTTGGGACTGGATGAGCTTTAAGGTCCCTTCCAGCCCAAACCAGTCTGGGATTCTGTGATTAAGTGTTTTGTAATTAATGTGTGAAGCTGGAGTTGTATGAGATAACATCACCTCTGTTCTGGGGTGTTGAACAAATAGTGGAGTTCACTGACTGTGCCAGGGGCCCGATGCCATGGAGGGATATTGTGGTACTGTTACATCCTCTGGAGGGAGGGCTGGCATCTTTCTCTCTTCCCCTCTCTGGAGTGTGAGATTGCCTTCTCCAATACAATCTCCTCCAGTGCCTCAAACCTCCAGGTGACTGCTGTGGCTGTACAGCAGCTCTTCTCTGCTCTGGCATTCAGTTTGAGGGAGGAGGGAAAATGGTGTGGGGCAGCTGGGATGAGGAGGTCACGGAGCCCCCCACGAGCCACTCCCTGGAGCTCTTGGTAGGCCACATGCTGATATCTCGGCTTTGCAACTGATCCAAGGAGGGGTTGCATTTTGGGCAAAAAGGTTGAAGAAACAAGAGGATGCCAAGGCTTATTTGTAGGACAAAATAGAGACTGTGTTTGGCACCTGGTAGTTTTAATTGTTAGGGTTTAGTCCAGGTTAAAGTGAGGTCGGTGTACTGCCTGTCTGGATACATTGGCTCAAGTCATTCTTAAGTACTTTCATTGTATGCTAAAAGCTTTTTCAGAATCCAAAAGCTTCTGTCTATCCACTCAACATCAGATGTGGAGAGCAGCATAATGCTTATCCTCTAAATATGTCACCAGTCAAGAATCATCACCAGAGTGACTGGGACATTCACTTACAGCAGTAGGTGCTGCAGTGATATTCTAAAAGAAACGTGCCTTGCTGCAGAGTCCAGCAGCTAACACAGGCTAAAAACCCTGCCCAAACCTTCCAATAGATGCACAAATAGTTATTATTGGCTTATAAATTAATTAGCACACAGCTGATTCAGTTTGATATTTGTCCTGAATACATCTTTTCTACATCTCATGAATAAATGTTAAGCAGATGTGGTGTTTGCATCCTCAAGAACAAAGTATGTCCTGCAGCCATTTCACGGCTTGCATGTTAGATCTCAGGAGTGAGGGATGGTGTTCCTGTGCTTCCACTGCCATAAAATGCAGTCCTGTAGTGAAAACTTGATTGTTATGAGCTCCCTTTAAAAACAAGTTTTGGTAAGAACTAAAGGTAACAAAAGCAATCAGGGTTCCAGCTGTATTGGCTTGTTTATTGGTGTTCATGACTGGATTTAAACAGAATGGTTTAAACTGGTTTGAACTGGTTTCTGGATTCACAAACCAGTCTCTAAATCCTACATCATATTTTTTTCTAATTATCACAAATGTTGCATCAAAATCTTCTGGTTTAGGGATCTACAGGTGGCTTTTAAAGTGCAAACTCAGTGTTCTGACTTCTAAATTCTGTAAAAAAATTGGGATAAAATCAGTGTGTATAAACTAGAATGAGAGGAGGCTAGTGTGTTAAGTAGAATGTTGGAGAGTGGAAAACTTAATTTAATTTTGATAGGTTTAAGGCAAGATTTGCAACTAGTTATGCATTTTTAGCAGTCTAACTCATATAGCTTGAGCTCAGACAAGTTTTCAGGTCCATGAACTCTTCCCTGCTGTGCATCTTGATGGCTGTAGTAGCATTTTATCAAACTGAAAATATTTTTGTGGGTTTTCCTCCTCCTTTTGTTTGAATTTTTTAGGGCAAGCCTGATTTGAACACAGCACTGCCTGTCAGACAGACAGCCTCCATATTCAAACAGCCTGTCACAAAGATCACCAACCATCCCAGCAACAAGGTGAAGAGTGATCCTCAGAAAGCTGTGGACCAGCCCCGGCAGGTGAGGCTGCAGCTTAGCAACTTCTTCTCCAAAAACAAGAAACTTCTTGGTTTTGCTGCTGGAAGGGTCCCAAAATAAACTGCTTTAATTTTAGGATGCTGAACAAGCAGTCCATGGCAATTTGAGGTCTCTGATATTTCAGAAACAGTAACTTAGAGTGCTCCCAGCTTTTAAAATGGAAACAAATCCGATTTCCAGTGTATAGTTAATGTGCTGTCTGCTCTGTGTTTTATACCTGGACTCCAACCTTTGTTTAGATTACAATGATGTTGTATTTAGGCCTTAATTTCCTTAATGCTGAAAATAAGTATTATGTATAAATTTAGATTCAAAACCACTTTAGGGGACATTTGCCTTGTAATTAGAACCACTGTCAGGTGTTCCAATTGTGTAAGAATTTTGTGTCTCAAGAAATGCCTGTTCCTGTACAGACCACAATGTGCTGTTTGCACTACAAGGGGTTGTAGCCCCTGCATGGGCTTTTTTTTTCAGATGTGTATATCAGTAGTAGTTAACCCCACCTTTATGGATAAGGTGGTAAATTCACTTGGTAAAGTCATTATTGATACAAAATCAGTGTTTTTCGTATCATACTATGTGTTTTCAAACAAGAGAATACACTGGTTTGAAGGAAATCTCTCAATTTCATCTAGTGAAAGGAGGTAAAAAGTGTGCTTGGGACAGGTGTGGCTTTGAAGGTAAAAGCTGATGTACCTGTTCACCTCTGGAAGGTGTTCTCAGTGTGTTAATATCACCTAGAGCTGACCCCAAGGATTCAGTGAGTCCTTTCCTGCTGTGAGTCCATCCTTTTACCTTCTGGAAACTAGATGTTCAGCCTCATTACCCTGCTCAGCTGCTGTCAGTTAGCAGGACATTTGAAACTCTTGTAGATCACCTGGAATTCAAAGATATCATTCTAAGAGGGAAAGTGATTTCAATAAAATTGAAAAATATCCTGTAAAATCCTCACCTCTTGCACTGAAAACCTTGTCTATAAGCTTAAAAACTACCTTTCTGAAGTGTGAGTTGGGGTCTGTTTGAAATGGATTTGGGTGGTGTGTTTTGGTTTTGGTTGTTTTTTTGTTTGGTTGGTTTTGTTTTGGTTTTTTTTAAACAGATTGGTAGGGTTTTAGCATGGTTTCCTTAGGAAGCAGAGCACGAGTGTTGATAGTGTTGCTATTCCTATAAACCCCTTGGCTAGTTGAGACAATAAAAGGACCAGAGGAGATGGCCTCAAGTTACACCAGGGGAGGTTTAGATTGGATACTGAGAAGAATTTATCCTCTGAAGGAGTGGTCAGCCATTGGAACAGGGTGTCCATGGAAGTGGTGGAGCCACCTTCCCTGGAGGGATTTAGAAGACAGGTAGATGTGGTGCTCAGGGACACGGGTTGGTGGGCACGGTGGTGATGAGATGACAGCTGGACTGGATGATCTCAGATACCTTTGCCAACCTCAATGATTCTGTGCAAGAGGACACTAAAGATAAAACACTGATAGGCCAGACACTGAGCTGGACAGAGATTTGTATCCCTGCTGTGGAAGAGGTTGATATGTGGGTGCAGAGTGGTGTGTGGGAGCAATCCATGAGGCACCAGGGATCAGCCCCAGCACACAGAGACGCTGTAATCTGACCAGAGGCATTTGCTGCTCACGTTACTACTCCTTGTACTGCAGCTTCCTAGAGTGCTTTTGCTTTCCTTACTGTAATCCTCTTTTTTATGGCAATATTGGAGTCTGTTTTCTGGGAAGATCCTTTAGAAGTTTGTATGTGTACATATAAAAAATATACTGTGTATAACACACATATACACAGACTGGTTTATGTATTTAATTTTCTATTATGTAGCACAGCACAGGACAGACTTGCTCTTTTGTGTGTCTCTTGTCCTTCTCTGCACTGTCCATCTAAGAGTCTGTTAAATTACAGCTTTAAAATATATTATAGGACTGCAGTATATTTTAATTTCTAGTCAGCAAAATCCAGATGTTTCTTCAAAACTTGAAAGCAATGTTAAGTCTCATCATGTGCTGGCTTAAAATTCACCTTTTTGAAAGTCATAGGCTAGAGAACATCCAGCCTGTGTGTTTTGGCTGTGGTTGTCCTTATTCCCCTTGTTGGTAACTGGAAAGTTGATGTGGGTTCAGTTGCACTCAGGTTTTGACAGGGCTGAAAGGGGACACGTGTGGGCTGTTTGGAGTAAATCCTTAGTTTCTCAAAATCTAGATAAAATTGCTTTCTTGCAAGACCAATGGTACTCCAGCTATTCACTGATCATCCTTATACATGGAGATTGAGAGTTGAAGGTGTATTTAGGTAAAATGTCCAGTTTCCCACCAAACCATGCATTCAGGTGTCCTTAAGCTTGAGGAGAACCTGGGACTCAGGATATGATAAGGGACTGGGCATGGTTGTTCTCATGAGAAACTACTAGAGAGGAATAAAATGATGCTTCACCTTGGGAAGAGCTTGGATACAATTCTTACACCTGTTAACTTCTGTGGTGTGTGAGAGACAGCAGGAGAGGAACAGGAGTGTAAAAAAGGCTCTCCCACACTGAGTGTGCTCAGAGGAAAGCCAGCAAGCCTTGCCTTGCTCTTCTAGTTCAGAAGCAGTGAAAGTACCAGTCCCTGGAAGAAAATAAAGTCTTTTTTCAAGGCAGTAAATCAAAATAGTGGGACTGATGAGCACTGAGTGTTGTTCCCTGCTGCCAGACAGGGCAGACCCCTTCTACAGTAAATCCAGGATAAAATTGGCTGTGGCCAGTTCTCTCTCCTGATAGCGAGCAGGTGCTTTGTGTAGCTGTCAATTCCATTTCTGGTTTGTGCCAATAAACACTTTCTTTCATGTCAGCTCTTCTGGGAGAAGAAATTAAGTGGACTGAATGCTTTTGACATTGCAGAGGAGCTGGTGAAAACAATGGACCTTCCAAAAGGTTTACAAGGTAATTGGAGTGTGCCCCGGACTCCGGGGGTGGCGTTGGATACCCGGCAGCGGTGATCTGGAGGTGGGGGGGTTGTGTTTGACCTCTGTGTGCTCCTCAGTGCTGTGGACTGTTCCTGCTCCTGCAGGGACTGTTAGTGCTCTGGATGGGAGGCTCAGTGCCTTCCTCCTGAGGGGATAGTGAAGCTTTTCCTTGGCTTATTTTGTTTGTTGGTTTTCCAGAAGTGGAATGGGATCAGCTTCCACTCCCAGCTTGGTTGTTTTGTTTTGGGGTTTGGTTTTTTTGGTGTTGTATGGGGTCTGGCTGAGGTGGAGCTGACTTTTCCCATAGCAGCCCTCACAGTGCTGGGTTTGGTAAAGGTGTTGGTGACACCCCAGTGTTTTGGTTCCTGCTGAGCTGGCTCACACAACACCAAGGCTGGCTCCAGCATTTCCCCCTGCTCCTCCCCCATTAGAGTGGGGGTGGGGAAGGTCTTGGGAAGGGACAGGGCCAGGACAGCTGACCCAAACTGACCAGAGGGATATTCCAGACCATATGGCATCTGCTCAGAAATAAAACATGAATGGGGGGGAAGGAAGGTGGGGGCACTCGTTATTTATGTTTGTCCTCTTGGGTAACCGCTGTGTGTATGAAGCCCTGCTGCCTGGGAAGTGGCCAGACACAGCCTGCTGGTGGGAAGTGGAGAATAAATATTTTGTTCTTCTTTGGCTTTGTGCTTCTATTAAACTGCCTTTATCTCCACCCACAAGTTCTTTTTTTCTTTTCTTTTCTTTTCTTTTCTTTTCTTTTCTTTTCTTTTCTTTTCTTTTCTTTTCTTTTCTTTTCTTTTCTTTTCTTTTCTTTTCTTTTCTTTTCTTTTCTTTTCTTTTCTTTTCTTTTCTTTTCTTTTCTTTTCTTTTCTTTTCTTTTCTTTTCTTTTCTTTTCTTTTCTTTTCTTTTCTTTTCTTTTCTTTTCTTTTCTTTTCTTTTCTTTTCTTTTCTTTTCTTTTCTTTTCTTTTCTTTTCTTTTCTTTTCTTTTCTTTTCTTTTCTTTTCTTTTCTTTTCTTCTCTTCTCTTCTCTTCTCTTCTCTTCTCTTCTCTTCTCTTCTCTTCTCTTCTCTTCTCTTCTCTTCTCTTCTCTTCTCTTCTCTTCTCTTCTCTTCTCTTCTCTTCTCTTCTCTTCTCTTCTCTTCTCTTCTCTTCTCTTCTCTTCTCTTCTCTTCTCTTCTCTTCTCTTCTCTTCTCTTCTCTTCTCTTCTCTTCTCTTCTCTTCTCTTCTCTTCTCTTCTCTTCTCTTCTCTTCTCTTCTCTTTCTCTTTTCTTTTTCTTTTTCTTTTTCTTTTTCTTTTTCTTTTTCTTTTTCTTTTTCTTTTTCTTTTTCTTTTTCTTTTTCTTTTTCTTTTTCTTTTTCTTTTTCTTTTTCTTTTCCTCTCCTTCCTCCTCTCCTTCCTCCTCTCCTTCCTCCTCTCCTTCCTCCTCTCCTTCCTCCTCTCCTTCCTCCTCTCCTTCCTCCTCTCCTTCCTCCTCTCCTTCCTCCTCTCCTTCCTCCTCTCCTTCCTCCTCTCCTTCCTCCTCTCCTTCCTCCTCTCCTTCCTCCTCTCCTTCCTCCTCTCCTTCCTCCTCTCCTTCCTCCTCTCCTTCCTCCTCTCCTTCCTCCTCTCCTTCCTCCTCTCCTTCCTCCTCTCCTTCCTCCTCTCCTTCCTCCTCTCCTTCCTCCTCTCCTTCCTCCTCTCCTTCCTCCTCTCCTTCCTCCTCTCCTTCCTCCTCTCCTTCCTCCTCTCCTTCCTCCTCTCCTTCCTCCTCTCCTTCCTCCTCTCCTTCCTCCTCTCCTTCCTCCTCTCCTTCCTCCTCTCCTTCCTCCTCTCCTTCCTCCTCTCCTTCCTCCTCTCCTTCCTCCTCTCCTTCCTCCTCTCCTTCCTCCTCTCCTTCCTCCTCTCCTTCCTCCTCTCCTTCCTCCTCTCCTTCCTCCTCTCCTTCCTCCTCTCCTTCCTCCTCTCCTTCCTCCTCTCCTTCCTCCTCTCCTTCCTCCTCTCCTTCCTCCTCTCCTTCCTCCTCTCCTTCCTCCTCTCCTTCCTCCTCTCCTTCCTCCTCTCCTTCCTCCTCTCCTTCCTCCTCTCCTTTTTTTCATCTTATTTTCTCCCCTCTCCATCCTGCTGAGGAGGGGGTGATGGAGTGGCTTGGTGGGCACCTGGTGTTCAGCCAAGCTTAACCCACCACAACTCTGTGTGTTGTTTTAATTTTTTTTTCCCCCCGGTGTAACAGACTGAGGAATTGATCTCTGTTTAAATAACCTTTAAGGAGTGGTCCAGCTGCTATCAGAAATGTTTAGGACTGAGATTTATGTAGTGTTCACTTTTGGAATGACAGTACCTTTGCCATTAACATTTAAATAATGCCTGCTGTCCTGACTTGCTGTTCCTTGTCTTGTGCAATGTTGATTGTCCCTTTTCCTCCCACTTGCAGGGGTTGGCCCTGGCTGCACTGATGAAACCCTGCTCTCTGCTATAGCCAGTGCTCTGCACACCAGCACCATGCCCATCACCGGGCAGCTCTCTGCGGCCGTCGAGAAGAATCCTGGAGTTTGGCTGAACACCTCCCAGCCCCTCTGCAAAGCATTTATGGTGACAGATGAAGATATTAGGTATTCACTGGAAATATTGTCTTGGAACAAGGTTTCTTGTGGTAAAACAGTGGTCTCTTTTTTTTGCTTTTTCTCTTTTTTTCCCTCTTTTTCTCTTTTTTTTCCCTTTTTTTCTTTTTTTTTCCCTCTTTTTCTCTTTTTTTTCCCTCTTTTTATCTTTTTTTTCCCTCTTTTTCTCTTTTTTTTCCCTCTTTTTATCTTTTTTTTCCCTCTTTTTCTCTTTTTTTCCCTCTTTTTCTCTTTTTTTCCCTCTTTTTCTCTTTTTTTTCCCTCTTTTTCTCTTTTTTTCCCTCTTTTTCTCTTTTTTTCCCTCTTTTTCTCTTTTTTTCCCCTCTTTTTCTCTTTTTTTCCCCTCTTTTTCTCTTTTTTTCCCCTCTTTTTCTCTTTTTTTCCCCTCTTTTTCTCTTTTTTTCCCCTCTTTTTCTCTTTTTTTCCCCTCTTTTTCTCTTTTTTTCCCCTCTTTTTCTCTTTTTTTCCCCTCTTTTTCTCTTTTTTTCCCCTCTTTTTCTCTTTTTTTCCCCTCTTTTTCTCTTTTTTTCCCCTCTTTTTCTCTTTTTTTCCCCTCTTTTTCTCTTTTTTTCCCCTCTTTTTCTCTTTTTTTCCCCTCTTTTTCTCTTTTTTTCCCCTCTTTTTCTCTTTTTTTCCCCTCTTTTTCTCTTTTTTCCCCTCTTTTTCTCTTTTTTTCCCCTCTTTTTCTCTTTTTTTCCCCTCTTTTTCTCTTTTTTTCCCCTCTTTTTCTCTTTTTTTCCCCTCTTTTTCTCTTTTTTTCCCCTCTTTTTCTCTTTTTTTTCTCTTTTTCTCTTTTTTTTCTCTTTTTCTCTGAATGTCGCGTTTCAATGTCTGATGGAGCACTGAATTAATGGTGTGCTGAATTAATTTGAATGTCTCTCTATCAGTAGAGTAGAAAAAAATTATTACATAAAGCAACCCTCATACTGGCATGTACCTAAAGCTCTTTGTTTTCTACTTCAGCTGTGCTCAGTTACTTCGAGGTTTCAGGTTTGTGTTTGTTTTTCAGCTCAGAGTATTGTCTCTTTTTATTGAAAAAAGCATCTGAATTTGACTAACCTTGATTAAAGCACCTCTAAGCAAAGAAGGGATTGGAGAAATCCTGGGAACAGTGTGATTGAATTCTCTTCACCTTACTCTGTGTCAGCACAGGACCAAATGAAAACACCAATTGCTGCGGTGGCAGTGAACAGGGATGCAATTTATTTAGGTATAACTTGATTTCAGTAATGAATTAGCCTTGCTAAATCTTAGTCTTAAATAGTCTTGCTAAATTTAGTCCTGCTAAGTCAAGACTGGTCAAATTCAGCTTTAAGCACTTGATAAAGAACTGAATATACCAAGAACAGTAACCTGAAAGCACACTGCTTTCCATTCCTTAGCAGCCTTTAAAGGTAGGAATTGTTTTGACTGCTTGACTGATAAATCTTTTTGAATTACAGGATGGCTTTTTTTTTTTTTTGTGTGCTTGATTTAGACATGAATGACCAGGAAAGATGGTTTATAACTTTATGATTTCCTGTGGCTGAGATGAAAGAGGAGTCCCATGAGCCACAGGTTGTTGATCACTTCTTTACTGTGACTTGGCCAGAAAAGGAGCTGTAAAATTTTAGGTTGTGACTCCAAAAAAACGAATGAGCAAAAAGATTGAAATGGTCAGAAACATAATTTTCTCCATTCTCATTTTTGGGAATCTGAGCAGGGTAGGCTGACTTTTTCTTGTTTAAATTAATATCAGTACTAGGAATTTAAAAAAGTCTTGAGTCAGTTGCTAGATGAGGCGAATTTCAGCCAGAATTAAGCGTCAAGGACTTGGAATAGCAAATATTGAACAACTTTTTGAAGTGTTTCTTTCAGCTTCACTTACAGGATAATGCCAGGTGATTTTTTTCCCCACAGTGCAGTTCTTAGAGGGCTCTTCCAAAGCCATGTGTGCCCAGCCTTGTGCCTCAGTAATTAAAGATTCCTTTGCGTGGAAGGAGGCAGCTTGGAGGGTTGATGTCAGTGTTCATTGATTTGGGGCAGGAAGCAGGAGGAGCTGGTGCAGCAGGTGCGGAAGAGGCTGGAGGAAGCCCTGATGGCCGACATGCTGGCCCACGTAGAGGAGATTGCAAGAGATGGGGAAGCTCCTTCTGAGAAAGAAGGAGGCGAGGAAGAAGGAGAAGAGGAAGAGGAGGAGGAGGAGCAGGACCATGACCAGGAGATGGAGAATGTATAGTCCAGGTAATATGACAGCATCCTGTCTCACTTTAAGCTGTACTTCACTGAAGGGGGAAATGGTTTCAGGAGGAACCTTAGCTGTGTATTGACACATGTTTGTGTTTTAGTGTGCACTGTTAAAGGTGTGGTAGCCAAAACAGGAACTGTTTGATGTGTGTGATGTCTGAGTGTTCAGCTTGCGCTGTCATGGGGTGTTCTGGGCCTTGTGTCAGATGGGCTAAATGTGTAGCCAGAATGGGTGTGTAAATGCTTGAAGGATTCTGTCTTGAAGGTAGATCAGTTCTTAACAAATTATTTGTCTTGTGATGTCTTTTTTTTTTTAACTCCTATTTATTTATTATTTACTATGTCCTATGATAGGCAAGAGGACACAGTGGTCAGAAGGGACATCTTATGGACTCTGTTTTTCCTCCTGCTTGCCTTTTTCTCTCACTTTTGCATTTTTAGTGTGTGTTTTCTTGCAGAGTATATCAGACAGCACATTTATGGAATTTTTTAGAAATAATATTTGTAGGAAGTTAGAAGAAGGCAACCTGCCCATCAAAAGAGGGAAGCTGCTAAAAACCTTTATGTTTTATAAACTGAAAGTAACAGGAGAATGTAGATATTCAAAGTCTGGAAACACCTGAAAAGTTTAAGGAAGTGTAGCAGTAATAACTGCAGGATTCACAGAAATGGACCTTTGTGTTGTGCATCCCTTGAAGGTGTCACAGAGGGCTTGAAGGTGTCACAGAGGGCTTGAAGGTGTCACAGAGGGCTTGAAGGTATCACAGAGGGCTTGCTGCTTGTTCTCAGGTGTCTGACTTCCACTTGGGCAGTGGAACCTTTTAAAGATGCAACTGGATTTTTGTTGTTGTTGTTGTCTTGTAAACCAAAATAGCTGTGAATAATGAATCATTGCTGTGTAGTAATGTATAAAAAAAGCAGATGTGTGAGGCCAAGTCCAGACACAGCAACAGGAGTTCCCCTAAATGTTGTCTGTTGCGCTGGACAGGGACAGTGCACCATGCCATGAAGCTGGGTTTGTCCTTGCTGTGTTCCTTTGATGTAACCCCAGCCAGCAGCACTGGAAGTGTCAGTGGAGCTCCTGCAGTGAGATGAAAACAGAACTTGCTGGTTTTAATTTTTGATTGTTTTAAGTTTTAGCCTAAGAAAAGCAATTAGTGTTCTGCCACTGAAACAGCCAATACCCTGGGTGCTTCATTATGGAGACTGCAAAGCCTGGGAGGCAAGAATCAAGAGTATGGAGGGGCAAAAAGGGATGAATAGCAGAAGAAAAGCAAAGCCTTGGGAGGCAGTGGCAGCTGTATTTCAGGTGGAAGGAGTGATTTATGTTAAGCAATCCTTCAAGCTGGGTGGTTGATTATAACGTGAAATCTATTTGGCCTTTGGGAGATTTTATATCTGAGCTCTCTATATTTTCCTGTTTTACAACATCACTAACAGTAGCTTTATTTGGACAGTGAGTATCTTGCATTTCTCTCTACTACAAAGGTCTGGCAACAGCAAAGAATTGGAACAAACTGCTGAAGGTGAAAAATGGGAGATAAAGAAATGGATATATTATGACAATGGTGCTTTATTCTTTTAAGGTCTGACTTACAAAGACATACAAAGTTCTTACTGACTTACAAAGTCTTTTTTTTTTTTCTTCTAGGGAGTTCCATCTAAGAATTCCCAGTACAAACCCTATCAGCAGGGTCAGCACAACTATTTACAGAGCCAAGAGTGTCTGCCGAGTAAATTGCATCCACAATCCAACCGCACCGATGAGCGTTTTGACTCAGGAAACGCTGAGAAGCTGATGGTTCATTAATTGCTGGGTAGTTTTGAAGATGGAACTTGACTAAACTCTACTCCCCCTCCTTTTTCTAAAGGGGTAGGATAATTGGGAATGCAAAAGTGGGAGGGAATAAAGGAATATAAAATGGTGGGAGGGAAAATACTAGGAACCAAATTTCCTGTCCTTTTTTTGTTGTTGTGGGTCAGTGATGGGTGATACATTTTTAAGCTTTTCTATCAAAATACCTTTAACAATGACCCATAGAAACAATTTTCTCTCTAACACAAGTGAGAGAGATGCTATTTCACTCCTTGGCTACTCTGCTGTAGGCTACCTGTTTGTATCAGACTGTTAGGGAGGTCGTTTTATGTTGTGAATTGTCATTCCACGTGTCAATTCGGGTCACTGAATTTCCTTTTCCTCACAAGACCACATTGGTCTTGGAAGTGTAGTCTCAGAGATGAACTGCCAGTGCCTCTTCCACCTGAGGTTTTAATTAGTAGGGGAAGTTACACTTGAGGAATTGGTCTGACATCCGATGGCAGTCGGTGTTTTGGTTAGACCCAGCGCCACAGGGAGCGCTGCCGTGCACGTTTGGGAGCGGAGCTGCGCGTACGTCGGAGCGCAGCGGAACAGTGTCAGAGACAAATATCCCCACGCTGTGGTGTACTGTCCTCTGGGTTAGGTCTGGTCAGAAGGCCCTTCTCAACTCAGAATGGAAGGATGACTCATTTCTGACTTGACATGAGGAAAACTTCCTCCTTTCTCTTCTGGTGCCAAGAACCCCGACCTCTGTGTCTGTGTGTGTGGAGGGAAGGGGATCCATTCCAATAGGTGTGTCTACACATCTGCTTTTATGTGCAGTAATGTTCTGACCTCTTTTAAAACAAGAATGGAAAATGGTTGATTTTTCTATAATTGATACCTAAAAACGAATTTAAAGCTTTTTATTAAGTATTAAATCTTTCTTATTTGCATGTGCAGTGAAGTGACCAGCATTTTGTGTCCAAAAATGAAATGATGTGAAACCTGCCTTAATGTGTTTATAAGTATTTGGCTTCACCATGGGTACCTTGATTGATTCCTCAGTCTCTTCTAGTACATCTGTGAGCATATTGGGGTAACTTGTGGCTAAAACTGGATTTATCTGGGGAGGGAAGATAGGGAGAGGGGAGGAAGATGAGAGTTTGTAGCTTGGAGAATGTGTTGACTAAGGTGCAGAAGTTATTTTAGTCTTAGGGTACCCATTGCGTAATTCGTGTGTGGACGCCTCAGCTGCGAGTACGGAATAAAGTGGTGGATTAAATATTGTGCCACTCACCAATTGTACAAGTTGTTGGTATCCCAAAACTTGGGGAAGAAAGTAGCTCCCAGAGCCTTTATCATGTAAGAATGATTAGCAGTGACAGCAAGGGACCAGGGGAATTGCCCGGAAACTAATAGCCTTTGGGAGTAGTTCAGCTTAGTGACCTGAATAGGTTTAAGCTCCTTGAAAAACATCCCATGCCAAAGTGATTGATACTACATAAACTCTTTTCTTTAAAGATTTGAAAATACAAAACTCTTTGATGTTGCTCATTTGGAGTACTGCAAGAAGACTGAATTGTACTTAGCTGCTGCTCTACCAGGTTTTGCTTTGGGGAACCTTACCTCGTACTGCAGCCAGTGAGAATTATTTTCCTTTTTGAACAGTCTGTTACAGTTATTATTCTGTAAATCTGTCCTCTTGTAATTCATTGTGTTGAATTAAATGTTTCTCACAAAGCAGAGGTTCTTCTAGTCTGCCTCGAGCCCCTCCCTGGGGTTTTTGTGCCACGTCCCTTGCAGTTATTTCGGCGGAGGTGCGCTCGCGTTTTTGTTGTGGGCTCCGTTCTGAGATTTGGATCTTGATGTTTGGGAGCTGGCAGAGGGGAACACAGAGTGAAACTTGGGGAAACTCAGTTTGTCCTTTCTGCAGAGTCTTCCTGTGTCCTCACCAAGTGAGAGGCTGCCCAGGTGGCCCATCTAATGAGCAGGTTGCTGATATGCTCCTTTGAATCTCAGTTCTGGCTGTTTGTAACCCCTGCTAGAGCTGTTCCTTTGGCCGTGGCAATCTTGCTCTGACACTATTTCTTTTGTAAAACTTGTCTGATATCTAGTGGTGTCTTTACTTTTATTTGAATCTAGATATATTGTAAGCATGTGTGGCACTAGAACTGAGATGATTGAGGTGTTGGTACTAATATTTTGATGCATTGAACATCAAGCTTAAATTGCTGCCAGCTTGTGTACCAACTCTTTTGTTTTGACCACTCTGTGTTCCCTGTCCAGCTCTCTCTCTTTCCTTCAATCCTTTAAAAAGTTTGTTAATATCTTCATTTTTACGGAGGAGTTGATTATTTAAAATACCAGAAAGGGGCTCAGAACTCCTGTTGAGTCCGAGAAACTTATAGAACTTTCCTTGCTTATCAAGACAGGTAAGTAAATAAAATATTCCTTTTAAATGACCCTGATGTCTGCCTCATGTTGCTGCAATCATAACTGGATTAGCTTGTTTTATCACAGCCTGCTGTGACTGATGGGCACATAGTGGTCTGCCATCATGGAATGTACCCCCAAGGTGGAGAAAGCAGGTGTTATTTGAGGGATATCTCGTTAAGCAGATGATGAGCAAAGAACATGTTTAAAAGAAGTAGATGAGTGGAATTGGGGCAAAAGTTACCTCTTGTGAATAGACAGCGGTTGTTACACGAGGATGTGTTGGCATTGCTCATTGTTCTGTATGAGATGGAGTTAATCTGCTTGGAGAAGCACCAGTGAGGGGATGTTTGGGAAACTGGTGACTCTTTCCAGCAATGGTGATGACATCTTCCTGTTGCCCTCAGACATTATAAGTGTACATCATAGGAGCTACAATGTGAAATAGCCTTTGGTTTGCCCTGGTGAACTGTTTCTGTTATTTCCTACTAAAACAATAGTATCAAGCTCTGTGGGCTGATAGTTATCTTGATACAGTTTAATCCTCTTAGGAGATAATCTATTAAGCATATTCTAATAGTCCTTATGCAGCTTGACTAAGGGGTGGGACCTTAGCCAGTGCAGTTAAGGCTTTGCATCATTGTCTGTGGACAGTGTAATTTTGGATCCATAGCACCTGAGTTCACAAAAGCTCCATTTCTTGTGCTGTGTCATGCTCAGTCAGGTTTTCTCTTGTTTTATCTGGAAACAGCAGCCTGCCTCATTCTAGAGGGCACTGCTTGGAGGAGATGGGGGGATGGACTGGTTTGGTTGATGTTGGTAGATAGGATGACAACTCTCCAAACACTGTTTTGCTCTGCAAAGGTATCTTTGTAAAAAGAAACTCCTTGATACTTAAACTTTTGATTTTTATCTTGTGCAAAGCATGTTGGAGCTGTTCCATTGAGGTGGCTCAATTTTTTGTTCTTCCTCTGCTTTGTTTTGCAGAGTTAAAGGGAATGTGATTATCTCCCTGTTTGTACTATGGGTGTTATTTTTACAGAATTCTAGCTGGATGAAATTTTGTGCAATCAATAAAAATAACAAATTTGCATGGCTATTGGTACAGTCTGGATTTGGCCCACAGAGATTTTGTAGGAGGTTCTGCCAAGGAAAAGTTAACTTGATTCACATCTGAGACTGAACTTGCTGAACTGGCTGTTGAGCAAGAAAAGGGAGGAGTTTTCTTGCTTGTAAACTGAGCACATCAGGAAGGGGTAACAGCCAGGGGTGGCATGGCTGGGCCTGGGGAATGCAGGCACGTTAAACCCTGCGTGTGGGGGCTCTGGTGTCACAGATCAGAGTTGTTTTCTAGTGATAATATAATATGAAAAATATTTTTGAAGTTAGAATTCGTGGATAAATGTAGGCTCTTGTTCTGCTCCCCATATGAAAGGAGGCTAGCTGAAGTGAACTTTCCAAATTAGAAAGGTATTTTCATCAGTAAAACACATTTTAGTTACTGTGGGAACTGGAAGCACGCACTGTGTACAAGGCAGACTCTGCTCAATGAAAGCTTCTCATCAATGCTAGTTTATCAGCTGCTGGTCGAGATAATTTTGTTTCTTTATACCTCTAAAAGACTGTCCCTACTGCTCTTTCCTATGAAGTAAGAAAATGTTGAATGAGTGAAGGTTTAAAAAGAAATTACATGTATTTTGCAGCGGTTTTGCTGAAAACTCATCTTGTGGTAATTTGAGGAACAGAGGGAAGGGGCAGCAAGCTGTCCTGGTAGTTAAAAGTTCTGTTGTGTCAAAGTAGTCTTTGTGCCAGTGCTGTGAAAGGCACCAGTTGCACAGCTCAAGGCTGCATCCATGTGCTTTGGAAAGACTTTAACTCCACTGATGCTGCTGGACCTTCTGCAGAGCTGCTGGGTCATCCTGGCTCTGCAGTGTGTGCTGTACAGCAGCCATCTCCCTGGTTGAAGACTTTATCCTTCCAAACAGACAAGCTGTTCACCTGAAGCTTTCTTTCCAGGCTTGTTTCTGTTGCTGGATATTACTTCTAATCTTCTATCCTGAAATTTCCTGACCTAATGCTTAGTCATCCCCGGGTAACTTTGTCTTGGCTGCTGCTTATCAACTTCTAATTGTTCTTTTAAGACCATTATGAAATATATTGTTGCTTTTCTTCCCTCCTGTTTGCCATTGTGGCAACTGTGGGACTTCTGTATGTGAGAATGTACTTCAGCAGCTTACCCCCTTGGTAGCTCTTTCTGAGGGAGGAGAGCAGCGTGCCCAGCCCAGCGGCTCCCTCCCGGCTCCCTCCCGGGCTCCCTCCCGGGCTCCCTCCCGGGCTCCCTCCCGGGCTCCCTCCCGGGCTCCCTCCCGGGCTCCCTCCCGGGCTCCCTCCCGGGCTCCCTCCCGGGCTCCCTCCCGGGCTCCCTCCCGGGCTCCCTCCCGGGCTCCCTCCCGGGCTCCCTCCCGGGCTCCCTCCCGGGCTCCCTCCCGGGCTCCCCAGCAGCGCTCGCGGGTTCCGAGCAGCCGTCGCAGACAGCGAGCGGCCCTGGGACCTCAAATGCAAAATCTTATGTTTAAAGGAAGCCTGGCTGTGTCTTCTCCACCCAGATTCCTCACTACCTTCTGTGTGGATCCATGCTGGGGTCTGATAACCTGCCCACACACTCTGCTCTTCCTTTTGCCTCTATCCCTGCTTGCTTGGTGGTTGTTTATTTTTTTTTCCAGTCCTACCCTTTGCTACTTTGCAGGAGGTTGATGCAGCAAAACATCAGAAGGGATAACCAGTCTTTCAGCACTTAGTCATGTCCTTTTTGTCTTGTTTTCAAGAGAGCCAGCTCTATCTAGACTGATTCTCCTGGTCCTCGAAAAGAAGGTAGGATAACATGTTTAAAATGGGGAGGGAGGGGGAGAATGTTTGTTTAATGAAGAAAAAGTAAGTTTTTCAGGATTAACTCTGCAGTCAGACAATCCTATTTATTTGGGATTACATCCATAAGAACAATCTCCAAGAGTCCAGATGCCCATGTGAATCTTTGGATTATACCATGTATTCTTTGTCAGATAAAACACATCTTCTAAGCTGTTGTCACTCTGAGCAGAAATTCCTGTGTACACTGGAACTGCTTCATAACAGGCTTTTCCTTTGTGGTTGGTTGAGGTTCCCAGTGTTGCATATTTTAGCTCCCTGCTTTAAAATTGTACAGATACACATGGGAAGGTGATGTACTAATTCTGCAGCACAGAAAATAATGTCCTGGATGGGATGTAGTGAGCTAAAAACTTGGCTTTGTTCTCAGATTAGCAAGGATCAACTCTGTTCCCTGAACTAATTGAGGGAAAACGATTACCCTTCAGTTTGACCCCAGGACTAGCTGGAGTCAGAATGAGAGCAGCACAGAACAGCACTTGCTAAATGCTGTTTACAGTGCTGGAACATTTATGAGAATGAGGAGACAGGAAAAAATAAACAAACAAAACAACAAAACATTTTGAGCTTCAGTGTGACCCACCAAATTGCACTTGAAATTGTCAGGGTTATTGTTATTGCTTAGCAATCTCGTGTAGTATTGATGAGTCCTGATATAACACTTAACTGCTAGTAATAAATAATAGTTACTGGGTATGGTCAATTAATATTTATTTAATTCATTAACTCAATCTCTTTGTTGTTGAGTGCATTTTTCTTACCTTGCAGAGATGCAAATGGAAATAGTTTGAGATTGTGCAGAACTGGAACAGTGACCTCTGAAATGGTTTGCCCATTGGCAAGATTCAGGAGCTGCTTGACTGTAGGAATGTGGTTTCACTTGCATATACAAAATACAGGTTTTCTGATAAATAGACCCCAGGTTTTGACCTTTTGAGAGGAGATGGATACTAAAAAGTTATTACTTGGTTTTGTTGGTAATTTGAGCCCAGTGCTATGTCCTGGATTAGCCAGTGAAGTGTATTTTATTGGGGTTTAGTGATCTTGAAGGGCTGTAAAACTTGAAAGCTTGGCAAACCATCTTTTATGTTTCATGCTTTTATCTGATCTGCAATTAATTCTTTGTTTTCCATTCAAGTGGCTGCTCCATGATTTCTCAGAAGTCATTACCTGAAAGCTAGGTTCTTCATTAATCTAATGCATGGAAAAAAAAAGAGATGTTTGCTAATGGCTTCCCCCAGAGTGCCTTCTGCCGTGCTGCTGGAGTAGGGAAACCTGTGAAGATAACGTGGTGGTGGTGGTGGTACTAAGAGGGGACAGAAAAAAGACTGCTTGGCCTGTTGGTGCTGAGAGGGTCACAGTTGGCTGTGTTTTGAGTTCTGCAATAGTTGGTCAGTTGTAGGATGTGCCTCTAATAGAGTTTTTGACCTTGAGCCTCATCACCTTGAGCCATCTCCATATGCTGTTCCCTCAGTCAGCTACTTTGTGCGATGATTGATCTCAGACTTAGGTCATTTTTCAAGTTACAGATCTTGTCAATCTGTCTGGCTCCACCCACATGCAGTGATTCAGCTCCTGATGTGCTGAAATATTCCCTTCAGCCTTCCCACACACGAGTGAGGACTTTTATAATTCCTCTCCAAGCTGCACCACTTCTTCTGCGCTGTGCTCAGAATCTGGAGTTTTTGCATGATGTTTGCATGTGCTTGAAGAACAGGGCAGAAAGCAGAGTCTGATCTCCTGAAGAGCGAGAGGAGCCACTGCAATAGTTCTTTTAAAAGTTTTGGGGTTTTTTTTCCCCCTAAATTTTGCATCCCATTTTTAACATTTGGCTGATGTGATTTGGGCAAATGGGTAATTGTGGAGTTTTGGGGGTTGTTGGGGACAGGGGGGGTGTCCCCCTCTGTGTTCAATAACCCCTTTTTAGGGACAACAGGATGGTTTTTATAGCAGAATAGACATTGTAGCTGGGGTGTTTTAGCTTCTGCCTTTGCACATACCTGGTATAAGAGTGGCAGGGGGAGCTCAGCCGGGGTAGCTGTGGTGGTACCGACTGCTCAGCTGTAGTTACACTGCTCTGTTCATACAGAGAACACTCAATGAGCTGTGACACCTCTGCCCTGCTTTAGAACAGTGTCCTTTAATTCCATGTACAGGGGATTGTATTGGTCACTTTGAGGGACATCTTTGTTCTGTGGATGATCAGAAATCGAGTGATTAAAGGCAGCACAGAGGCAGCAGAATTGTGAATGAGCCCTGATAGGAAATGGGGGGAAAGCACCTGGAGGGATGGGCTTGGAAGCAGCAAGCAAGTGCCTTCTCTCTTCTCTTGGGTCAGGGAAGTTGGATTATTTTTGTATGGTTGTGTTTTGGTAAAGAAAGGAGTAGTGCTAAAGAACTGCTCTCATTTGTGTAATCCATTTTCTCTGTTAATAGGAGACACAAGTCTCTTAAAGACCTGCTAATTACTCAGGTTAAAAAATACAAAGGCAACTTGGTGTCATGAGTAAAATTAAGAATCTAAGCAGAAAGCCTGAGCTAGTTCTGCTGAAAATGGAGCAGATCAGAGGGATAACATCCCCAAACCAGGTTTGCCAAAAGCACTTAAAATAACCACTGGCAGTTTCTCTAGGTGTTGCTGGACTCGACTTTGTGGTTTCCCAAAAGGACTCTCTCAGGTACAGAGCAGGGAAAAGCAGCAGGGTTGGAGCTGGTGTTGCAGCTCCTGAGGTGAGTTTGAAAGCCCACGTGCAGCGTGGGGCTTAGAGATGGTGACAGTGGTGGCCTGTGGTAGCCAGGAGTGTGGTCAGTGTTGGAGTTGCAGCAAGGACACAGGGAGCTGTTCAGACAGGTCCAGATACAGGTGGTGTCTTCTGTGTTGGTGCAGGTTGCCCAGGGAAGTTGGAGTGTTGGTCATTAATGAGTTTGCTACTAATGAGTTATCTGGAAACGGGAGAAGCCTGCAAGGGCAGGGTTCTACCCTTCTGTCTCAAGTTATGGAAAACCCACTATTTTTTAGTATTTCAACTTCCTAGCTTAAATATTTTTGGGAAGTGAGAGGGGGAGATGTTGGTTTTGCCATGTCTCCCTGGAGGAGAAGTTTCAGTCTGCACTAGGTGGGAGCTCTCCCTAATACACCTGGAGCCTGCCAGCTCTCTGAACAGCTCAGGGTGTGGGGAAGGTGAGTCTGGAGCAGGAGGGTTCCCAGAGCTGTGCTCATGCTGATGCATCCGTATGAGCACCGAGGAGCCTGGATGGATCTCTGTGAAACTGCCCTGTGAATGCTTTGGGGGAAAACAAGTTTCTACAGTCTTCATCTGCAGCAGCCATCCAGAAGGAAAGAGCTGGTGGGAGCTCACTGCCAAGACCTCTGAGGGTGGAACTGGAGGAGAGGAAGCTTGTTACCTGTTTTCATGAAACTTTTCAGCAGCTGGAAGATGTTTGGTTCAGTTGGCAGGTAAGAGAAACAGGAAGAAGTGAGGACACAGTTCCTGGTGGCTGTTATCTCGCTGGAAATGTCCCACAGAAGTGGAAGGTGACCCATTTGGAGTATCAGAAGGTGAAAGTCCTTCTCCACAGGAGAGTCACCAGATGAAGGATAAAACTGAAGCACGAGGACAGACCTTGTGGCTCCTGTGTTTGGGCCACTGACCAGCAGAGTTAATGTTTCCCAGGATCTGTGAAATGTCAGCAGAGTGGGTGTTTTGAGGTGGGGTTTTCCAGACCAGAAACTGATGGTTCTTGCAATTAGAAACAATCCCAAGCTGGATGGCTGAAAAAGGCCCAAAGACAGTGTTTGGGAAGGACAATTATGTGAAAGTGGAGAAAATCGGGTATGACAATAGGACCTGTGGAATCTGGGCATTTGAGGTTGTGGGTGAGCTGACAATTGGTCTGATACTGTTACAGTCAATTAGTGAATTACTGTCACCTCCTGCCTGGAGTTCTTAAAGCTCTGTCTGTGGAAGGTCCCTGTAAAGCCCAGGTAGAACAAATGGTGATGGTTTTGCAGTGAGCCAGCTGCCTTTGTGGGGGGAGAAACTGTCACAGCTGTGGGGATCTGCTGTGGTGGGGATCTGCTGTGGTGGGGATCTGCTGTGGTGGGGATCTGCTGTGGTGGGGATCTGCTGTGGTGGGGATCTGCTGTGGTGGGGATCTGGTGAGGGAGGCTTGGGAAGGTGGTCGAGATCCCTGTGGCATTGGGGCAACCAAGCTGCTGAAGTTGTTGTGGCTTGGTCTAAAGCAGAAACTTCAGCAGACAGCTTCGCTGCTGAGTGTGATAAACAGCAAATAACCCTTGGAAAACAGGAGCTAAAGAACCAAGAGTGGGAGAAAGGACAAAGATTTTTATGATTTCTTAACTTTTGTAAGTTAAGGAGTTATCATGGAAAAACTTCTCTCCTGTGAGGGTGCCGGAGCCCTGGGCCAGGCTGCCCAGAGAGGGTGTGGAGTCTCCATCGCTGGAGAGGTTCAAACCCACCTGGATGTGATCCCGTGTGAGGTGACCCTGCTTTGGCAGGGCGGTTGGGCTGGATGATCTCCTGAGCTCCCTTCCAACCCCACCAGGCTGGGATTCTGTAAGTCGGGAAGAAGAAAATAACCTTCGGTGCCCCCAATGTCGCTGAGCTGTAGCTCCGGCCCCTCGAGTGCCCGATGAACCGTGCGTGGAGGGGCGGGTGGGAATGGTCCCCGGGTGCGAAGGGTCCCCGGGTGCTGTGCGGAGCTGCTGCTCCGGTTTTGCTCGGCAATAAGCGGTTGTGCAGAACAGAACCCGTCCGGGCTCGTCTGTTCCTCGTTCTGATGGAAGTTGGTGGCGGTGGGAGAGCTGAAGGGGAGAGAACCGCCCCGGCCCGGCTTCCTCGGTCTCGGCGCCGTTTTTAAGGGGCCGGAGTGCGGCTCCGTGACGGAAAACACTCGGTGTTGGAGCCGGGGAGGGGAGGAGCGCGGGGCGGCGGCTCTGCCGTGTGCCGGGAGCTCCATGACCCCCCCGGCCGTGCGGCTCCCGGTGCCCCCGCCCGGGCTCGTCCCCGCTCCCCTCAGCCACGCGCCGCTTGGGGGGGCGGGGGAGGGGCGGTGCCGGTGGGGCCGGACACGCGCGGGCAGGGCGAGCTCCCCGGCGCGCGGGCGCCCTGAGGTGCGGGGCGGGGCCGCCCCCTATCCCGCGGTGGGGGGGGTGGAGCGGGAGGTGGGCGCGCGGCAGGCGCATGCGCGCGGCGGGGCGGGGCGCGGCCCATTGTCGGGGCGGGCTGACGTCGGGGCGGGGCGGGGGCGCAGAGCGGCGGCGCGCGGCGGGCACCGCCACCGCCCCGGGCCGCTCCGCTCCGGCCAGCCCCGCTCCGCGCCGCTCCGCCGCCATGCCCGGCTCCATCTACCAGCCCGAGGCCGGGCAGCCCTCCCGCGCCCCGCCGCGCTGCCTGGCCCTGCTCAGCCCCTCACCCCCCGCCGCCGGGCAGGAGCCGCCGCCGCCGGAGCCCGAACCCGGGCGGGAGCGGGAGGGGCCGCCGGCGCAGGACGAAGCCGCCGCCCTGAGGTTCGCCCTGGACCAGCTCTCGCTGCTGGGGCTGGAGGAGGCGGGCGAGCGCGGGCTGCGGGCGGCGGAGGCGGGCGGCGCGGGGCCGGAGGAGCCGGAGGCGGGAGGTGCGGGGCCGGGCGGCCTGCGGGAGCGAGGCGGTGGCGGTTCCCCCCCGGCCGCCGGAGCCGCCTCCCCCCCGGCCGCCTTCGGTAACTTCGCCCCGCACCTGGCACCGGCCGCCGCGCTGCTGGCCGAGCCGCTGGGCGCGCTGGGGAGCAGGAAGAAGAGCGTGAACATGACCGAGTGCGTGCCCGTGCCCAGCTCCGAGCACGTCGCCGAGATCGTGGGCCGGCAAGGTAACCCCCGCCCCGCGTGGGAGGGGGGTGGGGCGCGCGGGGACCCCCCCTTTGTCCGCCCCCGGGACTGCGGGATGCGTCGGCCCGGCCCGGCCCCGCCGTATTTGGGTCAGTTTTGGGGCTTTGTCTCCGTCCCCGGCAGCGCGGAGGCGGAAACTTAACGGCGACAAATCCCGCGGCCCTAGAACTCCACCCGCGACCGCGCCTTGGCCGTGGGGTTGAGGAGCGAGCTGCTGGGCTTTGTGTCTTTCCCCAACGCGCTGGCTGTAAATATTAATTAAACTAAATAGGGCAGCAAAACGGCATGGGGGGGGTTGGGGGGAGCAGCACCTTGTGCGCACGGAGAGTTCCCGGGCTCCACGCGAGTCCGTGGGAGCGGGCAGGGCATGGAGCGCGGGGGTTTCGCTGTGGTGGGGTGGCTCTTCCCCGTCTCCCCCTCCAGTATCTCAGCCTTGGTGTGGAAACGATCTCCGATATCTCAGGATATAAACGATAATGAATCCACTCGTGTTTTCGGTGGGTGAAGCTCTGCAGGCAGTGGTAGGGCACGAAGCCCCACTCGCGCTCAGCTGTCACAAAAGGACGCCCGGGCACGCCTCAGCCCCAGCCCTCTCCCTGGGTGGGTGTGCCTGGCGCGGGCTTTGTCTCGAGGAAATCTGAAATAGCCCTTCGGTAAAGTTTCACCTTTAATTAAAAAAAAAAGAAAAAAAAAAGAAAGAAAAAGACAAAGAGCCCAGGGAGGAGGATTACAAAAAATTCCAACCGAAGGGAGCCGGTGCCCGCAGGAATCCCGGCGGCGATGGGCAGTTCGGCTCGCGGGGAGCCTGACCTCCGAGGTGTTTTCTCCACGCAGGGCTCTGGCACCCCAGCCTTGTCCTCCCTCCTGCTGCTCCCGACCCTCCCTGGCCGGGGGGCTGCGGGCTGGGGGTCCGAGGGGGCATTTTTTTTCCTGGGGGAAGCGGGGAGCTGGGCAGCCTCATTGTTCTCTTTGTTAGCCAGAGCCATGCTGTGATGAGCGCGGTGACATCATGCTCTGCGCTTCCCATTGGCCTGCGCTGCCTCCCAGCCGGCCCCGCTTCCCGGCCTCCCAACTTTCCACGCACCCCTCACCAGTCCCACGGCCCCGGCTCTGGGGTCCCCCCGGCCTGCCCTGCCCAGCCCAGCCGGAGCAGCCGAGCGGCGTGGCAGAGCCCGCGATGTCACCGGAGGAGAGGACACGACGCCGCGCCCTGCTCCGGAGGATCCTCCTTCTCCCCGGGCTGGATGGGGACTGGGATTTAGTGGCCTCGCTGGCCGGCTCTGCGGAACCCCGGGGTCTGGCAACTTGAAATCAAACCCGCAGCGGGGTCCGGCTTCTGCTGGGAAACACATTGGCTCTGGGAGTTCGTGGAGGTGGGAGAATGGGCTGCGTTCAGGCCGGGGAGCTGTCGGTTGGCCCCTGTCTCGCATGGGTGTTTCGGCTGCGGTGAGGCCCCAGTGCTGCACGTCCAGCACCCCGAGGGGTTAAATGTGCACCCAGGCACCCGCCCCAAACACCTCACTGGGTTTGGGTGCTCACTAAGCTCCACAGGCTCGTGGGGCTCCTGGAAAAAAACTGCAAAAGAGATTATGATTAGAGCATGAAGAGGAGTTCCTGGGTGCACCGTGTCTCGCTGGTGGGCTTGGAGGGGGTCTGGGACCAGCGATGGGCTGGAGGGACCTGCTGCTGTCCCAGCCCGTGGGCAGGAGCGGCTCTCTCTGGGGGTTTGCCCCTGTGTGTTTCCTGCCCCTCTCCTGGTCTCGGCTTTGCTGCAGCTCCCAGCCTGTTTGGACGCTGTGCCGTGGCCCCGTTGTGCTGGGTTTTGTGGCCCCGTTGTGCTGGGTTTTTCATGTGAACGGGGAGCTGGCATTTGGCATCCTCAGTTCTCACTGGGGGGTGTGGTTGGGCAGTGTCTGAGGGGACAGGGCTGTCACCAGAGTGTCTTTGTTCTCTGGCTGCACTCTGGTGCCGCTGATTTAATTCGGGATGTGTGAGGCGGGTGCAGCCCAAGCAGGGGCGATACCGAGATCGTTCGTAGCTGCCCGCTTCTCCGAGTCCTTCAGTGAGACTGAAAGCGAGCAGAGCTCTTCTCACTCCCCTCATCCTCCTGCACCCGTGCTGGCTCTTGGGTCCTCCTGGTCCCCAGCTCTCCCTGTGCGAGTCTCCAAGTCTCCCTCAGTTTTCAGTAGCCCCATGGCAGCGGGGCGCTGGCTGCGCTGCAGCGTGGAGCCGAGCTCTGGGGGGCTTTGTCAAGCTGACATTGCTCCAGTGGTGAGATGTGCTGCTGGTGATGCTGTCGGGGTTGGACTCCCTCAGACTGTGTCCCCATCACTCTTCTCTTTCCTGCACCACCCAGCCCAGCCGTGACCCCAGGAGCGGGTGCTCGTGGTGCCGCCACGCTCAGAACGCAGCAGGGGATGAAGATGTGGCTATCGGGTGCCCTCGAAGGGTCTTGAGTTGAGGCAAGGCCGGGTTTCTCTCCCCATACACCAGGAGCAGCTCTTGAGGTGCTTTGGGACTGGTCCTGCTGTCCCCAGAGCCCGGCAGCCCCTCGCTGCCATCGGGGTGAGTAGGGATGTGGCTGGGAGGTCCTGGCAGCTGGGGCAGCGCTTTGCCCATCAGACCAGTGCTGGGCTGTCCCACACAGACTGAGGTCAGCCAGAGGCCGTCAGATGCAATTTCTCCCACTTCTCCTTTTTCTTCAGTTTTTCTTCTCCAGATTCACTAATTTAACCCTTTCCAGAAGGGAGAGGCCACAGGTCAGCAGGTAAATCTTTGTTGTGTCAGTTTGAGGCAGTTGCTGTGACCCCTTGTCCGGATCAGCGTCGGTGATGGTGCGGAGCAGCCTGTGCCAGCTGGGATCTGACAGCTTTGCTCATCCCTGCCCACATGGCAACCAAAAGGCAGCGTGGCCTGGCGGGATTACGTGGCCGTGCCTTTGCCTGCAAGCCCGTTCTTGACTCCTGCCGTGGGAGGCACTGGCTCCAAAAAGTGCTGTGGGCATCGGCTGCAGCGGTGTGGGCTGGTCTTGCCCAAAAGAGCAGTGGGGACAACGGGGTCACTGGGGAGATGGGGAGCACGGGGCGGGCTGGGAGCTGCCCTGGCTCTTGCGTGTCAGCACCGTGCCGGTGTTGCTCCCTGGTGTCCCGGCTTTGGAGGTGTGTTTCCAGCAGCTTCCACCCCAACGAGGCCAGGAGGGTGATGGGCGGCCGGTGCAGCCGAGAGCCCCGGGCTCTGCTCTTCCCTTCTCCGCCACGCGCCTCCCGTGGGACAGAGCCCCCGCCACGGCTCCTCTGCGGGGCTCGGCTTCCCCATCTGCCACGCGCAGGGACTGGTCACAGCTCTACGGAGGATTTGGGAACGTTGCTGCTTCTAGAAGATGCTGGGATGCTCGCAGGGGAGATCCAGGGAAGGGTGAGGGACGGCGACTCTCCTCCCTGCCGGGGCACGGCGGGTGTTTGGGCTCAGGGGGAGCACAGGCCTCGGTTTCTGGGCCAGCCCAGTCTCTGTAAACCCAGTGCTGGGGCCACAATGAATCCTCTCGCATTTCTGAGCCCTGGGCGCTGCTCGCTGCTCTCCTCTGCCCATCGTACCACGTTCCTGGAGGCTGGCCTGGCTGCCTCCTCCCACCTCTCTGAGCCCTAGCAGAGCCAGAAACTCCTGAAGTCGGTCACAGGGATTGATCTGATCGCTGAAGTCTCTGCCTGCGCGTCTTGGCTCCGGCCCCGGCCTCCTGCCTCGCTTCTCCCAGCGCCTGGAGAAGGAACAAAGTTGTGATGTGCTCGCCTCCCGCAGCGTGGTTGCGAAGATGGGTTAATTACTGTTTGCAGAGAGGTGGGAAGAAGTTCTTGGGAAGAAGTTCTTAGCAAGAGGGGAGATGAGATGTGATGGAGGTGCAACGTGTTGTCCTCCACGTCTGTCCCCAGTCCTGGCACATCCTGTGCCATTTCCCGCTAACCAAGGGGACCACGAGCGCGGTAACACTGGATCTGAGGCCAGGAGATGCTGCAGAGCTGGGGGAGAGGAAGGGCAACATCTTTCTGCAGCAGGTAGCCCACTCCAGAGGGCTGAGCACGAGGTGTCAGCCAGCTCCCAGGCTGTGGAGGCCGTGATGAACACAGTCCTGGTTGATGCCATCAAAGGGTCCTCCAGAAAAGGTCTGTTTGTCCTTTCTTCTGGGGAGAAGTGACTGGAGAGCGGCTCAGCAGAGAGGGACCTGGGGGTGTTGGTGAACAGCAGCTGAACATGAGCCAGCAGAGTGCCCAGGTGGCCAAGAAGGCCAAGGGCATCCTGGCCTGGATCAGAAACAGAGTGGGCAGCAGGACCAGGGCAGTGATCGTCCCCCTGGACTGGGTGCTGGTGAGGCTGCACCTTGAGTGCTGGGTTCAGTGTTGGGCCCCTGACTCCAAGAAGGACCTGGAGGTGCTGGAGCGTGTCCAGAGAAGGGAACGGAGCTGGGGAAGGGTCTGGAGCACAAGTGTGCTGAGTTCCCGGCTGAGGGAACTGGGGGTGCTGAGCCTGGAGAAAAGGAGGCTGAGGGGAGACCTTCTGGCTCTGTCCAAGTCCCTGACAGGAGGGTGCAGAGAGGTGGGGGTGGGTCTGTTCAACCAAGGACCAAGGGACAGGACAAGAGGAAATGGGCTCCAGTTGTGGCCAGGGCAGCTGAGATGGGATGTGAGGAAGAATTTCTTTGCTGAAAGGGTTCTGAGGCATTGGCAGGGGTTGCCCAGGGCAGTGGTGGAGTCCCCATCCCTGGAGGGATTGAAGAGTCGTGTAGACACAGTGCTGAGGGACATGGGTCAGTGGGGACTGGTCAGTGTTGGGTTCATGGTTGGACTCGATGAGCTTCAAGGGCTTTTCCAATCCAGGCCATTCTGGGGTTCTGAGCTTTTCATAGCTTGGAGCTGGACACTGCAATTGCAAAGCTCCTTGGGCAAATGGAGACATGGTCTGGCCAAGGGGATCAGCTGGCTTTGTCCTCCTTACGTGGAGGAGGCCACCTTATCTCAAAGCAGGTGCTGGCCAGGCCATGCTGGGGATGAGTGAGTGGATGAGCTGTGTCAGGTCTCTTCTCTCTTGCCTGGGTGACAGCAGGAGCACAGAGGATGGAGAGGCACCTCCCAGCCCACGGCCCCAGCCTGCGCTGTGCTGGTTTTCATGGGCTCTCACATCCCTGGTCTGACTGGGGCTCCTGGCAGAGGGCAAAGTCCTCTTAGGTGGTGCCAAGAGAGGACTTTCAGGGAGAGCAGCCACCTTTCCTGAGGTGCCACCTCCATCACTGCATTATCCTGGGGACAATCCCCTGGGGTTCAATTTCTTGTCCAAAACCAGGGATTTCTCAGCCTGAGGGCTGGTGGGACGGACCCAGCCAGGGCTTTGTGGAGGGAAGTGTGCCAGAGCTGCACAGGGTGGGCAGAGAGGGTCTTGGAGCTGGGAACAGTGGGAATGGAAGAGGAGGGTGTGCAGTCTGGAGACAAGAAGGTCTGAGGGGAGCATCCAGCTCACACCCATCCATTGGTGCCATCTCTGCAGGCTGGGCTGGGTGGTGGCACGAGTGGCTGTGGCTCGGTGGGGCTGTGTGTGCTTGAGACCCCCGGAATGGGGGTGTTTGCCTGCAGCTGGGCGCGGCCGTGGGTTGCCACGATGAGTTTGGGCCCACGGGGACTCGGAGCTCTGCTGAAGAGCTGTAATGTGGCAACTGGGCTGCTCCTGGGCTCTGGTGAAACCCAGGGGTCTGTTGGGGCTGCAGCACCCATCCCACCCAGTTTTGGGGTGTTTTCTTTTGGAGCTGAAAAATGCTTTTAAAGTCACCTTGTTTATAGACTTGTAGCAAAGTCTGGCACCTTGTTTTCCTCGTCTCTCTTCATTAGTGCTGCGTGCCAGCCCTTGGCAAGGTAAAACATGGCAATGCCAACTGCTGCCACTTGGTTGAGGTCAGGCACTTGATCTGGCAATGCCAGCAATGCTGGGTGGCCCCTGGTCCTCTCCACAGCTCCCATCCAGCACGGCCCCATTCCCGTGGGGATGTGCTCCACCAGCTTCAGACGGATGCAGCCGCCTGGGACGGGGTTTTCACTACATACTTGGGTGGGAGACTCATCCAAAACAGCTCGTACTGGTGTGGATCGTTCCCCTGCTTGCTGGTTGAACCACCTGTGCCCTGTGGTTTGAGTGTGTCTGGCTCTCGGGGGGGCTTTGAGGGGCTTGGGGATGTCAGCGTCTCTCCCTGAGTGTGGGCAGGAGCAGCCTGGGCTCAGCCACCTCTCTGGGTGCAGGTGAGATGGAGGACAGGGGCCGTGCTGCTGTGAGGTTCTGTCTCTACCCCCGTTCCTGGTGCTGGAGCCAGGGGTGGGGTTTAAAGGTTTCCCTGAATCCCAGCTGGGGAGGGGCTGCTCGTCCTTCCCAGTCCGGGCTTTGAGCACCCGCTGCCTGGGAGTTCCCGTGGCTGAGGGGTGGCTTAGGTGGATTTTGGGGCTGGGGGCAGTGGCAGGACAGGTTGGCCCTGGGTGAGGCCGTGATGCTGTCCTGGCTCTGCTCCCTCCATGTCCCCACCGGTGTGTGGTGCTGGCGGATGCTCCGCAGGACGAGCGCGGGTCCCGGTGCAGATGCCAGCACGTGGCCTCAGGCGATGCCAGCACGTGGCCTCGGGCGAGCGGCTTCCCCGGCTGATTCCTCCTTTTCTGCCTTGTTTCCCTGCACACCCCAGAGCTGTGCACCACCTGCTGCCTGGGCACCACGATTGGAAGAACCAGCTCCGACCTGTGGTTTGTTTTGTGCCACGGTTGCCCCCGCACGACACGGGCGCGGTGGGACCCGGCAGCGTCCGGCAGCCGCAGGTCGTGTGCGTTTTTCCTGCTCTGCTTGTTTGAGGAGGGAGGAGCTGGCCCAGCCAGGCACCCCTTTCATTTTTAACCCAGGCTGCTGGCTTTGCCCCTAGGAAGGGCTCACAAGGAGCAGCTGGATAAACTCTGCCTCCATTTTGCGCTGCCGTAGCATCGGTTCGGTCCCGCCGGTGCAGCCGGCGCGGCGGAGTGCGGCGAGGCAGAGTCCGGCTGTGCCGTGTTCTCCACGGGATGTGGCTCCTGAGCAGCTCCTGTTCGCATCTCCTGGCAACTGCTGATGCTTTTGGATCTTGAAATTGCCGCTTCCCGCTGCGAAGGGTGAATTTGGGACTTGGGTGGGAGGCACCGGCAGAGCCCTGGCGCTGGCTCCCAGCCCGGCTGCCTTTGCCCGCTGCCACCGTGCTCGTCCCAGTTTGCCCAGCAGCAGAGCAGGGGGAGAGCTGATAGCAGGTACCAGAATCAGTCGGGGAGGGAACCATGGGAGTGGCAGGCACCTCGCTCTGGACAGTCCTGCAGGAGCTGGCACATGCTTTAAAACACTTCACCTTTGATAGCTGCTGGTTCTGCCCTGCCCTGCCCTGGGCTGTTGCTTTCCCCACCATATGCCCCCAGCCATAAATGCACCTCCCAGTTGTTATCCTCAATTAGGAAGAGCCTGGACAAACCCTTCTCCACCTCATTCCTGCTCCGTGTGTCCCCGCAGCCGCTCAGCGGCTTCCCCGGCTCCGGGGAACGGGGCAGCTCTGTGCCATCCCCAGGCTGGCTTCTGCCTGGGCAATTGCACAAAGGCTTGAATTTGGGTTGAATTTGGGCTCATCCTGCTGCCCCAAGCCAGGACTGAATCCCTGGGGCAATGTGAGGCAGGAGGAACATTTGTTTGATTACAAGTGCACGGAGGTGGCCTTCAGGCCACCAGGCTTGTATGAAATCCAGAGGGTTTCCCTGCTTAGGAGGGAGATCTCAGCAGGTCTTCTGCCTCCCCAGTTCTACCTGGCTGCTTATCTGCCTGCTCCAACCTGCCTGTGTCCATCCTGGGACCTTTGCAGACAGCAGGTAGGACACAGGGAGGTGCCAGCAGCCTGGAGCCAGGCACGGGCCGTGCTGGCTGCTGCAAGCTACTGTCGAGGTTTGCTGGAGGAAGTGTTGGGAGAGGCCGGTGTCACCACCCGGCAGCTCCCTGGATGTGGCTATCAGAGGGGTTAGTGCTGCTGAAAAGCTGGGCTGGGACACCCAGGACAGCTGCTGCTCACTTCTTTTGTCACTTCTTTTGACAGTGTTTTACTCCTTGTTGTTCATGATGCCCTGGTAAATGCCCCACATTGGGTCTCCAGGGATAGCGTGGACCCCAGGAGGACGCTGCTCTCCAGTCGCTACCGAGTGCAGGTTGATTTTCCTGGTTGGGACAGACCAGTGTGGACGTCCTGTGTCATCCCAGCAGAGTCCCCTCAACCTTCCAGGGCCTTCCCTGCTGAAGTCTGGCAGCTGGATAAGCGTAGAACCCCAGACTGGTTTGGGCTGGGAGGGACCTGAAAGCTCATCCAGTGCCACCCCCCCTGCCAGCAGCAGGGACACCTTCCACTAGACCAGGTTGCTCAAAGCCTCATCCAACCTGGCCCAGAACACTTCCAGGGAGGAGCAGCCACAGCTTCTCTGGCCAACATGGGCCAGGGTCTCACCACCCTCACATCAAAGAATTTCTTCCTCACATCTCATCTCCATTTCCCCTCTGCATGTTTCAAGCCATCACCCCTTGTCCCATCACTCTGCCGGGTCAAAAGTCGCTCTCCCTCCTGTTTCTAAGCTCCCTTCAGTTATGGAAGGCCACAGTGATCATCCTCGTGGCCACCTCTGGACTCGCTCCATTAGATCCATGTCCTTCTTATGGAAGGGTCTCACCAGAGTGGAGTAGAACATCTGGGCAGAGGAGGAGGAAGAGAAGCAGGAGGAGTGCCTTGAGCCAGCCGGGCGCTCGTGGCTGTGTTGGCCGTGTCTGTGAGGAGTCGGGCTCTCCCCGGCGGTGTGCGGCTGTTTGTCCCTGTGGATCTGCAGCAGCAGCGTTTGCAGTGCACAGGGACAGTCCTGGGGCTCTGCCCGGGTCCCCTCCATCCCTGCGGGCTCCTGGCTTTGCTTTGGGTGCCCTGCAAAGCTCAGGGGGTGCGTGGGAGGGGGAGACAGGGCACTGCCGGGGTGTGCAGCCGGAGCCCAGCTCGCCCGCGGGAGGAAAGGGGCAGGGACTTGCCTGGGATGGTGCGAGGCAAAGGCAGAGCTGGCAGCAGAGCCCTCATCTCCTGTGTTCCAGCCTGGGCTCTGCCTGCTGAATCCCCTCCCTCCCTCGTGTGGGGGAAGCAGATCCTGGCAGAACGGGGAGAGCTGGTGCCCCGTGAGCACCCCTGACCCAGGCTCTTCTCCCTGCCCCGGGCTCTCCCCTGCCCCGGGCTCTCCCTCCTTGGGGCAGGAGGTGCCTGTGCTGCCTGGCCGGGGGGAGCCCCACCTGCCCCATCCCTCCAGGGCCATCGTTGCTGCTGTTGGGGTGTGACCAGGGCTGTTTCTGGGGTTTAGCTGCTGTCTGAGAGGTGTTGAGAAACCTGCAGGATCCCAACAGGCCTTTTCCTTCCCTTCCATCTTCAGCGTCTTTTTATTTTTCCTTGCACCTCCTTAAACACCTTCTGAGTAAACCCGGCCTCTCAGCCCCTCAACAGCCAGGAAGTGTCCCCATGGCTGCATGTCCCAGCCCCCCCAGAGCCGGGCTGCTGGCTGTGTCCTGCAGGTCCTCGATCCCCACTGTGGTGTGGAGGAGCTGGTGGCAGAGGGTCAGGCCGGTGCTGGGAGCCTGGTGTGTCTCAGACTGGTGCAGCCCCCCTGGCACTGAGCTGGGAGCCCCTGGCTGCCTCTGTGGTGGGAAGGGCCCCTCTCCCCAGGGTGTCTGTGCAGAACCAAAGGGACCTGCTGGTTCCTGCTGGTCCTGCATCTCCCTGTCCTGTCTGAGCAGGGGTCCTCGCCAGGTTTCAGCTTTGACACGTCTTTTTTTTCTCCTTCTCCTTGCTCTGCAGGCTGCAAAATCAAAGCCCTGCGTGCCAAGACCAACACGTACATCAAGACGCCGGTCAGGGGCGAGGAGCCCGTTTTCATCGTGACTGGGAGGAAGGAGGACGTGGAGATGGCGAAGAGGGAGATCCTCTCGGCCGCCGAGCACTTCTCCATGATCCGGGCCACGCGCAACAAGGTGAACGGGCTGACGGGAGCGCTGCAGGGGCCCCCCAACCTGCCGGGCCAGACCACCATCCAGGTGAGGGTCCCGTACCGTGTCGTGGGGCTGGTGGTGGGGCCCAAGGGAGCCACCATCAAGCGGATCCAGCAGCAGACGCACACCTACATCGTGACACCCAGCCGGGACAAGGAGCCTGTCTTCGAGGTGACGGGCATGCCCGAGAACGTGGACCGGGCCAGGGAGGAGATCGAGGCGCACATCACCATGCGGACAGGCTCCTTCATCGACGTCAACGCCGACAACGACTTCCACTCCAACGGCACCGACGTCTGCCTCGACCTGCAGGGCAGCACGGCCAGCCTGTGGGCCAAGGCCCCCCACCCTGCCCGCCGCCCCTCCGTCACCCTGCGCAACGACAGCCTCAGCTCCCTGGGCAGCACCTCCACCGAGTCCTTCTACAGCGGGCGGGTGGCGGACGCCAGCCCCACCAGCCCCTACAGCACCAGCAGCGGCTTCACCTTCAGCGAGCCCCCGGCCCCGCTGGGCTCGGAGGAGTGCGACTTCGGCTTCGATTTCTTGGCCCTCGACCTCACGACACCCACCACCATCTGGTCACCCTTTGAGCGCTCAGGCAACCCCTTGCAAGCCTTCAGCAGCTGCTCCTCCATCAACGGCTCGCAGAGACGCAACAGCGGCACGGCCACGCCGCGCCACTCGCCCACCCTCCCCGAGAGCGGCGGCGTCACCCTGGACCACCCCTTAGCGCGCCGCATCCAGAGCGACCCCGTCAGCACCTTGTCCTGGTTGCCCACCCAAGGTTCGCTCTCCTCCTTCTCCAACAGCACCGGCTACTCCTCCTCCTCCTCCCTGCCTGGCAGCATCTCCGCCGCCTCGGGCTCGCCCACCGACTCGAGCAGCTCCGACGGGCACCGCAAGAGCTCCCGCGAGTGCATGGTGTGTTTCGAGAGCGAGGTCATCGCCGCCCTGGTCCCCTGCGGCCACAACCTCTTCTGCATGGAGTGTGCCATGCGCATCTGCGGCAAAGCGGAACCCGAGTGCCCCGCTTGCCACACTCCCGCCACGCAAGCCATCCACATCTTCTCCTAGCCCAGCCCGGCTGGACGCGGCGGCTGGCCCTCCCCCGCCCCCCCCACGCAGCTTTTTAAGGACTTTAAACTTTAAATCAAATCTTTTTATTTAATAACGGATCCGGTGGGCGCAGGGGGTGGGGGTGGGAAGGAGAGGCTGCTGCTTTTGCTGGCTGGAGAGACAGAGAGAGGGCAGGACGGCGGGGGCGGGAGGGTGGCTGAGACACAGGGGGTCGGGAGAGGGGTGGGGGAGAAGGGGCCGATGAAGATGAGGAGGAAGGGGGGTGTGAAACTGCGAAACGGAGAGAGGAGGAAACTCCGATGTTTACAGAATAGCTTTAACTCTTCGCCCGGCCGTGGTGGCTGGGAGGAGGAAGCCCAGCTGTTCTTCAACAGTTCCTTCCCAAATAACAGTATTCAGTTTGCAAAGTTAAATAAACAGAAAGAAAAGGTCCGGTTGCACTTTTTATTTTAGGACACACAAGGGTTGTCTTTTATTTTTTTAAAGTCATTCTATTGTTATTATAATTTTGTTGTTGTCGTTCTTTTTGTATGTAGTTATTTTTTTGAATGATTCTTGACAGTTCTATAAAAATATATATATATATATTTTTTTTTTTTTTTTTGTAACACAGGTCTATCTTCTATTTTGCCAATGTGAAAACTGCCCAAAAATGTGTGATGAGAGGTCGGGGGTGGTGGCTGGAGGGGCCCAGCCGGGCGGGGGAGCTGGTGGGGTGGAGGGGGCACAGTTACCATGCCATGTCACAAAAACCAGACAGATTTCTATCTCCTTTTTATTTTGTGGTTGGTTTTGCTTTATTTTTTTTTTTTTTAGTTTTATTTTTTTATTTTGTACCTCTTTATGTATATGTAGGGAATTTATAGGAAAATATGTACTTTATTGAATAAATTTTAAAAACTAAAATATATTTTATTTTAAAAAGAAAATAACGGACCTTTAACCTTACATGGCTAAAGTACTGATTATATATTTGCTGAGCTGACTTGACGGTTATGAAAATTGTATCAAGAGTTTTATTTTTTGACTTCAAAGCCTTCTTAATAAAGACTTTTTACTATATATGAATTCACGTGCTCCCTGTGCTGTCTCGCTGCCCGCAGCCTCCCAGCGTCCGCGGGACCCCCCAGCCTGCTCCGGTTCGGGGTTGTGCGTCCCCCGGTGCCTCCATCTGCTGGTGGTTTGGTTCTCAGCAGGGTTTATCCTCCAGCTTCCCGTGTGCGGGGGGGCACGGAGCATCCTGCGGACCCTGCGGCTGAGCCCGGGCTCCGCTGGGGGATTCTCAGGGGACAAATGTCTTTGTGTGTTCCCCGATGCAAAACGAGCTCACTCCTTCTGTTGGGAGGGAGGAAGAAGGGCGAGGATCTCACCACCCCGCTTGCCACGTTGTGGTTGATAAGCTGGAGTGCGGTGGGTGACGGGGGCTGGCACCCTCTGGGATGGTGTTGGCATCCCCGGAGCTGTGCCCGCGCCGGGGTGGGACAGTGAAAGCTCCTGAGGCTCAGTGGAGCCAGCTGAGAAAAGCAGGTGCCAGCTTGGGTGCTCGGGGCAGGAGCAGGAACTGGGGGGGACATAATGTGGTGGCCCCATCTGGAGTGTTGTGTCCAAGCCTGGAGCACAAGAAAGCTGTGGAGCTGTTGGAGCGGGGCCAGAGGAGAGCCGGGGAGATGATGAGAGGGCTGGAGCCCCTCTCTTATGAAGAAAGGGTGAGGGAGCTGGGCTTGTTTAGCTTGGAGAAGCCAGGGAGACCTCACTGCAGCCTTCCAGTACCTGAAGGGAGCTTAAAAACAGGAGGGAGAGCGACTTTTGACCTGGGCAGAGAGTGATGGGCCAAGGGGAAATGGTTTTAAACTGAGAGATGTGGATTGGATGTTAGGAGAAAATTTTTCACCCCGAGGGTGCTGAGACCCTGTCCCAGGTTGGCCAGAGAAGCTGTGGCTGCTCCTCCCTGGAAGTGTTCTGGGCCAGGTTGGATGAGGCTTTGAGCAGCCTGGTCTAGTGGAAGGTGTCCCTGCTGCTGGCAGAGGGGTTGGGACTGGATGAGCTTTAAGGTCCCTTCCCACCCAAACCAGTCTGGGGTTCTATGATTGCCTCCCCCTGACAGGTGGATTTGTCCCTGTCTGGGTGTCCCTGCTGTGGGTCTGGCCTTCTCCTTATCCCCATGGGTGCTCTGGCTCCTGACAAGGCGATGCTGCTCGCTGTCCCCCACCTCTCACCCTGCTGGGGCATCCCCCTGTCACCCTGTCCCCAGCTGCAGCCACCAGCAGCCACCTCCGCATGGCAGCAGCCAGGCTTCATCCCAGCTCTGTGGGGCTCCGGCACCGCCAGGGACAGCAGCACCCATGGGCAGCGGGGACCCAGGGACAGTTGGAAGCCATGGGCAACCGGGATCTAGGGACAGTGGCACCCATGGAGAGTGGCATCTACAGAGCGTAGGGACCCACAGACAGCAGCACCCACAGGCAGCAACACCCACAGACAGCAGCACCCACAGACAGCAGCACCCACGGGCAGCAGCACCCACGGGCAGCACCACCCATGGGCAGCAGCACCCACAGACAGCAGCACCCGCAGGCAGCAGCACCCACAGACAGCAGCACCCACGGGCAGCAGCACCCGCAGGCAGCAGCACCCGCAGGCAGCAGCACCCACAGACAGCAGCACCCACGGGCAGCAGCACCCGCAGGCAGCAGCACCCGCAGGCAGCAGCACCCACAGACAGCAGCACCCACGGGCAGCAGCACCCATGGGCAGCAGCACCCACGGGCAGCAGCACCCACAGACAGCAGCACCCATGGGCAGCAGCACCCACAGACAGCAGCACCCACGGGCAGCAGCACCCACAGGCAGCAGCACCCACAGACAGCAACACCCACAGGCAGCAGCACCCACAGGGAGCAGCACCCACAGACAGCAGCACCCACGGGCAGCAGCACCCATGGGCAGCAGCACCCACGGGCAGCAGCACCCACAGACAGGTGTCAACACACCACTGGTGCTGTGGCCGCAGGTTTTCATCGTCACTGGAGTTTCTCTGCCGAGGGGAGCTGGGCTCTGTGCCCTGGGGCTGTGGTGACACGTGGGTGCTCGGAGTGCCCTGGATGGGGGACCTGGGGTACGTGTGACCAGGGGTGGCCCAGGGTGCCCTGGATGAGGACAGTTTTGGGGTGTCCTAGACAGGAAGGGCCTTTGGGTGTCCTCGATGGGCTCTTGGGGAGTCCCAGGTAGGGTGGGAGTTTGGGGTGTCCTGGGTGGGTGGTCCCAGATGAGGCTTCTCAGGATGTCCCAGGTGGGGGTCTTGAGGTGTCCCTTATGGGGGGTCTCAGGGTGCTCTGCACAAGGGTCCTTGGGGTGCCCGAGCTGGGGGGAGCCAGTCCCAGCACCCCCAGGAGCTTCCCCCGCCCCGGGAGGGGAAGTGGGGCGGGGACCTGGAACACCCCCCTCCCCCTCCAATTAGCGGCAATTAGCGGCCATAAAGCGGCTGCGGGCAGCAGGGCGGGGGTACTGGCAGCAGCGGGGGTACTGGCAGCAGCGGGGGTACTGGCAGCAGCGGGGGTAGGTGCCATGGCTGCGGAGGACCTCTACGTGCAGGTGAGGGGGTCCGGGGTGGGTCCCAGCCCGGGGAGGGGGTGCGGAGGGCGCTGGAAGGGCTTCCTCCCTGCAGCCGGGTGGGTGGGGGGAGCCCAGCCCGTGGGGCTGGAGCTGGGAGGGTCTTGTGCCTCCCCTGGGGCTCAGCACCCCGGGTGGCTGCTGGTGCTGTGGCCCGGGTGTCCCCCTGGGTCACCTCCCCACGGGTGTCTGGCTTGGTGGCACCTCGAGGGGTGCAGGGTATCTGTTGGTGCATCAGCCATGGGCTGCCCACCCTGTGGGGGTGCTGCTGTGGCCCCTTCTCACAGGTGAGAAGGGTTTGGTGCCACCTGGGCACCTGGCTGTCCTGCTCTTTGCTCAACTGGCCCGGCTGCTTCCAGGCTCATGGTCCAGGTCCTCCTCCCTCTGCGTGGTCCAGCTCTGACTGTGGAGGGTGCATCTGCCGGGAGCCGGCAGCAGGATGGGTTCCTGCTCCTCATGTTTGCTGCTGTGTGTCAGAAATGATGCTACAGCTGTGGGGCAGCCCCCACACGTGGTCCTGGAGGTCCAACCTCAGCCTGCGTGGCTGGAGGGTGTTTCTGCAGAGGTTGGAGGTGCAGCATCCATCGTGGTGGCACCATTGAGGTGCCAGCCTGGGCGAAGCAGGGAGGGTTTCTGTGCTTAAGGCACCGTGGGTTGCCTTGTCCCATGTCATCAGCCAGGCTGGGACCAAAGTGGCTGTGTGACCGACCTTGCCAAGAGTCCCAGGTTACCTGCTGGCCTTGCTGCTCGCTTGGAGGAAAGCTGGGGAGTGGCTGGGATGAGCCAGGCACTCTGCCAGGGGTGCTCTTGAGTCCAGCTGTGACTTCAGACTAAAATCCGCCAGATCCTTGCTGAGAAGCTGGACATGGTGCAGTTTTTGCTCCCCCAGCAGCTCCTGCCCATAAAAGATAATGGTTTCCTTCTGCTGCTCCTCTGCTGAGCAGCCCCTGTGACCTGACCCCCTTCCTGCCCTCGTTATTTCAGCTGCAAAGCCAGAGGTTCAGCCTTCTGATGGCTCCTTGAATGGGAACCCAAAGTTCAGCCCCTTCCTTTCCTCCTCCCCAGACTTCCAGCCTTGTTTGATCAGCTTCAGTGATGCATTATTGACTCTGCACACTGCAGACCTGGAAACCTTTGCTGAAGCCAAGATCCCTGGATTTGCCGAATCAGCAGAACTCCGGTGGTTTTTCAGGCCCCAGTTTGTGGCCCCAGCCCACTGGGGTGGGAGCGTGACGTGCTGGAGCCCTGTCCCTGCTCTGCAGTCGCTCCCAGAGTTTGTGGGAATGGATTTGTGCTCCCACCTCGACCCGAGAGCGAAGCTGCAGCCCTGAGATTCCCCCTTCCTCCTCCTGTTGAAGCTGTGATGTGGCCTCATCCCTGCTCGGAGCAGGGGGAGGTTCCGGCCCCCTGGCAGCAGCCCCTGTTCCCCACAGTCGCTGCCGGGACGGTGTCTGAGCAGAGAGCAGGGCCATGGGCACCTGTGCCAGGAGCTGGGGCAGCAGGAACTGCAGTTCCCTGGCCTGGGTCACCCTGTGCCAGCTTGGGGCTGGGTATTCACAGGATCACAGAGTGGTGGGGTTGGAAAGGAGCTCAGGAGATCATCCAGTCCAACCCCCCTGCCAGAGCAGGGTCCCTACACCAGGTTGCACAGGAAAGTGTCCAGGTGGGTTTGAACATCTCCAGAGATGGAGACTCCACACCCTCTCTGGGCAGCCTGGCCCAGGGCTCCGGCACCCTCACAGTGAAGAAGTTTCTCCTTCAGTTTGTCTGGAACTTCTGGTGTCCCAGTTTGTGCCCATTGCCCCTTGTCCTGTCACTGGGCACCACCGACAAGAGCCCGGCCCCATCCATTTCACCCTCTTGCCAGCTGATGGGGTCCCTGCAGGAGGGTTTGGAGGGGTTTGGGGCCAGTTTGCACCTCTGCCATAGTGATGTCGTGCTGCTTCTCATGCAGAGTGTGGGATCCTGCTCCCCGTGTGGTGACAGGGCACCCCGCCCTGCAGAACCCCCACCTCATCAGCACCCGCTGTATGAGGCTGGCAGTGGGTGCTGGAGGTGGGGAGCACCAGTCCCATGGGTGCCCAGGGTCCCTGGCACAAGGCTGCCTGCTGCTGCTGGCCCCAGGGAGCTGCGAGTCTGGGGGGTGAGGAGGGCCCAGGGTGATTTTTCTGATCGCTGTCACTGTGCTCTGGCCTGGAGCTGGGTCTGTGGAGCTGGGGATGGTGCCTGGACCTGCCCAGCAGTTAGTGGGGGATCTGCAGTGTGCCAGTCTGCTTTCAAGCCTGGTATTTCTTGACAATATTCAAGAAGCACTTGGCCAAGGCCCTCAGACCCATGGTCTGAACCTTGGGATTGTCCTGTGCAGGGACAGGAGTTGGACTGGATCCTTGTGGGTCCCTTCCCACTCACAAGGATGGTTCTGTGATCTCTGCCCAGCCAAACCACGTTGCTGTATCCCCAACACGATGGGAGTTCAGCAATGTCCCTGCTTGGCATCTTCTGTGCTTCCAGCAACCTCTGCAGCAGCAGGGGTGGTCACATTCCTGGGGTGCTCAGGTGCTGAGGGCAGGAGCAGCCTCCCTGGGGTGAGCAGCAAAGCTGGGGAGAAGCCAGGCTCCAGCAAAGGTGCCATCCTGCACATCTGGAGAGCAGCTGGGTGGGAGCCCTGTCTGCAGGAGCCAAGGGGCTGTGGGGCACCTACCAGGGTGCTGGGTGCCATGGCTCACCCTGCTACAGAGATGCTGTGGGGACAGCTGAGGTGCTTGGCTGGTGGCTGGACACTCGCTGTGGCTCTCTGCAGAGGTCCCTTCCTCGTGTCCCCGCAGGGTGCCCGGGTGTGGATCCCTGACTGCGTCGAAGTCTGGAGAGTGGCAGAAATAACCAGAGACTACAAGGAAGGAGACTCTGTTCTCCATCTCCACCTGGAGGATGGCTCGGTAAGGCTGAGTTTGCAGCTCAGCAGGTCCCTCCTCTGCTTGTCCCATGGTCAGACATCCCCAGATGGGAGAGAGTTCATCTCTGCACCCTCAAACCAGCCTGGGCTCCTCAGCAGGGCGCAGAGAGGTTCAAACATTGCCTCGATGGGTCAGGAGCAGGAGCCCAGACCACTGCAGCTGTGTCTGGGTCACTGTGCCCCGTGTCCCCTGACTGCCCCATGAGCTGCTCCTCACTGCCTGCTCCTGCCTGCTCCTGCCTGCCTTCCCAAAAGGCCTCAGCTCGCTGGGCTGACTGGGTTGTGATTCCTGGTGGGCACCAGCAAAGCATGGTCTGCAACAGCATCCCTCCTGCTGCGCTGCTCCCCGCAGACCTGTCCAGCGCCAGCTGACCCTGCTCACCACTTGTCCTGCTCCATCTCCATCCCCTCAGGCACTGGCCTACCCCATCGAGTCCCAGCTGCCACCTCTCTGCAACCCTGACTGCCTCTCAGGTGCCAATGACCTGGTGGCCCTGAGCTACCTGCACGAGCCGGCCGTGCTGCACTCGCTCCGCCGGCGCTTCTTGGAAGCCAACACCATCTACACCTACTGCGGTGAGCCCCATCACCCCCTCCTCTCCCCATCCCCTGCCCCTTCCCTGCAGCTCCCTGGGGTGGGTGCCCCTCTTGCCCCTGCCCTTGGCACAGCCCTGTTCCTCCAGGTATCATCCTTGTGGCCATCAACCCCTACAAGCCGTTGCCCATCTATGAGGACGAGGTGATCTACGCCTACAGCGGCCGCGAAATGGGGGACATGGATCCCCACATCTTCGCTCTGGCAGAAGAGGCGTACAAGCAGGTGGTGAGGTGAGGGCATCACCTGGGAGCATCCCTGGGGTTGCAGTGGGGGAGGGCTGAGCCCTCCCCTGGGCTGTGGTGTCTGTGGGGAGCGGTTCTGCTGTCCCCAGCTCATGTCCTTCCCCGGCAGGTTTGGGAGGAACCAGTCCCTCATCATCAGCGGGGAGTCGGGCGCGGGGAAGACGGCGTCGGCCAAGTATGCCATGAGATACTTCACCACCGTTGGGGGCTGCCTAGGCAGCTCCAGCATGGAGGAGAAGGTGCTGGCCTCCAGCCCTGTCATGGAGGTGGGTCCCCACGGGTCCCCAGGTTCTGCACGGGGAGAGCTGTGGTGTCCCTGCAGACTCTCCTCGTGGCCTGTGTCCCTGATGTGGTGCCATGTCTCTCTCCCTCTGTAAAATGAGTGGCAGGGACTGAACTTCTCCAGAGCACCTGGAGATCTGGGGCCAGCTAAAGCCTCCTTCCCTCCTTCCCCACCAGGCCTTTGGGAACGCAAAGACAACCAGGAATGACAACAGTAGCCGCTTTGGGAAATACATTGAGATTGGCTTCAGCCAAGCACGTGTCACAGGAGCCACCATCAAAACCTACCTGCTGGAGAAGTCCCGTGTCACCTTCCAGGTGGGTCTCTGGGGTGGCATGGGGACAGGACTGAGTGGGAGCCCCAGTCCTTGGAACAGGAGGGTGTTTCTCCTGGGCAACCCCTGAGGAAGGAACCCCAGTGCTGTTGAGTCAAGCTGGGAGAGGGGAAGGTGTCCCTTGTCCCCAGATCTGGTGCTGCAGGGCAGCAGGGTGGCCCAAGGTGTACTGGCTTCTTGGTGATTTTCTTGCTTATCCACAGGCAAAAGCCGAGAGGAACTACCACATCTTCTACCAGCTCTGTGCCTCGGCCACCCTGCCCAAGCTCCAGGGCCTGGGTCTCTGTGAGTGTCCCCGTGTCCCCCCATGGCTGGAGCCTGTCCCACACTGAGCGGTTCCAGCCCTTCCTGCCCTCCCCAGCTGCTGGCTGGGTGCTGGAGGAGGCTCTGCTGCTGCTGGGCACCCTGGGGTGGGATAAGGGGGGTTGGGAGCCCCATGGGGCAGGTTGTGCTGGTTCATAGCCCAACATCTCTCCTGCAGGTGGGGCAGAGTCCTTCCACTACACCCGCCAGGGCCAGTGCGCCGCTGCCCAGAGCGCCAGCGACGCGGCCGACTTGGACAGCACCCGCCACGCCTTCCTGCTCCTGGGTACCGTCCTGGGCGGGCACGGGGGGGCAGGGCTGGTCCCCAGGGCTGGTGGTCCCGTTGCCATCACCCTGGTGCTGGTGCCAGACATCCCCGTGCTGAGGGGTCCAGCTGTCTCCTGGCCGTTCCCACCTGTGCTGGTTTCACTCCTTTGGCTGCAGCCAAACCCAGCCGCTCGCTCGCTCCCCGCCCCCAGGGAACAGGGGAGGGAATGGGAAGGGGAAAAATAAGAAAATTTGTGGGTTGAGATAAAAACAATTTACTAATGGAAATAATAATAATAATAATAAGAGTAGAATATGCAAATGAGTGATGCCCAGTGCAGTTGCTCGCCACCTGCTGACCAATGCCCAGCCTGTCCCCAGCCAGCGATCCCAGAGCAGGGACAATCCTGAAACTGAAACCACAATCCCAGGAGAGTGAGAGCCCAACTGATCCCTGAGAGAATCCCCTGGTCAGCCCTGGGTCATGTCCTGCCCATGATGGGGTAGGAGATGGAATATCTCATTGGCAGAGCCCAATGCCAATTTGGGGTTTTGCTAATTACTACCCTTCCCCCACCTCCCAGTCCTTTGCACTTGCAAGCTGGCAAAACATGATGTCCTTGGACTTCCAGCAGCAGCTGAGAACATCAGTACATTATCAGTGTTCTTCTAACAAATCCCACACTGAACCCAAACCACATCTATTCTGGCTTCCAAGAAGAAAATTAACTCCATCCTTGTGAGTCCAGGACACTGTCCCTCTGGGTTGTGTGATGCAGAGGGTCAGATCAGCATGAGGTGCGAGCATCCTGAGAGGTCCCTCATGCAGTGCTGTCCCTGCAGGTGTCCCTGAGACTGACCAGCTGGAGCTGTTCAGCATCTTGGCTGCCATCCTGCACCTGGGCAATGTCGTGGTCAGAGGGAGGCACCGTCATGGGGACAGCTGCTTCGTGGAGGTGGGTGAGAGCTGCCTGCCAGAATCCCAGCCCAGCCCCTGAGCTGCATCTCGGCAGCACCGCGGTGACGGGTCTGTCCCTCTGCAGCCCGGAGATGAGGCCCTCGGGCTGTTCTGCTCGCTGCTGGGCCTCGAGGCGTCGCAGGTGACGCGCTGGCTCTGCCACCGCAAGCTGGTCACTGCTGGGGAGACCTACGTGAAGCCCCTCTCCAGGCAGCAGGCGCTCGACTCCAGGGATGCCCTGGCCAAGCACATGTATGGGCAGATCTTCAGGTGGATGGTGAGCAGGGTCAACCGTGCCCTGCGCTCCCTGGAGGGCCACTGTACCTCCATTGGCATCCTGGACATCTATGGGTAAGAGTGGTTCCCCTCTCCTGGGCTGCCTGGAAGAGCATGGTCCTGCTCCTGCATCAGCTGTGGGTCTGCAGCCACCAACTGCTCCAGCTGGGACATGGGGCAGTCCCCATCCCTGCAGTGGGGCCAGTTGGGTGCCTGTGCCTGGAGCTCATGGCTGGTTGGGGTGGCTTTGCCTGGCAGCTGCCTCAGGCAGGTCTCTGCTGCCCACAGGTTTGAGATGTTTGAGCTCAACAGCTTTGAGCAGTTCTGCATCAACTATGCTAATGAGAAGCTGCAGCAGCTCTTCAACCTGGTAGGTGTCACCCAGATGTGTCTCCTTGCTGGGAGGTAGCGAGGGTGGGCCCTGGACATCCCTGCTGTGCTGTTGCTTTTGGTGCTCTCTGCCTTGACTGGGGCTGGTGCTTCAGTCCCTGCAAATGTGGGGCTCTGGGAGGCTGCTGGAGCTGGGCATGGTCCCTCCTTTCTCCCAAAGTGCTCCTGCTCCAGGAGAAGGGCTGCTCAGGTGTCTTATGGAAGCCAAGCTCCTGCCTGGTGGCTGGTCACCTTTGTTCCCTCCTGGCTCAGTCCTGCTCTGCTCTCCCTGCCCTCCAGCATGTCTTCAAGCTGGAGCAGGAGGAGTACGTGACCGAGGAGATCCCTTGGGTCTTCATCGACTTCTGTGACAACCAACCATGCATTGAGCTCATCGAGGGCCGGCTTGGCATCCTGAACCTGCTGAATGAGGAGTGCAAGGTGGGCAAGGGGTGCTGGGAGCCTGCTGCTGTGGCCACCCAGAGCCCCCCTGCTGCCCCTTCTGACCCATGTGCCTTTCAGATGCCCCAAGGCAGTGATGGGAGCTGGGCCCAGAAGCTTTACCAGACCCATCTCAGCAGCTCCCACTTCCAGAAGCCCAAGAGGCCCACAGATGCTTTTGTTGTCTGCCACTTTGCTGGGAAGGTAGGGAAAGCTGTGGCAGTGCAGCCTGGGGTGAGGAGGGCTTGGCAGTGGCTCTGCACCAGTGACCCCCCAACCTGCCCTGCCTAGAGCTGGTGGTGGCTCCTGCAGCCTCCCACTGTCCTGAGTGGCTGTGGCCACAGTCTGTCCCCTCCCAGGCTGGGATGTGGATCCTGCTGGCTCTGCAGCTTCAAAGTGCGGGGCTGCAGCTCTTCCACTGAGGGTAAAACACAAACTCTGGCTGCGATGGGTCCCATCGGGAGCCTCGTGGCAGGGCAGGAGCTGGGCAGTGTGGCCACCACCAGCTCTGACTCCTGCAAGGGCTTCTTCTGAAAGCCTTGGGCTGTGTCCAAGCAGAGCCCTGCACCAGACTGGTCTGGAAAGCTGCAGGCTAGTGCTGGTCTTGCCCTGTCTCCTGCCAGGTGGAGTACCAGTGTGCTGGGTTTGTGGAGAAGAACAGGGATGCTGTCCCCGAGGAGCTGGTGGGGCTGCTGCGAGCCAGCAAGGTGAGAGCCACCCTGAGCAGGGGCTGTGTGGGGCAGAGCCTGGGTGGCTTGTGGCCCCACAGGCACGGGGCTGGGAAGGACTGATGGTGCAGGAGGTATGAGCTGTGTGGGGTAAGTCCCCCTGGCACAGCCCCATGCAGTGCTGGCCATGGTCAGGGTGCCTGGAGATGTGGGTGCTCCCCACCTTGGGGGACACCTTGGCCATGTCCCTGCTGAGAGGGCTGGAGGGTCCTGCTGCTTCCAGGCCTGTAACACTGTCACTTCTCCCTTCCACTCCATGTGGCCCTGGCAGAAGGTAAGGGACATCTTGGAGGGCTCTTGAGCACACCTGGGAAGGTGCCAGTGGCTTGCACTTGGTTTTTCCCAGGGGAAGCAGCAGATGGGCACAGCTGGGCCTGGCACATCTGGGCTGTAGCAGGGCAGAGGACTGTGCACTGGGCTGCCCTCTGTGGTGCTTTGGGGTGTCTCCTGGTGGTGGTGGCTCTCCGTGTTGGGTGATGCTCGCTGCATGGTCTGCCTGGCTCTCACAGCTCTGCTCCACACAGTCTGCCCTCCTCGCTGAGCTCTTCCTGGAGGAAGGGGACGGCCCCATGTCCCTGCAGTCCCGCAGGTCCACTGGCTCCAGGCTGCCTGGTCGCCCCAGCCGCAGATCGCTGCCCAGTAGCCAGAAGAGCAAGAAGTCCATTGCCAGCCAGGTATGGGGTGGTGGGGGGGCAGAAATATGTGCTGGCCCTGGACAACTGAGGCTGGGGTAGCCCTAAGGGGACCTCCACAAGCCCCAGAACACTGCTGTTGGCCCTGACCACACTTACCTTGTCCTCTGCAGTTCAAAGCCTCCCTGAACCGGCTGATGGAGATGCTGGGCAGCACCACACCACACTACATCCGCTGCATCAAACCCAACGACTCCAAGCAGCCCTTCGTGTGAGTGCCTGGCCAGGGAGGCTGGAGGAGATGAGGCTGGGGACACTGTGGGACACTGCTGTTCCTCCAGTCTGTGTCCCTCCTGCCCTGGCCCTTCAGAGCTTGGCACGTGCCAAGCTTGCTGGGACCCATCCTAGATCAGCCCCTCTTTGCCTCAGGTTTGACTCCAGGCGAGCAGTGGAGCAGCTACGAGCCTGTGGGGTCCTGGAGACCATCCGGATCAGTGCCTCAGGCTACCCCACCAGGTACCCCCATGCTTCAGCAGCCCCCTGGGTCCTCCTCTCCCTCCAGTACCTCTGAGCCCCTCTCTGTCCCTCACAGGTGGACATACCAGGAGTTCTTAGAAAGGTACAGGGCTCTGCTGAGCAGAGAGGAGCTGATGAGCACCAACGAGAAGCAAATCTGCAGCCTTGCCCTTGAGAGACTGCTCCAAGTAAGGGTCCTGCTTGAGGGGTGCAGCCATGGTACCAGCATATCCCTCAAAGTGCTTCTCACCATGTGTGGGTGCCCAGTGGGGTACAGAGATGGGTGAGCAGGGAGGTGGGGAGGAACTCGGCCTCCAGGGAGGTGGGATGGGGGACAACACTCCTGGGGGAACCTGGCTGGGGTCTGCTTTGCTTTGGGACTGACTCCACCCTTGCACACAGGACCCCAGCAAGTACCGGTGTGGGAAGAACAAGGTGTTCTTCCGGCTGGGCCAAGTGGCGTACCTGGAGGAGCTGCGGTCCCGGCGGCTGCAGGCAGCCTGCGCCCTGCTGCAGCGGCACCTGCGGGGCTGGCTGGCGCGGAGCCGCTTCGGGCGGGCGCGCGCTGCCGCGCTCTGCCTGCAGCGCCACGCCCGCGGCATGCTGGCCCGGAGGTGAGTGGGACACAGGGCTCCAGGGACCTGCCACGAGCTGAGACAGAGCTCAGCCTCGGAGCCAGCTGGCAGCTGCCCTGGCTCTCAGCTGGGCTTTGATCTGGATGTCCCCGTGGGGTGGGCTGGGCTGCAGGCTTTGCCACCCCTGTGCCCAGTGCTCTGTCCCCTGTGCCCAGTGCTCTGTCCTCTCTGCAGGTTCACCAGGATGCTGCGAAGGACCAGAGCTGCTGTGGTGCTGCAGAAGAGCCTGAGGATGGTTCTGGCCCGGCGTTCCTACCTCCGTGTGCGCCAGGCTGTCATCACCATCCAAGCCTTTGCCCGAGGCACGTTCGCCCGGCGCCTTTACCAACAGGTAGGAAGGAGCCTGGCAGCGGGTGTCTCAGTCCCACCTGGGTGGGTCTGTGCTGCTGGTGGTGCCACTGCCCCATCTGTCCCTCCACAGATGGTGTGGCACCAGAAAGCTGTGGTGATCCAGGCTGCTGTCAGGGGCTGGCTGGCCCGGAGCCGCTACGCCCGTCTGCGTGGGGCCGTCATCTACCTGCAGTGCTGCTACCGGCGGGCGCGGGCGTGCCGGGAGCTGCGGCGGCTGCGCGTCGAGGCACGCTCGGTCGAGCACTACAAGCAGCTGCACAAAGGCATGGAGATCAAGGTGATCCAACTGCAGTGCAGGCTGGATGAGCAGGTGGGTGCTTCAGCATCCCATAGGTCCCAGGGCATGGGGGAAGCTGCTTTTTGCTGACCACTTCTTACCACGGAATCCCAGAACTCCCTGGATTGGAAAAGCCCTTTAAGTTCATCGAGTCCAACCATGAACCCAACACTGACCAGTCCCCACTGACCCATGTCCCTCAGCACTGTGTCTACACGACTCTTCAATCCCTCCAGGGATGGGGACTCCACCACTGCCCTGGGCAACCCCTTCCAATGCCTCAGAACCCTTTCAGCAAAGAAATTCTTCCTCACATCCCATCTCAACTGCCCTGGGCACAACTGGAGCCCATTTCCTCTTGTCCTGTCCCTTGGTTGAACAGACCCACCCCCACCTCTCTGCACCCTCCTTTCAGGGAGTTGGAGGGCGAGGTAGGTAGTTGTAGAGAGGGACTGTTCCAGTCCCTGTGCAGCCAGGAACATGCCTGCCCTTGTCTTCAGTCCTCTGGCCCTGAGCTGACCCTGCCTGACGTGTCCCCAGGCAGGAGTTGTGCATCTGGGTCTCATTCCTGGGTTTTCAATGCTCCCCATAGATATGGGCTGGTGGCCCTGGGGATGGGCTGGGAACCCTCCTGGGTGCTTGGTTGGGTGCAGCCTTGCAGCATAGCATCATGTGCTGGAAATGGTTCTGGCATGGTATGTTCTCCCACTGTGCTCCTGCTGGCAGCATCTGCCACTGTCATCAGGGTGAGTCTCTGCTTGGCTGTCACCCCTCCATTTCTGGGGGTGTCTATGGAGGGGAGTGTGGTCCTGTCTCTGGGGGCCGGGGGAAGCAGGGCTGGAAAGTCCTGGGCTGGCCAGGAGGTGGGTAAGGGGCTGTACAGCCATGGCAAAGCTCATGGGAGGTGCCGTGTGGGATGGTGTGTCATGGAGAGCTGAGCTCTGCTCGAGGTGATGCTAGGGGCTCAGGGTTCCAAACAGATGGGTGGGAAATGGGGTCTCCAGGTCCATTGTAGAAGAGCAGCCTGAGTGTGCATGGGCTGTTACTGATGGGAGACATGTGGGGATGTGCCCTTGCTCCTGGCCACCTGCCTGACCTGCTCTCTTCGTTGACCCCAGGCCCAGGAGAAGCAGCGGCTGGTGGAGCAGCTCTCGGGGCTGAGCGCTGCCCACGCCGAGGAGGTGCAGCGCCTGCGGGACGAGATGCTGCGAGAGGATGCAGCTCGTGGTGCCCAGGTCCAGCAGCTGCAGGAGCGGCTGGCCGAGCTGGAGAGGCACAATGTGAAGAGCTGCTTGGGCCCGGAGGTCGAGGAGCTCAGGCAGGTCTGTCTGTCCAGAGGATGCTCTCGCTTTGCTGGGGCTCCACGGGGCTCTCCAGGGACCTGGCAGTACGCTGTGCTTCCTGCTGTGCGGTGGTTCCTGGAGAAGACCTCTGGCAGCCCAGGCTGGCCCCAGGAAGGGCTCTGGCTGATCCTGTCCCTCTGCTTTCCCACAGCACTTGGCAGAGGTGGAAGCCGTGAAGCTGCAGCTGGGGGAGGAGCGGGATGCCCTGATCCAGCGCATGGAAGGTAAAAGGGGTTCCCTGATCCCCTCGTCCCGTTCCCCTGGGTCTGGGCTGGTCCTGTAGGGTTGGTGTGTTCCTGCATGTCCCCTTGCAGAGGGGTCCTGGCTGTGCCTGTCCCCCACTCCCCGCCGTGCCTGTCCCCACAGAGCAGCACCAGCGTGCGGCGCGGGAGAGCCAGGGGCTGCTGCAGGAGCTGGAGGAGGAGCGGACGCGCTACCAGAACCTGGTGCAGGAGTACGCCCGCCTGGAGCAGGGCTATGAGAACCTCCAGGACGAGGTGGCCTTCCACAGGGTGAGAGGCTGCAGGGACACAGGGAGGCTCAGGACATCCCCTCCCTCAGCTCCTGGGGGCAATGGGCAGCACTGGCTGGTCCAGGGCCACCGCTGCAGGAGATAAGCATTCCCCAGCTCATGTGCTTGGATTGGATCCCCAAACCAAGGTGTCCTCCTGAGGCTCTCGCTGCTCTGCCCTAGCTGCTGTGTCTTCATGTGCTTGGGGTGCAGGTGAACAACCTTGTCCTTCTCTCCCCACGCAGCAAAGCACCTTGAGACGGTCTCCATCGTCAGAGAGCTTCCTGGGCTCTGAGAGCAGCTATCTGTCCTCCATGTCCACAGCTCCCTCGCAAGATGGCTCCAACCAGCAGGCTGAGGCTAGTGGTGACACTGGTGGGGACAGGGAGGTGGGGGTGATAAACAGACTGTCCCTTCCCTTAACTATGGGGACAGCTGTGCCCTGGGGCTCCTGGCTGGGAGCTGGTGCCATTGGGGTGGGGTGTCTGCAGATGTGCTGGTGGCCAGCACTGGCTGCTGGGTCAAACCCTGTCCCTGTGCCCAGGGACTGGAGGAGCGCTGGCAGCTGGTGCCAGAGGGGACACAGCCCAGCAGTGGGGTGCTGCTGAACACTAGTGTGGGCCAGGATTCCTTCGAGAAGGCGTACCTGCTCCTCCTGGGGAAGTTCAAAGCTGTCAACGAGGAGCTGGCCCGGGCCCGGGAGGAGCTGCGGAGGTCCAAGCCCTCCCCGGAGCCAGAGGAGAGGAAACTGTTGGACTTCCTCAAGCGCAGGGTGAGCCCCTGTCCTGCTGCCGAGAGCAGGGCCAGATCCAGGCTGGTGGCGCTGGCCTCACCCTGCTCTCCTCTCTGTGCAGAACATAGCTGAGATGCTGGGGCTGAGCAGGAGCCCGGACAAGCTGGCAGTGGATGATGACCTGAAGCACGCGTACGATGCGGTGCAGGTTGCCAATAGGTGAGTGTGGTCCCAGGGAGATGGTCCCCAGCTGAGCCTGGCTTCTCTGCAATGGGCTGATGGATCTATGCTGTTGAAGCTCTCCTTGGTGTTTTATCCAGCCACAGCTTGGGGTGCAGCTGCAAATCCTCTTTGAAGCAGCCACCTCCTCTCATGCTGTGGGCACCGTGGCCTTGGCTGGGCTGGGAGAGCAAGGGCAGCTGGGTGTGGGGTAGCCCTGGCTCTCCTCCCCTTCTCTCCAGAGCACCCAGCTGTGTTTTCCTGGGAGACTAGATCATCTCACCTTGCTCCAGGTACACCCACTGTGTGAGCAGACTGGGTGCCCTGGGCTCAAGGAGAAGCCTCTGAGAAGGGCAGAGCTGGTGCAGCCTGTTCCTGGGCTGCCATGTGTGCTCAAGGTTCCACGTAGCTGGAGGGGAGATGCTCTGTCAGCACCCAGGGTGCCTGGGCAGGGGGAGAGTTCCCAGCTCTGAGGCTTCAGAGGAGAAATGCCTTCTCAGCAGCCTCCTCGAGGGATGGGGTATGGCAGCTGAGGAAGGCTGGTGCCTCAGTTTCCCTGGGTGCATGTGCACAGGTTGCTGGCGAGTCAGCTGCGGGAGGAGAAGCAGCAGCACGAGGAGGAGGTAGAAGGGCTGCACCTCGATATCTGCTCACTCAAGCAGCTGAGCCAGCAGCAGGCAGCCCTCATCCAGGAGCTGCAGCGGCACCAGGGGCAGGAGGGGCTGCAGCACCATGTCCTGCAGCTCAAGGAGGAGAACTGGGTAAGGGGGACGAGGTGGGGTGGCAGGACCAGGCTCTGTGCCGGCTTTGCCCTGTGGTGAGCTGCAGCAGCCCCTTGGGGGGCAATGTGGGGAACCCTGCTGCAGCCCCCCCAGCCCTGCTCCACTTGGTGGGTGCTGGGGGAGGCTGGCTGAGCCCTACCAGGGCTGTCCCTCTCCAGGAGCTGGCCCAGAAGCTGGAGAAGCAGGAGAGGACCACACTGAAGCTCCAGAAGCAGCTGAGAGCCTATGCAAAGCAGATCCAGGAGCTCACAGGCAAGTGCCTGCATGGGAGGAAGGGGTGGGGCTGGCTGGAGGGTCCCCAGCCTGGTTTAAGGCTGGAGTGTGGTCCAGCCTCAGCGTGGGGAGCAGAGTCCTCCTCACACAAATGCTGGGGAGCCTCTGCTTGGACTGAGCTGAGGGGACCTGATCTGGGTCCCACAGCCTGGGACACAGCAGGGTGTGACCTGTGCTCTTTTGCCCCAGTGAAGAGAGAGGCTGGGCCAGTGCAGGAGTTGGCTGCATCCACCGTGGTCCTGTCCCGGTGCCCCACGGTCCCATCCCTGGCTGGGCGGTCCCAGGCCATGCTAGCATGGAGGATGGAGGATGAAGGGCGCATTGTCAAGGCCATCATCACAGGTAGAGTATGGAGAGATGGGATCTCCTTACCTAAGCTTGGTCCCTTGCCAACCTGTGTGTGAGCACATCCTTCCAGTGTTGTTGGGGCAGCATCCTGCCCAGCTCAGGACCAGTTGTCTGTAGCTGCTGGATCCCAACTGTCCTGCTTTGCCCCACAGACTACAAACCACAGAGCAGCCCTGGGATGCTCCCAGACCTGCCAGCCTACATCCTCTTCCTGTGCTTCCGGCATGCGGACCACTGCTGTGATGAGCCACGGGCCCGCTCCCTCCTGGCTGCAGCCACTGATGCCATCAAAAGGGTCATGAAGGTGCTGAGCTTGGGGGTGTGGGTTGGGCTGAGGAGCGGGAGCTTCGCTGGCCAGGGTGGGGATGGCCCTGAGCTAGCAGCCTGGCCCCCCAGGGCACAGCACCTGCCTGACTGCAGTGTCCAGCCTGAGCATCTCCTGGGGTGGGGGATGTCCCTGGGTGCTGCAGGGCTCCTGCAAGAGGGTCCAACAGCTCTGCACCCCCACAGCCTTCATCAGGCTGCAGCTCTGTGTGGCTCATGGAGCTCCTGTGGGGTGTGAGGGCTTGCTGCTGTCACCACCAGCTGACCCCAGTGCTCTGTTCCCTCCTGCAGAAGCACAGCGATGACTTTGACACGGTGGCACTCTGGCTGGCCAACGCCTGCCGGCTCCTGAACTGCCTGCGCCAGTACAGCCAGGAGGAGGTAGGGCTGGGCTGCAGGACATCTGCCACCTCTCTGGGAAGGGTGGGAGCTTGGTGGGGACAGGGTTTTCCCCACCTAGGGCTGCATCTTCTTTGTCCCCAACCCCAGTAGGCGGGGATGTGCTGGGCTGACTCTATTGCACGCTTGCTTGGGGTCCCAGCTGTGTCCCCTGGTACTCCTGGCTCTGACCCAGCCTCTGCCCACAGAGCTACTGGAAGGAGAACACGGCGCGGCAGAACGAGCACCGCCTGCAGAGCGTGGACCCCCAGAGCTGCTGCCGCAGCCTGGATGCCCTGGCTGTGCAGCTCTACCAGCAGCTCATCCGCACGGCTGAGAAGCGCCTCAAACCCATGATTGGTATGGCCTGGGCTGGGGGGCTTGCAGGGCACTCCCAGGACACTGGTTCTGGGAGGGAGCACCATGCTCAGCTCCGTTCCAGAGGCTGCACCCAGAGGGGAAAGGTAGACTTTGAACTGGGGGGCTCCTTCTATGAGGTACCATCTGCTCCTTGAGTATCACAGCTTGGAGGAGGTGATAGGGGAGCTGAAGTGGGCTCAGCGCCCTCGGGGACCTTAGGCTACATCCATGGAGAGCTCTGTTTCCCTGTGCTTGCTCTGCAGCCTCAGGGAGCAGGACCAACCCCTGGGCCAACTGTCCTGGAGGTGTCATCAGTCCCTGCATCCCCAACTGGGATGCAGAGCTGAGGAGCACTGGTTGTACAAGTGGTTGCTTGAGGCACGACGCGGGGTCTCTGCCTCCTTGTGATGAGCCTTTTCTACCCTGTAGTTGCTGCAATGCTGGAGAGTGAGCCCATCCAGGGCTTGTCTTCTTCCTGCCCTCCTGGCCACCGCCGGTCCTCAGCAGCCCCTGCCCACACCCTGCCCGAGCTGCTGCAGCAGCTGGGCTCCTTCCGTGCAGCGCTGGACCACCATGGGCTGGTCCCCAGTGTGGGGCACCAGGTCCTGCGCCAGCTCTTCTTCCTCATCAGTGGCACCACCCTCAACTACCTGCTGCTGAGAAAGGACACGTGCTCCTGGAGCCGTGGCATCCAGCTCAGGTCAGTCCCCGTGCAGCACGGGGGTACCTGGGGGAGCTGGGACATGGCCGGTGCCTCTCCATGACCTGGTCTCCCTGGCAGGTACAACATCAGCCAGCTGGAGCAGTGGCTGCGGGCACAGGGGCTGCAGCAGAGTGGGGCCCATGAGGTGCTGGAGCCCCTGGTCCAGGCTGCCCAGCTGCTGCAGGTGAAGAAGGTGACAGAGGAGGATGCTGGAGCTCTCTGCAGCCTCTGCACAGTGCTGTCACCCCAGCAGGTACTGGAGGGGTTGGGGCTTGCTGCCTGCTGGGCACTCATCCTATCCTGGGGCTCCTTGCCCTCCCTGGGGGCACTAGGGATGCTTTGGGGTGAGGACCACACCATAGCAGGCAGTGTCTGGATGTGCCCAGCCCCTCCCTGTTCATGATCCCCACCATCTCCTTCAGGTTGTGAAGATCCTTCGGGCCTACACCCCAGCTGCTGGGCTGGAGGAGCGCATCAGTCCCAGCTTCATCAGCAGTGTTGAGGTGAGTGGGACCTGGGGTGCGGTGTTGGGGGGGGACTGTCCCATCTGGGCCCCCTTACTGGAGCAGCCCTGAATGTAAATACTGTGTCCCCACAGAAGCAGCTCCAGGACCAGTATGGAGGGGAACCCAGCCAGCTCCTGGTGGACACCAGCCACCTCTTCCCTGTGCACCTGCCCTTCACCGCCTCCCCCCTGCACCTGGATGAGCTCCGTATCCCTGATGCCCTCAACCTGCCCTTCCTTGTCCGCCTCTGAGCCCAGGTCCAGCCCTGGGCCAGTGCCCCACTGAGGGGTGTCTGAACCCCATGAGGTTTGGGAAGACCGTGAAGACTGGGGCTGCCACACTTCTTATGTGTTGTTCTTCTGGGAAGTTATTTATCTTGTTTGTGGTCATGGCAGTCCTGTGCTGCGGGTTTTGGCCACTTTTTAATCCTTTGAAGTTAATAAAAGTCTTTGCAGATAGCTTTAGTGTCCAAGGCTATCTAGGGTGGGTGTGCTGCTGGCAGGGTGGTGTGAGGGAGCTTGGGGACCATCACTGGGGCATTCCTAGGACTACTCATGAATTATGGAATGGTTTGGGTTGGAGAAAACCTTTAAAGAGCATCTAGTTCTACCTTCCTGCAGTGGGAAGGGATGTCTTTCACTGATAAAGTTGTTCAACCTGAATTTTGAACATTTCCAGTGATGGGGTTTCATAAGTTCTCTGGGCAAACTGTTCCAGAGTGTCACCACCTTCATTGTAAGACATTTCTTCCTTTAGACTTAGACTGGACTCATGTCCAAAATTAATCTAATCAATCTTTCAGTTTTCCCTAGAAGGGGAGCTGGGCCCATAGAGGGTCCTGGGGTCTTTGGAGAGCAGCAGGGTCCTGCATGGTCTCTGGCAAAGTGCTGGTGAGTTATTCTATAGGCAATTGGGAGAAATCTCTGGATTGGCAGCCCTTCTTCTGGGAGATTTCAACTTCCCAGACATCACCTGGGAATACCCTACTGCTCTCATGAGGAGGTCTGGGAAATTCCTGGAGCTTATGGAAGAGAACTTCCTATCACAAGTACTCGGGGAGCCAGCTAGGAAAGATGCCTTCCTAGGCTTGTCAGTTGTGAATGGAGAAGGACAAGTGATGGTAGGTGACTGTCTTGGCTGCAGTGAAGTCTGGCTTTGCAGGAAGACTTACATGCTGAGAAGAAACAAAAGGCCAAAGCTTAATTAGAGTGGAAACTGACCAGTGCTGTGTTGGACAACAAGCACAGCTTTTTAAAGTCAGTTAAGAGCAAGAGGAGGCCTGTGGAAAACAGATATTAATTGAAGGTGGTCACCTGAGTAATAAGAATGAAGAGAAAGAGGCATTCAATGGGGTTTTTTACCTCAATCTTTAATAATACTGATGGACCTTGGGCTGCCTGGCCCCCTGAGTCTGAAGACCACAAGTGTGGGAACAGTGACTTTCCACTTGTGGACACTGAAATTGTTGGGGCCAGTTGTATTGGGTGAGTGTTTGCAAGTCTTTGACACAGTTTCCCACAGTGTTCTCCTGCAGAAACTGGCTGCTGAGGGCTTGGATTAACTTTGTTGGGTAAAAAATGGGCTGGAATGACCAGGCCCAAAGAGTTGTGATGAATTGAGTTAAATACAGTTGGTGACTGGTCACCAGTGGTGTTCTCCAAGGCCCAGGACTGGGGCCAGTTCTGATGAACATCTTGATCAATGATCTAGATGAGAGGGGATCGAGTGCACCCTCAGTCAGTTTGCAGATGACACCAAGTTGGGCAGGATCTGCTGGAGAGTAGAAATGTTCTATAGAGGGATCTGACCAGGCTGGTTTGATGGGCTGAGGCCAATTGTATGAGATTCAGCAAGGCTCAGGGCTGGGTCCTGCACTTGGGTCACAACAACCCCCTGCAACACTCCAGGCTTGGGGCAGAGCAGCTGGAGAGCTGCCTGGAGGGAAAGGACCCAGAGGTGCTGGTCGACAGTGGCTGAACATGAGCCAGCAGTGTGCCCAGGTGGCCAATAAGGCCAAGGGCATCCTGGCCTGGATCAGCAATAGTGGGGCCAGTAGGAGCAGGGAAGTTCTCTTCTCCCTGCACTGGGCACTGGTTAGGCCACAGCTCGACTGCTGGGTTCAGTGTTGGGCCCCTGACTCCAAGAAGGACCTGGAGGTGCTGGAGCGTGTCCAGAGAAGGGAACGGAGCTGGGGAAGGGTCTGGAGCACAAGTGTGCTGAGTTCCCGGCTGAGGGAACTGGGGGTGCTGAGCCTGGAGAAAAGGAGGCTGAGGGGAGACCTTCTGGCTCTGTCCAAGTCCCTGCAAGGAGGGTGGAGAGAGGTGGGGGTGGGTCTGTTCAACCAAGGACCAAGGGACAGGACAAGAGGAAATGGCCTCAAGTTGCACCAAGGACAGTTGAGATTGGGTGTGAGGAAGAATTTCTTTGCTGAAAAGGTTCTGAGGCATTGGAAGGGGTTGCCCAGGGCAGTGGTGGAGTCCCCATCCCTGGAGGGATTGAAGAGTTGTGTAGATGTGGTGCTCAGGGATGTGGCTTACTGCTGGACTTGTCAGTGGTTGGTTTATGGGTGGCAAAGCCTGCTGAAGGTCCTGTGGCTCTCTGGAGAGTAGCAGGACTCTGCATGGGCCCCTGCAAAGCCTGGGGAAAGCCCTGGAAACCTCTGGAGAGCAGCTGGGTCCCACTTGGGCCATGGCAACGCCTCGCAGAAGCCCTGGGCGTCTCTGGAGGAAGAACCTCATGGTGGGTGTGAAAGGTGTGTGAAACACAGCACATGGCCATAAAGAAGGGACAGATGTGTGACCTGTACTCAGTGGTACTGCAGGTGACCCTGGCCACACCATTTGCACGTGTCTATCCCAGTACTTGTGAATATCAGAGAGCCAGGGAATGAAATAAGGGGGGGTTTGTTGTTGTTTGTTGGGTTTTTTATATAGGAAATCACCTGTCCAGTGCGTTACCCTGAGGTTTGCTGTACAAGGGGGTGGGGGGGATGCTCTGACACTCCCCTGGGCTCTCTCAGGACACTTCCCTCTCTCCAGGGTGTGCAGAGCAGGGACCTCAGCAAGGGATGTGAATCCTGAGGTCCTGATATTCACCCTGAAAATGCTGCTGGTGGCTGAGGTCACGGCAGGAGTGGGCAGAGCCAAGTGGTACAGAAAGGGCATTGGATCACTTGCAGCATCTAATATTAGCCCGAGGGCGTCCCCTTTAGGAGCCCTTTCAGGAAGGACAGAGATCCAGGCCCCCGGAGCAGCAATCCTTTGAGGGCTGTAACACAAATCCTGCCAGGCTGCACCGGGGAGACAAAATGGTTCTTGGCTGCTTTGGTCTGTCCTTAAAATAGGAACAAAGCTGCTCCCAGTGCCTCCCCACAACGGCCGGGACTGGGGGAGGGGTCGCACGGGATCTCAGAGTGCTCCCGGTGTCTGCATCTCTCTTTGTTTTTTTCTTTTAATTTGTTTAAATTATACTCAAAGTCATAATTTTAGCTCAAGCTACTGGAATTTGGCACCAGGTAATAAGCCACCTTCTCTGGATACCTGAGGTTGGAAGGATACTCAAGGACAATCAAGTTGAGCTGATACATGGCAAGAAAAATGTGCAAGTGAGGTGGAGCAGTGGCCACCGGCAGCAGAAGCGGGTAAGTGGGCTGCAATAAGGACCAGGACATTAAAGTTTAGAACCCAAATATCCCAGTAAGGGCAGACACCTGTGTCACAGGACTGGAGTGGGGATGGCAGTGGGAAGGAGAGGGAATGGAGCTGTGGCAATGGGCCATCATCTGTCACCTGCAGGATTGAGGGCAGAGTCCAGGTAGCAGAAAGCTGCTGAGAGACAGATGAAGGGGAGGAACCCAATGTCTCAGAACAAAAAATATCTGTATCAGGCTTGAAACAAGTGAAGAAACTGAATGGCACCAGGGGTTGAGGATGAGCTAAGTGGGGGGGAAAAAAGAAAGCAAATTAATAAAAATATCCATATAATGGTACCAGGGAGCTGCACCTTATCTTCCTAGGGAATAGTGTGATCAGTAGTATTGGAATCTCTTGGGATGGCGTTGACCCTCAAAGGGAGCTTATTCCAGGAAATTAATAGAAAACACTGCTTTTACAAGAACTCCCATTGGTGGATGGAGAGAGAAAGGGACATAGAAGATTTCCAAATGCATATAACCTCTTCCTAACCAAGATGTTCTTTAAACCTCACTATTCTGCATTTCGGGGTAAATAAGATGGCAGAGACCTGCTCAAAGCACAGCGGGTCTGGGAGAGTACACCAAAGAGTGTTTCTTGGTGTGTTCATGTTGTTTGTTATACCTAGATCCTTGGCTTATTTTTATATTCTCACAGAGTATAAGTTGCTGAATCAAAGACTTTTTTACTGTAAGGACAGCACGTTAGAGATAAGTCAGAGCTTCCAGTGCAGGACAGCACGGTGAGCACACAAGAGCTGGTGAAACCAAGTGCACTGCCAGAACAACCTTGTGAAGGTGCTGTAAGTAAAGCTCAGTTCTTGCTGGTGTAATGTCCAGGCTCCCATGGCCTTCAGAGAAACAGGATCTGAGCCCTTCACGTGTGCAGTGCGTTGTATTTCTGTGTTCTAGGTTGTTGAACTGCAAAAGGAGCTGGACTCCTGATAGACCTTAATCTTTGAAATGCCCATTACCCTATTGATCCCAGCCAACTGCTGAGTCAGGAGTAGGGAGCAAGTGGATGTGGAGATGCCCAAGTAGAGCTCAAATTCATAGTCTCCGAAGAAGGGATGGCCAGCAGACTTGGAACAGAGTTATCTGCTTTCTGTGAAGACACGTGCGGATTTCTTTTGAATGACCTCACTTCGCTGATTACCTAAAGACTTTAAGACTCCTTAGCTTGTTAGAGTTAGGAGTGTTGGGATGAGTAACGTCACCAATTTAGAACAAGAGCATTTCTAGAAGGGAGGCTTGGTGTAGTTAATAATGGTTGGGTTCCCTCTTGAGAAGCATAGTATCTACCCACTGTCACCCTCATCACCTGACCATGACTGCAAACCTAACCATAATCTACAGGAAAGGAGATTGCTGAGTTTGTCTGCTGCTGTTGACTCCTTCCCAATTCCCAATTTACTCTGCTTTGACAGAGAGACAAGAAGTGATAATCAGAAAGGCAAGTCCACAAGTTGGGGCTGTTCAGCCTGGAGAAGAGAGGCTCCAGGGAGACCTTCCAGTGGCCTCCCAGTACCTGAAGGGGCTCCAGGAAGGCTGGGGAGGGACTTTGGCCAAGGGCAGGGAGTGACAGAACAAGGGGTGATGGCTTGAAACTGGCAGAGGGGAGATGGAGATGAGATGTGAGGAAGAAATTCTTTGGTGTGAGGGTGGTGAGACCCTGGCCCAGGTTGGCCAGAGAAGCTGTGGCTGCTCCTCCCTGGAAGTGTTCTGGGCCAGGTTGGATGAGGCTTTGAGCAACCTGGTCTAGTGGAAGGTGTCCCTGCTGCTGGCAGGGGGGTTGGGACTGGATGAGCTTTAAGGTCTCTTCCAACCCAAACCAGTCTATGATAAGGACAGTCATGGTAGCAACAGCATCCTGACAGATTTCAGGTGTAAATAAATGCATGCTCTTCCCTGCACTACCTGTGCAGTTCTGGTTAGACGCTGTCTCACAGCATCCTTTAAGATCTGAGGAATTTCAGTGTCTACTGAAATCTCTTCATAAACAGGATATATATCAGGAGTAGGTGAACTAATACCATGGATCTGTGGTGTCCTACTCCTGAATTAAAATAGCTTGGGGATCCTTAGGATTGCGAGGTGCATGAAGCAGATGATAGGATGAAGTGTCATGACAGATTCATGACTCAGAGTGGCTTGAACTTAAATGCAAAAATCCAACTATTTTCCACACTATAACCAAGGTAAGGTTTTTGGTGGGAAGATGGACCAGTGAAGCTGTTGTCCCCAGCAGCTCTGCCCACCACCATGTGCTGCATCAGGCACAAGCACTCATGTCCCATCACGGACCAGCTGTACATTCATTTCTCTCTGATTTCTGTTTGGAGTTATCAAGCCAGGCTGGGTCTGCGTGGACCTTGGTTTTCCACACGAGGGTGCTCTCCACATTGGCTAAGGCCACGCTTCAGCTTTTCCAGGAGAGCACATCCTAACCCAGCATCGCACCACAGGGATCCCGGCCAAACTGACCCTCGGGGCTGGCTGGGGCTTGATTTGGGCTCGTTAAACAGGATTTCAGAGGGTCACTCTTTCATAGACTATAACTACAGGACTTGTTTGACATCTGAACATAATCTCATCCTGTTGGCAGTGGGCAGCTGATGGTTAAATTATTACATTTTTTAAAACCCTAGTTTTCTTACTCATAAACACATGTTAATGTAAATACCAACCCCTCAGGGCTTCCAGCAGCCTATGTTCTAAAATGATAAGTGATTTCTGAGTACCTCAGATCCTAGTTATTTAATGAAATTACTTGAATGTCTGTACTGTATGTCTCTTAAATACCTCAAGGGCTGGGGGCTCAATCACTTCCCTGAGTAGCCTGGTCCAAGGCTAAACAATCTTTTTGGTGAATAAATTTCTCCTTTTAAACCAACCCTAGCACAAGTTGAGGCTGTTTCCTCTCATCCCATCACTTGTTACTTAGGAAGAGAGACTGACCCCCACCTCTCTCCACCCTCCTGTCAGGGACTTGGACAGAGCCAGAAGGTCTCCCCTCAGCCTCCTTTTCTCCAGGCTCAACACCCCCAGTTCCCTCAGCCGGGAACTCAGCACACTTGTGCTCCAGACCCTTCCCCAGCTCCGTTCCCTTCTCTGGACACGCTCCAGCACCTCCAGGTCCTTCTTGGAGTCAGGGGCCCAACACTGAACCCAGCACTCAAGCTGCGGCCTCACCAGTGCCCAGTGCAGGGGGACGATCACTGCCCTGGTCCTACTGGCCACACTGGTGCTGATCCAGGCCAGGATGCCATTGGCCTTGTTGGCCACCTGGGCTCTCTGCTGGCTCATGCTCAGCTGCTGTTGCCCAACACCCCCAGGTCCTTTCCCACCAGGCAGCTCTCCAGCTGCTCTGCCCCAAGCCTGGAGTGTTGCAGGGGGTTGTTGTGACCCAAGTGCAAGACCTGGTCCTTGGCCTTGTAAGTCACAGCTAACCCGAGAAAACAAAAGACAAACACCACCCTGAACACAGCCCCTTCCTTCGCTCCAGTGGTCTTCCATGTTTTTGCTTCACCCTCCCCCCCCTGAAATGAGCAGATTTTTGCTCATGGAAGGCCCAGTCTGAAACCTTTGGAAGTCAGTGGGAGTTTTTCGTTGACGTCAGTGGGCTCTGGATCAGACCCAGAAAAGCTGGCTTTAAAAACACCGATGCTGCAGGTCAAGCACTGTTTTAAGTTGGCTTCAGTGCTGCCACATGATGAGCTACAGGACCACAACCTCCATGTAGGAGCACTGGGGTCAGCCCAACAGGCTGATGCGGTGTCCTGTCCCACCTCAGAGGCAGGAGGAGAGTGACTAAGGTTCTGCAAATCCCCTTGGAGTACACTAAGGTGAAATGACACCAAATGACCAGTTAATTGTTTTATTTATAATGGAAGTAACCTGAACTTGGAAAATGTAAGAATGTTGGTAATGGGGTTTCTTATCTTAGTTACAAGAAGGGTTCACCACTCACATGGGGCTCATATCTTTGTTATGAGAAGAAAAAGAGAAAGAAGGAAAGGGTGTTACAAGAGAGAAAGGAGAAAGAGAGAAAGATTTCACCAGCTCTGGCCAGCATTGGTCCTGCCAACAGGGGGATCTGGTCCTGGGGAGGGAGGCACCCACCTAGACAGAAATCTTTGCAGGTTTTTTATAGGCAGCTCGTCTCCTCCCCTGGGTTGAGTGTCTCATTTCTCAGGCTAGTTTGATGTCATGTGCAGTTTTTGCCTTAGAATGTTCTGGAAATGGGTCAGTGGGCACCTACATCTTCAGGTAGTCTTTGTCTCCTCCTGCCAGAACTACCACTGTTTGACATCCTCTGGGTGCAGGTATGGCTTGGAGACAAGTCCCTCTTCCCCAACCCATACTTGCTCTGTCAGGTTTCAAGGGAGCTGGCTCGGAAAAGTGCTGCTCTGCCTCCCCAAAACCCCCCTTATCTGACCACAACGTGTTTGACTTCCTCGTATCAGTATGGTAACGCATCAGACAAACGTTTGAGACTTTAAACCAAGGCCTGGGCTCTTTAACTGCATATTGTCCAGATCCTCCTACACGGACAGAGATTCCTGAGGTGATTGCAACTCCAGGGCCCTACTCCATCAAGCACATATATTCTCCAATACATCTGCTCAGATACTGATCTGTTTGTGGCAACCTGGCTCCTGGAGCAGAAACTGTTTTCAAGCCATTGGTCTGCTACGAGCTTGATTGGAACAGAGCACATGGACTAAAGTGTGTGAGAAAATTACAAGTCACTATATTTGTTTTTAAATTGTTAACATTTCTATCTGCACAGGTATTTATAACCATGCTTATCATAACCGTGCTGACTACAGCCTTAGAAAAGCCTGGAAATAAAGAGCTGATGGGCAGCATTTTAGTAAGATGAGAGAACAGTCTTAAGTGCTCCAAGAATGCGTTACAGCACACTGGCAAACAATAATAGTACACATGATCCGTCCTCCCAAGACTTGAAAGCAAGAATGACGGGGTGGAATTTTTTTTGGCCTATGTAACAGGAGGACAGAATAGATCATCTTAAGGGTTTTTTGGGTTTGGTTTTTTTTTTTTTTTTGCTGGCCTTAAAATCTACACAGCTGTACTGCAGCAATTCCAAAGCTGTGGTCCACAGTATTAGCTCGTTCTCCTTGTTTTAACTGAAATAATATGTAGTAATTTAACCACTGTTTTTCCATGTAATTTGCTGAAGGACCTTATTTATTTTTTTCTTTTTTTTCTTCACTTGTGAAGAAAAGGCTGAGTTAAACTAATCACACTCCTTGTTGGCAATAAAAGAAATGTGGAACTGTAGAAATGGGTTCCAGCATCATCCACTCAGGTGTTTACAGGCTGCTCAGCTTGATGTATGTTGTTTGGATTTTACAATGTAATTGTGTGTGCAGGCATTCATACATGTATTTAAAATGTATTTTTATGCAAGTGATAGAGCAGATGCTTGGGCACGAAATCAGCAGATTTGTTGTAAAGAGCTTTAGGAGAGTAATGGAGGTAAAAGAAGAGGTTATAGGTAAAAGAAAAGGGGGGAAGCGTGCACAAGCAAAGGAGAAGGAGCTGGTTTGGTGGGCAGTGGTGGCTGGCTGAAGCCTTCCTCTTCCATCAGACTGCAGCAGGAGCAAAGGCCTCGTGATGAAAATTCACCTTCTTTATCTTTTTATTCCCACTCAGGAAAGGTGCATATAAAATAACCATCAGGCTGGTTCATGAGCATTTCATTCTCACTTTGGCAGCTATAAATGGCACCATGCAAATGGCAGAATTACCTTCCAGTGACGTGTGACACAAAATCGGGTCTTTGGTGACGTTGTTCTGCCTGACTCCATCTGTACGAGGGCTGCCGTGTCATTCATGTCAGCTCACCCCTGTCCTAGCACGGCTGTCCCCTCCAGCCCTTCCCTGCCCGGAGGTGGTCGTACCCTCGGGGGGACGGGGAACAGGCCAAGGTGGTGACACACCCGGGTCACCCTGTCTGGACCTGTCACCTCCATGTGAGGCTCAGTCAGGGGGAAGCGCTCCAGGGTCATCAGGACCCACCCGTCCCCCACCCCGCCGTGCCCGTCCCCTCAGGCCGGGCTGCCCCGCTCTCGCCCATCACCGCCCTCCCGCCTGAGGGAGACCCGGCCGCGAGGTCCCCTCACCTCAGGGCTCTCCCACCCGCTTCCCCCGTGCCGAGGCCTCCCCGCAGCGGCCGCCCTGACGCCGGGGGACCTGGCGGGAAGGCGGCGGGCAGGGCAGGGCAAGGCAAGGCGAGGAGAGGCCGGGCCCGGGCCGGCGGGCAGCAGGGTGGGGGAGCAGAGCAGCTCCCGCCCCGCCCCACCGCCGCCTCCTCCTCCACCCGGGGCGCGCAGAGGCCGGAGGCGGCGCGGGTCTCCGCGGAGACCGGGTCGGCGCCGCCCCGGCGGGGGAGGCCGGAGGTGAGGGGGCAGCAGGCGGCGGGGGCCTGTGGGGCTGGCGGTGCCGGGCGGGCAGGGGGAGCTCCGGGGACGAGAGCTGCGGGAAAGGATAACGGGGGAGGCTGCGGGGTCCGAGGGGTCGGCAGGGCCGGGGGCTTCTGGGCTGCGAGGGCTTACGAGGGGCGCGGGCTTCCGCCCGGTCTCCAAAAGCCACCGGGGACGGGGGGGTTCCGCGGCTGCTCACGGCGGTCCCGCCGCGGCGGAGACGCGCTCGGAGGGAAGAGCCGCGGGGACCGGGCTCCCACTGCCGAGGGGCAGCCGGTGGGGCGGGGAAGGGGCCGGGAGGGCGCCTGTTGGAGAACCGGGGCGAATGAAACCCACAGGGAAGGGCAGGGCTGGCCCTGAGCTGCCGGCGCGGCGGGGAAGGTGAGAGCAGGCGAGCGGAGCGGCGCTTCTGGAGAAGCCGTCCTGTCCCGCAGGTAGCTCAGAGCTGAGAGCTCTGGGCTTCACTCGTAACCCTTCGCGTGAAAAATGATTAAACTGAGGGAAGATTTTCTTCCTGGCGATGAATCACAGAATCCCAGACTGGTTTGGGTGGGAAGGGACCTTAAAGCTCATCCAGTCCCAACCCCCCTGCCAGCAGCAGGGACACCTTCCACTAGACCAGGTTGCTCAAAGCCTCATCCAACCTGGCCGAGAACACTTCCAGGGAGGAGCAGCCACAGCTTCTCTGGCCAACCTGGGCCAGGGTCTCACCACCCTCACACCAAAGAATTTCCTCCTCACATCTCATCTCCATCTCCCCTCTGCCACTTTCAAGCCATCACCCCTTGTTCAGTCCCTCCCTGCCCTTGGCCAAAGTCCCTCCCCAGCCTTCCTGGAGCCCCTTCAGGTACTGGGAGGCCACTGGAAGGTCTCCCTGGAGCCTTCTCTTCTCCAGGCCGAACAGCCCCAACTCTCAGCCTGTCCTCACAGCAGAGCTGCTCCAGCCCTGGCATCATCCTCGTGGCCTCCTCTGCACTGGCTCCAGTAGCTCCATGTCCTTGTGCTGTTGGTGGCCCCAGCACTGGAGGCAGCACTGCAGGGGGGGTCTCAGCAGAGCAGAGGGGCTCAAAAACTGTTCCTAGAAATGAACACTGTTACCAGAGAAGAGTGTGGCAAAGCTGGCCACCAGGCTGAAAGAGTGTGCTTGTAGTTAGGTTTCTTTTGAAAAAGATTTGTGTCATGGACAAAATTCAAGTAGTATAAGGACAAAATAAGTTCATTTTAGGTTAAAGTTGCCAGAAAACCCAAAGTGAATGCTTGCTGGTGAATTCCACTTCTGGTATCGTTTAAAGCCAGATCAGTGGTAGGTTTTAGGAAGCACTAGCAGTTGAGTAAGACTAATGTCAGTTATCAGAGCAGGAGGTGAGTGTTTCCAGGTTAGATAACGATCTTTAATGTGAAGTCGGACATCTGAATTTTAGCTAGCCACATTTGAAAATGCTTTCTTATTATCTACATCATTTATCAGCATCTAAAGGTAATTGCTTGTTTTGCCAGTGTAATGTGAGGGTTTATGAGACCTGTTTTGCAGAAGTCAGGTGGAAGGTGTGTTTGAGAGCACAACCGTGGTGATGTTTGTCCTACATAGGAGCCAAACTCTCTTTTGGCCAACGGGGACAACTGGCTGTGAGATGTGAGACTGTGCTGGTGATTGATCTATCTACGAGCTCAGGTTTATCAAGACAGTCAGGAGACTTAAAAATGCGAAGGAGCTTTTTCCCCACTTCTGTTTGTTTGGTTTTTTTAATTAAAAAAAATCTTTTATGTTGTTAACCTGAGGTTTTATGTTGGAAAATAATGGACTTTGCGAGATGCTTGTGTTCAGAGCAGTAAAGAAGCTGGCAAAGTTGAAAATGCATCTAATGTTGAGCTAAAAGTGCTTTTTACCTAGAATCAACGCTGCTGAGTGAGGAATACCTGTTCTGGTTATTAGCTTTTACACACTAGTGAAATTCATATAAAATACTATTTTTTTTAAAAAAACCTAATTCTCTTCTCATGTTAGAGTTATATTAAAGAGATAAAGCAGAGTGTAGAGATTTCTCAGCTTCTTCCAGGCAGGAAAGAGAACAAATGCCTGCAATGAAAAATTATTATTGTCCTTCTGTCATAATCCACCTGAATCCACAGAAACCAGAGCTCTGACCTTCCAAGTCTACCTGGGGACACCGACCTGTCTGAAATCTGAAGCCCTGAGGTTATGGACTCATGCAGACATCATCACCAACTGCAAAATTCAGTTTTCTAGTATGCACTTTTTTGGCAGAAATAAAGCTGATGAAGACTTCTTTTTAAAACTTCTCCACTTGAGGGAGTTCTTTTTCTTCTCTTCATGAGGTCACCAGCTTGATGGAAGGCATTTTTACTGTGGTTTTGAAGGCTACTTATGGTTTTCTGACATCCTTTTGAGTGCAGGACCTAAATGGAATCCGGTCTGAACGAGAGCACGAGCTCTGAAGAGTCAATATCACAACAACAGCCAATTTTTGATAGACCCAGCAGTGTACCCTGAACACAAACCCAACTGTCTCAGTCATTCCTGCAATTCAGAATTATCCTGAAAGGCAGCTGGGGAGGATCTTTGGTTGCATTCATGAGCCCAAGAGGGCTCAAGAAGCAAAAAGGTGTCAGGAAAGTCTGATTGCTTTCTGTCCTTTGAGATATTTAGTAAGAAAATTAATGCTATTTTTCTAAATTTCTATTCTGCATTATAACACCAACTTCTGTAATATTCTAAACTCTTCTGTGCAGAGCTTTTTGAGAAAAAAAATTGCTTTCAGGCTTACACATTTAAACAAATTTTTCTTTCCTGACATGTTTGCAGCAGGGAACAACACTTCACAGGCCAGGGGAGGAACTGAACCCTCTGTAGCTCGTGCATTTTGGCATTCTCTGATTCTGGGGCTCAATACACAAAAATCAAACTGCAAAGCAGTGATTTCTCCTTGTGAACAGTGATTCTGTGTGTTCAGTCAGTACCCAGGGTGCAGGTGCTGAGGCTAGAGCCATCTCAGCATACTTCTGAGCTTTGCCTCCTTGTCTTCCAAGGTAGTTACAAACCTGGGACTTCTCTTTCTGGGGAGCATTGTACACAGAACTAGTAAAAATAATTTGGTTTGTGACCACTGCTTAAAGCAGATTGAGTGATCTCACATCTCTTCTGGAGCAGCTGGGTGTGATGGATCCAGGTGGTGATGGTTTGCCAGAGCTTTGGAAGTCATTGTTTTAAGGGAAAGCTCTCTCAGGGAATCTTCACATCTTAATTCATGGCTAGTTTCTCTGCAAGAGGATAAAACACAGCTGGAATGTTATTGTACACTACTTTTTTCAGGTCTAAGATGAGTAGGGGCAAGTTTTATAAGGTTGTTACTCACCCTGAAGAGAAATATGGGAGAAACACAGGCACAGAGTGATTTATGCGATGTGATTCTGAGGGTCCCTGCAAGTTGGTTGCATGTGTACACTCAGAAGTTGCTTTGGGCTGCATATATAATATGTTTAGGCTTAATTTGGTGTTTGTGTTTTGGTTTTTTTTCAGATTCCTTTTGCAGAGGCCAGTAAGGACTCGATGACATGAATCCAGATATTGCCAGGTATGGTGTAGCAGGTGGGCATGTGGGGCTCAGGGGAGGCATTTGCAGCTGTACAGTGATCAGCTTGAGCTGGGTTTCTGCAGAGAGAAGTAACACCTTGGCCTGCCCCAAGCCTCTTGTGCTTTCCTCTGGTACCTTGCATTGAACCTGCACAAATGATTTTGGAGCCAGGAAGGGAATTGCACTGAGGAACTGGTGTGGGGTAAAATCAACCCCCAGTAAAACCAAAAAAAATTAAGTTTTGACCCAAAGCTTTTTTTCAGCCTGGTTCTCTGTGAAGCCTCATAAATTCCTGTACTGAGTACAGGGAGGTGGTGGCAGTGAGGTGGGAGTGCTGGTCAGGAACGGGTGGAGGCCAGGTCTGCTCTTTGATGGTGGTGTTGGTTTACACTGGTGCTAAGTTACAAGGAACCTCTCTCAGCAGGGAAATCTTTTCAGGCTGGAAGGAGCAGCAGTTTCATTTTAAGGATCTCTCCACCCACTGATATAATCTTAAAGGAAACACATCTGTTTCTTCCCTGGCTGTGATTGCCTGTGCTCTAGTCTTTGGCTTTGTTCAGGTGAAAGCAAACTTAAAAGAAATGAAATTATAGAGTCTCAAAGGACTGACATCCACAAGTGCAAACAAATTGTCTTGATTTTCTGTACTAACATGTGCCTGTTCTCAGAAATGCTGATGTCTGTATCTCACAGCACTGTCTGGAAAATCACTTTTTTAAAAAATGTTGGACTCTGGATGCATCCAAACATTGGTGTGACTGAACAAGTACACACTAAAATCCAGTTTAAAGAGAGGAGTGCAGTTTTGAACTGACTCTACTTTAGCTGTCAATTTAGAGCCTGGTGTTAAGAACAAAAGTGTAATAAGATTTCCAGGGTCAGGGCTGCTTGTTGTGCTCTGTTTTCTCCCCTGCTTGTATTTCTAATGTCTGTACCAGATTTCTTCCCTGTGGGAGAAAACCCAGTGCTGTCACTTAAAGGGAAAGGGGAAGCCAAGCATCTTTATCTGATACAATAACTTCCTTAAAAATATATTGCTCTTTAGAAAGCCAAAATCATGTAGTTATTTCCTACTAGTAGAATTAATTATCCTCTTTCCAGTTAATAGAGTAATTGAACACTTCAATGGAATATGTCACAGGTTTAGAATTTATACCATCATTTTCACTGCAGTGCAGCACCCTGCAGGTTGTGTTGTAAAGGTTCCAGCTAACGGTCTCTAGACCTGGAGTGCCCCTGGTAACGAGGTGTGGGGGAAACTCTGCCGGGAGCGGGGGCACTGCATCCTTGCTCAGCAGAGAGGGACCTGGGGGTGTTGGGCAACAGCAGCTGAACATGAGCCAGCAGAGAGCCCAGGTGGCCAACAAGGCCAAGAGCATCCTGGCTGGATCAGCACCAGTGTGGCCAGTAGGACCAGGGCAGTGATCATCCCCCTGCACTGGGCACTGGTGAGGCCGCAGCTCGAGTGCTGGGTTCAGTGTTGGGCCCCTGAGTCCAAGAAGGACCTGGAGGTGCTGGAGCGTGTCCAGAGAAGGGAACGGAGCTGGGGAAGGGTCTGGAGCACAAGTGTGCTGAGTTCCCGGCTGAGGGAACTGGGGGTGCTGAGCCTGGAGAAAAGGAGGCTGAGGGGAGACCTTCTGGCTCTGTCCAAGTCCCTGACAGGAGGGTGCAGAGAGGTGGGGGTGGGTCTGTTCAACCCAGGACCAAGGGACAGGACAAGAGGAAATGGGCTCCAGTTGTGGCCAGGGCAGTTGAGATTGGATGTGAGGAAGAATTTCTTTGCTGAAAGGGTTCTGAGGCATTGGAAGGGGTTGCCCAGGGCAGTGGTGGAGTCCCCATCCCTGGAGGGATTGAAGAGTCGTGCAGACACAGTGCTGAGGGACATGGGTCACTGGGGACTGGTCAGTGTGAGGTTGATGATTTGGCTCGATGATCTGAAAGGTCTTTCCAGTCGAGTCAATTCTGTGATTCCCTATAAAGCCCCAGCATGCACAGTGCAGGTTCTTGTTTTGTTATGTCAAGGAGATCAGTTCCAGGGGCCTTACTCTGCCCAGACTGATGTCTGGTGCAAAGCTACCACAGAGGGCTGAGGTGTGCAAAGTGTTGCTCTCCACCATTTCCATCCTTGCCATCAGAGGAGTCAGACAGAACTACTCTCCCTGGTGCTGCTGTGCACTCATGCTGTGACACAGTGGTGGTCCTGGGCTCCCACACTGACCTCACTGCAGGCTGTTTTCCCCAGATTGCTGAAATACATTGCAAGTCCTTGTTCCATGTCACTGACCGCCCTCCTCTCAAATCAAGTCTCATTTTCCTGTGGGTTTCTGTCGATGCAGGTATTAACCTTGAGCATACCTGCATTGAAGGTTTCATATTTAATTCCACTGGCATTCCATGACTGGTTCTTCTTAAGGAGAGAGAAATCAAATGTCATCATTTTCCCAGTGTTGAAAATCCACTGCAGGCTGTTGGTTCTGCTGGGGGCAGTTTTTTGTGGTGTACTCATGTTCACTGAGGAGCACACCTCAGCGTGTTTGTCCATAATTACACAGCAGTGTCGTGTGCTCCCCACTCCTTTGTCCAAGATGCTTCAGTTTTAATTAATTCAAGAGTAGCATTCATTTGGAAAATAAGGAGATACACTCAAAGAGGAGCAATTCCATTAACTTCCAAGACTGATTCAGCTTTTACCCAAATTGGTTTTGATAACAACTAGTTTCTTTGGTTTAAAAGTCAATTACAAAAATCAAGAAATTCTTCAAATATTTTGCTTTGTGAGGTTGTTGCACAAATGGCCACAGGTTGGGTATGGCATCTGCCTTCCACCCCAATGAGTGCCAAGGCTTTGAACCAAAATAGATAAGGCAAAAAAATATATATATCTTGAAAGAGGTAAACTACAGGCTGTGTTTGGGTTATTTTTTGGTAATAAGCAGTGTTATTTTCACCCCTGGGGTACTATCAGCACTTTTGGGGCAGCTGCTTCCTTATTGTTCATCTGTTTCTTCATACCTGGGTGAAAGCCTCCTTCCTTCTGGAGGATTGGAAAGCTGTTGTGTCAGAGTTTGTGTTTAATGTTCTCAAAGAAAAGATCAGAGAAATTTTTCTGTTTAGAGATGATGCTGTAGCAAAAGCATGAAGGCAGAAATCCCAAAATAATAATTTCTACGTGATTTGCCTTGTAAAGTTCTTTGTGTTGAGTTGAAGCAAGGAGAAAGTGACCCTTCATATCTGTATTTTTAAAATAAACCCTGAGCTCAGCCGGCGTGGGTCAGGGCTGCTGAGCCAGAGGTGCTGACTTTGTGCCAGGGGATCCATGTGGCTGTGACTGTCACTCTGGCCTGTGCTCAGCGCTGGCGTGGTCCCCTGCAGCTGGTGAGGGCCTGATTGTCTCAGCTCAGGCAGGACAGGGCAGGAGCCTGCGGTGAAGGTCCATTAATGTCGGTGTTGTAGAGAGATGGGCCCATGTGTGGAATAAATGCGGTGTTGGAGTTACCTGTCACAGTCCCCTCGTGCCTGCAGGGTGACGCTGGGGCTCCTCATAACCAGAGCAGGAGGTGGAATCTGCAGCTCAAGGAGTGACCCTGTCCATAAGGATGTGGTGGGTTGGCCCTGGCTGGACACCCAGTGCCCACCAAAGCCGCTTGGTCACTCCCCTCCCCAGCTGGACAGGAGAGAGCAAATATAACGGAGGCTCATGGGTCCAGATCAGGGCAGAGGGGGTCACTGGCCACTCGCTGCCGTGGGCAGCACAGACTCGACTTGAAGAAAACAGATTTAATTTATTACCAATCAGATCAGAGGAGGATAATGAGAAATAAAACCCAAACCTCTGTCTCCTCCTCCTGAGCAGCACTAGGGGATGGGGAGTGGGGGTTGGGGTCAGTTCATCACACATTATTTCTGCAGCTCCTTCCTCCTCAGGGGGAGGACTCCTCACCCTCTTCCCCCACACCAGCATGGGGTCCCTCTCAGGGGAGACAGTCCTCCACCAACTTCTCCAGTCTGAGTCCTTCCCCCAGGGACTACAGTTCTTAATGAACTGCTCCAGCCTGGGTCCATTCCATGGGGTGCAGTCCTTCAAGAATGGATTGATCCAGCACAGGTCCCCCATTGGGGTCACAGGTCCTGCCAGGGAACTATTCCAGCCTGGGCTCCTCTCTCCACGGGCCACAGGTCCCAACAGGAACCTGCTCCACCGCAGGCTTCCCACGGGGTCACAGCCTCCTTCGGCATCCACCTGCTCCGGTGTGGGGTCCTGCATGGGCTGCAGGGGGACATCTGCCCCACCATGGACCCCCATGGGCTGCAGGGGGACATCTGCTCCACCAGGGACCTCCATGGGCTGCAGGGGGACATCTGCCCCACCATGGACCCCCATGGGCTGCAGGGGGACATCTGCTCCACCAGGGACCTCCATGGGCTGCAGGGGGACATCTGCCCCACCATGGACCCCCATGGGCTGCAGGGGGACATCTGCCCCACCATGGACCCCCATGGGCTGCAGGGGGACATTTGCTCCACCATGGACCTCCATGGGCTGCAGGGGGACATCTGCTCCACCAGGGACCTCCATGGGCTGCAGGGGGACATCTGCCCCACCATGGACCCCCAGGGGCTGCAGGGGGACATCTGCCCCACCATGGACCTCCAGGGGCTGCAGGGGGGCAGCTGCCTCACCATGGTCTTCACCACAGGCTGCAGGGGAATCCCTGCTCCGGCGCCTGGAGCACCTCCTCCTTCTTCCCTGACCTTGGTGTCTGCAGGGTTGTATCTCACATCTTCTCACTCATCTCTCCAGCTGCCAAATGCTCTGGTTTGGGGTTTTTTTTCCCTCTTCCCTTTCTTAATTCTGTTATCACGGAGATGTTACCACTGTTACTGACTTGGCCTTGGCCAGCAGTGGGTCCATCCTGGAGCCGACTGGCATTGGCTCTGTCAAACACAGGGGAAGCTTCTGGCAGCTTCTCACAGAAGCCACTTCTGTGCCCCCAAGCTACCAAAACCTGGCCATGCAAACCCAATACAAAGGAGAAGACCAAAAAGATCTCCTGGGCTGTGGAGACCACCTGAAGCCATCTGAGACAAACTTTGTTCACCCAGATCGCTCATTAAAACAGTTCCCTTGTGCGTCCAGTGCAGAAACCATCCGAGATGGCTGGGTAAAGACCTCGGTGCGACTGCAGCTCCAGCATCAGGGCAAATAATATCCTGTGCCTTGGTGATTTGTTTATGTAATGGGTAAATCCTCCTCTCAGTTGGAGACAAGCTCTGTTGACGTTGGATACTACTGCAGCAGAGAACAGAGGACAGGGCCTGTTGAAAGAGCCTGAGTTTTACATCCTGCTTTATATCCATATTACAGGGCTTTTCAGTTATCTATGCTAATCAGGAATCATTCATATTCACCATTTTTTTCAAATAACCACCATCACATGACAGCTTGCATTACTCATTAAGCAGTAATGATTGTGAAAAGTGAGTCACAATTCTTTTAATCTTGGAGAAAGGGAAATCTTTCTATCAGTTGCTGTTTCTTGCTCACTGTTTTTAATGTACTTTGCTTTTGTTGTAATGCTGGGAATGTAGATGTTATTCTCAGATAAGGTTTTAAGAGTTTTGTGTTTTGAAATGAAAAATAATGAAAACACACAGTAGTTTCAGAGGTATAAGAGTATTGTTTTTAAAAAATCTTAAATTTTAGACAAATTAAATGTCTTTTTTTTTCCCTCTAATGCTTTGGAGCAGTCTGGGGAGTTTGTGGGAACAAATACCTGGGAAACTGATGGAACTGTTGATACTGAAATTCAAAGCCAGCACATGCAAAGTAATTAAAGCCTGTGTGTTTCTTGCGTGAGGGAGGAGAAGGAGGCTGTGTGAAAAGCCAGGCTCTGCATCCTGTGGGCAGGTTGTAATAACGTAGGAAGCCTCCCTCAACATCATGCAAACAAATCATCCCGACTGGTAGATAAATGCTTTCCTGATCTGCATCGGCATTCGAGGTGATCCAGCTCCACTTTGGTGTTTTCTCTTGGCCAGGTCGGTGGTAGTCACACACGTCTGTGCGTTTGTCCCCCTTGTTTGTCACAACCGATTCTCTCACTGTGACCCAAGATGAGCAGTTCAGAAGTTCAGTGCTTCACTCAACTAAACCCTCACAGTTAATGGTGTGGTGAGTTCGAAAGCATGTCTCTGGGGACGTGGCCCATTTCGGGGAGAGAGAAGCACAACTGGCACCGTGCGCTGGCAGCACAGAGCCAATAACCGTGTCCTGGGCTGCACCCAGAGCAGCGTGGGCAGCAGGGCCAGGGAGGGGATTCTGCCCCTCTGCTCCGCTCTCCTGAGACCCCCCCTGCAGTGCTGCCTCCAGTGCTGGGGCCACCAACAGCACAAGGACATGGAGCTACTGGAGCCAGTGCAGAGGAGGCCACCAGGATGATGCCAGGGCTGGAGCAGCTCTCTTCTGAGGATGGGCTGAGAGAGAAGGCAAGGTCTCACTCGTGCCTGACTCTTGCTCTGTTTGGTACTGATGAGTTCTGAGAGAGGCTTGATGAGCAGTTCCGGCAGAAGTCAGCTCCCTCTTGATTTGTTTGTGCAATCTTCCAACCTAAATTCTTAGCCAGCTGTGGCCTGAGGCCAATAACTTGGTTTTCTTCCTCAGTTCTGTCAAGTGATGTCAGCCAGTGACTGCTGTGTCTAGAGCGAGGCTGGAGGAAGTAGCAGATGGTAGAGGAGACAATGGAGGAAAAGATCCAAAGAAATTGCTGAGTAGCTCTCTTGGATTCTGTAGGTGCCTCCTTCTTGCATTTTACATTTGTACTCTCTCAAGAAACACAGGTAGGTCTGGGAACACATGTCTTTATGTACTTTGTGGAGATGTAGCTGGTACTTTGGATGCCTCAGTTGCCTTACCTGGACTCTAGTTGTGTCTGATGTTCTCACTAAGTGTAGTGTAGTCTGGAGTTTTTACACAGTGGTGGTGGAACGTGGTGTTCTTGTGCCTTACCAAACAGTCAGCATGCAGGCTCCAGTGGCTTTTTTTTGTTGTTGAAATTGTTTTTGTTTGTAGAGTTAGTGTTCAGTAGCAGAATACTGATTGTTCCCAAGTGTCAGGACACTGAGGTTTGTGTACCTCACCCTGCCCTGGGAGTAATAAAGGAATGTTACTTCATTTGATAGCACAGCCATGGGGTACGTGTGTGCCAGACAGAGCCTGCAGAGGTGCTCAGCTTTTGTCTCTGCTGCTTTCTACACTGGTAACTTAACACAGCACTTCTTATTTTTGAGACTGGTTTGACAATGGATGCTGCAGTTCCACCCAGGTTTCTTCAGCCTTAGCAGGTAAGTGTCTCCAGGTTCCTGGAGGAGGCACGTGGCAGAAACAGCCATGGTATTTCAAAATGTGCAGGTAAGTTCTTGGGTTTCTCTTAAATTTCAGGAGGCTAGGTTTTGGCTTGTTCAGGGATCCTGATCCCATGGGAGACTGTCCTGGCAGGCAAAGAGGCCTAGCAGCTGGCTGAGCTTCCAGGACAGCCTTCTCCACACACAATTATAGTCCATCTAACACACAAGAGGGCAAACAAAAATGGTAGGAGGCCAACAGGGATGAGCACAGAGCTGCTGCTTCAGCTCAAGAGCAGAATGGCAGTATCAGGAAGGGGGATGGGGGGTGGATGACCAGGAGGAATATAAAAGTGTTGACAGAGCGTACAAGAATGGAGCTAGGAAAGCCACAGCTCAGCTGGAGTGAGGGGTGTGAAGGACAACCAGAAAGGCTTCTGTAAGTGCATTGGCAGCAAGAGGAAGGCTAAGAAAAATTTGTGCCCACTGCTGTGATGCCTCCTGACCAAAGTCATGGTGAAGCCAGAGGTCATGGTTTTTTGGCCATGTTTTTAACTGGTTCAACCAGTACTTGTTTTTTACTGAGTAAAATCAATGAGTTGTACTCATCCCCCTCAGCGAGGGCTGATGAGTGAGGAGAGCTGTCTGATTTGCATCCTGACGTGGAGCAGTGACATCAGCCTGGAACCCTGCACTGTGGGTCACACCTGGCAGTGTGCTCAGGAGCCAGACACTGGGAGCAGCCTGGCCACCAAGGAGCTGGCAGGTGGAGCACAAGGTATGGAAGTTAGTGAGTGATTTATGCTGGGTATGGAAGATGTTCATGGGAGATCTGGGTCAGCAAGGTTCTCTGCTTGCTGGGTTTGTATTTGCAGCTTGTGACATTTGGGCATTTAATGCTTTTTCTGGGACAGAGGTCTCCCAAAGAGGGTGTATGTTGTATTTCTTCCCTTTGACCAGAGCAGTGCATGGCTAGCCTGCACCAGAGTGTGAGACAGGGTTAACGTTGGTGAGAAGCTGGAGAGTCCAGGAACCAAGGCAGAGCAGCTCAGCTCTCCCAGTGGGCTGACAAGAGATGTTTTCTTAGGGGGTTGTGAAGACAAATTTTGCCTTTCTGCTGTTAATGTTGAGAGTGAAGAGTCAAGCTTCTGTTGGACTAGTAGTGAAAGTGAATAAATAGCAAAAAGTTCCTTGAAAAAGGTTAAGAATTGCAAAGTTAATTTATTCTTGGGTGGGCAGCAGACATGAAATAATTTGATAGGAAATGTCAGCTGGTAGGTGTAAGTGAGGAGGACATCTGAAAGCCAGGAAGGTGAGGATAGCAGGTCACTGGTGGAGGAACAAGGCTGCACAAATAATTTCAAATTTTCAGCCAACTTCCAAGGAAGGGGATGTGGAGAACAAAGTCTGGGTGAGGAGAGTGAGCCTGGAGGGCAGTGTTGATGGTTGCAGTGGGAAGGAGATTCTGGTTTTGTTTCTTTCACTGCTAGTCAGAGTTGGAAAACCAGTCTTATTTCATGTGAAAACAAAGGGGAGATTCTGGCAGGAGTTGTGGTTTTAGGGAAGAGACAAGGGCATTCCGGATGAGAAGAGAAGGAGATGAGGAAGCTGGGGAAGAGAGGAGAAATAAAGCAGAGTTATCTGCAGGTGAAAAGAGATTGGTACCAGAATGTGAGTGGGGATTCTGCATCAGTTGTGGCCAAAATAAGCAAGTTTGTAATATTCTCCAAAAGAAGTTCAAAGAAATGGAGGTGTGGAGAGGGGTGGGCTCTGTAGGGAAGTTACTCTGACAAAGAGGGAGGAGGAGGAGGAGTGTGCCAAGGGAGGGCAGGTCGTGAGTGGTTCATGGACTGGAACTATAAGGAAAGATTTTGATGTTTGTTTTGGGTTTTTTGCCATGGGAGGACATTCCTAGAAAGGAGTTTTTCTGAATTGATAAATTTCAGGTGAGTCCTGAGTCAGGTTAAATTCACATGATGATAAGAAAAGCCTTAAAATGATGAAGAACCAGCAGAGGAATAGGGAAAGCAAGGGATCTCAGGCCAAGGAAATGTTGTTAGGGATAAAGTGATATCAGAAGCAGGTATGAACCCAGGGGAGCCAACAGGGTGAGGAGGTGGAAATGAACAGGTCAAAGCTGAAAGGAAATTTGAAAGGTTGATGTATTCCCTCCAGACAGGAGACTGGAACTGGCTAATCTCTGTGCCAGCATGCTGAAAATAATGGTAAATGTAGTTAAGAATTTTGGAGGAAAGCTTTTTTAATCTATAAATTTTACCAAATCTTTAGTGACAATACTTTACATAGGTTAGCTAAAATGTAGAAAAATATTTTTTTAAAATACATGAAGAAAAAAATTATCTCAGCAGCTCTAATCCCAGTATTGTGATCTTTAGTGTGGAGTTTTTACCAAAAAAAAAGGGGGGGGGGGACAAAAAACCCTGGAGACTGAGATTAAGAGATTAAATAAAATACATGTTTTCAAAACACAGCCCATGTCATGTTAATCTGAGCTTTCTTTGTTAAATGTATTTATTTCTGCATAAGAGAGGTGCAGTAAACCTCATGGCTGAACTGTAACTTCTCTTGGGTAGCTGTAACAGGTAGTTTTAATTAAAGTGGAAGACATGAGGATTCTGAGTTGTGTCAAACAGGTAAGAAATTGCCTAGAAGAGCTATCAGGAGAGAGTTTACCCATGGAACTCTTGGATAGTTGATTTCTTAGTTAAAGGTTCAAATGCATCATAATGCAGTGTTAGTCCAGGAAGGGTGGGCTGGGGTAGGACTGGAATACAATGGCTCTTCCAAGTTGAAATAGCAGAGATCCTTTATAACTAGGCAGAGGATTCTGTATCTTGACCTCAGCTGCTTCTCAGACAGCCAGGACGAGCCTCTCCAGCACATCAAGATTTAAAAGGCTTTTTTTTTTGTTTTAATTATTTCAGCCACAGCCCCATGGAAAATATAAAGCAACTTGAATTGAGGAGCCAGGTAACTGCATCCCTGTGGTGGTGTGATTCCACATGAACTGATGATTTCCCCTGGGGCTCTCTGGTACAATTAAATCCTGGGAAAACTTGCTAAACCAGGAAGCTTCTGCAGGAATACCTGTGCTGGCTCTGGCAGCAGTGTCTGCAGCAGTGTCCTTAGCATGATGCTGCACTTAGGCTCATAAGACTTGGCAGCACTAAATGGCTTGGCACAGAGCCCCTTCAGGGATGTTTGTACCTGAGATATTGTCCACCCACAAACCTGGGTAATCCAGCTGCAGACAATGGATCATCTCTGCTGTAATAAAGAGCTGGAAGGTCTTTGTAGCCAGAGTAAGAGGAATGAAGTGACCTTGAATAGCACAATGTGCTGAGTTGTGTATTTGGGGACTAACAAAAATGATGGGAGGGCTGGAGCAGCTCTGCTGTGAGGACAGGCTGAGAGGGTTGGGGGTGTTCAGCCTGGAGAGGAGAAGGCTCCAGGGAGACCACATTGCACCTTTCAGTACTTGAAGGGGCCTCTGAGGATTCTCAGACTCTTTGGCAGGGCCTGGAGCGATAGGACAAGGGGTGATGGTTTTAAACTAAAAGAGGGAGATTTAGACTTAGATATAAGGAAGAAATGTTTTACACTGAGGGTGGTGAGACCCTGGCCCAGGTTGCCCTGAGAGGTGGTGGAAGCCCCATCCCTGGAAACATTCAAGGTCAGGCTGGACGGGGCTCTGAGCAACCTGATCTGGTTGAAGATGTCCCTGCTCACTGCAGGGGGTTGGACCAGGTGGCCTTGAAAGGTCCCTTCAACCCAAACCATCCCATGATTCTGTGATTCCAACAGCAGAAATTTGTATTAAAAAATGCAGATGTGAATGTTGGACACTCAGAAATCCTGGTCACAGAGGAATGTGCAAAGAAAGGGTTTCCATTTCTCTGTCTATAGGTAATTATATTGGCTATATATAATACAGAGAGGGTTAGAAACAGTGAACTTGTTTAGCCCAGGCAATGAAGGATGAGAGGAAAGTATTCTATAAACAGCAAGAACAACTTTGTGGTGAAACCTAGTGTTAATGCAAAACCAAATGGCATTAAAATTGTTTATTGTGGTTATTTTGTACCCACCAGAGGGTTTAGGAACAGCTTTCTACTATGAGCAATTGATGCAAAAACATCAAGACACCTCTAATACAGCTTGGTGCCCTTATTAAAGGGAATATTGTTGTCTGTCATCACAAAAAGCTGGAAGTGACCCAGTGAAATCTTGGCTATTCCTCAAATTAACAGCTTCCTGAAATGGAGAGGAGGAGGAAGCCACTTAGTGAGTTGTGTGTTGGCATTTGAAAAGAAATTGGAAGTTCTGTGCTACTGGGTTCAGAATTCCTACAGCAAAGACCAAAATTGCCATCACATCAGTGTTACCAGGATCTGCTGTGCTAAGGCTGAGGCAGTGGGAGGAGGGCTGGGGGAAGGAATATTTGTTAGTCAAAAAGCAAATTAAAAACTCCAGCAAAAAAACCAAAAAGCTTTTTTTTTTAAAAAAAAATGTATCTTTTTCTTGGTTTAAAAGCAAATGAGAAACTCCAGTGTCATCTTCTCTTTGATTATGGATCTTTATATTATCTTAACAGTGTGAGCAGTGAGCAGTGGCTCATCCGATGGTGTCTGGCGTGACGCCGTGGCTGGAAGCTGCGGGGTGGACACCTGCCCCTGGTCATCTTCAGAGTGAGAGCGTGGTTACCCAGTCCTTTACAAACACTCCTAAGTCTTTTCTCTCTCTGTTTCTCTTCTACCCTTATCTCCTACATTCACATATGTAAATTTACATATTTTGTACCTACATATTAAAGTTTGCCTTGGGAATAGCAGTGAAGCAGCAGCAGAACTCTTTGAAGATGTAAGCAACAGTTGGTTTTTCTGGGGAAACCTTCTTCACCATTTTACCTGTGAGGTGAGGACTAACCTGTCTAGCTAGGTGCTGTGCTTCTTCTCAAACAGTTCTGCTTTTAAAGTGAAAATGTGTATGAGTGTGTGTCTAAGGGGTTGGAGTAGTGGTGTTCCTGATCTCTGGCTCAGGAGCCCTGCAGTGCTGCTCTCTGTTCCTGGCCAGTTCCTGCTGGCCAGCCCAGCAGTTCCTGCTCTCCTTGGGGCAGCTCAGTGCAGCTTGGCAGCAGAGACCTTTGTAACTCTGAGGATTCAGGGAAAACCACCGAGTTGGTTGGGGTTTTTTTGTTTGTTTTTTTTTTAAATAATCAGGAAAGGCAAATTTTAATGAAGTGGACAGGGCTGCACAGTCTCCAGTTGTTTCAAGACCATCTACCTATGTCAGCTTAAAGGAGCTTTGTTGATCATATATTGGGTGCCTGCTCTTGTCACTGCTCTTGGGAAGTGCTGAAGCCTTGTCCTCCCTTGTCCCCATGGCATAGCTGTGACCCTTCTCTGTTCATCCTCACACTCATATTCCATGACAAACTTTACACTTTTCTCCCAGTGTTTACTATTTTCCTCCCTGTTTGTGAAATCCTGATGCTGCTCTGTTCAGTGTCAGGGGTGGGAGGGTGTTTTGCAGTGTTGGTTTTTCCTTTGTTCTTGGTGAATTCTTTGTGTGAGGGACTGTCTCTCTCCTAGATTTGTATTCAGAGCTGGGGGGCATCATCCTGTGTGTCATTACAAAGCTACAACTGTTAAAGCAGGGTGCTCTGTGAGGCACAGAGAACTTCTGAGAAAGAAATGGGCCTGCTCATGCTTTTCTGTGTGTGCTCAAAGGGCATTTTAGACACGCTGTTGTCTTCAGCTTCCCAGCTGCTTTGACTTGGGAACTTGGCCAGTGTCAATTGCAAAAACTGTTGCTTCACTGGACCTTTTTCTATATTTTTGTGATGTGCAAAGATAGCTTCAGAGATAAAGAAATCTTCCAGGAAGGTGATTCTGACTATATATAGTTTGCACATCAAAGTAGATTAGATAATGGCTGTTTACTTCCTTAGCACTTTGAATCCAAGAATATTTCCTCTAAGCAAATCAGAAGACTTCTTTTCTACACTCCCCACAGAGTGCCCTCAGCAGAGTTGGGCTGCTGTCCTCTACCAAGCATGTGCTGCAGCTTTTTGTGTTGCTGCCAGGTAGATAGTTCTGGAGGGAGAATCCTTGGTTGTGTGATGCAAAGCTGGCTGCTGTGGCAGCTTTCCCTGGTGTCCCTGCTGTCCCCACACTGTGGGATCACCCTGTGGCACTGAGGACGTGTCATCTGAAGAGCTGAGGCGGGGAGGAAGTGTAATTTCTCTCTAGAGTTCTCCTAAGTATTCCTCATGTCCTGATGCTTTTCCTGACTAGAGCTGAGATTTTTAACAACTAAGGAAGTTTACCAATGAATTTGAGGTTGGTGTCTGTCATGCCTTGTAAAGCTCTTTGTAATTCAGACACCTCACTTGGGTTATCTGACTTTTCTGAGATGGTGTCCAGTGCCCATCTGAAGTGCACAAGCTGTTCTGGAGAACTCACCACAGTGGCAGTGTGTTGAGTTCAGTGTTGGCTAAGCCTTTCCTCATTTGCTTTGCTCCTACATAGACACCTTCTGCTCTGGAACTGTGGAGTTTTGTGCAGAGAGCTGTGTTCACAGGGTCTAGAGCAGACTCAGGGGCATCCTGAAAACGTGGCCATCAGCACTGGTGTGGCCAGCAGGACCAGGGCAGTGATTGTCCCCCTGCGCTGGGCACTGGTGAGGCCACACCTCGAGTGCTGGGTTCAGAGTTGGGCCCCTGACTCCAAGAAGGACCTGGAGGTGCTGGAGCGTGTCCAGAGAAGGGAACGGAGCTGGGGAAGGGTCTGGAGCACAAGTGTGCTGAGTTCCCGGCTGAGGGAACTGGGGGTGCTGAGCCTGGAGAAAAGGAGGCTGAGGGGAGACCTTCTGGCTCTGTCCAAGTCCCTGCAAGGAGGGTGCAGAGAGGTGGGGGTGGGTCTGTTCAACCAAGGACCAAGGGACAGGACAGGAGGAAATGGGCTCCAGTTGTGCCCAGGGCAGTTGAGATGGGATGTGAGGAAGAATTTCTTTGCTGAAAGGGTTCTGAGGCATTGGAAGGGGTTGCCCAGGGCAGTGGTGGAGTCCCCATCCCTGGAGGTGTTCAGAAGATGTGTAGACATGGCACTTCAGGACATGGTTTAGTGGGCATGGTGGTGTTGGGTTGACAGTTGGACTTGATGATCTTAGAGGTCTTTTCCAGCCTTAATGATGCTATGAATGGTTCACCAGTGCTCTGAGGTTCAGCACAGTAGCCAGCCTGTCCCCTGGGCTTATGTCTGTGTCACCCAAGTGGAGCTACAGGGGTTGATAGCATGGTTATTGAGTAGGCTGAAAAGCTTTCTCCAGCAGGTCTCTATGTGTGCTTCAGCTAGCCTGTCTCTTTTTAAAGCACAACGAGCCCTGCCACCACTCTGCCATGGTCCTGGCTTTGGGTGCCTTCACTTGAAGCACCAAAGGCTTCAGTGAAGGGAAAGTGAACCGGTGCTACAGGATCCTGCAGCCCTGCCAGAGGAGAAGGGGACAGAGAGGGGGTAGGAGATGTTCCCACCTTACAACAGCCTTGATGGGGGAAGTGAGGTTGTTCTCTAGGCCCCAGAGAGTTGTAGGGACTCGAGATTTGTCAGGCAATGTAAAAACTGTTGTGTCTGGATTGTCAGGCTCTTAAAACAACATTCAAAGAGTCTAAAAACCCTGTTTATCTTCATTTAGTGTGCCAGTGATTTCTGTCCAGACACTGCACTGGAAGGAGAGGTGGCAGAAGGAATGGACCAGCATGGAAGTGGCAGCAAAACCACCGTTTCCAGAGTCCCAGAAGCTGCACCAGAAGGAAAATAGTGTGATTCTTGTCAAACTGAAAGCTGGTGGGAGACCTGGGTGTTCTTTCCAGTGCTAGTGAACTTGGATATTAGCCTTACTGCCACTTCTTTTGTTTGCAGTTCTGCAGTATTTCAGGCTCTTGATATTTAGGAGGTTTTTTATGCTGCAGGTTTTGATATCAAAAGCTGAAATCAGGGAATGCAGGGAGGAGGAGAAGAATGTGTTTTTAGTAAGATGATTTTCCTTTTCCTTTGAGGAAAAAGGAAAAGTATTTTCCTGCTTTGTGTATCAAATGGTCAGTTTGCATCGACTTGGTATCCATTACAGCTATATTTGTAATCAGCTTTGTCATCATACTGAATTGGCTGTGCATGCTCCAGGAGAAATGAGAGTCAAATCTGAAGAAACAGAGTCCTGTCCTCACTGTTGTGGTTGGATCAAAAGACACATTGAGATGAACAGTAAAGTCTGAATCTGGGAAGGACAAAATGATTCGGGTGATATCCCTCAGCCTATGCAAAGTTCTGGAACTGGGCACAGCTTCAGTTTAACTAACAAAGAAGCTACCTCTGAATTAAAGATATCTTCAAAATCAAATGGATGATTCATTTTTTATTTGTTAGGCAGTTCTTACAGAAAATGGGCCAGGTTTGGGCCTCAGCTGGGTGAGCTGCTCTGTGATGCTCAGGTCAGACACTTCAATTATGTGCTTTTCCCCTTGGTTTCGTAAGGTGGCATTTCCCATGTGCTGCTCAGGTGACCTCAGTGGGCATCTCCTTCCCATGCTTCCCTTTTCCTTCTTCTGTGCCTACACAGAGTCTGTTTGTTCAGGACTTGGTTGTTGTTACCAGCTGGAAAGAGCAGCCTGTACTGGAGGGCAGCACAGCTCAGATTTGTGTGTGAGGTAGAATTACCTGGCAAGAGCATTTTCATGTTGAATGCTTTGTTGGACCCATTCCACTGTCTTTTATGTTGCTAAGTTCTCTGATCATGTATGTAAATTCCACCTTCAGGCTTGGGCTTTAAAATTACATTAAGAATCCAGTTTACCACTCAGCACAAAAATCCTTACCTGGAAGTACTTTCCTTAATTATTGAAAGCAGAAGACTTCTCTTCTCTCTTCTCTTCTCTTCTCTTCTCTTCTCTTCTCTTCTCTTCTCTTCTCTTCTCTTCTCTTCTCTTCTCTTCTCTTCTCTTCTCTTCTCTTCTCTTCTCTTCTCTTCTCTTCTCTTCTCTTCTCTTCTCTTCTCTTCTCTTCTCTTCTCTTCTCTTCTCTTCTCTTCTCTTCTCTTCTCTTCTCTTCTCTTCTCTTCTCTTCTCTTCTCTTCTCTTCTCTTCTCTTCTTTTTCCTTCTCTCTCCTCTCTTTTCCTCTCCTCTCTTTTCCTCTCCTCTCTTTTCCTCTCCTCTCTTTTCCTCTCCTCTCTTTTCCTCTCCTCTCTTTTCCTCTCCTCTCTTTTCCTCTCCTCTCTTTTCCTCTCCTCTCTCCTCCTCTCCTCTCTCCTCCTCTCCTCTCTCCTCCTCTCCTCTCTCCTCCTCTCCTCTCTCCTCCTCTCCTCTCTCCTCCTCTCCTCTCTCCTCCTCTCCTCTCTCCTCCTCTCCTCTCTCCTCCTCTCCTCTCTCCTCCTCTCCTCTCTCCTCCTCTCCTCTCTCCTCCTCTCCTCTCTCCTCCTCTCCTCTCTTTTCCTCTCCTCTCTTTTCCTCTCCTCTCTTTTCCTCTCCTCTCTTTTCCTCTCCTCTCTTTTCCTCTCCTCTCTTTTCCTCTCCTCTCTTTTCCTCTCCTCTCTTTTCCTCTCCTCTCTCCTCTCTCCTCTCTCCTCTCTCCTCTCTCCTCTCTCCTCTCTCCTCTCTCCTCTCTCCTCTCTCCTCTCTCCTCTCTCCTCTCTCCTCTCTCCTCTCTCCTCTCTCCTCTCTCCTCTCTCCTCTCTCCTTTTCAGTTGGAGTCTCAGAATATTAATTATAACTCATACACACACACGTGCACACAGTGGAATTGCAATGTGTAAACAGAAACAAATCCACAAAAGATCAAAGACTGAAAAATCAGGATATGTACATACACAAGGAGAGCTGGCAGCCAGCCCCGGAGCAAACCTGCCACATCCTCAAGGTACCAAGCTGGCAATCCTGTCGAAAGTAACTTAGGAACCTGAGAAGCTGAGAACCTAAAACTTCCTGATGCATCTTGCTGAGAAGGACACCAATGTTCTGTTGGATTCTGAGGCTCTTCTCTCCATTTTGGCCTTTTTTGGTGCTGTGCCAGGAGTCTCTGAGCAATCTCTGAGCACCTGATAAAGATCTGCGAGCAGGTTATCAGTTCCCTGCACACTGATGGGTTCCACACCTCCTCTGCTTTCACAGCCAGATGCAACCTCAGCGAGGGTGTAATCCTTCCTCTGCTTGTGCTGACAGGTTTGCTGTGTGCCAGGCTGTCCTCAGTTTGTTCTGGTCTCTCTTCCTTCCAGGATGGCACGTTCTCTGTATGAGTGGCTGTGGCAGCACGAGTTCTGGCTGCCCCCAGGAATCACCTGGGAGGACATGCAAGAGTCTGAAGACATCCACTACCCTCAGCCTCGTGATCTCCTGCTCAGTTTCCCTTTTGCTTTAATCTTGGTTGTCATTCGATGTGCCTTTGAGAGGTAAGTTCCTTTTAGTGCTGTTTGGGGTTTTTCAGGGGTAATACTGGCAGTTTGGGTGCAAAAGCTGGCTTCATTGTCTGGGCTGATGCAGGACTGAAGAGGTCCACAGAAACTCCAACTTCTGAGGTACATTTTTCAGCTTTTTCTTTCCAGCCCTGTATACTGACTGAAGAATTGTGTTGACTATAGAACACAAACCCTACCCTTAAGGCCTGATTATCAGCACTGAACCCAGGTAGGTCCTAGGTGAGGTTTGTCCTTGTGTTTTAGACACAGACACACTCTTGTGGGTTCTGTTGCACGTCACTTGCCGCTTCTGGGTCGAGTGCAGTGTGATCATGTGTACACTACCCAAAGTCAGTTAGGTCTCCTCTGCCTTGGGTAGCAGGGATCCAGGGTATGACACCTGACAGACAAGATGCCTGAGATTGGGCTGAGTTGTCTGACCTCAAATCAGCACCACGCAGCCACATGAACATGCCACTGCTCTGGGCTCAGCAGTGTCATTTCCTTGGCAGTGCCATGTAGAGGAGCTGCTTCCCCTGGGTTGAAGCCTGCTCCAGACCCTTACAGTGCTGGGCTGCCAGAATTTCTCCTCCTCTTCTCCTTCTGCTACCAGACTTCTTTTTGTTGCTGCTTTTTGCAGACCCTGCAATATTATTTCCCAGGGTCAGCACAAGAAGTTACTCTGGCTCTTGAATCTTTCTGGCCACAGTCATTTGCATGGAAAATAGGAGATATGGCAAAGGCCTAGCTAGAGATCCTGATAGAAGAGAGTTCATTGCCTCTGAGTTTCATAAAGGTCCTGAGCTGGTGCTGTTGCTTTATGCAGTTTAGTCAGTAATTAGTGTGCTCTGCAATGCAACATGATTTGCTGGTGGATAATTGAGATTTACCCCAGTTCCAGCCATCATCAAGACTGCAGAGTAAATCCTGTTTCATGATTTTGGAAGTGGTCTTCAAAGTGGTCTTCACTGGATTGAAAAATCCCTATTCCTAGTGGCTAATGGAAGAGGTAATCTTTTGAAATAGTTTATTCAAATCTGCAGTGGTTTCAAACTTAGAGGGAGGGGAAAAAGACAATTGAAATGTTTTTATCATCTTTCTTAAAAAAGTATCTGCAGAAGAAAATGGAATCAGACTTGTGTAGGCTGGAAAGATGATTCTTCTCCAGATTCTCTGTGATACAAGGACAGCTTGGAAAAGTTTATAGAAGTTGAAATGATTCAGAGCTCTTCTTTGATAATGTTTTTAATTAAAAAAAGTTACAGCCAGTATTTTTGCAGAAACACAAATGCATGAATGATTCTTTAAATAATTATTTTATGATGATACAAATTGGAATCCAAATGTCTTCTTTGTAAACAACACAAAGTGTGCATTCCATAAATTCCAGGGATTTTATCCTGTACTTTCCTGGGGACATAGATGTCTCAGTTACCCCCACTGATGTAGAAGCTGAGGTGCTGTGGGTAGCCATTAAAACACCAGTGACTCACATTTCATCCTTGCTGATCTGTGAGACACTTCTGGGTACAGTCATCCTCTAGGCAGGCAGTGACCTGGACACATCTGCAATGAGATCAGCCCCCATGTCCTGCACTGACTGGGACTGTCCAGTTCTAGGCTGCCCAGGACAAGACATGGAGAGAAAGAAGAAGGAGCCAAACTCTTCCCTGTGGTGCCTAGTGACAGGATAAGAGGCAGTGGGCATAAATGGAATTGTGTGATTGTCCATCTGAGCTTAAGAAATGTTTTTTAACTGTGAGGGTGGTCAGACATTGGAACAGGTTCCCCAGAGGGAGAGTGGAGTCTCATCTGTGGAGATGCTCGAAACCCAGCTGGACACAAAGCTCCACAGCCTGCTGTAGCTGGCCCTGCTTGAGCAGCAGAGTTGGGCTGGATGATCTCCAGATGTCCCTTTCAGCATCAGTTCTGTGCTTTTCCCTCTGTCCCTCTCTTCCCTTCCTCCTGCCACACTGCTCCTGGTCAAGCTAAATATCTTCTCTCTCTGCTTTAAGGTACCAGTGGCCAGGTAAAAAGATATTTTTTTTTCTTTCCCATCCAAGTGCTGCTTCAGCTGGGAGAGTTTCCACAGGCCTGGTCCTACTTAGTAATCTTAAAGCTGTTTTGGTTGACAAACTTCATTAAATAAAAGCTTCTTGTCACACCCTTCAAAAAAAAGATAATATCACAAGCTCATTTTATAGACCCAGGAAGCCTGTAATCACACCGCCAGTGTTCTGAGCTGTGTTCTTGTTTGTCCCATCTCTCTGCTGTCATCACAGAATCCCAGCCTGGTTTGGGTGGGAAGGGACCTCAAAGCTCATCCAGTGCCAACCCCCCTGCCAGCAGCAGGGACACCTTCCACTAGACCAGGTTGCTCAAAGCCTCATCCAACCTGGCCGAGAACACTTCCAGGGAGGAGCAGCCACAGCTTCTCTGGCCAACCTGGGCCAGGGTCTCACCACCCTCACACCAAAGAATTTCTTCCTCACATCTCAGCTCCATCTCCCCTCTGCCACTTTCAAGCCATCACCCCTTGTTCTGTCACTCCCTGCCCTTGGCCAAAGTCCCTCCCCAGCCTTCCTGGAGCCCCTTCAGGTACTGGGAGGCCACTGGAAGGTCTCCCTGGAGCCTTCTCTTCTCCAGGCTGAACAGCCCCAACTCTCTCAGCCTGTCCTCACAGCAGAGCTGCTCCAGCCCTGGCATCATCCTCGTGGCCTCCTCTGCACTGGCTCCAGTAGCTCCATGTCCTTGTGCTGTTGGTGGCCCCAGCACTGGAGGCAGCACTGCAGGGGGGGTCTCAGGAGAGCGGAGCAGAGGGGCAGAATCCCCTCCCTGGCCCTGCTGCCCACGCTGCTCTGGGTGCAGCCCAGGACACGGTTATTGGCTCTGTGCTGTCAGCGCACGGTGCCGGCTCATGTTGAGCTTCTCACCCACCAGCACCCCAAGTCCTTCTCCTCAGGGCTGCTCTCCATCCATCCTCCTCCCAGCCTGTGTTTGTGCTTGGGGTTGCCCTGACCCAGGCACAGGACCTTGCACTTGGTCATTTATTTCAGCATGATATTTCTCATTCTCAGTCAGTACCATTTCACATTCAGTTCATCCCCGAGGAGAAAGCCTGCCCTAGAGAGTGGGAGGTGTGGATCAAGTCCTCTGCTGCTCCCTTACCTTGTGTGTGCAGTGGCACTGGCCCTGTTTAAAATAATTTGCACAAGGTTTGAGAACTGGAGACTGACAGGATGTGTGATTTCTCATTCTCCCTGCAGATGGCCTTGACTTTAAAGCTTTGTGCATCTGGTCTGTGGGCCAAAGTGAGTATGTAACTAGGATATGAGTTTGGTTTTGGTGACCTTAGCTTGGCCTCTGGCAGTTTATTCTGCCCTCACCTATTACCTGCAACTGTGCATCAGATGCACTTTTTTTTTCCCTAGATATGCTCAGTGTTCTGGGGGTGCCTGCCCCAGGGTGTCAGAAATGCTGTTGTAATGTCTTCATGTCATTTATCTGTGTCAGAACTCCAGGGAAATACTAAGCTGGAGGAGAAGCCCAGAGGATCTTCTGCAATCCCTCATTCAATAACTGCATCAGCCACTGTGCTTGGCCAATGGTTCCATCTTCTGGGTTTGGAGATTAAACCTGGGCAAGACCCTGCTTCCTCCAGCAGGGATTTTCCTCTCCTTGGCACCTGCTGGCTGAACTGGGAAAAACTGTGACAGTGACATCCTTTTAACAATCAGTTATTCTGTGAATTAGATGGTGGCTGTGGGAAGAGGACATGCAGTAGCTGGGTGGGGCATGGGAGAGCTGAGGAGGTTGTGGGTGCAGTCCTGGGGGAGAAGAAACAGCTCACGCTTTGGTGAAGCAACTCCTCTGTGAGCCAGTTTGCTCTGGGGAAGGTGGGAAAATGGGACATTTATTACTGGAACAACTTGTTAGCACTGCAGTGCTCCTGGGCTCTGCCACAGTGCTGCAGCAGATGCTGGGGGAGGTAGGTAAGGATGTCCTGACAAAAGAGAGGACCTAGAAGCTGAGAACCTCACCCCTTCCCTTGCTGTTTCCAGGTTGTGCTTGTGTGTAGATGTCTGCTGCACCCATAACTTGGAGCCTGATTTCAAGCACCTGTAACAGAACTCTTCCTTGGATGTGTCCCTGCAAGCAGGGATGTCCACTTCTCTTCTAGTTCTTTAATGTTTGAGACCCTTTTCCATACAAATCAACTTCTTGGAGTTTTATATGACTCTGAAGGAATCACAGCCTCTATTGCTGGTTAGAAAATGTGGAAAGTGATGTGCTTTGAGGGGTAGTAAAGCAGAAAGTTGAAAACCAGAATTTACATCCAATTTAATGATCTGATTTTGGTCTTGACCAGTGATTTTTGGATGCTGGGGAACTGAAAGCCAATGTTAGTGAATCTGAATCCTTATAGTTCCCAAATTGCAATAGAGGAGGATTTTAATCAGAAAGGTCTCCTAGGAGGGTTGTGACAGTACGTGAGCCACGTGTTGTACATGAAAAGAAAGGGATACTGCTGATCTGCAGGGAAGACACTCAAACTCAGAACCAGAAGAAAGACAGGAGAAGATGCCCTTTTCAAGTATTTCATTTTGAAATTTGTCTTTCTGAAATCCATTTTGCACAGAAACTTTTGTTGTTGATCAATAATCGAGAAGGATCTGAAAACAGCTTCCTGTCAGGTCCTGTGGGCAGGAGTTTTGTGCAAAGATGTGGGACATGTAGGATTTAATTGAAAACTGGGAACTGATTTGACTCAGTTTGGATGGTAGCACTGTAGTGACTTGAGCTCTTGTATCAAACAATCAGTTTTAACTGGTGTGAAGCATTCTCCTGTAAGCAAGAGAAGGTCAAGACTGGTCCATTCTGCCAGAGGAAAGTGTGAGGCTGAAATAGATTGTGCAGTTCAAAGAATAGAAGTTCTGGTTGCTGCTCTCACTGGTTCTGTGTTTATTAGCACTAGAAGACATTTGCAGAGTGGCACCCTTATAAATTAAAAAAACATTTGTGGTAAAAAAAAAACACCCCCAAGCCCCCGAGAGTTAAATTATTTCTTGTATCTCACACTAACTCTGAAGGGCTCTGCAGAAGAAGTGTAGCCCACTCCTGCAAGGTGGGGGAGTATCAATTTATGCCCCTTCACAATTAATCCATTCTTTGCTGATTACTGAATGAAATGCCTTAGCACCACCTTTCCCCTGTGAAGTGTGGAGTGAGAGCAGCTCACTGATGAAGAGGTGGGCTTGAGGTGAGCATGTGGAGTGGTACATTTTAGTCCTTCTATCTGCCAGACAGCTGATAAACTGCCATGAGGAGACCACCTCTGCACTGAGAGGATGATCTGTCATGTTGAAATCAGTACAAGCATCATCCTCCTAGGGTTGTACTTGGCACAAGCTTTAACTGAAAACTGAGTCAGAGCATGAATCCAACATGTACAAACATCCCTTAGGAGGAATTTCAGCCCTTGATTTCCCAATGATGTTCATAACAGTAGGATTGGCCCCATAATTCATAGTTAAACTCAAAACCTCAGCAACAAAGTAATTGTAACTTTGGTTAATTACCTCCCTGTCTTCATCAACTGCAACTGGCTCGTTTCTCTTATGGTGAGATTTTCTGCCATGACTATAACAAACCAGCAGGAAAGAGAGAATACAGGGATTAAACCAAATTAAGAGCTCAGTCAGGATACTTTAAGTAGTTTGATAAAATACTTGTTGGCAAGTTGCCCTGACACCTGGCAGAAACATTCTCTTTCCTTTTAATGTGGCTGGAAAATTTTAGACTTTTCAGTTCCCAATGTAGACTGATAAGAAACTGCAGTCAGGTTCTTCTTCTTCAACAACAGAGCTTGATTGCATCTTCCTGTTCAGAGGAGCTTGTATTGAATGAGTTATCTTTGAAAGGAAAGCTCAGGCCCACTTCAGGGACTGGCTTAGCTTGAGAACCAAGACCTAGAGCACAGCTTTTCAACAAGCAGTTCACCAAGGCCCTCAGACACGTGGTCTGAATCTTGGGGTTGTCCTGTGTGAGGGCAAGAGTTGGACTCAATGATCCTTGTGGGTCCCTTTCAGCTCACAACAGTCTGTGATTCTCTGAATGTTTTCTCGATTTCAGTGTAGTTACAGGTATCACTGAACTTCTGTGTCATTGCTCTTGGCACAGAACCTGCTGGCCCAGTGTCACTGCTCACCCTTTTGATGTTGAACAGATCATAAAATACAATTGAAACATTTCTTAAGAGCAATCATAGAATAGAATCATAGAACTGTAGTGGTTGGAAAGGACCTTTAAGACCATCAAGTCCAACCATAAAACCAAAACTACCAATTCCACCACTAACCCATGTCCCTGAGCACCTCATCTACCTGTCTGTTAAATCCCACCAGGGAAGGTGACTCCACCACCTCCCTGGGCAGCTTGTGCCAATGTTTGACCACCCTTTTGGTGAACAAGTTTTTCTTCATATCCAATCTAAACCTCCCCTGGGGCAACTTGAGGCCATTTCCTCAATCAGAGCTAAACCCCAAGTTCCCAGTGATGGCTCTGTTCCTCTGGCACCCAGCAGTGTCCAGCTGCAGCAGTGTCAGGGTGCTGCTGGATTCCACTGAAACTACTCAGCACTTACACACAGCTTCTACAATAACCATGTGTTTTGTTGGAAACTAGCTAGCAAGCACACTTACCTCTGGCCCTTCTCTCATGGTAGAAACATATTTTTTTTCATTGGTCTTGGTACATCTTTGAATGTTCCTGTAGTCAGTGATGCCAAAGGAATTTCCCAGAGCTGATGAACAACTGGTATCCAGGGCAGAGGGCTGGCTGGGCAAAAGGAAGATGGAAATCTGTTGTTACATGAGTGAGCAAAATGGGTAACCCTTCTGTGTTTGATGTCTTAATGTAATAGGAGTTACAACATTCCTTAGGTAGGTGGCTTGTTTATAAAATTGCTTTTGATACCTGTTAATTAAATTAAGAAATTAATAAAAGCTACTTCTGGAAGGATGCTTGATCTAGAATAGTCCCTGAGCACATGCGCATATGGAGAGACCACAGGCAACCACATCATCACAGTCATAAATATATCCCATACTGTTCTTAAGTAAAACATCTTTAAACACCTACATAGTGAAGTGGCTTCCACAGCTTTTTTTGCTGAAAAGTAAAAAAAGGAAAAAATAAAAAATGAAAGTCTTGTTCCATATCTGAACCATGAGGGGTCAGGGGACCTGATCAGTGTGAGGACTGACCAGGCAGAGCAGCCTTGGGTCTCAGCTCATAACCACCCTCAACACCAGTTTACAGTTAATAACCCAGTAACTGTTCAGGGAAGCTGTTGGCACCTTAAGCAAAAAAAGTTTTACCCCAAGTGCAGAGATAAAGCTTTCCAGAGGTTTTGCGTGTCGGGTGTCCTGTGACGGTGCTGAAAGTGCTTCGAGGCAGCCAGTCTGTTCTTCCTCTGGTGGGATGAACTGCATGCCAGTGGCAGGGTGTAAAAGGTAGCATTTAATAAGGAGCAACTCATTCTCCAGAAATTCAAGGAGGTTGTAGTTAATTTGGGCTTTTTCAAAAGAACATTGATTATCCAGGTTTCCTGTTAGTGCAGTGTCCATGCAGGACCTGACCTCACAGCAGCAATGAGGCTGCTTCCTGTTGCTGAGAGAAGAGTGTTTGTAGTGGAGGAGTTGGACTGTTGAGCACAGCAATTCTGTGCCCAGTTTTGTTACCTCTTGGTAACTTTTTTTCTATTTCTGCAGGTTTTTTTCCTTGCATTGTTTCACTGTGGAAGACTGGAGATGCACAGCTGGGAGGAGCATCCATCCGCTCCCTGTGACTCCTTTCTAGTTCCTGTGTCCTTATTTTACAGCTGATGTTTGAGTTGCATTAGGAAAAACAGAGGCAGGTTACTCCAGTAAAGACCAAGTGGCCTCCTTCTCAGCAGGACATTTCTTCTGCATTAAGGGCTGGAGCAGCTCTGCTGTGAGGACAGGCTGAGAGAGTTGGGGCTGTTCAGCCTGGAGAAGAGAAGGCTCCAGGGAGACCTTCCAGTGGCCTCCCAGTACCTGAAGGGACGTACAAGAAAGCTGGGAAGGGACTTTTTAAAGGGCAGTTAATGTAAGAACAAGGAGAAATAGCTTTAAACTGGAAGAGGGGAGTTTTAGATTAGGTATTAGGAAGAAATTCTTGGCTGTGGGGCTGATGGGACACTGTTCCAGGTTGGCCAGAGAAGCTGTGGCTGCTCCTCCCTGGAAGTGTTCTCGGCCAGGTTGGATGAGGCTTTGAGCAACCTGGTCTAGTGGAAGGTGTCCCTGCTGCTGGCAGGGGGGTTGGGACTGGATGAGCTTTAAGGTCCCTTCCAGCCCAAACCATTCTATAATTCTGTGATTAATACCACACATCTGATAGAGCCTCTCTTGATCCCAAGCCAAATCCGTAGTTCGAGTGGGTGTCAGATATGTTCAGTGTTCTAGATCAAGCAGTGAACAACATTTAGGCCTTATCATCAGTGTGGTTCTCTGCATGAGCTGCACACAAACCAGAGAGCAGTGATAGGTATCATGACTGCAGCCTGGGCTTCGTGCCATAATCCCAGACACCCAAGCACAGTGGATTCAGAGGTTGACAAAGCAGGGTATAGCATTTCCCAGCCTCATCTAATTTGGGGTATTATAGCACAGAGCTGAGGCCAGTAGAACACAAGCCCCACTGTTTGTGCTGTAAGTTTGTTTGTTTGTTTTCTTTTCAGTCTCTTTATCTATTTTATCTGCTTGATGTAATACCTGTGCTTAGATTCAGAATGTGGGAGGCAACCGTTATGTGCTGCATCACGTTTTGACAGTGCTGCAATATCAGAAATCACTGTTCTATTTTTGGTTGAACCTTTATCTTTTCTTTTGCAGAGCCATAGCCCTGCCCCTCAGTAGCAAACTGGGTGTGAAAGACAAGCAGAGACCAAAAGCTCAGCCCAACCCCATGCTGGAAACATTCTACAGCACACGCTGCAAGACCCCTGAAGAGGTGAGTCCTTTCTTCCTTTGCTCTCGTTGAGATTTAGCCCTTGTGTCTTTAGCCAAATAAAATCACATTTGGAATCCTGAATTTTGGTAATGCCACTCATATTTGGCAGCTCAACAAAGCAGCAGGAACCACTATAGCACTGGCCACCTGACAGCAGCCAGCCACAGGGTCGTGCTACAGATGCCATCAGCTATCAGTTCTGCTTCTGAACATCTGGGACTGGCAGCTTTCTGTAGGTAACATTCAAAAAACTTAAATCCCAAACTTCTGTGAACAGGAAACTCTTCTCACAAAGGAAATAATGACAACTCTTGTTCCATCTTGTGTTTGTCTTACACATGGCACAAAGTGAAACACAGGAAACACCTTCTGTGAGGGTGACCAGGCACTGGAAGAGCTTGCCCAGAGAGGTTGTGGAATCTTCATCCTTGGGGATACTCAAAAGCCATTTGGACATAGTCCTGGGCAACCAACTCCAGGAGGCTCTATTTGAGCAGGGGGGTTGGACCAGATGACCCCCAGAGGTCCCTTCCAACCCCAGGCACTCTGTGATTCTGTGGTGGCTTCTGTTCATGTATGAGCAAAGCCCTGTCACATCCTCTGCCGTGAGCTGACTCCCGTGGTGCTGGTCCTTGCAGCCCAGCAGATGTGGGTTGCTTGATGCTCCTAGTGCTGGGGTGGGTCATTCTGCTGCTGTGCAATCCATCAGTTTGAGATTGGCCTTTCAGGAAGCCAACTAAAGTCTTGGCCATCATCACAGAGATTGTAAGAAACATCAGAAAACTGCAGGCATCAATGGTGGGTAGTTTTCCCATGAGAGATAAAAAGAACTTGGCTGGTTAATCCAGAGTTATAATGGCTGCTGCTGAGGGCAAAAGCATTGGCAGGATTGGGAATTGCCAGGCAGTATTAGGATTTAACCTTGTCAGTGAAGTCCCTGGATGTGACCCCTGTGCTAGGGAAAGGAGTGAGATTTTCTTTCAGCTCCTTTCTGCAGGCTTTCTTGGCCCTGAAACAAAAGCTGTTAACCCTTACTGAGGATGTACCAGCTGGGGCTGAGGTTCCAGTCCCAGGGGAGTAGTCCTGATGTGAACATGTTGCTGCCTTGACAGAGCTGTTGTGACATAGTTTGTACTGCAGTGGGGTGTGTGGAGCTCCAGGACATTCAGTACCAGGTTAAAAGTAAAAGAGGGGAAGCTAAAATAAAAATGCAGGCATGCATCTGGGCTGTGCAGCCAGCCTTCCTCCCAGCAGGGGGGAGGAGTGTTCTCAGGAACATCTGCCACTGTGGTGGTCCCTGACCTTCCTCTTGCCTGTCTGTTTACAACATCCACATGTTTCTCAGTAAAACTACTCCTGTTGCAGAGATCTCACTCAAAACCTACCTGCAAGCAGGTTTTCCCCACAGATCTCCCTGCACTCACCCTGCCCTGAAGCTGGCAGTTTTATCCCAGAGGATCTGTGACACCAGCACGTGTCCTCACCACGAGACTCCTGACAACAGTGTGACATGGAGCAAGAGCAGTGCAGCAGGCTTCTGCCTTGCTGTGTCCATTCACCACTTACACCTCAGCCAGCCTTCTAGCTTCCTCCCTCTCCCATGAGCTCTCTTACGAGTCAGCTTTTACTTGTTCTCTAATATAAAGTGAGATTTTGCTGTTCCCAGCAGCCTTCTCCTTGAGAGGATTTCCACATTATGGAGCAGTTGGAGTATATAAATCAGTGTCTCCATTTGTCTCCACCACAAGCACAGAAGTCACCGAGTAAGAGTGGAAAGAAACACATCTGAAAATTGGTAATGAACATATTTTTGTACAACAGGCTCGGACTGTGTAAGTCACTCTCACGTGATACCATGAAGGTAAATGCATTCCATGAAAAACTACTGCTTTACTTAAAAATTAAGGCTATCCATGGTGACACTTCCAGAAGGAACATAAAACATGACACACTCCTAAGAGCCTCAGGACAAGAAGAAATGTAATTGCAGGATTTCTGTGAGTAATCTATTGAAAAATGATCCCTAACACGTTACCACAACAAGAGGATATCCGGTAGGAACATGGTGCTGCCTCTACTCATTACATCAGTCAGGGTACTGACTGGTGCTGCATCAGAATGCTGAAAGGCATTCCAAGATTCAGTGCAGAACTTTAGAAAATATTTAAGCTGCAGTAAGTCTTTCTTGGAGTGACAGATTTAAGGGACTCAGTCCCTGAAGACAGGATAAGGAAGTGATTTGACAACAAACTCCCTGTGAGGAGACGACACCAGAGTAGAGTTTGAAAGTTAAAACTGGAGAAGTTCACATAAAAAATATAAAGTTTCAACATCTAGTGTTAATAACCAGTAGCTTATGGGGGGGAATTGAAAGATTTTCTGCTTTCTGAGGTCTTTACACCAAGAACAGACAGCTTTCTGAAAGATGCCTTTGCTTGACCAGGTTTGGACCTGCCAGGAGCCTCTGGCTGGGCTCTGTGGTGGGTCAGAGGACTTGCTCATATTGTCCCTTCTGACCTTCGAACCTGGATCTGAACTCTTTGCTTCCTCACCTGTTTTCCAGGGGGAGCTGATCAGTTTAGCCAAACAGTGTGATCTGCCAGTGAGGAAGGTGGAGAGGTGGTTCCGACGCCGCAGGAACGCCGACCGACCCAGCCTGTCAAAGAAGTTTTGTGAGGCCTGGTGAGTAGGGGCACAAGCCATGAGCAGCAGGAGCCTTTCCCCAGAGCTGAGCTCCACAGGCAGCTCCCTGCCTCCCCTCCTGCCCTCCATCCTACGCAGAGAGTGTCATGGGTCTTCCCTTTCCCACTTGGTTCTTCTGCAGTCTCTGCTGCTTCTCTGTTACTGAAACATTCTTTGCTTTATTTTCACTCCAAAGTCTCCTTTTACTCCTATCTCACCTTTATTCCTTACAGGGCCTCTATTTCTGACTTTGTAACACTGACATTCTGCTTTGAAACACAATTGTACCTGCAAAACTCCCTGCTGTTTTGCATCCTACTGCTTCTTGCTGCTTTGCTGCTGTTTTGGTGCCTCCAAAATAACCAGCCTTTCTGTTGCCTTCCCCGTGACTTCCCTGTGCTTCCCTGCAAGCTGCTCCCTTCTGCTGCATCTTTTCTGCAACTCTTCTGCACACTGTTGCTCTCAAAAGTCGTAGGCAGTGGGCTAGATTGTGTTCTGCTGTCAGTTGACTTCAGCATCCTGAGAGTCAAAACCCAGCACCCTTTTGTAGTGGCAGAAAAAGGGGTTTATGTGAAAGCTGCTGTTTTCCAAAGAGCAAAACTCTTCTTGGAAACAGCTGTGTGGGAAATTCTCCTTATTATGAGGAGGCACAAGGTAAATCTCACATGAGGCAGTTCTGTGAATGTTAGTCCTGGCTGAGCTTTCTGCAGAAGTGGGAGATTGTCCTGAGCTTGGTTGAAGTGCCTTGGTGCTGAGTGGCTGCTCTGCTAGTCGTGTAAGGAACCTGTGTTCTTCCAGGAAAGCCACAGAGATGAAATAAATGCATTAAATACCTGCTGTTCATCTGCCTAAAAGTGTGAACCCATAGGGTAGGCATCAACTTTGAGCTAATCACCTCGTGCTCCATTTAGCACACAACCTCTAATTCAAAACCCCTGCCTAAAAACCCTAACTGAAGAAGAAAGAAAGAAAATCACAGATGTGTGTTATTTATTTATAATATTCCAATAGTTGCAGTTAGAAATAGTTATAAAATCTATGGACAAGGAGTTGTAAAGCAACCATGCTTAATCTGCTTCTGTCAAGATTAAATCTAAGTTCTCCCTGCACTCAGCTGCCTTGAAGTAAACAGTAACAGTAAATAAATAGTAAATACTTTCCTGACTCAGCTCACGGAGGATGGTGTCCTCCCAGCTGCCCTCTGTCACCACTTGCAGTCTGTACAAAGAATGTCTTAATGTGATGTAGCAGCTTTGTACAGTTTATGTCCATCTTGGAGCTCTTGGGTGTTTTGTTGACAGTAGAGTCTCTCAAAATGTGGTTACTTCTCATTTGTTATGGAGATTTTTGGAAGTTAAAGGGCTTGTTTAGGCAGTTTTACTCCTTGGAAGATTTCCTGTGTTTAGTTTATTAAAAGCTTTTTTATTCTATCAGGGTGAAATTCCCCTCACTCCTTTCTCTGTGTGTATATTCAGTGTGACCTGCCTCTGTCCACTGAACTTGGCCAAACAGTGCTTCTGTGTGGTTTTAACGTGGGTAAATCATTACCAGCTCCTGACTGACACCAAACATGACAGTAATTAATTACTTTGCATGATAATGAATTTAGCATGCCTAGTCTCCAAAAGCCTAGGAAGGAGATTGGCATTGTTTGACTTTTGCCCATGCATCTGCTGGTGCTGGGAAGGTTTGGGATGATTATCTGGTGATTTTGGTCAGTGAGATTCTTGTATTTTCTGCCACCTCTACAGCAGAATTGCTGTGTGTGGAGTCTGTTCAGTGTGCTTGTGACAGGCAGAGAGCCACTCCTGTTATGATCTGGGCAAACCTTGACCATAGTAATGGATGCCTTTGCCTTAACAGTGCCATTCTTTGCATGAGTGTGGCTGCTGCAGGGAGTTGCAGCCTGGTGCTGAGTGAATGGGATTCTAATGCACTTTGTTTTGTTTGTTTGTAGCTGGAGGTTTATGTTTTACATCACTTCTTTCGTCACTGGACTGGCTGTCCTGTACGATGTGAGTACACAAGCAGTGCCACCTGCTGTCCTACCTAGCCAGTGCCTGCAAGAATGACAGATTTTGTTGTCAAACATGTCCCCTCAGACCTTCTTGCCCAGGTTTTCCCTCCAGGTCAGTGTGCATCCTCCACACAGAACGCTTATGAGACCACAAACATATTGGACCGTGCTTATTTTAAAAACTCCAGCTCGAAACCAAGAGCTTTCCTCTTCTTCTGGCAAAGCAGAAGACAATTGGGATTGTGTACAAATGCATTTCTGTGGGGTGGGAGGTGGAACACACACCTGACATGGAAGCTGCAGGGCATGTTTGTGTGCTGTAACCATGTTTAAGGTAAAAAACTCAGGCTTCCTTTGGAGCATGGGCTGCAATTTACTAATCTGATGTATTAATTTTCTTTTCCTTACCCAAGGTGTGCTTGGTTCAGGCTCATGCCTCTGCCTTTTCTCTGATTTGATAAATAATGAGTTCTCTTGATACAAACTGAACTCCCTCAACAGGCAGAAGAGGTAATAGAAACCATCCATATGCTCTAATCACTGAGCTGTGCTCACTGAGCTGGGACTAGGGCCACCAGTCACCCTCTGGCTGTGTTTTAAAGGTCCCCCTGGCTCTTTTGCTGAATCCAGTTCCCTAGGTAAGCTTCTCTAAAGTGCTGCACTGGCACTTTCTGAGGGGTTAAGTGATGGAAAACCTGCAGATGCCAAGGCAGCCGGCACAAACTGTGCTGGTAACTTCTCATCGTCATAACAAGTGAAGAACTTTGGAACTTAGACTGACTTTCAGATCAGAATTTAAGGTGTGAGGATTACAGGATGAGCTAGCAGAGGAGTGAAGGTACCTAAATCCCAACTTCAGTGTTTTGTGGATCTGTACATCAAAACAGAAGGCTGTTCTGTGAGGCCAGCTATGAGAGTTTGGTATGAATGACCTGCTTAGCATAGAACAAGAGCCCTGTGGCAACAGAAAGGGCAAAATCCTGTTCTGCATGTTGTCTGACCAGTCTAGGAATGAAAGATCATCTTCACTTTTCATTAAAGTCTTTATTCAGTAAACATCTTCCAATTTGCACACAAAAAAGGAGACTTCTGTCCTACAGACAGCACCTCTAGATCCCGGAGCAAATAGCATGTCATTCTGCTATCTAAAATATTACCAAAATGATTACATTGAAAAGAAGGACAAAGAATTAATGGGTGTGCAAAGACTGACAGGGTGTGTTTGCATGTGACATTTCTCAACTGGTGCATGTTTACTTTATAATATTAATATTTTAATATGCACTTGTTCTTGTGAAAAACCCTCCTTTTTTAGAAAAAAAAGCACATGTTTGAATTCTATATTAATAGCTTTAGACTGATGGTGAAAACCTGTGAGTTGATGAAATAGCAAGGAGCAATAGGAAGTTCTCTTCAAAGTAGGCCACCAGAAAACAGCCTTATCTGCTGAGAGTAGAGGAATGAGGAAATCTGGGGTTCCTTTCTATTTTAGTTAACACAGTTGGTTCAGAGTTTTGGTGTTGTCCTCTCTGACTCTGTGTCACACATCTCTCCTGGCTCTGTACGTGTATTTGCTGTCAGTCCCACTCCCAACCCCACTCCCAGGCAGCAGGAGGCTGTGTCCACTCCTAATTACCACTGCTCATGGGAAAGACACTGCTTCCTGCTTCCCTGTCACTGCTGTCCACCAGTAGGTGCTCAGTTCAGGAGAAACGTTGCCTTCTTGCTCTCAGCTCTGGTATCTGGAGCCTTGTAGAGCTGTTATAGAAAATGGCCCTTAGGGATGTGCATGGAGTATGTTCCATGGCTGTAGGCTCTAGGACAGGCTGGCTCTGGTGGAATCTGGGCACAGCAAAGGGTCAGAGCACGCTCCATGCACGAGGAACTTCTGGAGACTTTAGTTGCCACGTTTCTCTGAAAGTTTTGAAGCTGCCAAGTTCTAAACTACCCATTTTCTATGAAGTGTGAACAAAGTTCTTTGTTCTGATTAGTAAAGAACTTTTCAGAGGTTCTTTACTAATCAGACTGCAGCATGATCCACACCATTAGAGGAAAAACCATGTTCCTGACACACAAACTTTCTGTCTTCTTACCACATTTAAGTGTTGTTGTCCAAACCACAGAGATCCTTAATGAAATAAGAATATTTTAATATGTTCAAAACTACCACCACCACCACCCCAAACTTGTAGAAGGCTGCAGCAAGTTAGTAGAAGTCTTCCCTGAGCTATTTTATTTGGAACTGGGCATGTGAAATTTCAGTGCAGTAGCCACAAACTGGCAATGTCACAAGCAGCTGCAAGTTCTTGTAGTGGAAATCTCTTTGGCAACTGAATTCCAGACAGTGCAGCCAGCTCTGCCTGTAGTAAAATACAACAAAGGCTGTAGTAGTAGGAGAGAAGTTGATGAGTTGATAAGAGAAGAATTCCTCTGGCATTCTCACATTCCTGTTGCATTTTCTTTGCAGAAGCCTTGGCTTTGGGACCACAGAGAGTGCTGGACAGGATATCCACAACAGGTGAGTCCTGTGAGAGGGAAAACTGCTGTTAGAAATCATGTGTTGTCTTTCAGTATCTTTTGAAAATCAGGTTACATTAGTGACAAAAGAAAGGGCACTGAATTCAGTTCAGACTCATGAGCCCTATGAATTGAAAGCCAAATCCTCATCAAGAATATCTTTGTATCTGGTGTAATCTAAACACAGAGAATGAGCTGGGAGAGCAGGAGGAGACAGCAGAAATACAGGGGCAGTGAGAGTTCTGACCAGGTGAGCCAAGAAACTGGAAAATGGGAATGCTCCAAGGTTGTTTAGTTTGTAGAGGAGTCTGAGGCCAGAGAAGGACGTGTTGCCTGAGGAGAAGAAGTGAAGACTTCAGTGGAGAGTGTGCAGAGCACAGACATCTCTGAATGCTGTGTACTTTCAGCTGTACTAAGAGCTGTGTCCACAGTGCTCCCCAGGGAGTTGGTTTCCCAGTGGAGCTGTCAGTCTGGCCAGTAGCACTACAGCTCCCATCCTTCTTCCCTGACCTTGGTGTCTGCAGAGTTGTTCCTCTCACATGTTCTTACCCCACTCTCCCACCTGCTGTTGCTCAGCAGTTTTTACCTCTTCTTAAATACCTTATCACAGAGGTGCTACCAGCATCACTGATGGGCCCAGCTTTGGCCAGTGGCAGGTCCATCTTGGAGCTGTCTGGAACTGTCTCTGTTGGACATGGGGCAGCTTCTGGCATCTTCTCTCAGAAGCCACCCCTTCAGCCCCCCCAATACCAAGACCTTGCCACATAAACCCATTGCACACACTTTCCAGCATCTGTAATAAAAAAGGACCAAAACCAGAGCCAGTAATGTCCCACTGGCAAGGAGCAGGAAGGGCCAAGGACAAACCTGTGGATTAGCAGGAACAAAGAATATATGAAGTACAATTTCTACTACCCAGACCCTGCCCTGTGCTACAGACAATGATGAAAGAAATGCCAGTTCTCCCAAATAATCTCATCTTTGGGGAAAAAAAAAAAATCCCTTCTGACCCAGAGCTCCTGTTTTGATAACCTCCAGAGTGTGAGTAGCACATACCGGCCTGGGAGATGTTAATATCCCCCCTGGTGGCACCAGTGCATCCAGCTGTGCTTCCTCTTGTGGCCAATCCCTGGTGCTACAAAGGAAATCAAACTAAAACCTATGAAGGCCATAAATCAACACTTTGGGTAGAGAAAGCCCAAATAAATTGGTATGTGGGAGCACCATAGTCCATGAGTCTTTGGAAATGCTGGTTGCAAAGCCCCTTTGGTCATAGTAATTCTTTTTTATCAAATAGGTTCAGGTTTTAAGGAGGCCATACAGTGCCACAACAGCACAAAATTACTCATTAAATAGCACATATCTTGCTGAGTGGGTCTAAGCTTTTAGTTTTCCAGCTGTAGGACCCAGAAAAATGACACAGAAGAATGCAGATCACTGCTCCCACTGGGACTGCATTTTCACCCCATTAGTTTGATTACACTGAAAAATCTGTGATAGAGCACAAGGTGTCTGAGGCATCTCCTGAATCCTAAAAAGGGAATGATTTATTCAGCTACTACTTATCAATTTCACCATAGTAAATGGTTTGTAGAATCCCAGCCTGGTTTGGGTGGGAAGGAACCTTAAAGCTCATCCAGTCCCGACCCCCTGCCAGCAGCAGGGACACCTTCCACTAGACCAGGTTGCTCAAAGCCTCATCCAACCTGGCCCAGAACACTTCCAGGGAGGAGCAGCCACAGCTTCTCTGGCCAGCCTGGGCCAGGGTCTTTAGTCCAGTGTGATGTCTAAAGGGTGTATGGAATTGTGGCTCATTGCAAGTAGGTGCTGCAATAATATTGGTTTCCTCCTTGGGAGGAATTGGAGTTTGTGAAAGAGTTACAGTAAATTCCCACAGACCAAGACTTCTCCTGCAGTCAGTGCACTCACAGGATGGGATGTTTCTATGTGTTGTCCTTGGCCATGATCTGTGCATTCATAATGTTTCCTGTTCAGTGTCAATATTTCCATGTTCAAACATGACCTGAGGTTGGTAAAAGAACTGAGCTAGCAGTGCCTGAACTGCAGATTCCACAGTCTTTAAAGCTCTGTAGTGACTGCTCAGGAACCTACATAGTGCTGAAGAAATCCTAAAACTATTCAGGATCTTCCAGGTGGTTCCCTAAATGTTCCACATGGTGCAGCAACTTGGAATTTCCCCTGCTATTTACTTTCACCTCAGCACAGATGACATTTAGTAAGTAACCACGTTGTTCAGTTGAATTATTTCCCCCTGAAGCTGCAAGAACCAATTTTGGTGGTTTGGTTGGTTGATATTCTTTTGCCTAGGAGTTGTCTTCACTCCCAGCCCTTGCTCTGCTTTATCTGATGGGTATTTCACTGTCTCTCCTTCTCTCACAGCCTCTCCAGCCCTCCCTGTTCTGGTACTACCTGCTGGAGCTCTCCTTCTACTGGTCACTGGTCTTCACCCTGCCTTTTGATGTGAAGAGGAAGGTGAGTGGCAGTTTCAGGGCAGAATCAAGCACAAAGAGGAGTCAAGCTGAACACTCAGGAGAGTGATCTCCAGGAGCATGTGTGCAGCACTAGTCTGGGGTTTTGGGGAACTCCGTCCTTGCTCATTCCAAGGAATTTGGAAGGGGTTGCCCAGGGCAGTGCTGGAGTCCCCATCCCTGGAGGGATTGAAGAGCTGTCTAGACACAGTGCTGAGGGACATGGGTTAGTCATGGTTTAGAGGACTTGTCAGCATTAGGTTAACAATTGGACTTGATGATCTTAAAGGTCTTTCCCAATTGAGGCAATTCTGTGATTTCCATCCACAGTCAGTGGATTCCCTCTCCTCTGGGAAGTGAACACAAAGGTGCAGACTCCAGCAGAGTTCTCAGTCCAAACTTAAAATCCACACTTAAAAATTGCTGTTCTGGGACTCTTGTAGGCTGCAGTGATCACAGAGGCAGAAGAAGAGGTGGTTCTCTGCCAGTTACGCTGCCTGTGTTCCTAGGTGCCAGCGCCCCAACAGACAGGGTGCTGCGGGATCACGTAGGCGTGCACAGGCATTGGGGCTGAGGATACCCACACCTTGTAGGCCAAGGGTGGCTGTGAGTCTCCACCAGCAGGCCTGGGGGTGTGAGGTGATTGTGCACACACAGGGGCACAGGGCACTGCTGTGGGACAGGGGGCAGCTCTCTTTATGTTGAAACTGTCTGTACTGAGCCATTGTGTCTTATTCTTCTGTCTTCTGATTTGCACCATCATCAGACCATTAGTGGTGGAGGGAGAGAGTGTTCTTTGTTGTGAGATCCTCAGTTTACACCATAAGCTCCAGCGTGGTTCCCCCCCCAGGGTCATGAGTCCTGCCAGCAAACCTGCTCCAGCACAGGCTTCCCACGGGGTCACAGCCTCCTTCGGGCATCCACCTGCTCCATGTGGGGTCCTCCATGGGCTGCAGGGGGACATCTGCTCCACCATGGACCTCCATGGGCTGCAGGGGGACAGCCTGCCTCACCATGGTCTTCACCACAGGCTGCAGGGAATCTCTGCTCCAGTGGCTGGAGCACCTCCTCCTTCTTCCCTGACCTTGGTGTCTGCAGGGTTGTTTCTCTCACATCTTCTCACTCCTCTTTGCTGCTGCAAAAATGAGCCCTTTTTTTTTTCCTCCTCCTCATTATGTTCTCACAGAGGTGTCACCATCATTACTGATGGGCTTGGCCTTGGCCAGCAGTGGGTCCATCTTGGAGCCGACTGGCATTGGCTCTGATGGACACAGGGGAAGTTTCTGGCAGCCTCTCACAGAAGCCTCTTCTATGCCCCCAAGCTACCAAAAGCAGTGCAGGGAAACCCACCCCACAGCTCTTCATTCCTGGGTCCGTTGGGTGCCTGCATTTCTAGAATGTGTTTGGTAAAAGACTTGGATGGGTTTGATTGTAGTGGGAGGTTTCTTAATCATCAGGTAGGGAGATCTCATGGCTACCTGCAGGAGGCATGATGTAACCAAGGCAGAAGGTGCATCATGTATTTTATTCCCTGTTGTCCCCTTTCTCATCAGGACTTCAAGGAGCAGATAGTCCATCACGCTGCAACCATCTTCCTGATCAGTTTTTCCTACTGTGCCAATTACATCCGCATTGGGACACTGGTGTTGGTGATTCATGATGCTTCTGATTGCTTCCTGGAGGTGAGCTCCACATCCTATATGCCAAGCAAAGCCTAGTTAGCAAGGGTGCTCTTCAGCCAAAGGGAATCTCTTGATCTAGCTCAGTACAGGCCAAGCATTGGATGTGTCACAGGTAACTCAGTCTCCTGACCCAGCTCAGGGTGCCCTGCAGGGAGCAGGGCAGAGTCCTGATGACCTGCATGCACATTGTATTGTGTCTGGCTCAGTGGCCTTCTGAAGCATGTGCAGATACACTGTCTTGGCCTGCTGTTTTATTGTTCTTTCTCCTTCCAGCCAACTAAGATATTCAATTACATGAAGTGGAAAAAAACTTGTGACAGCCTCTTTATGATCTTCTCAGCTGTTTTCCTCATCAGCCGCCTGGTCGTCTTCCCCTACACGTGAGTCTGCTGCTGCCAAGGGAAGTGGAGGAGCTGCCTTCTGAGGGACAGGACAGTTCAGCTGGGGGCTGAATCTTCTGCTGCAGCCTTTGCTGCTCAGTCCTTGAGCATAGGTCCCTGCATAGGCTACAGTGCCCCATGGCTGATGCACCTGTCTTGGGGTAAACTAGGGTGGGCTGCCTTGGAGTTCAGAGAGTAGTCTTAAAGTCCAGAAGGCTGCTGCAGAGGAGGAGTCCTTGGCCTGTGGCTCTACCTGCTTATTTCTGGTGGGGAACTGAAATCTGGCTCACATGTTATCTATAAGAAGGAAGTGACTGACCTGAAACTTCCTCTGTGTCCAGAGCTTTCTGGGGCTTAATTATGGCCCTTCTAACAAAACACTTTCCCTCCATTGCAATTCCCTCTCCCTTGCAGTGTGCTCTACAACACCTACTACTACTCCATGGAGATATTCCAGCCCTTCTTTGGATACTACTTTGTGAATGCTCTCCTGATAATTCTGCAGCTGCTCCATGTCTTCTGGTCCTGCCTAATTATTCACATGGTCTACAAGTTCTTCGTCCATGGCACGGTATGGATCAGTTTGTAGTTCCCACATGGGGAGGGGGGTCACCTAGATTGCCTGGGAGCACAGGGGTTCACCTGGGATGGATTCCTTCTTGCCTTAGTGAAATGATGTCTGTATGTTCCTAAGAGTGAGGTGAAAGGAATGCTCAAGATTATTAAGGAAAGCTAACCAAAAAAAAGTAAATTTTTTGTGAGTCACTACAATATTGGTCCACCACTGTGGACTGGACTCCAAGGGAGATTACCATGAGCAAAGCCTGTGATATCTGAGCAAGGATCCCAACACTTGTCCCAGTATGATTTGCATCTGTAAGAAAACTAAGGAATCAAGGTCATGGTTTGTGAGGCTGGTGCACAAGTGCTTCCCTTATAGAACAGAATTTTTAATTACAATGTCACTGAGGTCACAGAATGGCTGAGGTTGGAAGGTACCTCTGGGAGTCTTGTCCATATTAACCCTGGCTCAAGCAAAACTACCTAGAGCAGATTGCCCAGAACCATGTCCAGACAGCTTGTGAGCACCTCCAAGGATGGAGACTCCACAAACTCTCTGGGCACCCTGTGCCAGTGCTTGCTCACCTCAGTTTCCTGATGTTCAGAGGGAAGCTCCTGTGTTTCAGTTAGGGCCCACTGCCTCTTGTGCTGTCACAGGGCACTACTGGGAAGAGCCTGGCTCCATCTTCTTTATGCCTTCCCTTCAGGTATTAATATACACTGATAACATCCCCAGAGCCTTCCTTCTCCAGGCTGAACAGTCCCAGCTCTCTCAGCCTTTCCTGGTGTGTGAGGTGCTCCAGTCCTTCTGTCATCTTTGCAGTTGTTTGTTGGGCTTTCCAGTGTGTCCATGTCCCTTGTACTGTGGAGTCCAGAACAGGACACAGCACTGCAGCTGTGGCCTCTCCAGTGCTGAGTAGAGGGAATGGATCACCCCCTTGGACCTGCTGGCACCACTCCTCCTAACACAGGCCAGGAAGCACAAGGGCACATTGCTGGCTCGTGTTCAACTTGGTGTCTGCCAGGACCTCCAGGTTTTTCTTAGAAAAGCTGGTCAGCCCCTCAGCTGGTGCCTGGGGTTGTTCCTCCCCCCCTGCAGGACTTCACACTTTCTCTTGTATAACTTGACAGGGTTCCCTCCAGCCTGTCAGGGTCCCTCTGGATGGCAGCACCATCCTCTAGAATATCAGCCACTCCTCCCAGCTTTGTGCCTTCAGCAAACTTGTTTAGGGTACACCCTGCCCCATCAGCCAGATCATTAACAGGTTTCATGTGGATTGTCTCACAGTGCTGCAGATGTCTGCAGAATAGATATTTCTGTCTAAACTGGCTGTCTGGCCTCTTCACAGCAGTAGAGGTAAACAGGCATTGCCCAAAGGATCTTCATGGTTGGACTTGATGATCTTAGAGGTCTTTTCCAACCTTAATGGTTCTATGCTTCCATGATAATCCATTCAGATTGCACCCAGGTAGTGCTGTTATCTCTCATCAGTCACAGAACAACCCTACCTTGCTGTCTGTGATGCAGCCCTATAACCTTCAGGGCAGTGCATCCCACTCTTTCTGACCACAGCCTGTAGTATTTGCTGTGAGATGAAACTGCTGCTCAGCGTGAAATTCATCCCAAAATCAAAGCCATGACCTCAAATGGCATTAGACTGATGCCACATGCCAAGGACACCATCCAGGAGTAACAAGTCAGTGCCTTGTGGGAGTTGACCTCATAGCCCAGGATGAGTTGTTTTATTCCTATCCAGCTGGAGAATTCTGTCCTATGGGAACTGAGAACAAACATTAAAGTCTCATCTTCATCCATATTGTCCCCATTTTCTGTATCTGCCTTCCCTTAAAGTAGCACAGAGCAAATTACTTGCAAATTAAGAAACAAACTTCACAGGGCAGAAAATGAAGACACAGCTGAAGACGCCCTCTTATTGTTTCCCTAATTGTGGTGTGGGCTGAGCTACCAGTGCAGATATTGCAGTGTAAAAGGATGAGGTCATACCTAGCCTTGTTAGAAAGAAATGAGCCACCAGGGAGAACAGGGCTGAAGCATATCCAGACTCTTTCCTATTTTATGTAAAAATCATCTGCCACATTTGATGCAAAAATATATTTGAGATCTTTCTGTATTGAGCAGTGAATAGCAAAGAAAAATCATCCTAAACAGATCTGGTTTAATTATGATATTTAGCAGCCCAAAGCAGTATCAGCAGAAATACAGGATATTCTCCACTTTGTGAGAGCCATGAAATTCTCACTCTGGTCAGAAGTTTGTGTTCTTCTCATGGGTCTTTCTGATCTCCACAGTTTTCCTCTCTGGCTACAGGATTCTCTGCCACCACCTTCTGACGTGATGTCCTCTAATCCCCAGTAATCAGAACTCAGATCCTGCAGTATGAGGTTCATTCCCTCACACCCGAGATAGATCCTGGTGATTCCTGCAGTGGTACAGTTCCTTTGTCACTCTTGGTAGGGTTAAGGCCTCAGACACATTCTGTGACCCTGAATGGATAAACTTGGGAATATTGATGACTATTTGTCCTTATGCTGCAGATAAATCTCCTGCAGAGTTCCTGAACTGCCAATTCCAGAATGCCCTGAGGCCAGGTTCACAGATGGCATCTCCTACCCATACTGTCCTTGGAGGCAGTTTGAATTCAGTGCAAGTTTAGATTCTTACAAATCCTGTCTGCATTTGGGTGTGGTTATCTCTAGAAAGAGCATCAGACCAAAGAGACTTCTTAATATGATCCAAGAGACATCTGAAGAACAAAGTAAATGCAGACTACAGGTGTCCATGCAGTAACTGACACAGCCCTGAGCAGCTCTCAAAGCTGAGGTCACAGAAGGGGATTGCTGCTTCCCCTCAGAGCACTCTTTCCAGAGTGTGACAACATGAATTTGTCCCCAATTTTGGCATCTTGTATTACAAAGTACAAGCAGCTGGGAAGCCAGCAAGTGCCAGGCTGCTTTTTCTAAACTGGCATTTTATCACTTTGTTTCGTCTTTGTCGTCCTTGTAAGGCAGTGAGTTAAGTATTTACAAAAGTGGATTAGAGATAATAGAATCCCAGCCTGGTTTGGGTTGGAAGGGACCTTAAAGCTCATCCAGTCCCAACCCCCCTGCCAGCAGCAGGGACACCTTCCACTAGACCAGGTTGCTCAAAGCCTCATCCAACCTGGCCCAGAACACTTCCAGGGAGGAGCAGCCACAGCTTCTCTGGCCAACCTGGGCCAGGGTCTCACCACCCTCACATCAAAGAATTTCTTCCTCACATCTCATCTCCATCTCCCCTCTGCCACTTTCAAGCCATCACCCCTTGTCCTGTCACTCCCTGCTCTTGGCCAAAGTCCCTCCCCACCTTCCTGGAGCCCCTTCAGGTACTGGGAGGCCACTGGAAGGTCTCCCTGGAGCCTTCTCTTCTCCAGGCTCAACAGCCCCAACTCTCTCAGCCTGTCCTCACAGCAGAGCTGCTCCAGCCCTGGCATCATCCTTGTGGCCTCCTCTGCACTGGCTCCAGTAGCTCCATGTCCTTGTGCTGTTGGTGGCCCCAGCCCTGGAGGCAGCACTGCAGGGGGGGTCTGAGGAGAGCGGAGCAGAGGGGCAGAATCCCCTCCCTGGCCCTGCTGCCCACGCTGCTCTGGGTGCAGCCCAGGACACGGTTATTGGCTCTGTGCTGCCAGCGCACGGTGCCGCCTCATGTTGAGCTTCTCCTCCCCCAGCACCCCCAGGTCTTGCTCCTCAGGATCCCTCAGTCAATAGCAAGAGGAAAAACCAGAACATAAAACTGAATATAAGGAGTTGAGTGGCTTTGTGCTGAGCTATTGGTTTGTTTGGAAGCACATGCTTTCAGGCTGTCCAAAGCAGTGTGCTCCACCTGCAGCCACCAAGGCCAAGTGTGGTCAGAAGCCACCTCCTCATCCCTTCTGAAAAATGTGACAGAGCTTGATTGATTAACTGCCTCCCCCCATCCTTCTTCCACGTGCTGATGCCCAAAGCATCAGTGTGGATCTCCTCAGTCATACGTGGTTGTCCTCTGTCCTGGGTGTCTGTGGTTTGGTGCTGCTTCTCAACCTGTGCCATAATCCCTAATGTTTGTCAGGATCACAGCTAGGATTCCACTGGGACTGAGATCAAAGAGATGGAGAGAACCCAAAGGTGATGTAAAAGCTGACAGGATGCAGTAGAGCTGTGTGCCAAAGGCACGTGGCTGAAGCAGCAGAGGAAGGTTTGGCCTGTGGCTCAGCTGGCACCACTTCTTGTGCTGACTTCTGTGTTTTTATTGCTTCTTGTTTACATTTTTCTGTAGATGGAAAAGGACATGAGAAGTGACACAGAAGAAAGTGACAAGGATGAAGAAAGCGAAGATATTAGGGAAAAGGAGAAAAATGGGGTCACATATTTCAGCAACATCACAAGCAACAATTACATCCAGAGGAATGGGTCTGAGCCCCTGAACAACAGAACCCATCTCACCAATGGCCACGTCAAGGAAAGATAGTTCCTGTTCCCAGGCTTCTGAGCTGGCCTTTAGAGAATCCAGCCCCTTGTCTTTAGAAACAGTTTTGCTCATTGTGTAGATAAAATGGAGTGCAACTGCAGTACCATAGCTGAATCCTGCTGCCTGTAAACCAAGTGTTGATAGTCTGTGGTGTTTGAAGGAAGCTTTTGGTCTTTCTTCAATAAAGCTTAGGTAGGTTCTAGCCTTGAAGCAGATAGAAAGGGATCAAAGTGGTTTGACTTCTGTTAGACTGTATCATAGTTGTTGTTAAATGTGTTAATCTTGAAAAATACTTTAAAAAAAAAAAAAGAAAGTGTGGGTAAACTCTGGCAATGTCAAGTCTTAACCACCTGATGTTGTGTGGTGGGAATCTGTTTAGCCTTGATCAGCCTCTGGAGGCCCCAGCCTAGTGCCACTGATGCTTATGGCTGGCAAGCAAGTGTGAGACTCTCAATGTTAATATGGGGGCAGCTCTTTTGGGAAGACAGGTGCCCCATACACACTCAGAAAGTTAAAGCTGAGCATAGTGGAATGAAACCTTTGGAAAGACATAGGAGAAAACACTCTCTTCTTGGAGGAAAGGCTGCTCTGTGCCATATGACCAGTTTGGTAATGATATGGATCTCAGTCCCTTCTCTTGTCAGCGTTACTGCCACAAAGGTGAGAACTCCAAAGCCCAGACTGGAAAGAGTTCCCACCCAGATCGTAGTTGGAAGAGCTGGAAAATCCAGGCAGCTGTGTCTCAACTGTCAGGTAATCCTTTAAACCTGTCAGGTAATCCTTTAAACCTGTACTGGAAGGAAGCACGGTCAGAAGAAGGGAGGTGACAAGGAACTAGAGAATCTAGAAGACAATACTGATTATTAAGTGCTCATGTTTTCACCTCGTGTGATTGGCACAGGGGGAAATGCTTACAGAGTCAGCTTGTGGCAAGAAGGGAGTACGTTTTCCCTGTCCTCAGAGGAAAAAGGATCCAGAGAAGATCTGCTGAGCTTTATGGAATAATGCTTTAATGTGGCCTTCTAACTCTGGGGCCTTTGCCTGGATGTATCAAGAACAGCAAGTTAAAGCAGTAGACCATGAAGTCATGACGCAGTTCTGGTTCAGGCTGTTGAATGACATCTTATATCCTCTGTCCTCTTAGACTTTGGATTCCATAATCCCTTCAAAGTGTTAAATTAGTATGATGTAAATTTCTGTTTTATAGATCAATTAATCCATGAAACCAAAGTATTAACAGATTCACTGTAATGAGTGCTGGGACTTAGACTGCCAAGGCCATGCAGACACTTCCCTCTATGGGCCCAGTAAGGGCCAGTGCTAACTGGGGAGAGACATGGACCAAGGAAGTGCCTGATTTGAGGAGGTGGTGCACAAGTTTAAAATTAAAAGGCAAGTGGCAGCATAGACAGGCAAGAAGGATTTTGAGCAATCCATTCAGTTCACCTGAGATGTGAGTGAGAGCACTTGGAGCTGAGCTTGCATGTGCTCACCTTAGGTTTGAGTCAAGATACACTGGAGAATTTCAGAGGGGAAAAAGTGGTTCCAGCACAGGTGATTCCAGGGCAGTGACGTGCTCTGGGAGGAGAGCATCTCCTCCTGCATTGTCATTTAAATCTGTATTTGCTGAATATAAGCTTGTCTCTGAAACCTTGAGCTAGTTTGGAGTTGGAAGTACGCGTTCCTGTCCTGTCCTGTCCTGTTTAGCGTGAGTCTGCGATCTGGCCGCTCCTCTGTGGGTGCTGTGTTCAGGAGGGATGGTTCTGTGTCATTTTGTACTGCTGAATGTCAACGTTCTTTATAAATTACTTTTGAAAGGTTTGATTGTCTGGGCTCTTTTCTACTTCTTTAACTACCAGGAGGTGACCTGGGGAGTCGCGCCTTGTGGGTGGACGTGTGACGAGGGGGACACGTGTGGGTGGCATTGCCAAGGCTGATGCACGTGCAGTGGGCATGGAGAGGATGTTGCATGCCCAGGACATGCTGCCATCCTGGGCCATGCCAGTAGGGAACTGCAGCTGCCTGGTCTGTCTCTTACTCAGTAAAGCCACATTTGGCCCTGGAACGAGGGGCACGTCAGGACACCCCTACATGAGACCCAGGGGCGGGCCAGGTTATTGGCACTGCCAGGGCAGTGGCAAGTCCAGGCTTGCAGCTCTGAGGAGACACTTGGGACTTGCAAGGATACAAGGAGATAAATTACTGCCTCTTCTTTTTCTTGAGGTTTTAGAAGGCTAGATCCTGTTGTAGTGTGGGGGTTTGACCCACAGTGGGACCGTGTGGTCCTGCATTCACTCCCCCTACCCAGTGAGATGGGATGGGAATCACAACGAAGAGGGCACGGCATTAGGATTCCTCCCCCCTCCAGCACACAAACCCAACACTTGTAGAGATCCCTGCTGTAAGATCACAGCACCTCCCACCTGAGGAACACGGTGTTCCTCAGAGGCTGCATGGTGCTCTGTGGTGCCAGTGCAGACCTGTGTTGGTGCCTGCTGAATTTTATCCTCAGGGCTTTGCTGTCACCCTGAAGATTGAGATAAGCTCATTAGGATTCAAATCTCATTCTTGTGAAAGGATACATGAAGGATCCAGGAGAACTGTTGGGCTTGATTAAGAGCTATGAGTGCTCCTTTTAGCTGAGGAACTGAGCATGACAGTGATGAGTCACTGGAGCAGATCAACTGCCAGATTTGTTTTCTTGCCATCAGCTTGCCAAGGTTTAAAGAAGCTCTGGGTGTAATCAGCTCCTGCCCACGTTGTTTCACCTTTTCTCTTCAGTCTACTGCAGTGTTGGGAAGCTGGTGAGTGCTGTCATAGTATTTATGAATTGGATGTATTGACTCCCTCCACTCCATCCTGGGGGCACCACAGCCCCCAGCGCAGAGAAGCTGTTGTAGAAAACCCACAGCTAAGACTGTCACTTTGCTGAGAAGCCCAGCAGAGCAGATGGAGCACTAGGAACCACAGCAGAACTCTTTACTCTGGATATTTACCACCTCATGTGCACAGGGGAGATGTGCATCACACAGTGTGTCCATGACATGTTATCAAGCAACTGTGGGAGATGAGGTGTCCAGCTCCAGATGGACTACAAGAAAAAGAACATTGACTGGTGCTCCCAGGCTGTGGTGGGTGAGCAAAGCATGGCCCCATCTGGCCATCCTAGCCTGAAATTACAGCTGACATGGATCAGCTGACTGCAGTAGACATGGACATCTAGTGCTGTTTTAGATCTTGTTTTAAGAGCAGTTTGGCACAGGTATTCCCTTCCACCTGCACGCCCTTGGATGTGAATCTCCCAGTTCTTCATTCAGACATGAGCACCCAAGGGAACCTTTACTTGGATGACCACGCTTTGAAGGACAGCACTTCCCTCACTCACACATGAGCGTGTGCCTGCAGGCAAGGGCATCCCTGAGAAACAGCGAGGCACTGCTCAGAAAGCTGCAGTCATGTCTGAACAGGGGAAGTGTAAGGACCTGTCACAGTGGCACATTGTTAACACCATGAAGTGGGCCAAGAAGTATCTTGAGAAGCAGCTTAAAGGCAATACCAGTCTCTGAAGCACTGGAAAGAGTGCAGGAGTCGTGGCCAATCAAAGCATAAGCGAGAAGACTGAGATGAGATCAGGCCAGAGCCAAAAATACTGGATGAGCTGCCTCCAAATGACCTCCCTGCTTAGAAGCTCAGAGAGGGTCCAATACCTGACATCTTCCTGAGGCTGCATCCCAAGATGATCCATCTCAAGCTGAAGATGTTCTATAGCAAACTGACTGAATAGTAGCAAACCTTCCAACCTGGGTGGCAGTCACTCAAGTCTCAGAGGAAACTTGTACTGGAAGGAGTTAAACTACCTGTGGAATGCCATTTTTTTTGTTTGTTTCAAATCATCTCATTATCAGAAAAATTTCAGAAGGTTCCAAGTGGGAATGTGAGGAACTAAAACCATGCTGAGATCCAGACTGGTCAGACCAGTACAAGCCTAATAAATGATGGAATTTGTGGAAACACAACTGAACAGAACGTAACAGCAGAGTCCCCATGGGTTGCAAATGAGGAAATTAACATCTCACTGAGCTGGAGTTACAGAATTAGAGTCCCAGACTGGGTTGGGATTTGGAAGGGACCTTAAAGCTCATTCAGTCCCAACCCCCCTGCCAGCAGCAGGGACACCTTCCACTAGACCAGGTTGCTCAAAGCCTCATCCAGCCTGGCCGAGAACACTTCCAGGGAGGAGCAGCCACAGCTTCTCTGGCCAACCTGGGACAGGGTCTCACCACCCTCACACCAAAGAATTTATTCCTCACATCTCAGCTCCATCTCCCCTCTGCCACTTTCAAGCCATCACCCCTTGTTCTGTCACTCCCTGCCCTTGGCCAAAGTCCCTCCCCAGCCTTCCTGGAGCCCCTTCAGGTACTGGGAGGCCACTGGAAGGTCTCCCTGGAGCCTTCTCCAGGCTGAACAGCCCCAACTCAGCCTGAGTTATCCCAAAGAGTTGGTGCACACACACAGGGGAGAGATCCTGCTACCTGCTCAGCTTTGCAAAGGCATTCTGAAAGGCCCCTCACCACAGAACCCACCTGAGGTTACCACGAGAGACCAAGAGGGATTTTTTTTCAGGTGTGTATTGTTGCAGGTACCCCAAAAAAGGGGAGGGAAAGGCAGATGACTAAGTAGGGACTTCAGTCATGTGTGCAGCAGAGTGCAATTGAGCTAAGCCACCTCCTTGACACCCACTACAATACCTTCTTTTACTGGGACATCTCACCCCACCTCCAAGCTCTCGGGCAAGTCAGCACAAGCGATGCTGTTACAACTAGTCTGAGGTCACACTCATGGGCTGAGTGAGAAGTGGGGAGCAGGAATGACGCTGAAAATCTGGAATTAGGAGTTTTGTGCTTTGCTGCTACCGGTTTCCTGGGTCCTGCAGCTTCTGCTTTCTGCACCCACCATCTTGACCAGGATGGGACTGTCAGAGAGGTTCTGGCACCATGAATACTGGCTGCCATCTGGAGCTACCTGGGAAGACATGAAGGAGTCTGCAGATAGACGCTACCCACAGCCTCAGGACATCTTGCTCTGCCTCCCCGGTGCCCTGCTCTTGGTCACTGTCCGATACGTCTTTGAAAGGTGAGTGCAGCAAATCTGGTTTCTCCTCTGCTGGTTGCCACCAGTGTCTTGCAGGGTTGCTCCAGACTAATCCTTCCCTGCTTCCTGACCACTACAAGGTGACAGGGGATTGTCCCCAACAATACTGAATCTCTCTACTTTTTGTGGCATTTTTGTGGCAGCTCCCTGCCCTCCCCTCCCTCCTTCCTGTACCTGCAGCATAACTGGTACCAGCAGGTGTGAAAAGACAAGTCTGTCACCCAGTCACACCTCAGCTGGGGCTGGAGGGTCCCTCTGGAGAGAGTCCAAGTGGGAGCTTGCAGCAGAGATAAGGGATTTGCTGGGTACATCAACGCTGGGAGCCCCCACCTGAGCCAGGGCTCAGCTTGACCCTAGAGGATGCTCCCAAAGGTGCTACCTGAGCCCCCACTCAGCACAGAGGCAGAGGGAGGGGGTGACCATGGCTCCTGGAGCTCCTTGTGGGACCACTTTGCTCACACTGACCTGGGTGTCTGCAGGGTTGTCTCTCACACATCCCCCTCCTCTCTCCTATGCAGGTTGTTGTCCTTCTTCTTGTTGTTGTTGTGCAACCACTCTTCCCCCTTCTTAAATATGGGTTCATAGAGGTGCTTCACCATCACTGATGGGCTCAGCCTGGGCTGGAGACAGGTCCACCTTGCAGCTGGGGAAACTTCTAGCAGCCTCTTGCAGGAGCCACCCCTGTAGCCCCTCCCTTGCTGCCAGAAAAAGCCCCATTACACAAACCCAACACCAGGAACCAGCAAATCCCCTGAGCTCTGTCCTTGGCTCCTGCTGCAGCCACTGGTCAGGTACCCCGGGCACAGAGGACATGGGACCCCCAGATGCTTGCAGATTGGTTTCATGGCACAGTAGTGAAGGGGACCAGCGTGCCCTCCTGCACAGAGGTGCAAGGTGTCTCGGGGTCTTGGCAGAAAAGCTAATTATTGCTTTTTTGTAGTTGTTCTTGCTGTCTCCACTGCACATCCAGTGTTCCTCACCTTTGCTTTGGTGCCACTGTGGCCCTCCTGAGAAGGAATGTTGACCTGACACAGGCTCTGGGCTTCGTGTGTGCCCCTGGAGCTCTACTGGGTCCCTTGGGCTCTGCATGTGCAGTGAAACCACCACAGCTTCACCCCTTGGGCTGGGTGTGATGGACCCCTTGGGCTGGGTGTGTGAGGGTCCCCTTGGGCTGGGTGTGTGAGGGACCCCTCAGGCTGGGTGTGTGAGGGACCCCTCGGGCTGGGTGTGTGAGGGTCCCCTTGGGCTGGGTGTGTGAGGGTCCCCTCGGGCTGGGTGTGTGAGGGACCCCTTGGGCTGGGTGTGATGGACCCCTCAGGTTGGGTGTGTGAGGGTCCCCTCAGGTTGGGTGTGTGAGGGTCCCCTCAGGTTGGGTGTGTGAGGGACCCCTCGGGCTGGGTGTGTGAGGGTCCCCTTGGGCTGGGTGTGTGAGGGTCCCCTTGGGCTGGGTGTGTGATGGACCCCTCGGGCTGGGTGTGTGAGGGTCCCCTTGGGCTGGGTGTGTGAGGGTCCCCTCAGGTTGGGTGTGTGAGGGTCCCCTTGGGCTGGGTGTGTGAGGGACCCCTCAGGTTGGGTGTGTGAGGGTCCCCTTGGGCTGGGTGTGTGAGGGTCCCCTTGGGCTGGGTGTGTGATGGACCCCTTGGGCTGGGTGTGTGAGGGACCCCTGGTGCAGCACATCCAGGCACAGGGCACTGTGCAGGCAGGATCTTGCTGTTGGCTGACACCAGCTCACAGCGTGGGCACACAGGTCCTCTCCTGCCTGAACTCTCTTACCTCTTGCAGAACCGTGGCTCTGCCCTTGGGCAGGAGGTTGGGTGTGAGAGACAAGCCAAGGCCCAAAGTTCAGCCCAACGCCACGCTGGAAGCCTTCTACACTCTGGTGAGCAGGACCCCAAAGGAGGTGAGTGTCCCCTGGGTCCCACTCTTCCAAGAGCCCAGGCGAGCAGCACCTTCTCTCTGTCCAGACACCTCAGCCCAGCCAAGCCAGCCTCACGGGCAGGGCAGCTCCTGCTGAGCACCCTTGCAGGGAAGAATAAATAAATCAGCAGATGTTTGAGCACCTTCCAACGTGTTCAGCCAGTGCAATCCCAGCACCCCCCGATCTCCTGCATATCCAACAGAGCAGGCAGTGTGAGAGCTGCTGGCTCTGGTGAGGAGGTGGCCATCACCTCGTTTGGGCAAGGCTGTGGAAAAGGCTCCTTATTTTTAGCAGAACTGGAAGTCCTTCAGAATCATTCAGGTTGGAAAAGACGCTTGGGATCATCGAGTCCAATCGTAAACCCAACACTACCAAGTCCACCACTAACCCATGGCCCTGAGCACCACATCTACACATCTTTTAAATCCCTCCAGGGATGGGGACTCCACCACTGCCCTGGGCAACCCCTTCCAATGCCTCAGAACCCTTTCAGCAAAGAAATTCTTCCTCACATCCCATCTCAACTGCCCTGGCCACAACTGGAGCCCATTTCCTCTTGTCCTGTCCCTTGGTCCTTGGTTGAACAGACCCACCCCCACCTCTCTGCACCCTCCTTGCAGGGACTTGGACAGAGCCAGAAGGTCTCCCCTCAGCCTCCTTTTCTCCAGGCTCAGCACCCCCAGTTCCCTCAGCCGGGAACTCAGCACACTTGTGCTCCAGACCCTTCCCCAGCTCCGTTCCCTTCTCTGGACACGCTCCAGCACCTCCAGGTCCTTCTTGGAGTCAGGGGCCCAACACTGAACCCAGCACTCGAGCTGCGGCCTCACCAGTGCCCAGTGCAGGGGGACAATCACTGCCCTGGTCCTACTGGCCACACTGGTGCTGATCCAGGCCAGGATGCCCTTGGCCTTCTTGGCCACCTGGGCTCTCTGCTGGCTCATGCTCAGCTGCTGTTGACCAACACCCCCAGGTCCTTTACCCCAGCACTTGGCCTTGTTGAACCTTTGGGTCCTGGCCCATGGATCCAGCCTGGCCAGATCCCTCTGCAGAGCCTCCCCACCCCCCAGCAGATCAACGCTCCCACCCAGCTGGGTGTCCTCTGCCACTGCCTGAGGGTGCCCTCGATCCCTCGCCCAGATCATGGATGAAGATGTTAAACAGAACTGGCCCCAGCACTGAGCCCTGGGGACACCACTGGTGACCGGCCACCAACTGGACTGAACTCCATTCGCCACAGCTCTCGGGGCCCAGATCCTGACTCACACTGCTGGATGGATTTTAAACACAATTTTTGACTTAAATTCATGTGAAACTGTGTCAGGTTGATTTAACAGTGCCCAGGAGCTCATCTGTGCATGGATTTAATCAGTTTGTGCACGTCCAGGGCGGGTGCTTTTGTTGGAACTGGCGTTTCCAGCCCGTGGGGGTCCGGTGGCTCCCAGCTGGGGTCTCTGTGACGTTCCTGGTGGGTGCTGTGCTGGGGTCTGTAGCAGCACAAGCAAAAACTGCTTTTCTCTTCAAGTTTGTTACCTGTAGCTGATAATTTTCAGTCAAAATTGGATCAGAGGGGGAAAATAAAATGTGTTGAGACTTTTAGAGCAAAAATATTGAATCCCAGTACGTACAGCTGGGAAAATAGAAGCAGGGGGAGCCTGTGCTGCCCCCGAACCTGCCTCCAGATTGGGCTGAATTGGAGTTTTTAAATTATCTGGGAGATCACAAATGTCAATGGAGCTGGGAGGATTTGGGGTTTTTTCACAAAGAAAGGATTTGTTCAGGGAACCACGGCCCCAGAGCAGCAGGGACACAGCTCTCCCAGCCTCACCAGGACCTCAGGAGGGCTAAAGTCCTGCTGCCCTGCTCTGTTTTCTAGAGGGACCTGATCTCACTGGCCAAGCAAAGTGACCTGCTGGTCAAAAAGGTGGAGACCTGGTTCCGGCACCGGCGCCTCCAGGACCGGCCCAGCCTGATGAAGAAGTTCTGTGAGGCCAGGTAGGTGGGTCAGCAGAGGCCTTTGGTGGTGGAGATCTCCAACCATGTCTGCACACCATCCCCATCCCCTGTCCTCAGCCCCAGACACACTCCCAGAGGACCCTGACACCAGCCATGGCTGCCAAAGGAGACTGGGTACCACGAGGCTGGGTCCCACCACAGCACACACTGGTGACAGAGCCACCATGCACACTGGTGACAGAGCCACCACTCACACTGGTGACAGAGCCACCACACACACTGGTGACAGAGCCACCACACAGCTTCATCCCTCCTTCCTCTCCACTTTGAACTCTCAAAAGTTCAAGTTGCCTCAAAAGAGTCCCCTGGCCTTGGTGCAGATCAGGTTCAAATCTCAGCTGCTGGAGGGATCTGGAGCAGCAATGCCAATTGCAAAATGTATCCAACTTCTTCTCCAGATGATCTTGATCTGAAATTAAAACTTTAAAATATTCTTAGCATGGATCATTGGGCACAAAATCGACCCCTGAAGGGCAGCTGGTGGGCAGTCAAGCCATGAACAGAGGGAGGTAAAATCTGAAAAATACCAAAAAGCACCAAAATCTGCACAACATCCATTTTCCTCAGGATATTTGCTCTCCCACGTGCAATTTTCCTGCACATCTCAGAAATCTATGGAGACAAAATGGAGAGAGGAGTCACCAAGGGTCTCCATCAAAGGGGCCAGGTTATCTCCAGGACTCAGCTGGAGGTTTCATGCTCTGTGCACACAAAAATTGCCATCAGGTACAAGATCCGCTCTCCCCCCAGCTCTGAAAAATAAACTGGGTTTGAATCCTGGAATTGTGCTTTTGAAAAAATATTCTCCTGGAAGCCTGCTCAGGGCTCCACATGGCAGCGATTCCCAGGAAAGTGATGAACCCCCCTGTATTACTGGGCCAGCACTGGGAAAAATGAAGTGCCTTCCTCAGGCTGGGGTGTGCAGGGACTTGCAGGGGTGACCAGGTAGAGGCACCTTGGTAGTCACAGAATCCCAGACTGGTTTGGGTTGGAAGGGATCTCAAAGCTCATCCAGTCCCAACCCCCCTGCCAGCAGCAGGGACACCTCCACTAGACCAGGTTGCTCAAAGCCTCATCCAACCTGGCCGAGAACACTTCCAGGGAGGAGCAGCCACAGCTTCTCTGGCCAACCTGGGCCAGGGTCTCACCACCCTCACACCAAAGAATTTCTTCCTCACATCTCAGCTCCATCTCCCCTCTGCCACTTTCAAGCCATCACCCCTTGTTCTGTCCCTCCCTGCCCTTGGCCAAAGTCCCTCCCCAGCCTTCCTGGAGCCCCTTCAGGTACTGGGAGGCCACTGGAAGGTCTCCCTGGAGCCTTCTCTTCTCCAGGCTGAACAGCCCCAACTCTCTCAGCCTGTCCTCACTTCATGCTGCATCCTGCTTGATGCTGATGGGCCACACCAGGAATCTGGGCACAGCGTGGACCACAGCAGAGCCTGGGTGGGCTGTGGACACCCTGTTGCCTGCACAGCACGTGTGTGCATGTGTGAACAGAGCTGAGGTTCCACAAATCCCAGTCCAGACAAGTGTGGGCTCTCCTGAGGGCTTTGCAGCGTCCTGGGCACAGCCTGGGGAGCGAGTCCAGCTCTGGAGGAACCTTGATTCCTTGTTTTTTCTGTTGTAGCTGGAGATTTACCTTCTATTTCACGTCATTCTTCTCTGGGCTGGCTCTCCTGTACGATGTAAGTACGTGAGCAGGGTGATGCTGTGCAGTGACACAGGGTTCCTCGTTCGTGGCACAAGAGGCAGATGGTCCTGGGCCATTTCGAAGAGCCCATCCAAAGATCATGTGTGGCCATGACTGTGGGTCCAAAGCCAAAGAAGGACACATGGAGGGGCATGGAGCAGAACCATCCCCAATCCTGATCCAGCAGAGCAGTCCCCCTGTCCCTGGGGGACCTGGCTGGGTGTCAGAGATGTTCCCAGGGTTTTCCCTTTCTCTTAGATCACCGTGGAAGTGATTCCCCACCGGTACCCACACGCAGCCCTTGCAGCTCAGCCAAGAGCAGCCCCTGTTCTGCTGCCCACTGTGTATCCAGACCCTCCATGTGACATCCTGGACATTCACTAATGACAAATGCATTTGGCCAACCACTTTTTCCAAAGCTCAGAGGTGGATTGGATCTAGCATGGACACATTGACTCTTCACATGGTCATTAGGTGTCATTTAAAGGTTCTGAGTTCTTACTGCTGCCTTCTCTCTGCACAGAAGCCCTGGGTTTGGGACCACAACCTGTGCTGGCTGAGATATCCACAACAGGTGAGCAGCAAGTACCTGGAATCACAGGATAACTCATATTGGAACAGGGACCAGGAGGTCTCTTGTCCAACCTCCAGCTCACAGCACTGGGGTATGAGATCAGAACAGGTTACCCAGGGCTTTCTCCAGTCTAGTCTTGTAAACCTTCAAGGATGGAGAGAGCACAACCTCTCTGGGCAACCTCTTCCACTGTTTGACTGTCCTCAGGATGAAAGAGCTTCTCCTTCCATCCACCTCTCTTGCCTGCTGTCTCATCCTCACACCACGCACCATGGTTAACACCTTGGCTCTGTCTTCTCACCAAGCTCCTTGTAGGTGCTCCATGTGACAGAGGACAGAGTCCCTGCCCTGAACAGGTTCCTCTTCTCTGTAGCCCAAGCCTGGTGGGAGCAGGTCCATATGTGTGGCAACAGAAGGGACCAGGTGGTCAGGACATCCCTTGACCTCTCAGAGCAGGGATGGAGATGTGTCTGAGCCCCTGCAGAGGGCAGACCCCAGCTCCTCTCAGTCCCTCTGCAAACTGGGCAGGGCTGGTCTTGGCTTTGGACCAGGCTTGGCAGTGCATCAGCAAATGGTTCAGTCACAGGAACATGGAAATTCAGGTGACCAAGCCCTGCTGAATGCAGGCTGAATGAAGGGGCTTTGCTGGGGAAGACCCTTCCCCTCTCCTGTCCCTCAGGGCTAGGCAGGGGTGTGACACTGCCTGTCGCTTGTCTTGCAGCCTCTCCTGCCTGCCTTGGGCTGGTTCTACCTGCTGGAGCTCTCCTTCTACTGCTCACTGGTGGTCACCCTGCCCTTCGACGTGAAGAGGAAGGTGAGTGGCAGCAGCACAACTGCAGCCTGCTGGCTTGGTTGGCCCCCACCATGAGGTTCTTCCCTCCCACTGTCAGCTCCCTGGGGGTGCAAAGGACAAGGCACACACACTGCTGGGAAGACCCCCAAGCTCATGAGCTCCTGCAGCTCTCATATCCCACCATCACACCCTGCACTGGGTCCTGCTCTGTGTGCTGTGCCCTTCCTGCCTGCCAGGCTGGGGAGGTGCCAGGGGCTGACATGGGGTCCCCACACCGGGCCAAGGGACAGCTGCTGGGTGGACATGGCCTCATGGCCCTTCCTGGCTCTGATCTCAAGTGCTGCCTGAACCAGAGGGCTGTGTCCTCCTGATGGAGCTGGGCTGTTGTGTGGAGGCTCCTGCAGATGCCTGTGTGACTTTTGCCATGTGGGGTGAGGTGACCTCCTGGGACCCATGGACCCAGCATCCACTGTTGCCCTCGTTCTGCAGTGGAGACCCCACAGAGCTGTGCAGTTCAACCTCAGCTTCATTTGGTTGTTTAAGCTGGTGATCACATCTCTCTTCAGAGATTTCCTGCTTCTCCCCAGGGAAGGGCTCTGCCCAGCTCTCCCAGAGCACGTCCCAGCTCCCAGGGGACCCACAGAAACTCTGAATTAAAATTACCAACACAGCAATAGTCTTTGTGGGCAGGTCAGTTATTGGATACCTGCAGTGCTTTCCAGAAGAAACAACCTGGTCTGGTGGAAAGTGTCCCTGCTGCTGGCAGGGGGGTTGGGACTGGATGAGCTTTAAGGTCCCTTCCAACCCAAACCAGTCTGGGATTCTGTGAAGAAACAAGAACCCACTGCCTGGCAGTGATCCCCCCTGGGTCAGGGCCAGAGCTGCCCTTCCCAATCCCTCCACAGAGCACTCAGGGATCATCTCACACCTCAAAGCATTTCCCTTTTTGCATGGACAGCTTTGTCCACGCAGGCACAGGAAGGTGTATTCCCCACCTGCAGTACCTGCAGCCCATCTCCACTGGTCCCTCTCCATGGGCAGCACAGGGAGGTTGAAGAGCTGCCTGTGGTAGAGCTGCTGGACAGGACCTGCCCCAGGCCAAGGGCATCTCCTGCCCTCACAGAAAGCTCTTCAATACACAGTGGGGGTTCTGGGAGGAAAAGATGGGGTGTTCAGAAAGGTAAAAGGCATGGAAATTTGTGGAAAATGTATAAAATCTGTTTTCTAGCATGTTTGCACCTATGTGAACCTCACTGGTATTGATCTGGGTTTCCATAAACTGGGCAGAAAGTTGTTCCTTCTTCTTGGGACTGAGCAGGACCTCAGGGAGCTGCAGCACGGTGGAGAGCTCTGATGCTTTGTGTTTGATGTGTCCTGGTGAGGCAGCAGCATCCAGGCACAGGTGCTGTTGGGTGTCCTGGTTTTCATCTGGGCCAGAGCTGGTTCTGTTCAGCAGCTGGAGCAGCGCTGGGGTTGGGTTCAGCTGGGATTTGTCAGGAGAGAAACGCTGAGAACATCCCCACGTTGGCATTGGTGTCCCTGGCACTGAAGGACTTTGTGTTTGTCCCTCTGCAAGCGCAAGAGCTCAGGGGTGAGGAATATTGCCATGGATCAGCTCCATGGGCACTGGGCTCTGCCAAGGGGCTGTTCCATCTCCTGTCCCCCATGGGCAGGAGATCCATGAGGGGCTCTTCCTCTCTGGCTCTCTCTGGCTCTCTCTGGCTCTGGCTCTCCCGGGATTGCGGTTTCGGGTCGGGATTGTCGCTGCTCCGGGATCGTTCTCTGGGAACGGGCTGGGCTGGGTGGGTGGGTGCTGAGCAATGGCACTGGGGGTCACTCATTTGCATATTTTATTACTATTATTTTAATATCATTATTATTTTTATTTTATTTCAATGATTAAATTGTTTTTATCTCACTCTACGAGTCTCCTTTCCCTGGCCCCCAGTTCTCTCCCCTGTGGGGATGGGGACAGGGAGCGAGTGGCTGTGTTGGCTGCCAGCCCGGTGCTGGCCCAGTGCAACCACCACAGCAGGTCAAGGCAGGACTGACACACAACCTCTGTTCTCACGGCAGGACTTTAAGGAGCAAATCATCCACCACATCGCCACGATCACGCTGATCTTTGTCTCCTACTGTGCCAATCTCGTACGGTTTGGGACCATGGTCATGGTGGTCCACGATGCCTCTGATTACATCTTAGAGGTGAGTTACCCTCACCTGGAAATGCAGAGCTGTGTCTGTGGGGGCTGGGTGTCTTGTGCACACGGTGTGTGCGGGTGTGGTGTCCCACCACGTGCACTCTGGTGCCAGTGCACAGGAACGGGGACACATCCCCACGTGCCTGGTAACCCTGGCAGGACAAGGGGAATCCCTCAGCCCCCTGGAAGGGGACCACAGGCCCATGGGACATGTGGCACTTTGTCTCCCTGCAGCTTGCCAAGATGCTCCATTACCTGCAGCGCAAGCGGCTCTGCGAAGCCGTCTTCGTTGTCTTCGCCGCGGTTTTCATCAGCTCCCGGCTGCTCATTTTCCCACTGACGTGAGTTCTGTTTTGATGTTCTCTGAACACGGGTGTCAGGTGCTCCTGGAGCTTCTGGAGAGGTGACCCTCCACGCTGAGGGGAGGGTCAGCATGAGGGGACACTACAGGGACACTACAGGGACACTACAGGGAAGCTCAAAGATTAAACCAACTGGGACTGAGGAATCCAAGAGAAAAAAATAGGAGTTAAAAATAGGAGTTTAACTGTATTAATTAATTAATTAATTAAATGTAATAATGACTCCAGAGCCACAGCCTCTGCCCCTCCATTCCCACGCTCTTGCTGGCTCTCCCAGGCAGGGGCTGTCTCTCACCCGGGGCTGCCTCTGGTGCTGTGATGAGATCCTCACGCTCAGCCACAGCAGCTGAGTTCTCATGAGCTGTCGTGGCACTGGGGATGTCTCAGGACTTTCTTCATCCTCCTAAAGTCATCCCCACCACAATCTGAGGACAATCCTCCTTCCCTTCTACTCCTGCTCAAGACCTGGTATGACCCTTCCAGTTTGTAGGACATGGCCTCCTGTTGCAAACACTGGTTCCTACAAGAGCAAGAAGGTACAAACTGTACTGGTTAGAATCCAGTACTGTACTGGTTAGAATCCAGTTCAGAGCACTGGGCCAGGCTGCCCAGAGAGGGTGTGGAGTCTCCATCTCTGGAGATGTTCAAACCCACCTGGACACTTTCCTGTGCAACCTGGTGTAGGGAACCTGCTCTGGCAGGGGGGTTGGACTGGATGATCTCCTGAGGTCCCTTCCAACCCCACCACTCTGGGATTCTGTGAATTTCCCAAGAATTTCTCAGCAGCCCAAGGTCTGCTTAAAGCTCTATGAAGAGGAAATTAACGTAGGAACAACGGTGCAGTAATTTCAGGTGACCCACCATCTCTCTGAACTAAAACCAGAAAATCATGAGCTGAGGATTCAGGAGAGGGGATATGTGACACCCCGGGAGGGTGTCAGCAGTGACACCTCCAGAAGCCACACACAGGCACCATTCCAGGCCTGGAGAATGGCTTTTGCCTCCACACACCTGAGCACACTCCCAGCCTCCCTCTGCTGAAATCGTTCCCCATTTTACCACTGCCAAGGCACCTGGAAAAGCTGATCCTGGTCAACTCCCCAGAACCTCATCCCACAACACCTGCATGGTAGCTGAGCTTTCTGGTTTCTTCCAAAACCAAACAGTTTATCACACCCAGAAGGATTTTTAAGGCTGGCCATGACTGCACCCCCCGGGCCCAGTCTGCGTTGCTCCCTCTGGTCCTGCCCTGGCTCAGCTCTGAAGATGCTGAGTTTTTAGTTTGGTTCTGCTGCCTTTTAGTTTGGGTGCCTGTGGGGCTGACTCGGGGTCACTTCTGGTGGTGGAATGGATCCCTGAGAGGGAAAAGCAACAAAAGCCTGAGGCAACTTTCCTGAGAAAGAAACCAGAATAACAATGACTTCAGCTGTCTCCACTGCAGAGGGTCAAGCCCCAATATCTCAACTTGCTCTATCGTAACTTAAGGACAAAGAAGATCAGAGATGTCCCAGGTCACACCAAGGGTCCACCTAGGTCTGCACCTGTTTGCATCAGGAGCAAGAGGAGATGTCTGGGAAGGCAGGAGCAGAGCGAATACACACGATATCCAACACTTCCCACCTGCCAGCCTGGCTTAGGTTTCATGTCTTGGACAACCTGCAGAGGAGGACCCACCCTAGGGTTCAGCATTTCCCTGCTGCACTGAGCTGCTCTCTGTTCTGTCTGGTCTCCATTTCCAAACTGCTGCTCTCCTCCTTTCTGTCCCCGTTCCTGGCAATACAGCTTCTGTGACTTCTGCCCAGAAGATTGTCCTGCCCAGCTGCTCAGCTGTTCCCTCAGCTGTTCCCCAACTTCAGTTAAAAAATTCATTTTAATCTTTGATTTAAGTGCCAGTGGCCAGGTCCCCTTAAGGTTTGATTTTTGTCCATTGCTCCTCTCCAGACTTATTTTAGGAGAAGTCTTGCTGGTTTTCCTGGGAAGCTTTGCAGATTCCTGAGAACCAACCTGTCTGCAAAGACTATCACGGGGTTGGTGACTCTCACACAGAGTTTCTGGGGGTCCTCTGGGACCTGGGACCTGCTTTTGAGGGCTGGGCAGAGCACGAAGCCTGCTGGTGCTGTCCTGGCTCAGCTCAGCTCTGCCCTGGGGACACGTTGAGCCAAGCCCAGAAAGACACTTGAGCCTTTGAAGTGTGAAGGCACTCGATCTGCTTCAGTTTTGTGTCTTGACGTGTCTCTCCCTCCCCCACAGCACATACTATTACTTTGTGACCAAATTTCAGCTGTTCTTCATAATCTGTGTGATCCACACGTTCCTGGTGGTCCTGCAGCTGTTACACATCTTCTGGTCCTACCTAATCATCCAGATGATCGTCGGGGTCATCCTCCACGGTGCGGTACGGAAAACCTTTATCTCCTCTGTGAGCCTTTATCTACTGGTGAGAGAGCCAGAGCCTGAGATCCAGGGTGGCTCCTGCATCCCCGCAGGGACGGGGTGGGAGAAATGGGACTGCCCAACAAACAGCTTGAGAGCTTCTGGAGTCCCACGATGGGAGTTGTGTGGGTACCTTTGCTCATGGAGGTCAGAGCAGCAGCTCCCAGTTGTGTCCCAGTGACCTGGGAACCATCCACAGTCCTTTCTCCTCCCTGCCCAACAGCTTCTCACTATGGAGCTTGGGAGAATAGGAACCTGTTGGTACGTCCAAAGTGGAGTAAGGGAGGAGCAATCAGGTAAGCCTGGTAGATAGCACACTGTGGATGGCACCTCTGAGTTTTGGGTGCATTCCACAGACTTTTGATGCATGCCAGAGTTTGTAGAGGGATCATTGGAAGAAACCATGTCATCACAGATGCCAGTTCCCTGGCAGATGGCATCTTTGCAGCCTCTGAGTAGATTCATGAAGGCTTTGGGGATCTGTGGCCAGAAAAAAACCCCACCACAGTGTTGGTGTTCTGCCTTCAGTTTATCTTGAACTACCCCTTCACTGAAGCTAAATAGAGAGAAAAAAACAAGTTTTTCTGGAGGAAATGATGGAACATGATGGTAGATGTCTGCAAAATGAGGAGACCGGTCAATATGCCGACTGGACAAATCCATGTCGACTTTCAGAGCTTTGTCAGTAATAAACTGCACAGGAAAATATGCAAAATAACTGTATGTAGAATAAATATTGACTTATTTTCAGAAGGTTACGTTACAAGAACATATTGGGGCAATAAAAAAGAGTTGAAAAGTCAGGTGGAACCATAACAAAGTCAACCTCTGGCTGTTTAAGTCAACCTCCAACGCAGGGACAATGGCAACAGCGGCTTCAAGGACAGGATCACGCCTGCTGTTTGTATTGTAGCTGTCAGGGTAACACACCAGGGCTGTGAACCAGAACAGGACCAGCGCCCTCTGACAGGTACCACGATACAGGTCTTACAGCTCATTTACATTTTCTTTCTCTCCTCCAGAAAAGAAAAGATGCCAGAAGTGACACTGAGGAAAGTGAGCGGAGTGAAGCAGAGGACAAAGAGTAACGCCAGTCTGGCTGCAGAACACCAAGAGCCAGGCAGGTTCTTCAAGGCAAAGAGGCTGACAAGGACCAGGGGAGAGGCTGGTCAGGCTCACACGGCTTCACAGTGGTCTGCCCAAGGCACCACCCAATGTCTAGATGGAAAGTAAATCCATTGTAGCATTTACAAGCAGTTAAGTCACTTCAGGAAATGTTTTCTTCACTTCTCCTGTTGGGACCTTTCTTTTACTACAACATAATGATCATTTATCCAGGAAAATAAAGGTCTACCAGCCAAAGTCTCACTGTAAACAGGAGAAGAGGGGTTGAACAAACTGCTGAAGTTATGACACTCCACTGTGTGTCCTGGTTTTCAGCTGGGACGGAGCTGGCCACCTCCTTAGCAGCTCCAATAGTGTTGGGTTCAGTATGGGATGTGCTGTGAGAACGTTGAGAACATCCCAGTGTTCTCAGTTGTCACTAGAAGCTGAAGGACTTTGTTTGCTAGGCTGTAGGTGCCAGGTCTATGGGGATGAGGAATGTTAAAATTAATAATCCCAACTGGCATTTGGCTGTGCCAATGGGATGTCCCACATCACATCACATCACATCACATCACATCACATCACATCACATCACATCACATCACATCACATCACATCACATCACATCCTGTTCTGTAGATTAATGGAGATTCTCTCAGGGATCACTCGGGCTCTCGCTCTTCTGGGGTTGTGGTTTGGGTTGGGGGACGGTCTCTGCTCTGGGATTGCTGGCTGGGACAGGCTGGGCATTGGTGGGCAGGTGGTGACCAACTGCACTGGGCATCACTCCTTTGAATATTCCATTATTCCTGCTATCATTATTGTTATTAATTTAATTTCAATTTTATTCCAGTTATTAAATTGTTTTTATCTCAACCCTTGAGTTTTCTCACTTTTACCCTTCTGATCCTCTCCCCCATCCCAGTACAGGAGGTGTTTGGCTCCTGGCCAGGCTAAACCCAGAGCACTCCTCAGGGAGAAGTCTCCTAAAATGGGAAGCAACTGCAGCTCTTCCAAATGCCCACTTTTCCACCAAAACTTTCTGTGGGGATGTGTTCAATTTGTAGAGGTTTGAGTTTCAAAACTGGAAAATGAGTGTTACAACACTAACATTGTCCTGGGACAGTTTGGGGGTTCCATAACTGTTCCCCCTGTAATATATCGTACCTGAGGTAACTCTCAGAATTTATTGTAGAACATTACATTTAAAGTCAACACAAAAATTAATTACATCTAAACCAAAGAGTCTGTTTTACCTAGATTATGGGTGATGAAGTTTTTTAGAATATCAGATCTATGTCAGGAGGAAAATCTTAGAAACGTGATGGAGGTCTGACATCACCGCTAGCCCAAAGGCTCAGAGAATGCAGAGGACAGATAAATCTACACATATATATGTGTGTCCATAAACAATACACAGAAACCTGCAAACACTGTCTTTAAAATATGTTTTGTACCCAAGATTTAAGCATTTCATACAAATACTGGAGGAAACTGCTTCTGAGAAATGAGGTGGAGCGTGAGGAATGGTGTAACCAGAACACGCTGCTGTGGAGAACCATGGTCCACCTCCCACACCTGACCTAGACAAGGCAAAATATAAACAAAAGTCAGGAAAGGTGTGTGAGAGAGAGGCAGAGGGAACTGAGGCAGCGTTCCCGTGAGGGATTTTGACATTCAGACCTGCAGGAAGCAAGGCTGAGAGGCAGCCAGGGACCTGGCGCTGTAAGGTAGCCCCGACCAGCTGAACTTTGCTGGGAGTGCAGGACCCTTCCTCAGAATCCCAGACTGGTTTGGGTGGGAAGGGACCTTAAAGCTCATCCAGTCCCAACCCCCCTGCCAGCAGCAGGGACACCTTCCACTAGACCAGGTTGCTCAAAGCCTCATCCAACCTGGCCCTGAACACTTCCAGGGAGGAGCAGCCACAGCTTCTCTGGCCAACCTGGGCCAGGGTCTCACCACCCTCACACCAAAGAATTTCTTCCTCACATCTCATCTCCATCTCCCCTGTTCCAGTTTCAAGCCATCACCCCTTGTTCTGTCACTCCCTGCCCTTGGCCAAAGTCCCTCCCCACCTTCCTGGAGCCCCTTCAGGTACTGGGAGGCCACTGGAAGGTCTCCCTGGAGCCTTCTCTTCTCCAGGCTGAACAGCCCCAACTCTCTCAGCCTGTCCTCACAGCAGAGCTGCTCCAGCCCTGGCATCATCCTCGTGGCCCCAGGATACCTGATGTAAGAGCTCTGGAAGCTCACACCTCCTGCTGAAGGTGCCCCTGACACACCTTTGATTTATTATTTCACTCCTGCAGTATTTCCTAACGCTGATGCAATGACTTCCCTGCCTGTCCCAGCTGTTCAAAGGACAGAGAGCCACAGAGGTTAAAGGCCAGAGCAGCCCTTTATTTAGCATCAACCCTGAGGAGTTTATGTACCATAACAACGCTGACCAACCTCTACTGCCAGTAATGACCCACAAGGGTTGTGCAGACATGAGGGCTTCACTGGCTTTTGCTTCATCTGCCAGGTAGAAAAAAAAGACAAAGTTATGAATGAAGAGATGTATTTTCAAAATTTAAAAAATTCACAGCTGGAACTTGACACTCTCTAACTCCCCTCAGCTGCAAAGCTCGTGACTTCTTCTTGTTGGCCATGCTGGATGTGGCGTGGCTCACGCCCACGTATCAAACCTTCGCACACAGACACAGCCGTGGATAGGAAGCGGGCAAGGGAGTTTGTTATCTACAACCTGGCACGTGTCAATGTAGGGATCAAAGAGGACTACAACGGGGAGGGCACTGTTCCCCTTCCTCTGTCCAAGGAGGTAAATTCTTCCATTCACAGTGCTGCATCCCATGAAGAACTTCTGGGCCAGGCATTCCTCATCCACCTGAGTCCATTCATCTGTCTCCACATCAAACCGAAAGGCTCCCCCTCCTATGGTGTACAGAGCTCCGTGCAGGGATGTGATGCAGAGGTCGTACCTGGGAGGGAAGAAACCCTTGGTCAGAATCAACAGAAAGATTTGGTCCCTGAAATATTCAGTGTGATCTTGGTCCTCGTAGCAAGAGTTCCATTTAAAGAGAATCACAGAAACATTGGTGGGACAGGATTTGTGGAGTTCTCCAGTCCAACCTCTCCTTGGAGCTGGACCAACACTAGAACCTTTCTTCTCCTGCCACCAGGTCCCAGAGGATTATCTCTTACCTTGGAAGCGGGGAGAACGAGATGACATCCCAGCTGTCCGTCTCTGTGTTCAGCCTTTGCACTCCATCATAGACGTGACCATTTTCATCCAGGCCACAGACCACGTAGATCCTGGCTCCCACACTGACTGCATCTCCTCTCTCCACAGGCTGGACCATGGGACTCATGCTTTCCCACTCTGAGTCCACCAAAGCCATCCGCTCCACTGCTGGGGTTATCCCTTCATCCGTGCTCCCCCCGAGCACGTACAGGTAGAGCCCAGCTCCTGCTGCACAGTGGCTATGGCGGGACTTCTTCATGGCAGGTCCCTCCAGCCAGCTATTGTCCAAGCAGTTGTAGATGAGCACCCAATCCACACTGTACCACACAAACTCATCCCGGAAATATCCTCCTGTCACACAAAGGAAGCTCCCTGGAAAGACAGCAGAGAAAAGAATCGGTTATTGAAGGCTGAAAACGGCTCCTGAGAACCAGGGTTCCCGTTTCTCCCTGAGCTGCACCGGTGAGGGGCAAGATGAGCAGAGAAAATTACTGCTCTTTGGGTCAGTTTGCAGTAGTTGATTCCTCATCTGCACAGATACAGTGAACCTACAGGATGCAGTAAGTCCTTCCCAGTCTGCTCCCACTCTTGGAACAGAATCATGGAAACACTGGTTGGAAAGAACCTCTGGGGATCTCACGTCCACACTCCCACTTGAAATGGGACTATGACCAGCACTAAATGATGGAAGCCATGGTATCGAGCTGTCTGGAAAGTCTCCAAGCACAAAGATTTCACAATATCCATGGGTAAGTTTAACTTAATAGCAACTGCAAATCCAAAGCCCTCATCTGTCAAATCCACCATGGAAGAGAAGGTCGGAACGATACGCTGCTTGAAGTGGAGTCGTGAGCCTCACTGGGTAAAGCTGGTGGAAGGAGTTCAGCAGTTTCTGCTGTATAAAAACAAACATTCAGCCTCCTCTGTTCTCCCAGGACTCCAGAAAATAAAACCACTCTTTGACAGAACATGAACACAAATGTGAATGAGGCCTTAGCAGCGCTGACCAGCGCAGCTTTACAGAAGCTGCTGAACTCCCTGAGGGTCTCTAACCCTCAACTCCTGCTTTGAATTCTTCACTTCTCTGGAAGTTACCTACTGCTGCCACTGCGTACTGGGTGAGGTTCCTGCGCTGCAGGGGAGAACAAGCCTGCCAGCTCCCTGTTTTAGGTTGAAAGAGAAATAATTCTTGCTGCTCCTTGTCGTGCTTTCCTCCCAGGACATACAAGGTGTCATAGCTCCGGCCAGCGTAAGGACACAGCTCCGCTCGTTGCCAGCTGGGTGGAGGACAGCGGTCCAACTTCTTTATTAGCCTGGAAAAGGCGTCTGGCTCTCCAGGGCGCTTGCTGCGTTTCACCAAGATGTCAAGGAAGGACAAACTCAAAAATGTGGCCCTGACTTTGTCCACCAAATCCAAGAAGTCGTCTTCTCTCGTTGCTGGGTCCTCCATTATCCACCTCACGACGCTGTCGAACACCACATCTTCTCGCGGAGCAAAGAGGTCGTCGCTGCTTAGGAGCTGGATCAGCATTTCTTTGGGTAGTGCCTTAAATTCTTCCTGGAGCACCACATCCCCCCAGTGAGTGAGAGCCACGTTCATAGCACACTCATGCAGCTCTACAAAGGCAAACTGCTGTGAGTAGGTCATCAGGCCCAGGCAGTTGGAAACGTGCAGCTCTCTCTCCAGAAATTTCTCACACAGCAGTTTCACCCTGTCAAACTGAAAAAAATCAGCCGTTTCCAGTAAGCTGGTCACATTTTCTTGCCCTATGATCACTTGGGCTGTTCGAGTGAACTCGAGTAGTGCCTGAAAAGGCCCCGCAGCAATCCCTCTGATAACTATGTGGTGCTCAGAGCGCTCTCTCGCCCCCCCAAAAAACATGGCTTCGAAATAACGACTGTGCAGGGAAAGGACCCTGCGGCTGACCTGAAAGAGCCTCTCTCCAACCTCCAGAACTGTGTCTGCAATCATTTCTGCCTGGGGTCCCAGCTCCTCTGGTTCTTGTGCAGGGTCCATGCTTGTTGACTTCCAGGCAGTTAAAATTAACTCAGCCCTTACGCAGCCTTTACTCATGTGAGGTCTCTGGAAACATTATCCCACCAGCGAGGATAAATACAGGATAAGCCAATCTTGTCCTAAAAATAGTGTGTGTTCTACCTTCCTGCTTTGCTTTCCAGTCTTCCCTGCTGCTTTCTGAGCAGCAATAGCAGGAGCTGTCTCACCAAAACCCTGCAGATTTAACTGGCATCGACCTTGGCCGGGTAAGACCACAGTGAGTTAGGGGAACTGTTAGCCAAGCAAAGAGCTGGGACTACGAGGAGGAAAGAGGAGAAACAACCTAAACCTTCCTAAACAGGGACTAAATATCAAGAAGTTGTAGAAGAACATTGGAGCCATTTGGAAAAAGTACTCATGACAATAGTTCTCACTTCTGCAAATCAAAACCATAGGAAAGCTTAAGGCTTCCTAGGAAAACCCACTGATTTCCCCACAGCAACATCCTTCATCAGTTCAAGTTTAATATTAAATTCCAGATTGCTTCCAGTATTTAGAATATATTTAAGTTTATACTTTAGTAAGAGATGAGGGGAAGGAATGAGCCCCCGTTCAAACCCAGATGGCCGTCACATACTCACTCATGCTCAACCTCAATGCACTAGGGAAGTACAAGCAAGAGCTCAATGATTCCACATAGTGAATTTTTCCATAGCATTTAGACCAACCTATTAAGTGGAGAGATTTGTGTAGTGACCTTGAACCAGTTCCCTTTATCCCAAAGAGCCCATCCCAGCAAGGCTCAGTCCCATTTCTCAGTGGAATTCAGCAAGCAGAATAGTGCTGTGTGGATCAAGAGCATTGTTCTTCCCTGGAGGTTCCCTCCTGCACTTCTGCAAAATGTTGTTACAAATGGCTTAATAAAGACTCACCTTTAGGAATGAATCCACCAGAAAAGCATTTATTGATTTAAAATTCAGCTATCATTTTCATATTCTTATTTCCAGGTACTGGGCTCTCAAATACAACCCAGAAGCCTGCGCTGCAGAAGAGGACAGTCACGTCCTGCCATGAAGACTCAACAACCTGTGAACTGAGCAGGAAATGCTGCAAACATGCCCCTCTCTGGGGTTTATGCACTTGACACACGACTTCAGGCAGATTTCTCCATACCCTCTGCATCCAGAGCCTGGAATCCACATAGGAGACCTCCTGTGCCTGATACTGCACCCAGAAGTGCAGAGATGGTGCAGCGCATTATTGGTCCCTCCAGCAACCTCTCTCCCACTTCAGGGACAGTTCAAGGCTCTACTCAGGCTGATGGCAAGCAAATTCTGCTCCCAACTCTCTAAATCACAGAATCATGGACTGGTTTGGGTGGGAAGGGACCTTAAAGCTCATCCAGTGCCAACCCCCCTGCCAGCAGCAGGGACACCTTCCACTAGACCAGGTTGCTCAAAGCCTCATCCAACCTGGCCGAGAACACTTCCAGGGAGGAGCAGCCACAGCTTCTCTGGCCAACCTGGGCCAGGGTCTCACCACCCTCACAGTGAAGAATTTCCTCCCAAGTAGGGAGTCTCTCTTGCATTGTGCAATTGCATGAACAGAGTTTTGTAGCATTAGAGAAAAATTACATTGGAAGGAGCGTGACTCCACAGCCATGCTTCTGTGAAGCACCCACAGAATGAACCCTGGGAGATCACAATCCAGAAGCACTCGAGTTCACACAGGCAATAAGCCAACAAAAATCTGGTCCCTAGTTTCACAGCCTCCTGGAAGAGTCAGATACACCAAACTGGGATTTATTTACTTCAAATTCCCATCCATTCCAGAGCTGACCCAGGAAAGGCTACGAATGGGGCTGCCAAAAGGAGCAGCCAACACAACCTGGCCCTGGCATGTTTTCTTGACACCCTCTAGGAACAGGACTGCTGCTGCCACCAGAACAATGTACTGTGCCACAGCTTCCTCATAAAGGCTCCTCAGGAAAGCAGGTGGCAGAAGCAGGTGACACACAGCCTCTGGGCACACATCCACCCCCAGGCAGTGCCCAACAGAAATGCACGAGTCCTCAGAAAAGGGGTCAGCAGCTCCCAGTCATTTCTCAGCAATTCCCTTGGAGTGGAACACGACTTCTGATCTTGCCCCTCCTGATTTTGCTGTGTTTACACACCTGAACAAGTTTAATTTAGATTTACAGTTGTGGAGAACTGCAATGTCAGCTGTAGAACACTTTTTCAGACTAAAAACCAGACATTTAGGAACAGATTCATTCGTATTTATTCACTCAAAACTCCTCAAATGTTGCTATTTCTGCAGTATAAAAGAAATAAAAAAAATGTTTACTTACAAATGAAGTTATAACAAGCAGAACCACAAGTGGACAGCTACAATATAAAAATATGCAGTATTTCCAGACACTGCCTACAACTGAACATCAGGATCTTAAATATTCTTCCCCTAAAATTCCAAGTATCAAACAGGTACTTCTGTAAGGTTCATGTCATTCAGCCAAGAATCATCTTAGAAGTTAGTCCAGTCCTTCTGTAGCAATGTGGGAAGCTTCTGACACACAGATCCCAGCCCACAAGATCTGGAACAAGTGCTAGGAAAGATCTTCTCAGCTACAGAGCTTGCAGAGCTGACAAGGTACAAGGGAAGTGGTTTTCCTGCGTGTGCTGGAGCAAGCAGGCAAGAGACATTTCAGGAAGACAACACAGTGCTTCCCAGCTGAGTACTGACATCTAAGAGGAAGAAAAACACATTCTAGTGTATTTAGGCTTCAGATTAATTGACATTAAATACATCTTTAATGTATTTAAAAATGTAACTAATATAACCAGTATTCAGGGCATTCTTTACTATTTTTATGTGGTTGATTCAAAACTCACAAGATCAAGAGGGTCCCAGACAATTCCATGACAATATGTTCTCTCCTGTCAGCTCTTAACAATGCAGTTACACATTTATTTGGTGGGGAAAAAAAAAAAAAATAGAACTTACTTCTTACACACCAAGCCCCATCCTCTCATCATTTATGGAAAGTCACAAAAAGAAAAGTTGACTGTTCTTTCACACTAATACACACTCAAACTCCTCCCCCAAAACAGGAAGCTTCTCACACACTGATAGTTTTTTTTCTGATGATTTGCACCCTTGAAGTCTTCAGAGACAGTCCAAAAAAAAACCCATTAGCCATCTTGCTGCTGAATGAAAGGGTTGGGAATAGCTTCCATCCCGTCCTGTGGACAAATGAGAACCACAGAAGTCCCCCTGCAGACCACAAGTCCCAGCTGACGTGTGTCTTCTGTTAATTTGTATTGATCATCTGGATCTGGAAAGCAGAGACCCACTGTTACAATGACATAAAGAAACCAAATTCCACCAACTCCAAAAGGCACAGACATACAGGGTTTTTTCTCTGCATTGTTTCACTGAACACATGGGCTATAAAAGTGATGCAGCAGTAATATCTGAGGTCTTCAAGACACTACTGATTTTCCAAGTAGCACATGCCCCAGTGAGAAATACAGAACTCACCCCTGTATGCAAAGCAGAACATGTAGCTTTGAAAGAATTCAAAGGCCCTTTAACTCATCCAAGCAAAAGCACACACACAAGTGATTAAAAAGCTCCTGATCCCGTTTCAAATGCCATTAGAGACAAACATTTTGGGATCAATGCAAATCAGAAAAAGACCCTGACTTCAGAATGCACTGACCCATTCCCAGACCAAACAAACAAGGCTGTGGATGGGGACAAACACTTAACACCACAACAGCCAATTCCACCCTCCTTGAGGTGCCAACATACTCGATAGAAATGCACTACACATCTCTCACAACTCCCTCCTAAGAGCAAAATTAAAGCTCCAAGTGCTTCCTTGTAAGCAGGCAAGAGAATACTCTGCAAAAACACTGCCATATTTTGTTTCAGACAGGAAAAAGGGGAATGGGAATGTTTATCCTTGGATGAGAAAAACAAATAATAAGAAAAAAACCCTACAGCTCTATTAGCTCTAAGAAGCTACAGAAGCTTTAGTTCCACAGAAACACAAAGACTGCATTTACAGCAGAGTTTAAGACAGTAAGATACTGGTTCTTGCTGAGATGCTTTTCCTGGTTTGAGCAAGCCAGCAACCCTCCAGCAGTATAAAAAGGGGCAAAGGCAACTGCCTTATCTAAGAGAGACACACAATTCACTCAAGCTTTATAGCACAGGAGCAGCAAATGAGTTAGAGGAGCTCAAGCAAGGACTACCAAAAATGTTCTACCACAGGAAATGTGTTTGATATAACTTCTCTTACTTATCCTCTTCCTTTACAACTTCATTATCACAAACACATCTCAGTTCAGATGATGTCAACCTGCAGTTCCTGGTTATTCACCCACAAAGCTGTAAGATTTCTCTTAAGAAAGCTGTTCTTGGGGATGGGGGGAAGCTTTACACAGACAACACGCTACTTACCTCGCATATATTCAATGGTACCATCAAGCACGAGGTTCAGAAGAGGGTCAAATCCTTTCAAGACACCACTTGCTATTGAAGACCACACAAAACAATGATTAGAGACCAAAACCAGGTGTACAGCAACACAAGACAGCGTGAAGGAGACAGTCAGTTCTCCAGCTCTGCTCCCCCCTTCAGACAGTGCTATCAGGCCAGTCAGAGATACCAAACAGTGCCCTCTTCATCACAGTGCAAACACACGAGAACCCAGTTGGGGCTGTGACCACTGAAGCCAGCAGCCTTTTCAACCAATTATTCAAAATGCTCTTCAAGACACTCACATTTCTGTTTTCAGCCAACTTCAGGGGCATTTTAGGGATACTTTGGCATAACAAGTCAATACACGTCACACCACAAAAACCCTGAAAAACTTCCAACCCCAAAACCAAATAAATATTCTCAGCAAAGGGGAATGGCAAAAAAAAAAAAGCAAGTCTGTAATATCTTGAAGCATTTTTCTCAGAAAACCCATCTTCCAGGTGTCCTAGTGGAAAACAACCCCTTTAGCACAAGCACTGCTTTTACAGGCATGCACTGCAGACAGAGAAGTGCTTTGTCCTAAACCAGAGAGTGATTCGACAAGACTGGTCACTAAAGAAATCACAAGATTATGCAGAATGATCTCCTAGGTTAAAAAAATACTTGTTGATTCCCAGCATTGCTGTCACTGCTAACAGCCCAAATCAAAGAAGAGACTCTTGCCATCCTACAAAGATCATAAAGGAACTTGGCACCCCGTTTTTTTTAGAAGAAAATTCAAACTAATAGATTCAATAGAATTGTCAACTGCTCAAAAACTACAGAACCCCCCCCCACCCCAAAACCACACTTATCAGTCCCAGTAACTTCCAAACCCTTCTAAGCATCAGGTCTCAGTTTAAAAGAGATTTTTAAAAGCAAACCCGAGTTTGCTTTGTAAAAGCTTCTGCCCAGCACCTCCCACGCAGCATGTTGTAAACTCTCAGACAAACAAGGGGTCTGCAAGTGGCACTATCAGCTGCACGGGGACAGACAGCTGTAGGACATCAAGGGAGCAAATAACGGGGGGAAACAACGACTTAAGACCCTCAAAAGTGATGAAAAGACACAGGGCAATATAGTGAAACAATCTATGAACTCCAGGCACATTCAGTATGTTAAGAGATGGAAGGGGTAACAGATGGTGTAATCCTAACACCCAGAAATGGTTTTTTGCTGCTTTACGTGCTCCCTTGTGATGTGAAAAGCAGCCAAAAGAAACAAGACAGTTGAAGACAACTAATGAAAGAAAGGTGGATGGATGAATGGATGAAACAAAGATAACACTGCAGCCAAGGGACTCATGACAAAGTTAAAGGAGGTAAGTTTTTCTCCTCATTGTTGTTTGAAATAAAGCAACGTGACCACACAGGAGACAAAAGCCAACAAGCGAAGAAGGAGAGGGATCAAAAAGCAAAGGGAGCTTCATGCAGCGGGGGGCCATGCTCTCCCCCCACCCGAGCTCACCTTCTCTGCCGCCCTGGAACTTCACTCGGATCGTTTTATCGATGTATTTGGAGAGGTCCAGAATACTCTCCTTCTTCTTCTTCTCCTTATCCTGCAGGACAGGGGCACAGGGAAGCTGAATGGAAACGAACCCGCGCCGCCCTCCTCCGGTTACCGACAGAATCACGGAACCGTTTCTCTTAGAAAAGACCTTTTACAACCATCGAGCCCAACCGTGACCCCGCCACTGCCGGGCTCCCCCTAAACCGCGTCCCTGAGCGCCAGCTCCACACGGTCGTTAACAGCCCCCGCGTAACGCTCCCGGGACAGCGCGGTTCGTAACGCGGCTACAGAAACCGCCCCGAGACCGAGCCCGGGGACCGAGCCCCGCGCCGGAGGACAGCGGCGGGATGGAGCCGAGGGGGCCGGGCGGGCCCGTGCTGCACCCCGCGGCACACGCGGCCGTAAGCCCCCGCAGGGCCGGGCCGGGCCCGCCCCACCCCGAGCGGCCGCGCTCAGCGGAGACATCCCGAGCCCCGACCGCCCCCTCACACGAGGCCCCAGCGCCGCCGCTCACCGCCATCTTGCTCGCGCCACCGCCGCCTCCGCCGACACTCGCCATTTCATTCGCCGCCGCCGCCAGAAGTGACGTTGTCCCCCGGCGAAACCCGTTAGCGGGGCGGGATTTCCGGGGCGGGTTGCTGGGTTACCCGGTGCGGAAGGGCCCGACCAGGCCCGGTCGGAAACAAAGCGAGAGGCGGCGGCAGGGCCCGGCCCGGGATGGCGGTGTGGCGGGACCGGCTCCGCCTCTGGCTGCTCCTGCATTTTCTGCCGCAGGTGAGGGGCTGTGCGGGATGGCGGCAGCAGCCGGGCAGCGAGCGATCGCGGGCAGCAGCCGGGCAGCGAGCGATCGCGGGCAGCAGCCGGGCAGCGAGCGATCGCGGGCAGCAGCCGGGCAGCGAGCGATCGCGGGCAGCAACCGGGCAGCGAGCGATCGCGGGCAGCAACCGGGCAGCAACTGGGCAGAGAGCGATGCGGGGAAAAGCGGGAGCCGGTCCGCGGGACCTGGCGGGGGCTGTGGGGCTGGTGGACTCCCTTGGTCGCCTTTCCCGGCCGGTTGTGCGGAGCAGGGCCCGACCTGCCCCGCAGCAGCAGGGGAGGGGCCGCATCCCGGGGTGGGGGGGGGGTCCGCGAGGTCTTCGGGGCCACATTTGTCTGCGGGAAGGAAAACGGCCTCGTCCGGAGCGCGGGCTGTGACCCCCCGTTGTGTGCCAGTTAACAGTACCTTATAGACGTATATTCGGATTTTTTGAGGTGTTTTGGGGTTTTAGGGGGGGCGTTGAGGGGTTTTGGGGGGGGGTGTTGTGGGTTTTTTGTCTGTTTATTTTTTGTTTGGTCGGGGTTTTTTCTTTTATATTTTTTTCCTTCTCCTGTCCGTGGTTAACTGTATTCCTCACGGTTCTCAAATCCCCGGCCCAGCAGCCCGGTCCGGAGTGTGGGGCCGGCGGTTGGGGCCGGGATCCGGACTCGCTCTGGGGAAGCAGCTCGCAGTAAAGGAAGGGGGATTTCTGCTGAACCTCACCCAGAGCCTTTCCTGACTCCTGCGTTCTCATTGCTTACGATACTAAGGAGTTCTGCGGGATAAATGTGCAGTGGGCTTGGGGCTCACCGCAGAGCTGTGGTGTGATGTTCTGGTTAAGCTATGGCACGGCTGCTGCTCCCCACCCTGATGTTAGGCTGACATTGCACTTCCCTGCCAGACTCTGCAGCTCAGGAGCGAGTACAGTAACTTCTCCCCTGAGAGTTTGTCTCTTTTTGTTTGTAAATGCCCGTGGTTTCTCAGGGATAAACGTCAAACATTAAGCTCCTGTGCCCAGAGCACTCCAAGGAAGCAGTAGGAGCTGCATGGAGAAGCTGGTTCAGCAAGGATGCAGGAACCTCTGTGGTCTGAGTCAGCCACTCTTCCCCAAAGTCCTCGGTGTCACAGGGCAGTTCTGAAACTTGTAACACAAGTTTTCTGGTCTTTGGAGAGAGATTCTGGCTGTAAGGATCTGGTGAGTCTCTGCTAGGGACTATCATGGGCCCACCCAGGTTTGTCCCCTCAACCCTTTGCGGTTCTTGGCACTGTGGAGTTACAGGGCAGGGTGTGGGGCCGGCGCTTGGGGCTGGGATCCTGACTCACTCTGAGGAAGCAGCTCGCAGAAAAGAAGGGGAGATTTCTGCTGAACCTGACCCCGGAGCCTGGCTTGACTCTTGCATTCTCGTTGCTTACAATACTAAGAAGTTTTGTGGGATAAGTTTTTAAGGGTGTGATGAACTAGGCATGTAGTCCTGATACGGGAGAGAGTGGATTTGTAGCTATTGCATCACATGGCACATAGCTTTAGTATTTTAAATTCAGGTGTTTTGTATTCTGAAAGTGTTGAAGTGTCATTTAAAGTTCTTAACATTTTATTAGGTAATTTGGAGGGTACTGTGTATTATTATTACTGTGTATTATGTTAAGATCTAACATCTTAACACAACAGTCTTAATTCTTCTGTCTTCTCTTCCTGTCTCCTTACTGATTCCTTGTTAGTGATCTTGAGTTATAGAACCATCTGGTTGCCAGTTAAATTCTTTTTTATTTCTGCATCATCCCCTTTTCTCCATCGTCTTTTCCTACATAATTCCTTTCCTTATTCCCCACATGCCCTGTGCATTTTGACATTTCTATTAATGCTTCAAGTGGACTGGTAGTGCCAGCACAGGCCCCATTAATTAATAAGATATAAGAATGGGTCAGGGACTGGCCTGGAGTCAGTTTGATCCATCAGTTTGGAAAAGGTGAGCACAGAATCCCAGAATTACCTTGACTGGAAAAGCCCTTTAAGCTCATCGAGTCCAACCATGAACCCAACACTGACCAGTCCCCACTGACCCCTGTCCCTCAGCACTGTGTCTACACGACTCTTCAATCCCTCCAGGGATGGGGACTCCACCACTGCCCTGGGCAACCCCTTCCAATGCCTCAGAACCCTTTCAGCAAAGAAATTCTTCCTCACATCCCATCTCAACTGCCCTGGCCACAACTGGAGCCCATTTCCTCTTGTCCTGTCCCTTGGTCCTTGGTTGAACAGACCCACCCCCACCTCTCTGCACCCTCCTGTCAGGGACTTGGACAGAGCCAGAAGGTCTCCCCTCAGCCTCCTTTTCTCCAGGCTCAACACCCCCAGTTCCCTCAGCCGCTTGTAAGTCTTGTGCTCCAGACCCTTCCCCAGCACATTGTGGGGTGGAAGGACAGCAGGTGAGGTGGGCCACTGGCAGATACTTGCAGAGCTTGGCTCCATCTCCAGTGTTGCAGCCTGGTGCCTTTCTGTAGGGAGTCATTGAGTGTCTGTGCAGCGGAGCAGCGTTCCCCGAGCCCGGCGCAGGCTGCCCAGCGTGCTGAAGCCGTCCTGCTGCAGCAGTGAGAAGCCAATTTCCTGATGCTGCTAATGTTCCTCTCAGCCAAGCTGGCTCAGTTAAAATTTGTTTGAATACCTCATTTTTGCAGTGCTTCAGCACCTCTTGTACTTGCACTCACTGGTGTGGTTTTAGGTCGTGCATCACCCTCAGCTTGAGGCAGAGGGGAGTGCTCTGATGCACTTGTGCCACTGTGACACACGAGTGACCGATGGATGGGGTTAATCTGGGGGGCAAAGCTGCCAGCTCTCACAGTGAGCTCTTGTGTGCACCAGCTGTACTCGTTATCAATGGCTTCCTCTTGTCTTAGTGCTCTTGGGCATATCTGGAATATATCTTTGTCTCTCTCCTTCAGATAGGATAATGGAATTTATTTCTTTTCCCTGAGGAAGGAGGAGGGAAACATCCACATTTGCTTCTAAACTCTGATTTATACAGGGAGAAGGAACAGCTTGGCTAGTGAAGGGTGGCTCTCCCAAACCTGGGAACACCTAAAGAAGGGTGTAATCTTATCAATCCAAGTACAATCTACATTTAGATATTTCTTTGATATCTGAATCCTCTCTTTTCATTTAACTTCCCTCATTCTAACCATTCCTTCATGGCATTGCCCCATCTCCCTTGTCCTGTAACCATAGCAGAGATACCTGAGCCTTTGCCTAATGTAAGGTGATCTGCAGTGAGTGTGTTGGATCTCGCTGGCCTTCCCTGTACCAGGTTTCAGCAGAATCCTGAGCTGAGGTGATGGTTTCTGTGTGTAAAACCAGTGCTCTACGATGTGGGTCTGAAGAGTTGCAAAGACTGAAATTGTGGATTAAGGTGGTGGTTGACAACTTAGTCTCCTGGAGTTGTTGCACTGTGAATATGAAATGCTCTCCACTGTGCAGTGCTTGTGGGAGGGGTGTTTTCTTTGTCTGCAGCTTTGCTGTTTGCTGTTGATGATCTCCAAATCCCTCAGTGCAGCTCATGGGACAGAACTCGCCCCAGCTCCTGGGAGCTCTGTGAGGGCAGGGGTAGCGCCTTCATTCCTTCTTCAAGGAGCAGGGCTCCTAGTGTCTGTCAGATCTCTGAGATCCAGGTGACCAAATCAGCTGGCACAGCCTGTGCAAGTGGCAGAAATGTGTGAGGCCTCCAGGTGAGTTTGGGGACAGAGCCGGGGAGGAACGAGCAGGAGTGAGCCCCTGGTTTGGCTCCGTCGCTCACTTTGCGGTTTGATGAAATACGAGGGAGCTGAATGGCTCCTCTCCACCTTCTTCCATCATTTAACTTGGGAGCCCTTGTGCTTGTCCCTGAGCTGCATTCATTCACCAACATGACAAAAACTGGGGAGTGTTCTTCTCTGTTAATGCATCAGATAACCACAGGAGGCTCTGATGATGTTCAGAGCAAACACGCGTGCTCTTCTAATGCCACAAACAATGAGCTTGGCTCCGTTGCCTGTTAAGTTGTGCCCTCAGACTTTATGCTTCTGTTGTGTGAAAACCTTTTCCTTGTTCTGCAGATTTATATAAAACACTTTGTGTTAATTATACAGCAATCCTCATAAAGCTGCAGTTCTAGCAGATTGCCAGCTCTGCAGAGGTCTTGCTTGTGACATTTCACTGTTGTTCAATGTGAATTCCTGCTTGGTAACAGTGTTTAAAAACAAACACTCTCTTATTTTCCTGTCAGTGTTTGAAAAAGACTGGGCTTGATAGCCAAGCACTTGGAAAAGAGCCCTTAGGAGTTGGAGGAATGTTGTCTAGGATCTATTTTCTCACGGGTTAATCCAGGATATGGAGTGATCTCTAGGAACTAAGAACCATCATAAATGTTGCCACCATCCCACTGTGTCAGCTGCACTGCTTGGAACTGACTTTTGTTGTCTCTGATGCCTTGTGACATAAATAAAAACAAAACTGGAAGCATCAAAGCTGGTACTGAAACAAGAAGCTTGGATGCCTGTGGCTCTGCTTAGGTGGGAGGATAAGAACAAATTTGTAGGGACTGTTAACAGACTTCAGAACGCTGCTTTGATGCTAAGTGATAATTGCTTTGTAAAGATGTCTGTTAATCCACGTTCTCCATGGACTCTGTTCTCCACAGACTTTCTACACCCACTTCTGCTTTTAGCCCTGCTCATATTCCTTTCACTTCCTCTCATCCTTGTTTTTTACTTGGCTTTTGGCACACAAAGCCATGTAGCTTCTAAAATGTTTTGAGCGCTTCACATTAGGAACCTTTTACTCCCTTAATATTTCTTTAAAGAACATCCATTAAGTTGCTCAGAAAGCATAATTGTGTCTTACTGTCCTGAGTGTGCCATTTGGGGATTATTACTGAGTTCCTGTAACAGTTGTCTAAATGGAAATGTAGCAACACACCCTGTAGTTATTGTCTTGCTTTAAGAATGTGGAGCTTATGTCTTATAAATGTAAAACTTTTAACTGTACAGGTTGGTTATTTCTCAAATGCATAAAGCTGTTCAGTTACAGGTAGCTGGCTCCTGCAGAGCTGCCTGGAGGTTTTGGAGGCAGTTGTATGTATAATATTCAAAACTGAGCTACTCAATGTTGTTTGGCTTTTTTTGTTTGTTTTTTGTTTAAGGCCAGTCAGACCCTGTAACAATAAGCAGGAGACACTTTTGTTCTGTTGGGGGGGGTGGGTGTTTGTTTCTTTGTTTTTCTTTTTTTTGTCTGTATCTCTGTTTGGATCTCTGTGGCTTGTTACTCTTGGAAGTAAATTTCACTATAAGAATCATAAAATCACAGACTGGTTTGGGTTGGAAGGGACCTTCAAGCTCACCCGGTCCCAACCCCCCTGCCAGCAGCAGGGACACCTTCCACTAGACCAGGTTGCTCAAAGCCTCATCCAACCTGGCCGAGAACACTGCCAGGGAGGAGCAGCCACAGCTTCTCTGGCCAACCTGGGCCAGGGTCTCACCACCCTCACACCAAATAATTTCTCCCTCATCTCCATCTCCCCTCTGCCAGTTTCAAGCCATCACCCCTTGTTCTGTCACTCCCTGCCCTTGGCCAAAGTCCCTCCCCAGCCTTCCTGGAGCCCCTTCAGGTGCTGGGAGGCCACTGGAAGGTCTCCCTGGAGCCTTCTCCTCTCCAGGCTGAACAGCCCCAACTCTCTCAGCCTGTCCTCACAGCAGAGCTGCTCCAGCCCTGGCATCATCCTCGTGGCCTCCTCTGCACTGGCTCCAGTAGCTCCATGTCCTTGTGCTGTTGGTGGCCCCAGCACTGGAGGCAGCACTGCAGGGGGGGTCTCAGGAGAGCGGAGCAGAGGGGCAGAATCCCCTCCCTGGCCCTGCTGCCCACGCTGCTCTGGGTGCAGCCCAGGACACGGTTATTGGCTCTGTGCTGCCAGCGCTCGGTGCCGGCTCATGTGGAGCTTCTTGAGTTTCAGTGGATTTTTTGACCAGTTGCTGTGTAGGAGGGAATCTGCCTGATGTGTCTGAAGTCTTTGTTTGAAGTATGGTGGAAATAGTAACAAATTCAACTGTATTACCTGCACAGATACTGAAATGTTGTAGAATCTTTTGTTTTTCTTTTAAAAACCAAGCAGGCTAGTCACCAGCATGTTAGCCCATCACTGCTGCTAGTTCATGTGACCTAGAATTCTTGTGAAATTTCTGTTGTGTTTTTAGGTGTCCTGCGAGTATGGGATGGTGCATGTCCTTTCAGAGAAGGGGAGCAGCAAAGGAAAGGACTACTGTATCCTCTTCAACTCTCAGTGGGCCCATTTGCCACATGATCTGGGTAAAGCTGTAAGTACTTAGCCAAGCAATGACAGAAGAATGTATTAAAAAAAATGCCTTTGTCACTGGGAAACTTCTAATTTCTAACTGGGATTAGCATCTACTTTGTTTGCTCTACTTAGAAAATATTTTTAACTGTGAAGATCCCCCTAAGCAGTGCTATGACAGCAATATTCTTTTCCAAACAGCACACAGAGTTAATGACTATTTCTGGCTCAAAAGAAAAAACAATTAAATGAAAATGGCACTTACCTGTGGTTGGAAAGTTTTTGTGTGTCAGTATAATGCAGACAGGTACTACATGGCCTTGCAGATATACTGAACTGTAACCTTTAGTGCTTTCTCAGTGGTTCATAGCTAAGTGTAAGAATAAGTAATCCCAAACTGTGTCAAGCTTTTGCTGTGTTATCCAAAAGCCACGTGGGCTGACAATTGAGTCAGCTCTCTGCTCTGTCCTGTGAGGAGAAAGTTACTGTCACTGAATGATGAAATCAGCAAATACACTTTGAGTGAGCTGCTGATTGGGGAAGATGTGGATGAGTTGACTTATACTCTGTTTTATTTTTTTGTATCCCTTAATCTACCAATTGAGTGCTACACAGAATTATTAATTTTTCTTATCAGTGTCTAATCAAGTCTTAATTACTCGTGGTGGGTTTATCCCAACCGCACATTACTCCCTGGACACACAGACAGCTCGAATGTTGCAGCTGCCTCTGACTGGTGCAGACCCAGCTAATAAACTCTTGCATTTGACCTGGCTCTGTAACGTGAGGTCAGCACGTGTACACGCTGTCTCCCTTCGCTCCAGCAGCAGAAGAGATCATTTGAGAGGCTCAGGGTCTTGTTCACCTGGATCCAGACTGGCTTCCCACAGAGTGTCTAGCATTTGAGACTAGGATTTGTGAGAGCTGAGGACTGTGCTGTAGACACCTTGTTTCAACCACTGTCCTAAAAATTCACCAGAGATATATTTCAGTAGCTCTGCAGGAGCAATTATAGTTCAGAATAGTTTACACTGAGCTGAACCTGAAGCACTGAACAGGTTCTGGTCTGCCTTTCACAGAGCTCCTGGCTTGCCTGTGCTATATTATCCCTTCCCTCTCCCTGTTTCCTTCCTCAGCTTTCCTTCTGCTTTTCCCTTCTTTTACAGTCGCCCTCCTCCTCCCCTCCAGTACTCCAGCCATACACTTTGTTAACTGAGGCGATGCAGCCACCAGCCTGAGCTCTCTCTGTGTTTGTGTTGTGCTCTGGTAGAGCTGAGAAGCTTCCCTGAAACCTGAACAACCAGTGAATGTGTGTAGGAACGTTTTACTGCCTCTAAAGTGGGAGCTGGGTTGGAGACAGCAGTTTCCTGAATAAGCTTGAAGCTACTTGACAGCTTGAGCCTTCCCTTTCCCTCCTACAGCAGTAGAGTCAGTTATACCATTATTTGTATTAGAAATCTAATTAAATTAGAAAATGTGATACAATACCAAAGTGTTACATATGTCAGCTTTTCAGGTTAAAACTTTACCCTGACACTTCACAAACCTGACAGCTCAACTCCTACCAAGAGTGGGGCTGTGACCTGCTTCTGTTAGCACAGCTCACACCAAGAATCAGTTATTTGGTAGATAATTGCATTTTTCTGGTGCCTTGCAAATAGAACTGGGCAAAGATGCTCGTTGTTTAGGTTCTGCAAGGAACAATTTGTGCTAGTTTTATTTCTAAAACCTTCAAGTGTCTTTGGGTTATTTCTGTGTAAACATCCCAGAGTAGATGTCTGGGTCTGAGAACGGCCAAAACTAAGGAAGTGGGGCAGGGCTGCAACATCTCTGGATCACCAGCAGTGAGAGAAGCAGCTTGGAGTCCAGTATCCAGCTGCTTAGGGTCCAAAATCTCAGCTAATTAGGTAGGGGTGGTTTCAAAATGGAAGTTTGTTTTTGTTGCCTGTGCTTTTGCACTGTGCCCCAGCCTGTGTTTGTGTTTCTATTTGTCATACCCTTTGTCATCTCAGCCTGCCCCTCCGTGCCACCCTGGCAGTTACAGCACTTTGCTGTACTCCAACATCCTGCATGCAGGCATCAGAACAGCAGCAGTGCTGAAGAAAACAAATGCAAGTGCAGATCACAACCCAAATTTTATTACCAGCAGAATTCTGTACAATAGGGTGAAGCAAGGCAGGACCCTGTGTAACAGAGAGGGCAGCACTGTTTCAGCTTTCACTTTTCTCTGAGAATATTCCATGACTGCATTACTTGAAAGTTCTAAATTACCCTGTAGAAACTCTGACTTCTTTTATAACTTTATTTTATATGTATATATTTAACTAATTTATTTCTTTCCAGTCACTTTTGCAACTCCAGGATCAGACAGCATCTGTTTTATGTTCTCCTTCTGATGTACCTGATGGGGGATTTAACAATCAAATCCCCATGGTGATGCGAGGGAATTGCACCTTCTATGAGAAAGTGAGGCTGGCTCAGATCAACGGAGCTCGTGGGCTGCTGATTGTTAGCAGAGAGAGACTGGTAAGTCTCCTTCTGTCTTTATTGCTGATGCTCCTCTGATGTTAACTGTCTTCTTGTCTTCAGTGCTCATTGCTGGTGTTTGATGCTGCTCTTTAAAAGGAAGAACACATATGTGTGTGTGTTTATGCATGTATGTATATTGCATGGCTGTGTGGAAATAATCCATCTGGAGGAAGGATTAATGAAATCATTAATCATTGCTCATTTAAATAGGAGGAATACTGCACAGAGCCTATCTAACATCAAGTCAAGGGCTCAGAATTATCCTTATGTCATGTGTAATACTGGCATCAAAGAAGGAGCTTAGCTTCTTGCCTTCCATACTCCTCCCTTCAGTGAGATCTAGAGCACAGGGAATCTGGTGCTTTAGATTCAGCTGGAGCATTACCAGTACATGTTTGGTAAAATCAGTAGTTTTGAATACTGTAGTCACTACCAGAGGCACAGATCTGTCATGAAACCATGACCCTGATGTGCAAAAGATACTGCTTGAAGTTTGGTTGCTGCATTTTGCTGTTACAGTCTTCAATGACTTATGTTTTACTGGCAACAGGGGGACACTTTCACTTTGAGTTTTTGCTGTCATTATGTTCCTTTCTAGAATATTTTCCAAATTAACAGAAACAGAACTTGCAACTTTAATGCTTTTGAAATAGTAGAAGTATTTGCAGAAATGAATATGTTCTTACCTGGTCTGAACTGTCTTTCAGGTTCCTCCTGGGGGTAACAGGAGTCAGTATGAAGAGATTGATATTCCTGTGGCTCTGCTCAGCTATACTGATATGTTAGATATTGGCAAGGTAAACTCAATACTAAATGCTCTGATTTATATTATCTTGTTTAAATGAGTCACTGCTCAGGAGTATTTCAAGTCCATCAGAAGAGCTTTGAATCTGTAGAGAGTTGTACTCCTGAAGATTGCATTATTATGTTTTGAAGAAAAATAATGCAAATTTCTTGGGAGGTTGTTTCTCATCTTCAGAATAAAACCAAAATGGAGCCTGGTGCTGGAAATAAATATCACAAATAGGAGAGCCAACAGATTGCTCTTAAGTATTTATAATAAAGCTTGATTCTGAGGTTGCTTAATGAAAACTAAACAACTGACTAAGGTAGCTTTTTGGGAGTTCCTCACACCTCATACTTTGCCCCCGCAGAGTTTCGGCAGCTCGGTGAAGGGGGCGATGTACGCGCCGAACGAGCCCGTGCTGGACTACAACATGGTCATCATATTTGTCATGGCTGTGGGGACTGTTGCAATTGGAGGCTACTGGGCAGGAAGCAGAGATGTGAAAAAGTGAGTAGCTGGAATGTGGTATGTCAGTTTTCTTGTGTTTTTCACAGAAATACGTGGTATTTATCTAAAGATCACCTGGTGGCTCTGCTGGTAGCTGGGACACTGTCTGTATAACCAGAATGGGAAAATGCTGCTGTGACATTTGAAAGACTCTCAGCCTTGTGGTGGCTTTGTCACTGTGTGAGATGATTAAAGTACAGTTTGCATGTAGAGTGTTTATGTCAAAAAGCCAAACATTTGAAAAGCTCAGAAGGAAAATTGGGTGGTAATAGGCTTCCTGTTTGGGCTTTTGCAAAAATTTGCCATAAAAATATTTTGTAAATAAAAATAAAAATAGTTTTTATTAAAAATAAAACTAATAGTAAAAATAGTGCAAAACAAACTGATTGGATGGCTGACATATACCATGTTTATTATGAATCTTTTATTGAAATTTCATGATTGCTTTTTGCCAGTAAGTGGAGCTGGGGGGAGGAGGTCAGTCTGTGCCACACTTGTTTCTAACATTTACTTTATATACACAATGTGACTTTAGGATTTCTTCTGAAGTCAGCAAATTACTCTGTGGTAATTTTCGGGATTCTGTTGACTTCTTAGTGAATGAAAAATAGTACTCTTGATAAATTAAGATATATTTATATTATATTATATTATATTATATTATATTATATTATATTATATTATATTATATTATATTATATTATATTATATTATATTATATTATATTATATTATATTATATTATATTATATTATATTATATTATAAATATAATATAAAAATTATAAAATTATATTATATTATTAATATAATACAGTGATATATATTGTGTTGTATCTGGTGTTCATACATCCATGTAAAATGTGGAGTTCCACTGACTTGAGTAAAAACCAGTGCAGGCACTGGTGTCGTGTCGTGGTTCCCAACCCCACACAGTTCTTGCTGAAGGTTCAGTGCCCTTTTATCTCCTGTAGCAGAAGGAATGGGCTGATTACAGCCATGTTACTCTTTCAGGCGGTACATGAAGCACAAACGTGACGATGGGGCAGAGAAACACGACGATGAGACGGTTGATGTGACTCCAATCATGATCTGTGTCTTTGTGGTGATGTGCTGCTCCATGCTGGTCCTCCTTTATTTCTTCTATGACCACTTAGGTACTCGGAGTTGTGTTTGTATTGATCCATCTTCAACGTCACACAAGGCTGCTGCTGTTTAAAGAACATTTTTAGTGTGAAAATAATTATGAAACAGCTGATTCCTGCCATGTTTCTTCATCCTAATACGATTTAAAACCTTATTAGAAATACACTGAGTGTATTTCTATCCCTACTTTTAGTGAGGTTGGATTATGTGATCATAGAGCTTCTTTCAAATGCTAAAACCTATGAAGTAGATACAGACATAATGTCTTCCACCTTTTATTTTAGTCAGAGGTGTTCTCAAACCTGTACTTGTCTTTCTGTTATTGCTCATTTTGGAGTTGAGTTGTGGGATCCAAGATTATTTGGTTTTTAATTCTTTATAAAGATGATAAATCATTTCTGCTCATCACTTATCAAATTGATTGACAAAAGAACATGGGAGCCTAATGCACTTGGAACTTCCAGCTTCATATTTCTGAGGAACTTATGAAAGAGGGATCCTGTCTGTATTAATTTATTTTGCTACTGAGTGATTTTAAGAGTTCCCTTATAATGCTTGTGTACACTCATAATGAGAAAACAAACACTTCACCATAAATTGCCTTTTAGGCTTATGATTTAATGCCTTTAAGAATATTAGCACAGAAGTTTTGATATGTTGAATTAACTATTGCACAAAGTACACCTGAGTAAAATGAGCTGGAATTAGATACTAAAAGAGCATAAATCTAATCAGCAAGCATTGGAAGTCTCAATTTAAGTTTCACTGGTGAAATGTCAGCCTTGCTTCTCATTCAGGCTTTCTGACTGTGAAAAAAAGCATCTCTTACCTTGTCCTCCTTGGACTTACTCCTTTTTCTCTCTCAGTCTATGTTATCATAGGGATATTCTGCCTGGCTGCCTCCATTGGTCTCTACAGTTGTCTGTCTCCCTTTGTGAGAAGATTCCCCTTGGGAAAGTGTAGGTATGTGGCAACTTCTGAATTTTTAATAGGTAAAATTAATTTTTCACAGTGTTGGGTTGGTGTGGGATCTACAAAGTGGTTTCCTACTTCAAAATGTTTATCAAGCTGAGGGTGACTGTGTAGACAGTTACAGCTTTGGTGTGTTTCATTTGCAGAATCCCAGACAACAACTTGCCTTATTTTCACAAGCGCCCTCAGGTCCGGATGCTGCTGTTGGCAGTGTTTTGTATCTCTGTCAGCATAGTCTGGGGAATCTTCAGAAATGAAGACCAGTAAGTGTGTATTTTAACTTCTGTGCTAGAAATTCTTCATAGTATAAGTAACTGACATCTGTGGAAGCCTAAACTTCTCTAGAATTTAGGATTGACAGGAAGGAAACTAAGAGACTTGGGCAGAAATTCTTAGTTGTTCCTTATGTCATTCATCTCTGTCTGGTTAGTTTAATAAGTTACAGAAAACTGGCTCTTGTTAAGCTTGAATTTCTTTGAGTCCCAGTCTGTGTTCTGATCTCTTTGGCTTAAGACAGCTTTTCAGAAATAGTATGGAAAGTTGGACACAAGTTGGCTAACTTACTTCTTCAGGTGATGGTCTGCATGTGTATTTGCTCAGAGAGAATAAGAGCTGTGAAGATTGTCAGGTCTTTAGTTTCTCTCAACTGTCTGGTATGAGTAAATAATTATCTATGTCCAGGATTGCTGCAGTACCTAGTTATAGCATGTTCCTACCACTTTTGTTAGAGTTTTTTGTTTGGGTGCTTTGTTTGGGGTTTTGGTTTGGTTTGGGGGGGCTTTTTACCCCTTATTGCACTCTGAGATGCTCCAGTTTCCCCATATGTACACAGTGTGTTCATCTTCCTGGTCCCTCTGTGAGGGATTCTGTGTTGGAACTGAAGTGCTGCTTTGTGTTTCTGCTGGTGGTACCAGAGATGTCTTGCTTGTTCCTTGAATGCCTGTTATTGCCTTTGTGGGGTCCATTTTCTGTGTTAAGGCTGTGGATCATTCACTGACAGAACTCATAAATCCAGGAAACATCAGCTCTGAAACACCTTTTAGAGAAATAAGTGTCAGGCTGAGGAGTACAGAAGTGCTACCTGTTCTACTACAAAAGTAATACCTGTGTCTAGTGGAATCCCTCAGGGGTCGGTACTAGGACCAGTATTATTCAATATATTTATAAATGACCTGGATGAGGGAATTGAATGCACTGGCAGCAAGTTTGCTGATGATACCAAGCTGGGAGGAGTGGCTGACACAGCAGAGGGCTGTGCTGCCATCAGAGAGACCTGGGCAGGCTGGAGAGCTGGGCAGGGAAAAACTTGATGAAATATAATAAGGGCAAGTGTAGGGTGTTGCACCTGGGCAGGAACAACCCCAGGTTCCAGTATAGGTTGGGAAATGATCTCCTAGAGAGCAGTGTAGGGGAAAGGGATCTGGGAGTGCTGGTGGACAGCAGGGTGACCATGAGCCAGCACTGTGCCCCTGGGGCCAGAAAGGCCACTGGCATCCTGGGGGGCATTAGAAGGGCTGTGGTCAGTAGGTCCAGAGAGGTTCTTCTTCCCCTCTACTCTGCCCTGGTGAGGCCACATCTGGAATATTGTGTCCAGTTCTGGGCCCCACAGTTCAAGAAGGACAGGGAACTGCTGGAGAGAGTCCAGCACAGAGCCACCAAGGTGATGGAGGGAGTGGAGCATCTCCCTGATGAGGAAAGGCTGAGGGAGCTGGGGCTCTTCAGCTTGGAGAAGAGGAGGCTGAGGGGGGACCTCATTAATGTTGATCAATATCTGAAGGGTGAGTGTCAGGAGGATGAGGCCAGGCTCTTCTCAGTGATGACCAATGGTAGGACAAGGGGCAATGGGTGTGAGCTGGAACACAGGAGGTTCTGCTTAAATTTGAGAAAGAACTTCTTTCCTGTGAGGGTGCCAGAGCCCTGGGCCAGGCTGCCCAGGGAGGGTGTGGAGTCTCCTTCTCTGGAGACATTCAAGACCCGCCTGGACACCTTCCTGTGTGATCTCATCTGGGTGTTCCTGCTCTGGCAGGGGGATTGGACTGGATGAGCTTTCGAGGTCCCTTCCAATCACTAATATTCTGTGATTCTGTGATACTATAGAGCTATTCCAGCCTGGCATATTTAGGACTAGGAAATCCATTTTCTGCCTCAAAGGTGGAATGGACCCCAGTGTCTCCTGCACAAAGCTCCATCAGCAAGTGCTCAGGTGTGGATCACAGCAGCATAATCTCTCATCTGCATCTCCACCTTAGGGATTTTAGGGAAACCTTAGTGTTTCATCTCTCAAATGCTGCTTCTCTTTGATCCTAGCAGTTGAGAGTAAAGCAAGAAGCCTTGATACTTCTATACCTAAATTGCAAAACACAGTCAAGAAACAGCCCCAGCTGGAGGCTTCCCTCAGCACACAGGGGTGCACACACACACACATACCCAGGCCAAAGGACCTCAGCACTTCTAGTTCTGGTACCCACTGACCTCATTCAGCCAGTTTTCAATCCACCTCAGTGCCTGCTCATCCAGCCTGTGCTTCATCAGTTTCTCCATGAGGAAGATTTTGAGTGGAAGGTCTTACTGAAATCTAGACAGACAATATCCCCACTGCTCTCCCCTCATCTACCAAACCAGTCATTTCATTGTAGAAGGTTGTGGGGTTGATCAAGTACAACTTCCCATTTGTGAATCCCTGTTGATAACAATGTTGATTTCAAGTAAATACTTTTAATAAAGTTTTTTGTCCCAAGCAGATCCTTAGCAAGGACAAGGCTTGGTCTGACTTTTCTACTGTTTCCTGCAAAAAACATTACTCTCCTTTTTCTTTAGGTGGGCCTGGGTTCTGCAAGATGCTTTAGGAATTGCTTTCTGTCTCTACATGTTGAAAACAATTCGCCTGCCTACATTTAAGGTAAGAAAGTTCAAGAGATGTAAAAAGAGGATGAATGGAGGAGCAGCTTAAAATGGAGTACGTGGGCTTGGAAATGTGCTTCCACTCATATGGAGCTTGGAGAAGAGTGATGTAATGAGTGTAATATAGACCAATAAGTGGCATGTGATTGTTCTGCATGGTGTTTGGTACCCTAAAGTGCTGTAGTGTTGACTGCTGGTAAATCACACACCACACACTGGAGGTTTTTGGGTTGGTTTGGGGTTTTTTGTTTTTGTTTTCAAATTTGACACACAACTGTTGCATCATTCTGGTGTTTTTTCAAATCTTCCAGATTTTATTGAGTATCCTAAGGTAAAAATCAGTATTAGTCATTTAGTTGCCCCTTAGGCAGTTCTTGAAACTCTGTTCCAAGTTAACTTCACCTATAAATTTGTTTCCCTGTACAGATTGGCCAGAGTAGTGTGGGTACTGTTTCAAGCTGTGCCTCACATCCTCCAGAAAAAATGCAGAATTTCTTAATATTTCCTAACAAATTGAAATGGCAACATTTCCAGGTTTCACATTATAAAGAATTTTAGGGACTACCATGTAATTTTGTGTCTAAGAATTACTTTCTTTTATATGGTGCATGCGAGACCAAATTCCTCCATCTAAAACATTTAGGAGTTAAGAAGAATACATGGGTGACCCATTTTAGTCCTTTTTAGCTTCTCTTTGAATAGCCTGAAGTTGGTAATTGTTAATTCCTTGCTGCTTACTAATGCAGTGTCTGTAAATACCAAGTGTCTTGTCTCTTCCTGCAGGGCTGTACCTTGCTCCTCCTGGTTCTTTTCGTGTACGATGTATTCTTTGTATTTATCACACCTTTTATAACCAAGGTAAGTAACGTACTTCTCTGGTGCCTGCTGCTCACAGAGCAAAGTGTCATGACCTGTGTGTTCCTAAATGATCCCAGACCTGCTGAGTGAAGTGCTGATTTGCAATTTTCCCCTTTTTTCTGTAGACTGGGGAGAGTATAATGGTGGAGGTGGCTGCGGGCCCGTCTGATTCTGCCACTCATGAAAAGGTACGGTAATGTGGGCTGAAAACAAGGCACCAACTTCCAGCTATTGCACTTGCAACCTCTCTAAAATTCAAAGACCACAAAACTGACATGGAGATGAAGTCTGAAAATAATTTAATGTGGAAATAAGCACTTCTGAGCTCTCTGGAAATCTACACCAAACACAGGGGGTGAAGCAGGCTGGTAGTGGCTCATCACTGTGGCTTTGGTTTTCCTTTAGCTTGCTTTAAAAGAGTTTCAGTATAAGGAAGCTGGTTAACTCAGCTCCACAAAAACTTGTGACCACACTTGTAAATATAATCAATCTGTCTCTTCCCCCTCCTCTTGGTTTTGATAATTGCTTTATGAAAAGCTGAGGCTACAGGCAAAGGAGAGAAACACAAATTAGAGACAGAAAGAAAACAGAAATCAGTATTCACAGAATGAATTGTATCAAACAATAATGATAGTATAAGTAGATAAAATTATTCTAGCACTAACATAAAAAAGGAAAAAAAAAAAAGAAAAGAAAGTTTCTTTAATGTACTGTATTAAAGAGAATACCTGTCTGCCATGAACCTTGCTGTAATGTGGCTCCACAGTGCAGATTAAGTAACAAAAAGGAACATTTAGGAGAAAAAAATGCTTTAAAGTGATTTGAAAAAATAACTCTTTAAAATTACTCAAGTCTTTACTCTTTTGAGACTTTTATTGCAACCAGTAGAATGAAATATAAAAGGTTATTTTTTATGCATGTGGCAGCTTACCCGAATTTTTTGCATTCCTGCAGTTAAAGCAGTGTTGATGCCCTATTGCATGTGAGGCCCTCTGTATATTTTTCTATATGTTTATCCCATTGCATGTGATATGGTGCTTTGAGATGTCTGTCATGCAGAATTGTCTTGGCTCTTTGTTTTTAGGAAGTATTTCATCACTCCTATCTTAAATACATTTTGTTAGTTGTCAGTAATATTAATAAAAGATTTTAAACATAAGGATCTATAATGTAAAAAAAAAAAAGATAGTTTTGCTGTATTTGAAGTCAGCAGTTTCAGTAGCACAGGAACAAGTTGATGGTGTCAGTGTGTAGAGAAAACAGCTTTTCTTAAGGCATGTGTCTCTCATTCCAAGCTCCCAATGGTCCTGAAGGTTCCCCGGCTGAACTCCTCACCGCTGGCTCTCTGTGACAGGCCCTTTTCCCTCCTAGGATTTGGAGACATCTTAGTTCCAGGTATTTCTTGTTTAGAATTTTACTTGTATATTATAGAATTTTACTTGTCATATGACTTTATTCCTCATGTAATTCTGCTTCAAGAGACAAGTTTGATTTGATTTCTATAAACCTGATAAATTTGTGTTCTTTTTGTGTTCTTTTTGTGTTCTTTTTGTGTTCTTTTTTGTGTTCTTTTTTGTGTTCTTTTTTGTGTTCTTTTTTGTGTTCTTTTTTGTGTTCTTTTTTGTGTTCTTTTTTATGTTCTTTTTTATGTTCTTTTTTATGTTCTTTTTTCTACACTATTCACTTTTTCCATAAGAAATTAAATGCACATTAATCTTATGGTTCAGTGTCACATGCAGTGACGTCAAGAAATGTAGAGAAATCTCAAGAGTTGCTTTAGCAACTAATTTTATAGTAGAAAACATCTTTTAACAGTGTGGTGGTAGAGGAAATTATTTGTCCATTTCCACATGATTTGAGTACACACAGAGCTGACCACTCAAAACTTCATCATTTTCTTAGTCACAAAATATCCACTGTTTCTACCACAGCTTCTCTCAAATTTGATTGTAGATAGTATGTGGAAGCATGCCTGGCACCACTGCAGGTGGAAACAAGTATGCATTTCTGGCTTTCTTCTGAGAAATTCTGAGGTTTCTTCTGAGAAATCATTTGTTTATTTTCTTCTGAGGTTTCTTCTGAGAAATCATTTGTTTATTTTCTTGTATTTTGGGAAATAAGAACTGTGTCACCCCTGCCCACGTCCCCTCCTCCCCCTGACCTATAATAAGCATAGTCATTAAATTTCTACTGTCTTTATTTACTAGGAGCTGGAAGTGTTCACAACAATAATAAGGGTATTTTTACAGCTGTGATTAGGGAGGGGATGTTGTTTTGTATCTAGGATCTGTGTACTCATAGGTGTTAATTTTTGGAGTGTTTCTATTGTGTTGGGCTTGTGTTTGCAAGCTGTGCAGCCTCCTGAGTGATGCTGTCATAGCACCTAAACACTGGAGTGCCTAAATAAGTGTTGGGGGGGGAGAAACAAATCTGAAAAGCTCCTAGGTAATTTGATGGGTTTGTGTGTCTTAATGCAGGAATGGGTTGAAAGCATGTTGTAATTGTTGTAATTAATTGCTGTAATTGTTCTTTCCCAGGCTTACTGGTAGCCTATTGCCATCGATTTGATATTCAGGTGCAGTCATCCAGAGTCTATTTTGTAGCCTGCACAATAGGTATGTACAACAGTGACACCTGAACACAATACACAAAAAACACAATGGTTTTTGAGTTTTCTGTTGTTGGTGGTTTTTGGTAGTGCAGGATAGTAAGAAACAGCCAAAGCTAAGCCAAACAAGAAGCACGTGATAATGGTCCAAATAATTGTCTGTAGCTGTTGAATTCATAAATACAATATGAGGCACCAGATTTCATTTGATTGTTTTGCCTTTCTCAGGCTGTTTAAGGTAATGATTTAATTGCACAGTATGGCCTGGGCCCATCACACTGTGTTCTCAACAGGTTATTAGCAATAGAAAGGTTGTGGTATCTCTGGTGAGTAAAGCACCATCACAAATTTAGGTTGGGTATATAAGTTTTGTGTCTAAAGAGGCCTGAAAAAATTATGGAGATACTGTTTTACAAATTACTTGATAAAAAGCTCCTGTTAGAATGCTCCTCCAGCTCATTATTCAGTTGTTCTTGAGCAGGGCTATATCTGAATAACTGCTTTTTCCTGGTTTTGTCTCCTCACAGCTTATGGCATCGGCCTTCTTGTGACCTTCGTTGCCTTGGCGCTGATGCAGATGGGCCAGCCCGCTCTCCTCTACTTGGTGCCCTGCACCCTGCTCACCAGCCTTGCTGTGGCTCTGTGGAGAAAGGAGCTTGCAATGTTCTGGACAGGCAGCGGCTTTGCGGTGAATACCAGTTTGATATGAGTGTCTTCAAGAAATACTAATATTATAAAAACCTAACTAGAATTAAAGTTGAGTAAAACATTGCAGTATTATCAAACAAAAACAACCATTTTTGTTTTGCTGGACTCTTTGCTTTTTGATGTGCTTTTTTGCCTCAGTATGGTTTTCTTTTTTTAGTATTTATGGTCACTTAAACTGACTAGTGAAAAGTAAAGCAGACCTTGTGTATCCTTCTTGATTCTGCTATCATTTTATCAGTTTGATCTCTGTTGAAAATATTGGTAGTAAAATACTAAAATATTATATAAAATGTAATGTTTTATAATATTATATAAAATATCTCCTTAAAATACTTCTCTACATATTTTTTCATAGCCTACTGCTTATGAAGGTAGAAATCTAGTTCAACACAGTAAATTGGCACTTTATTTCACTGTGGTACAAGTGAAATTAATTTGATTCCAAAAGGAATAATTTCTGTCATGGTGGATATTATAGATTTTGAATAATTACTTGAAGGTCAAATCTATTAAACTAGAGGTTCCCTCCAGTGAGTTTTATTTTGTAATTTGACTATTTGTAACAACCTTCACAACTCTCCTGTAGAGAACTGAATTTAGTTGTTGTAAAAATACTTGAGTTCACCTGAAACGTGGTGGGGAAGTTGCCAGTTGTTGCAGAGTGGTGGTAAAGGTGGGCAAAGCCAGAGAATGATGAAGTGCCAAAGAGCTGTTTGCCTGTTCCTGCATGATTAGCAGATTGCATCTGAAATCAGTGAAGAACAATCAGGCAGAAAGCAATTAAACACATTTCTGGAAGGAAAATCCCCTTGTGTGCTATAAAACACAAAGACAGAATAGCTGTGTGCATGTGTGCACTAGTGGAGGATGATACCAGAGATAATGGACCTTTAATCTCAGCCTTGTGTGACGATCACTCCTGGTAGCTGGGCACAGTAATTCTTGTTTCCCATTGTTCTGACTGTGATCTTCCATTTACAGAAAGACCTACCTCAGCCTCCCGTGGTGATAGCTCCTGTCAGCTGCCCTGAGCTGCCCAAAGATAGCAATGGACCATCCTCTCAACAAGACACAGAGCAAATGACCAATCCTACCCTCCATGTGAAGGAGCTGCATGGCCCTGCCCCAGCTGCAGAGGAGCTGGCTGATACCAACACAAAGATGGACCAGTCAGAAGTTTCTATTGCACAGAGTGAGGAACCAGCTGGTCAGAATAAAGAAGACCTTGAAAGCAAATGCCTAAGTGCAGAACAAAAACAGCTGGAATAAATGATGTGATGAGAACTCCTTATTTTCACTCACAAACTTATCCATAGAAAAACCAGTATGTATTTAGGACTGGTTTAGTAGTGTTTGCATTTATTGAGGAACCTCACTTGGGAGACTGATCATCAAATCCAAAAAGGAATGTTCTGCCTCCAGCTTTGGTCCAGCTATACACTTCAAACATCTTTCTGAATTATGGTGCTCTACAAGGGTCCTGGTGGATGGATTTCAGTGATCATTTCATTAGTGAATGCCTTTGACTGTTCGTTTTCCTTACACCGGGGGAGTATTCAGAGTTTCAATTTGCTCTGTGCTTGTGTGGCTGTTTTGCTGCTGTAGCATAGGGTAGGTTAACGTGGAGGAAAAGCATTGACCAAGTCAGCTGCAATGCTAAGTTAAGAGAAACATGATGGGGTTTTTTAGCACTTTCCCTGTTGTCACCTTTTACTTTACTTTTCCCTACTTGTCAAAGCCATTGATACAAGGGAATGCTTTAGTACAAACTGACATTCAGGAAATGCAGAGAATGGTTAAATGACCAGCCTCTGAAAGGATTTTTACTATCATGGTGCATTAAATGCATCTCTTAACTTTTTTGTCTTTATTTTTACTTCCAGGTACCTGGGTTGGCTACTAGTCCAGTTTAAAAGGCAGGAGCTGCAGGAAGCTTTCTGAGCACTTGCATGAACTCTAGGGGCTGTCTCTGAAAATAAACAGTGTTTGTCACAGAACACTGGAAGCAAAAGCATATTACGAATGTTTAATGTTTTAGAAATAAAATACGAGCCAAATAGGTAAGAAAATAGGTAGCAGCACTATGCTAAGCTTAATAGGCAGTATTTTTGTTGGGAAAATGTTAAAGTAAAGCAGAAAAAGATCATATGTTTGGAGTTTTCACCTTCTACTTGTTATTCATTTAAGGAATTTAATTGTGATTTGTAATTCTGAAGAAAATAATGGGGTTTTTTTCATTCCCAAGGGAGCAGGTATGGTGCTATAGTCAGCTGTGGTTTAAAGCTACTTGCTGCTCAGTAACTGATCAACCACCTCAGTCAGGTTTTGTCTTTGTCTCAAGAGCAGCCACAGCATGGCCTGCCAGGCTCTGGAGCGAGGCTGTGATCTAGCCTGTTAGCTTGCACCTCTTGCTACATGACATGATGAAGGACTAAATTTGTGAATTTAAAACTTTTTGGGGTGCAGCTGACCTTCTGATATATTCCTGAAATTGTGTGTTTTCCTGTATAACATGATTGAGTCCTTTATGCATCAACTTTAGTACACATAGAGGGATGATGTGGTTTGCATATTACTTATTCCATCTAAGAACATTTGGCTTTATCAGAGGTGTCTGTCCTACACTTCAATTGCAATCCCAGGAAGCATCAAACACTTCACATTAAAGCTGAAATAGAAAATGGGAGTATTCTAGGATCCTAGAATATGATTCCAAATTGCATGGAAGAAATACTCCTGGGAGTATTTGGGAGCCCCAACTGTCATTTACAAAAGCATCATCGTAGCGACACGATCAGAGGCAATGCTTTTAAATTAAGAGTCTCCAGTTGGCATGTCGAGTTGGATTCTGAAGGGCTGTCTTTTAATGTCTGTCTGTTAAATTTCAACCATTGTCTTCTTGACTAAGTCTTTCAAAAGTTTGCCCTGTGCTTTTTTGAATGATGATGTCTGTTTTTATCTGTCTCATATTGGGTGGGTGGTGTTGTCTCTCTAAAATGTGAAGGGCTTTCTGTAAACCCACGCTATGGGTTCAGAGTTTTACCAGTTTCTGCTTAAAGCCTCAAAGCCCTGTCTGATAAGTTGATTTAATGGTGAGTTTCTTGGAAGGCTTCCTGAGTCCAAAGGCCTTCACTGCATTGAATTTACCAATTGCCCTAATGGAAGAGAGTCATACTAAAGAGATCTGGTTTCCAATCTCCTCTTCACTGGACTGTGTTACTTTTGCCAGCGTTAATCCAAACCAATTATTACTGATCAAAAGCAACAGAGACATTTTACTGAAAACTTCAGCCAGCTGGATTATGCCTTAATTTAAGCCATTGTATAAGTATGTATATTAAATTAAGAAAACAATCTTGTATTTAAACAATGAACTTGATAAATAGCAAGAAAACAAGTTTGGAGACTGAATCAAAGTTCTGTGGTTTTTTGCCTTGCTTATCTTCAGTCATAACGTTATTTGGAGTAGCTTTTTATATCCTTAAAAGCCAGTAGCTTTCTGATGATGAAGCATTAGGTTTTGTCATCTACTTGAAAGTGTATTTTAACATTTGTTCTCATATGTTGTGGGTTAGGAAACAGTTTATTTCTCAGATTGTTTATAACTCCATTAAAATGGAAGAATTCATAACACGTGTAGGCATTGACCAGTTGCTTTGTTCACACTTTACCTTTTGGGGGGTTTTCCATCCATTTTTAACTGTGGTTTGGTTTTTTAACAAATAGCTTCTCAGTGCAGTGTCTTCAGTTCAAGTGTGTAGACTGACAGTGAGTTACTTTGACTGTTCCAGTACTGTACCAGTTGGGTGACCCTGGGGCACCAGTTTGGCTGTGACTGTTTGGACCCTGATCCTGCCCGGTTCAATGACTTCCATCAAACACCAAGGCTGAGCTTTTTTTGTCTCTCAAAAACCTCCCTGACCAGCTTAATGTAAAACTTAAAGGGAAGTTGTACAGGAGAATGTGAGGATGTGTTCAGTGTAGCTGTCTCTGATTTTATTTGGTGATTGCAGGTATAAATCCCACACCAAATGTGAGTTAAAATCATGTTAAAAGTCGTGTTGATTGCTCCTTGTTTGCATCTTTCACATACTGAGCCTTTAGCTAACTATCTAAAAATTCAGTAATAAGGATTCTGTTTGTGAGAACTTGTATAGTTTTGGGGAAGCACTTGTTTTAGTAAAACAAACAAACAAAAAAACCCCAAAACAACCAAACTCACTAAAAAAAACCTAAAAAACCCAACCCAAAAAACTCTTCGGGTCACAATAGTGAGGATCAGATTCTTTCCTGGGTCTGAAATTACTAAATATCAAGTGTTTATTTTTGACTGTCTCCTCCTGGAGGGTTGCACAGCAGAATGCAACCCTTAAAAGACTTTACTAAGGGTGGGAAGTATCCCAAACCCTCTTAATTTTGGAGGTGTTTTTTTTTCTTGTTGCAAATGAAGAGCATTTTAAATTAAATATATTAAAAGAAACAGAAAAAATACATTCAAAAATATATTCTATTTTTACCAGTGGCAGTAAAAAAGAGCATGTCTGCATATATAAGAGTTATACTTGTGACAATATTTAATGTTTTTTTTTCCTAAACTTGGACAAAAATCAGAAGACAGAAAATCTGCAGTACAGCATCTTGTCCAAAAGGTTTATTAACATGTCTGATAGGAAGCTTCACTTAGAAAACTGTTGGTTTCATTGTCTTTCTTAACTCTTTTATATTAGCCATACTAAATTTTTGGAGCTTTTTCATATCTTGATCTCAGATAATCAGTGATGCTTTTCCTTCAGAAGCTGCCTGGGGGGTTTTTTGGGGGGTTTTTTGGTAGCCCTCAGTATGTCTTTTGTTAAGAATGCCTTGCAAGTGTTGATAACACGTTTCAGATGTGCATGTTTCTGTGTTCCAGGTTTGTTTTTAGCATCCCTGATGCACTGCTCAGAGTAAGAACAACCCCTGGCTGTAACGGTAGTGCCTGTAGCTTGTAAGTACGCTGGGAAATCACAGGGACTGGGGAGCCAGGAGGAAACTGGGTAGTCACCAGTACTGAAATAACACAATTTTGAGCTTATTTAAGAGTGTGGCTGCTTTCAGGACTGAATGAACACACTGTTGGGGAGATGCTGTGTATTTACCTCCAGCTCTTTGTTCTCTGGTGTCTGATGGGCAGCAAAACGCTCAGAGAATTTACAGGTGGTTTTCTGCTGAGCCACAAACCATGGTCTCCAGGTTCTTGCTTTGAAAGCTCTTTCAAAACACGGCACTTGGGTGCACCTATATGCTCAGTGTCTCCTGGATATCTCACCCTACAGTCTGTACAGCTTTTCCTGGCTAGACAATTGAAAACAGAAAGCATTGGCCTACACTGGGTGTTTGGTAGCAGCGTTGCCTTGAAGTAAATGTTTGTGTGCAGCTATTTTAGTGCAAAATCCTGCAGTTTTGTTCTTGTCTGTCTTCTCTTCAGCCCCATGGTTGGCTAGTCCATATACTTCTGGTTTCTTGCACCACACCAGCTGTTTAGGCTGTAAAGCCCTGTAATATTTCTCTTTAATGACAGCTCTGTTGGTTTGTGTATGCTTTCCTAGTTTGTCAAGTTCTTTGTAGTACCTTCATGGGTAAATAAGCTGGCAAAGCAGTAATGTGCAACTGCTGCATCCTGACACTTGACAGCATCACATTGACACCAGTGTTTGAAATACAAACCAGCTGACCCAGATATTTGTCCAAAGCCTGTAGAGATGGTGCCTTTTTCCATGACAAATATGATGTTTTAAAATAAAATCTATGTAAAGGGCTGCATCTTCAGGAAAACAAGGGCATTGTTATTAGAGAGTCCAGAAGAGAACAGGGACTATGATCAGAGGTCCAGAAGATGTCAGTAAGAAGGAAATATTGGGTATTTTTATTATTTAGATATTTTATCTAGAGTGTGGTTTCCCAGCTAGCCAGCAGGACGTGAAGCAGGGTCACACTCATGAGCTCTTTGGCTTTTCAGTTGAGGCTCTGTGACAATGGTGCTGGGTAGGATGGAGAGGGAAAGGTTAAGAAAGAAGTGAAGGTGCCTCAGAAGGCATGAGGAGACACTGAAAAACAACAGCAGTGGAAGAGTTTACTCCAGAGAGGTCCAAAACTGCTACTCCAAAGAGAAGACCTAAGAGCATCTCTGATGAATATCCAAAAATCTGAAATGCTACTGCAAATTGGAAAGAACAAACACACTTTTTTTTTTCTTTTTCAACTAGACATGACATTGAATTAATAGACTTTAATTACAGTAAGGGAATTTTGGGGCTGGTGGTAGATAAAGCTCTGAAAATGGGTAACAATTCAAGGGGTTAGCCATGGGAAGCACAGGGAACCCCTGTGGGGTAGGGCTGTTTCCAGTGTGTGCTGCTGTGGAGCTCAGCTTGCTCAGAGTAAAGGATTTCAGCACAAAGACAAGAGTTGCCACTTGCTTTCGGGGCTGGCAAACAAGCCCTGGCCCACTTCAGTCCAGGTGTAGTCTGAGGGTTGAGCTTTCTGTAACTCAGTGCCATGGTAGCGTGGACCCAGTCAGTTTGTGTCCTGAGTGCTGGAGTGGAGCCTTGACGGCCCTGGGACTGAGGATGCAGATCTTGTCTTAGAAAGACTCCTTTGGTTTTGTTTTCCTCATTTAAAGGTGATAAATCCTCTGGAAAGAAACCACCTCAGAGCACATGTTAAATACATGCAGTGCTCTTTCTACTAAGATAAGATTTATTTTTTTTAATATATGTTTAATGTGTTGAATTGCATTGAATGGTTCTGGCACCCTTGGGACACTGTTGGAACAGGACAGCCTTGTGTGCCACCAGAAGCTTCCTGTGGCACTGGAACAAGAGAATTGTCTCTTCACCTGTCCTCTGTATCTTCTGCACCCATCAGTGATGTGCTCTTCTGTGAGTGTTTCACCTTTGCCTGTTCCTCTTCCAGTTTCGTGGGTAAGTGTGCAAATTATGTGGAGTAAATGTGAGGTTTTGCCATCTGTAGATGGACAATAAATGATGATGTGCTCCAGTTGGGTTTTCTTGAACTGGGAACTGGTTTATTGTGCACAGTCACCTGTAATTTCAGGAACTAGTAGAGGATTTAACTTTGTGTGGTGCAGTGACCAGTTTAGGTTCTGTTTTTCCAGCAGCTCTGGAGAATATGACAATTCTTGGTCCTGGTGTTGATCTGCTGGTAGCTGAGGGTTACAAGTGCACGTGCTCCTGGGATGATGTGGAGCTGCCTTCCTTAGCTGAAGGCAGCATTGCAGTTTACTGAGCTTCTCACAATATTCTCCTCCATGTTGGTGTGCAAGTTTAGCTCTAGATGGCAAACTTCATCCAGGTGTTTATCTCTGAGCAATCTTTGAGGTTATGTGTAGGTTAGAAACTCTTGGTTGAGATCTGCTTCCTGCTGACCCACGTGTGCTGTGTGTCCTGAACTTGCTTTGGGTGTTTAATGCAAGTGTTGGTTGCTGAAAATACACAGAGACGTGGGCTCAAAGCCAACAAGGCCATCGTGGTTTAGTGGTGGACTTGCCATGGTTGGACTTGATGATCTGAAAGGTCTTTTCCAACCATGATTCTGTAGCTCCTAAAAAAAAAAAATGAGTGAATTGAGCTGGTGGGGTGCCCTGCAGCAGCAGATGAACAACACCAGAGAGTCAAGTACTGCTGAGGATTTCCAGCCCTGCCAGTGTGATGCTCTTTCTGAACAGCAACACCCTGTTAGGTCAGTGGTGCTTCCAGGAGACCAACCCTTCGGTGTGGGAATGTACAGGGAAGTGGGAGCTGAGGTTGTTTCCAATACAGTCACCTTCCCCTTAAGCCAGAGCTCTGTAAAGGACGGAAATTGCTCTTTTCATCTTAGGGTTGTAGCTGTGGGCAAGAAAATGCTACAAAGCTCCATTGTGGATCCAAGCTGTAGATGGCTGGGATGGTCAGGAGATGGTGATGGTGTGAGGAGCACAATCCTTGCCATGCATTTTTAACAGCAAAAACTGTTAGTTTGGTTTTTGATTGTGGTTTTGTTGGTGGTTTGGGGTTTTTTTATTCTGCTCTGCTTAAAGTTATTCCAGTTCACATTGAACAAAAACTTCAACACAGTGGTTCAGGTTTATTTCAACAAAATACCCACAGTGGTGCAGTTTGATTCTGGTTTGGGTCAGAAACTGGGGGGTTTTTGTAGCTGACAGCAAAGACTTCAAACAAAATGAGTGTGTCATGGATGTTCCCACAGAATCTCATGTTCATTAACCATCAAATCAGCTGTCTGTCTAATTGCCAGCTGATGGCAATAGTCTGCATGTGCTGGTGTGACCCTCTAGTGCCTGTTTGTCTTCAACTCCTGCGTTTTCACTTGTCCTCTCCAACAACCTTTTGATTCTCAGGCTTTCACAGAGCCAGTGCAGGCTGTGGGACAGCAAAAAGAGAGCTCTGTGTCCCAGGGCACTCCCAGTGCTGTCTGAAAAGCCTGCAACTGGGAATCGACCACCGCAGCCCAGCCTGGTGCCTGGAGCCTGTGGTACAGGGGTGTCACATCTTAACACTACAAAATCCTCTTTAATCCTGGAGTCACTGGCACTAAGGATGAGCTCTGCTACTTTCACCCTGGCAACATATGAAAGCAAAACCTGTTTAAAGAGAAGTATGGATTTAAAGCCCTTCCCATGGATGGTCTGCTCATTATTCTTAACTCTGTTCCTTCAGTTTCTGCATCCAGGCCAGAGCTGGAGGAACTGGGGCTCCAGTGACATCCTGGCCGTGTGCAGGGTCCCTTTGGACGATGCTGGTGTTGCTTTACTCAAGCTGAATTAGTGGTGCTTTGCACAGGGATCAGTGGGAGGCTGGAGGAGAAAATCTGAGGCAGTATAAAGAGGATTTATGAGGTGAGAGGAAGATACCTACTCGCTTAATGGTGGTTTCTTGGATGCTTTCAGTGAGGAAGTTTATCCTTGGGGGGCAGCATTGTAAGTAGAACAGTTTTAAATGTCTGATGTCTTTGTGGAAGAGCTTTGTAATAATGTTCAAACAGGAGCACATAGGCTAGTGTTCTGAAGAGTGCAAACTCTAAAGGTTGTTAGTTTTAGCACTTGTGGATGCATACATTTAATTCTGCATATGTCCAGATGAGGAATTACACTTTTAAAGCTCATTTCATATGGTGCTAAAGGAAGGATTTTCTTGTGATCCAAAACCTGTAATATATTGTTGCTATTTTAAGATCTTCTGTGCAGTTTGGCCCCTTAATTTAAAACAAAACAAAACAAAACCAAACCACACACTGAAAAACAACCAGTGAAGAGAGATGGTCAGTGTGGGAGACTGGTGTGAAAACTCAGTTCAAGTGTTTTCCTGCCCAAGGGCTGCTCTTGCTGAATGAACTGAAGCTGTGGAAATAAAGTGTAGGTGGGACAATAAAGAATGAGGGATTCAGTGCTCTGTAGGGATGTAGCTGATCACCCACAGCTGGGTCAGGGGTGAATATTCTTCCCTGATTCCCTGATTTTTCTCTTGCATCTCATTTACCTTGTTAATCCCAGGCACTGCATATTGGTTTGGTTTGAGTTCACTGGATTGCTGAATTGCAGACACAGACTGCAGAAGGTGACTTCAGAATTGGTGCATGGTATCTACAAGGATAAATAAATCAGTAATTTTGTGAGTTTTATCTGTGATATAAGTATCTTACATCTATGGAACTAGTAAGATTTATTATTATTATTTTCAAGTAAAAACAAAGAACTGACCATATCTCCTTACTGATATCTTTCTGTGCTGACAAGAAGATAGAGCCATGGCAAAACCCAAGAGAAAAAGCAATGTCATTTCCAAGAGGTAAAAGACATTTTTGGTAAACATTTCTGGTTTTCCAAAGCTGTGGATCTTACTGTAACAAATGCAGCAGATTTTCAGGTCACCTTGGGTGGGTTCTTTCCACCCTGTGTCTGTACAACTCTCCCTGATTTTTATCTCAGCTCTCCCTCTGACTGAATTCCAGCCTTGCATCCAATTGCACAGCATATCATAATATATATATTTTTATATATGTAAATACATTGTAATACATGGCATTTCCAGTGACCAAATGTAGATTGGCTTCTTCCTTCCATGATGTAATATCTGAAAACCCTATTTCAAAATTAACAGTGGAAGGAACCAGAATCTTAGGACAAGAGATGAGAAATATGCCAAGGGTTTTTGCAAAGTTCATTTTCCATGGAGTAATTAAGTGTATTTCAGTCTTGCATAGATATGGTGAAAGAAAACAAACTTGCAAATGACCAGTCAACTGAAATTGCAGTGTATTGGGGTTTTTTTCATCTGTTTTGCTTTTTAAAAACACTGGAATTTGCTTTCCTTTAGCCTGTTGTAGTTTAAAACTGTAAAAAAATTTTCTAAAACTGTAAAATAAAGATACTTAATTTTTGAGCTGCATTTTGCTTTCTTTTGTATCACCTTTACATTTGAAACCCAGTTGTTTACTTCTTTTTATTGCATGTGATAAAATGTCTTTTGTGATTTAAAAGCTCCCAGCCCAGATTTGTGTCCTGAGCTGCATTCCATGCCAAATTCTTCAGACTTGCTCCTGGCTTTGCCAAGTTTTGTGTCAATGGGGATACCAGGAAGTGATTCCCATCCCCAGGCAGCCCATGCAAGTCTCCTCCTTTCCCTGCTTTTGTAACCCCATGAGATTGTTGTGCTGATAAAACCAGGTTGGACCAGTCTGTTGCATGTTGTAGTGCAGGTGGCTACTAACAGTCCCCCCCTTTTTTTTTCTTTTTTTCTCTTTTTCCCAAAAAAAAGTTAAATTTCTGCTGAATTTCAAGGCAACTCGTGGATGCATCCACAAATGGTACATTGCCACTCTGTTTCTGTGCCCATGGTTTCCCACATGCCCTGCATGCTTTTAGATATGCAATAACAGCTGGGAAGACATAAAAAAAAAATGAGAATTTTCTTGTTACCTGGCTTTAAAAAAAATTATAAACAAAACTTGCAGCCAGGCAGCCTTTGTGTTCAGGCTGTTGCTGGGGAAGCAAGAGACAGCTACTCCCATTCAGGCAAAAAGGGCTCCAAACCAGAAAGACTGGTTTGGTGTGAACTGCAGGGTAGTGAATACTGAGATACAGTCTGGCCACAAAGCTCATCCCAAGGTGTTCTGGACCTCATCCTCTATTGAACCAGTGACTCCTGTAAAGATAACCCTGTGTACTGGGACACAGTTGGCACCAGGAATGAGCTGTGTGACTTTGTGTGACTGTGTCTGCTGCAGAGACATGGACAGAGCCTTTAAAACAAACAAACAAACAACCCAAACCCCCCAACTGACCCTGAATTACTGGCTCTGACACAGAGTGAAGCTCTAATGGGGAATGAAATCATTCAACAGGAGATGTCTTCATCTGGGTGGGGTGAGACCCTAAACTGCTGTTCTGCTGAATTCTCCCAGTAGAGCTGGCCCCTGGTTCTACCAGCAGCACCACAGGTGCTGGTCAGTCTATCACTGCTAATTATCTTAATGACATTCACAGGTCTCCCAACTATCACCTATTGACTAAAGATTTGTCCTACGTGACCATTTCTGCATCTGCAGGAGCAGTTTGTGTTGGCCCTTTACAAGCATCTTATCTATGTCCAACCTGCTCCTGTGCAGCCAGAAGCCCCTCGGGGGTCTCTGGAAGGACCAGCAGGAGCCTCCACCCAGGACAGCGGCTCCTTGAAGCACAGGAATTGGTCTCCAAGGCACACTGAAATTCCCACCTCCTCCACCAACTGCTCAGATGTTTTCTTGTGAAGATCTTCAGCCCATCTGCCTGGTTTCAAGGCAGCTCATTGTCTGAATCAGTTCCTTATCTCACCTGTGCAGGTGATGAGGTGGAGAGTTACTGGACCACCAGGGACTGGAGGAGTTGGCTGCACACAGGGACAACCTTGATCCCACACCTGAAGGACACACTTGAGTTTCATGCTCACAGCTCACCTGTCACAGGTTCTGTAGCTCTTGCCACATATCTCAATCTTATTTTTTTTAATCTCAAATATATTTTTTTTTAGAAGGGAGTGGAGAGTGGGTCCCACACACAGCAAATAAGAGGGAGATTTTCACTCTGTGTGAACTGCAGCAGCTCAGACTTCCAGTGTTCACAGGCCCTCTGCAGTAGGAGTTGCAAGAAGGTCAACTTGAACAGAAAAATAGTGAAAATACAAAGCTCTGAACTTCTTCAGCCTTTCAGCCTAACTTTGGGTACAAACCTGTGGTGGTTTTGTGGGAACTGTGTTCAGGCAAATACATCATTTTGAATTTTCATCTCTGTTTTTTTCTGTTTAAATACAGTTCTTGTGTTCATGGTTTGTCAGTCTCCACATCCCTTCTCTTCATTGTCATCTCCAAGACAGACTTGACTCTCTAGCTGACCTCTGCAGGCTGCTCTCAGTACAGGAGTTCCTTGGAAAGAGGTGCAGCTTTGGGAAGAGGTGTGCTATGGATCTGCTGTGGCTTCCAGGAGTCATCCTGTTCCTGAGCAGGTCCAGAACAACCCCTGGCTCCAGCCCAGGGGAGTCTCCTGATCTTCTCTGGTATTTTAAAGGACTGCTTTGTTCACTTTGGCCTCACTGGTTAACAGCAGTGGAGCAGAAGTGTTAATCTGCAGTTATATCTGATTTGGGGTCGATGCATCAGATCAGGACAGCTGCCACCAGTTCTTGTGTAAGGGGTTTCCACAAAAAATCCAGGTGCTTTAGGGAAAAAATGTTAGGAGGGCAAATGACCTCCCCTTGTTCCTTCCCAGGTATCCACCAAAATGTTCTTATGGTCTTTAGCCTCTTCACGGTCAAGTGTGCCTGTGTCCTCTGCTAGTGCATCACCCTACAGTCCATCCATAGGAATGTTCCCTGCTTTCCTCTCTGTGGGGCAGAGGAAATCCTCTTTTCCTTGGAGGACACAAGGAAACACCATCCGAGCAGCAGACCTTGGCCAGGTGCCTCTGCCCAGGTGTGCTGTCCATCCCCATGCTGGGGAGCACTGTACAGGCATCGAGGAGCCGCACGGACTCTGCAGCACGGGGTTGGTCCTTCCCAGGGGCAGAATTTTCCAGTCTTGTTAAACTTCAGGTTTCTTTTGTCCTGCCCAGTCTGTCACTGCCCTGTGAGCCACAGGCAGTGGCTCCTTAAAGCTGGACAGAAGATCCATGGTACCTGCTACAGTGATTTGGGCAACAGTCTTATCTCAAGTGAGAAGCTGCTCTAGGGACCTCCAGGAGTCCATACCAGGAGGATATTTTTGTGCCTTACCCAGGATGGGGATTGGCAAAGGGAGTCGCTGCTGTTGCTGTTACAGAGCTGCTCAGTGGCTGCTGTAGGCTGAAAACAACTCCATCAAGGTCCAAATAATTCTCATTAAGAAGAAGTTAACAAGTCATTCAGTATTTCTATAATATTTCTATGGAAAAAAAAAAAAAAGAGGGGGAAACTCCTAGCAGGAAAAAGCCATATAACCATCAGTTTTCTGTATTTATTTATATATATATATATATAATTTTTATATATATAATTTTTATATATATTATAAAAATGACTATTGGAGAATTGGATTTTATAGAAAAAAATATTTTCTTCTCAGATTTCCTTGTAAAGTTCTGTACAAGCATTATTTCTTGTATTGTTTCTATATTCTCTTCTATTTGGATTGCTTTCTCTCTCTCTGGAATAAAGATTTACAATAGAAATCAGGTCAGCAGGTGCTTTTGTTGTTCCCCTGGGGTCTCAGAAATGTTTCTTTTCAGTGCAGAAATGAAAAAAGGAAACCTGCACTGAAAACGTGGGGTGGGGGTGGTGCTGCAGGGTCCTTGGTGTATGAGGATGGGCTTCTGGTGATAAAATAACTCTTAATTCTGGATCAGTCACCATAACCTGTTACTGCACTGTCCTCGTTCCATGGTGATGAGAGGGCTGGAGCAGCTCTGCTGTGAGGACAGGCTGAGAGAGTTGGGGCTGTTCAGCCTGGAGAAGAGAAGGCTCCAGGGAGACCTTCCAGTGGCCTCCCAGTACCTGAAGGGGCTCCAGGAAGGCTGGGGAGGGACTTTGGCCAAGGGCAGGGAGTGACAGAACAAGGGGTGATGGCTTGAAAGTGGCAGAGGGGAGATGGAGCTGAGATGTGAGGAAGAAATTGTTTGGTGTGAGGGTGGTGAGACCCTGGCCCAGGTTGGCCAGAGAAGCTGTGGCTGCTCCTCCCTGGAAGTGTTCTCGGCCAGGTTGGATGAGGCTTTGAGCAACCTGGTCTAGTGGAAGGTGTCCCTGCTGCTGGCAGGGGGGTTGGGACTGGATGAGCTTTCAGGTCCCTTCCACCCCAAACCAGTCTGGGATTCTGTGATGGTCCCGGCCTGTCCCTGGGCAGCAGCTGGGACATTTTCCTGGCACAGGGATGGTTTCGATGCTCAGCAGCGCAGGGACTGTGCGGGCTGGGGGTGTCTGACCGGGGTTTTTATAAAGGGCTCGTTAACCCAACACACGGGGACATGTGGGGCTGACGGGTTCTGGGTGAACTCGGCGCTGCTGGAGGAACCACCAGCACTTCGGGCAGCGATTGTGCTTCTCTGTCCTGCCGGCGAGCAGGGGGCTGTAGAAGGAACCGGAGAAACCGGGCTGGGGAGGAGCAGAGCGGGGACATCGCTGCTCGAACTTCCAACGCCGGTGGCTGCAGGAGAAAAAAAAAAAACAAAAAAACCCAAAACAACAACAAAAAAAACCCACATGGAAAAAAAAATTAAAAAGGAAAAGAAAAATAAAAAGAAAAATAAAAAGAAAAAAGGAAAAAAGAAAAAGAAAAGGAAAAGAAAAAGGGAGAAAAAGAAAAGAAAAGAAAAGAAAAGAAAAGAAAAGAAAAGAAAAGAAAAGAAAAGAAAAGAAAAGAAAAGAAAAGAAAAGAAAAGAAAAGAAAAGAAAAGAAAAGAAAAGAAAAAGGAAAAAAAGAAAAAAAAGGAGGTGGGGGGCGGGGGAAGCCTAAACCCAAGGTCTAGTGAAGGACCAAACCGGCTTTTCAGGGTGACCCGTTTCTCCTCCCCAGCCTGTGCCTTTAAGCTCCGGATACAAACCCCCCCTGTCCCCCCCGCCCCCTCCAGCGTCCCCCGCGGCCGGTGCAGCCGGACACTCACCGAGTCACCGGCCGAGCGGCGGGAGGGAGGGAGGCACCGCTCCCGGGGGGGTCCGGGGAAAACACCTTAAACCGCCCCGGTGACCACGGGAAGAGCCCAGCAGGTGAGTTCCTGCGCCCACCCCGGGGTACCCCTGTCCCCATGGGTGCTCCTTGTCCCCATGGGTGCCCCTTGTCCCGCTGCTCCCCCGCCTGCACCCACCAGCACCCACCAGCCAGCGCATCAACCTGCTGCTCCCCGCTGCTCCCCGCCGTGCTCCGGGCAGTTCCTCCAGCTTTGCGGCTCTGGGGAAGCGGCTTCTTTCCGAGTTTATTAACCGATAGAGGAAACATCAACCTCGCAGTTACGGATGCAAACCTGATGCTTCCTTTTCACTCAATTATGGCTAAATAATTTTCCCCAAGTGATCCCGGGGTGCTTGTTGGTGTTTTTCATTTCCATGGGACTCTAAAACGATTCGGGGGAGGTTGTGAGAACTTTGCACAAGGGACTTGGTGATGTGGGGGGGATTTGTTCTGCTGGGCAGACCAAAGAAACCAACTCTGGCCACAGAACTGGGCTCCCCATGTGTCCCGGTGTGAGCTGGGTCAGAGCTGGTTCTGTTCAGCAGCTGGAGCAGCGCTGGGGTTGGGTTCAGCTGGGATTTGTCAGCAGAGAAACGCTGAGAACATCCCCATGTTGGCATTTGTGTCCCTGGCACTGAAGGACTTTGTGTTTTGCTGCTCTGCAAGCGCAAGAGCTCAGGGGTGAGGAATATTGCCATGGATCAGCTCCATGGGCACTGGGCTCTGCCAAGGGGCTGTTCCAGCTCCTGTCCCCCATGGGCAGGAGATCCATGAGGGGCTCTTCCTCTCTGGCTCTCTCTGGCTCTGGCTCGGGCTCTGGCTCTCCCGGGATTGCCGTTTCGGGTCGGGATTGTCGCTGCTCCGGGATCGTTCTCTGGGAACGGGCCGGGCTGGGTGGGCGGGTGCTGAGCAGTGGCACTGGGGGTCACTCATTGGTGTATTTTATTATTATTATCATTCTTATTTTAATGTCAGTATTATTGTATTTTATTTCAATTATTAGATTGTTCTTATCTCACCCCATGTGTCTCCTTACCCTTGCCCCCCCAGTTCTCTCCCCTGTCCCCTGGCGTGGTGGGGAGGGAGTGAGCGGCTGGGTTTGGCTGCCAGCCCAGTGCTGGCCCAGTGCAACCAGCACAGCATGGAATGATTGTGGAAGTTCAACACTTCTGGCAGTTGTGCCCTGCAGGTCAGATTTCTGTAGGACATTTCACCTTGTGTCTCGTGTCTTCAGCTGTACCAAACATGTAATCCAATGGATGGTCCCTGGTGGAAAGTGATCCCTGGACCCTCTTTTCTGAAAGTACTGGTTAAGGAGGAAAGTCTTAATTTCTTTAACACCTTGGAAACCAAATGCAGAGGCTGGTCTAGGTTATTTAGAAGTTATAATAAACTATGAAATATTCTAGAAAGAAAGTTCAGGGTACTTCATGGAAAATAAAAAGTGCAGCTGTAGCAATAACACAGATCTAAATGCTAAAATAGGCAACGTTATCCCTAGATGAAATCCACTGGTGACACAGCCATGGCTCAGAGCAGTTTCGACCCTGGCACAGGACAAATCTTGTAGCAGCCTCCACAGGCTGGAGCAGCACCATCATCGAGGTAAAGCCAGTGTTTCTGCAGCTGGATGGTGCTTTGTTCCCAGGGTTGAAGGAAAGGGCTTGAGAGTGCTGTCACACTGCTTTGCACCCACTTCCAGCCATGGGGTTGCCCTGCAGAGAGTTCAGGCAGGTCCCTGGTGTCCTCCTCAAGGGAGGGCCCTGTGGGTGGAGGTGCTGAGCGTGGCAGCACCAGCCAGTGTGGGATTTGAGCATCCTGCAGCCTGTGCTTGGGGGTGTTCTCCTCAGGCAGGAGAGGCTGAGGGGAGCTGTGTGTGGTCACAGAGCCTCAGCACTGGAGTTGAGCAGCTGACACTGTCCCGTATCGATATCTGGGGAGTTTCATCCTGCAGCCTCTGGATAACAAAAATCCCGTTGACTCAGATGCTGTGAGCTCCCTGCTTGACTGAGATCCTTCAGAGATCACAGGCTGGTTTCCTCCAAGTTCTTCCTTTGAGGGAACATGCATCGCAGATGACTGGTTTCAGGGGAGCACGGGGGTGAACATCACTCATCAAACTGTAATAATGGCTGAACCTAGATACAAGAAAATGTACTTTGCACATTGTTGCTGTTGTGTGTTAGCTGGTAAGAAGGACTAAAATGTGATTATCTGCAAAATCAAGACATTTACTTTAGCCCCTGTTCCTCCAAGAACCTCTGCTCCCAGTATGCCCACCAGCTTCATAGGGACCGAGATTTCTCCCACAGAGAAGAGTGCTCGAGGGAGGAGGGTGGCTGTCACTAGAGGAAATGCCATGAGTGGAGCATGTGAGTTTTTCTTGGCCATTCATGAGCTGAGAAGTATCAAATTCTGTAGTGCTCCTGTTGTGAAAAGGACCTGCACAGAAGTGGCACCTCCTTGCTCACTGGATACTCCCCTGTGTATTGAGTATTTACTACGTGTCCTGAGCTGTCGGGCCGGCGCAGGCGGGGGGAGGAGGGCAGCCTTTATTTTCCTGTGTGATCCTCAGCTGAAAGTTTAACGAGTAATTAAAGTAATTACAGGTACAAACGTGCCCGGGACTCTGCTACCAGCGGGAGCGCTCCGGGCTGAGCCTCTCCATGTGGAAGTGATGTTGGAACCTTTGTTACCGGCGCTCACCGGCGCACCGGGGCGCTCAGCCTGTCTGTCATGTCCCAGCTGAGGCTGCAGAGCTGGCAAACAGGGAGAGGATCCTCTTACCTGTAAATTGAGAGAGATTTGGAGTCCGGGCGGGACAATGAACAAGGCCCCCACAGTGTGGTTGGACTTGCCGAGGGCAGGACTGCGGCTGAACCTCGGAGAGCAGAGCCGCGAGGAGCCGGCGTTCGGGGTCCTCTGCTGGGTGGTGGGGACTGGTAGCACCTGGAGGAGAAGATCTGTTCACTGCTGGGCTACTCACAGGCTGGAGGCTGCCAGTGCTGGCTGCTCTTTGCTCACTTACCTCAGTAGAGCAGCAGTGTCCTCAGCCCAGGGTCTGCAGCCTCTTAGGTGACAGTGGTTCTTTCTGCTTGGGAGAAGGGTACAGCCCTTCAAATGCAGCACAACCCCACTCAACATCAACCTGCAGAGAGGTGGGGGCCATGCACAGCTCCACCTGTCCAGTTACAGAAGCTGGAGATGGGTTAAAGCAAAAGGATTAAAGAAATACGGGGTTGGGTGGTTCAAGGAACCAGTCTGGTGGCAGGAGATGCTCGTGCCACATGAAACAAAAAGGCCTTGTTAGCCCCATGCTGATCATGGGGGTGGTTTGTCTGCTGATGAAGGTACCGTCTGCTCCAGCTGGCATGGTGCTGAGCAGCTCTGTCCTTTCTTTACGAGTTCCACCAGCTGGCTGCTGCTGCTGCGTGGGTGTTTTTTCATGGCACAAAACCTCAGACCAGAAGATTAAAGGGAAGACATATGGACCCACCAGGAAGGAGGAGTTTCATCCCAACACTCCCTTCCTTCCCTGGAGCCCCTCTCACAGTGCAGCCCTGGGGTGCCCTCGAGTCATAAGGAGGAGCTGGCACATGGTTCTTGGCCTCTCCAGCCCAGCAGGTCCTTGCACCACCACCCAGCAGATACCTCTGGGTGTAAATCCACTCCCCTAGGACAATGTTCCACCTTCTCTCAGTAGCTGCTGCCACAAGCTGCTGAGCCCCATCTGCCTACAATTAAACTCCCAACTGTAAAGAAAAAATAATCACAAAGTTTGACCCCATTTAACTGTGGGGTTTCACTGTTCTGTCTGCACACCCACATCTCTTCATCTCCTCTGGCCATGCTTCTGCTTTCGCTTACTGCAAGTGACCATCTGCTCACCTCCACTCAAGCTTGTGGTTTGGTGGCACAGATGTGGTTTGGTGGCACAGATGGGTTTGGTGGCACAGATGGGTTTGGTGGCACAGGTGCGGTTTGGTGGCACAGATGCGGTTTGGTGGCACAGATGTGGTTTGGTGACACAGATGTGGTTTGGTGGCACAGATGAGTTTGGTGGCACAGATGGGTTTGGTGGCACAGATGGGTTTGGTGGCACAGATGTGGTTTGGTGACACAGATGTGGTTTGGTGGCACAGATGGGTTTGGTGGCACAGATGATGTGGTTTGGTGGCACAGATGGGGTTTGGTGGCACACGTGGTTTGGTGGCACAGATGGGGTTTGGTGACACAGATGTGGTTGGTTGGCACAGATGAGTTTGGTGGCACAGATGATGTGGTTTGGTGGCTCAGATGCAGTTTGGTGGCACAGGTGTGGTTTGGTGGCACAGATGGGGTTTGGTGGCACAGATGTGGTTTGGTGACACAGACGTGGTTTGGTGACACAGATGTGCTTTGTTGTTCTGGTGCTTGTGATTTGGAACGGTGAACCCACCAAGTGAGACACTGGAGTTTGCTTTTTCATTGTGGGCTTTCTCCTGGAGCCGGGCGATTCTGCTCCTGCTGCTCCCCTCTGGAGTGCCCCCAGGCTGATCTCGGTGATGAAATCACTTGCCCTTCCCTCACCTTTGACCAAATGCCCCTCACTGCCCGAGGCTGCAGGGGGATTTGCTGCTCCTCTTGTGCCTCCAGCAAGTCTCATATTTTCCATACCAGTGCCACCGTTTCACAAAGGCTCTGTCTGGGTGACCTTAGACCCTGGGACAGTTTTACACCCCCGTGTCTGGAGGCTCAGCAGTGTCACTGCTGTTGTGCTCACAGCCAGACAGCCCTGCAGGAGGGTTCTGCCACCAGCTTCACCTGGGATAGAGCAAACCTTTCATTAACGCTTGTTTCATTAATTCCATGGGTTTTAATTATTATTTTGTGGTTTTTTTTAAATTATTCTCTTGTTTGTTTGAATGACTCGTTACAAATTTTGGTTTCCTACCGTCATGGGAGAACATTTAAAGCAAAGTACAAAAAAAAAAAGATTAAAAAAAAAAGAAACAATATCTGACATAAATTAAAACAATGCAGAAATTTACAGGTGTAAATGCAAAAAAAAAAACCCCAAAACCCCAAGTTTCAGCAATTCCCAAGCTGAGGAACTGGAACCCCAGGCTGGGGAGGACACGGATGGGCTGGAAGGCTCGGACACGAGGTGGTTTTGTTTAGTTTTAGTTTGGTTTTTGGTTTTTTTCCCCCAAAATCTTGCTAAAACGGCAGCGACACAAGAGAATTCTCCTGGGATTATTATTATTATTTTTAAACAGCACATCCCCTGCCCTTGGCAACCAGAGTGGTGGAGAAATCCATCCAAACATGCCAGAACATAGAGATGCAGCACCAAGGCCCCAGAGCAGCCTGGACTCTGCCACCCGGGTCAGGAGGCTTTTCTCACATTCATTGTTTGAAGAATCACAGCATCATTAAGGCTGGAAGAGACCTGTGAGATCATCAAGTCCAAGCATCAACCCAACACCACCCTGCCCACCAAACCGTGTCCCTAAGCACCACATCTACACATTGTTTTTAACATCTCCAGGATGGGGACTCAGCCACTGCCCTGGGCAACCCCTTCCAATGCCTCAGAACCCTTTCAGCAAAGAAATTCTTCCTCACATCCCATCTCAGCTGCCCTGGCCACAACTGGAGCCCATTTCCTCTTGTCCTGTCCCTTGGTCCTTGGTTGAACAGACCCACCCCCACCTCTCTGCACCCTCCTTGCAGGGACTTGGACAGAGCCAGAAGGTCTCCCCTCAGCCTCCTTTTCTCCAGGCTCAGCACCCCCAGTTCCCTCAGCCGGGAACTCAGCACACTTGTGCTCCAGACCCTTCCCCAGCTCCGTTCCCTTCTCTGGACACGCTCCAGCACCTCCAGGTCCTTCTTGGAGTCAGGGGCCCAACACTGAACCCAGCACTCAAGCTGTGGCCTCACCAGTGCCCAGTGCAGGGGGACGATCACTGCCCTGGTCCTGCTGGCCAGACTGGTGCTGATCCAGGCCAGGATGCCCTTGGCCTCCTTGGCCACCTGGGCTCTCTGCTGGCTCATGTTGACCAAAACATAAATGTGCTTTTCTTCTCCACATTCCTACCAGAGATTTGTGCCCCTCTGACTGTAAATTCTCTCCTAATTCCTGCTGCCACCAACAAAATTTACTTTTTGCTCATCTGACTTTATGCAATTATTTATTTTAATGAATAAAGCTCCTTGCTGTCCACCTCTGTTATGTGTCTCTAGATTGTCCATATCTTCTTTGACCATAAAAACTCCCAGTCTCTATTTTGCTCTTGCAAGATGGGTTTACCTTTTACGCGGCTTCTTAATTATTTTTTTAACTTGCACCACTCACACCAGAAGAAAATAAACTTTCCTCATGCTAAAAGGGGGAGCAAAGAAGACAAGTTTTGGTTGTTTTGGGAAGTAGAAGGCTTCTCTGTCTCTAAATACTCAATTTTTTCTGATTAAAATGCCAGTGCAATCAGTAACAAGAACTTCTCTCTGTGGTTCCAGGTACCTTTTGTTGTAGTATGATTTTTTTTATGCAGCCAAGATCAGCTCAATCTAACTTGTATTGTCAAAATAACACCCGGCCATGGCCAATTTTCATAGAATCATAGAACTGTGTGGTTGGAAAAGACCTTTAAGATCATCGAGTCCAACCATAAACCTCACCCTACCAATTCCACCTCTAAACCATGTCCCTAAGTACCTCATCTACCTGTCTGTTAAATCCCACCAGGGAAGGTGACTCCACCACCTCCCTGGGCAGCCTGTTCCAGTGCCTGAGAACCCTTTTGGTGAAGAAGTTTTTCCTCATATCCAATCTAAACCTCCCCTGGCACAACTGGAGCCCATTTCCTCTTGTCCTGGCCCTTGGTCCTTGGTTGAACAGACCCACCCCCACCTCTCTCCACCCTCCTGTCAGGGACTTGGACAGAGCCAGAAGGTCTCCCCTCAGCCTCCTTTTCTCCAGGCTCAACAACCCCGTTTTGTCTATGATGTCATTTTTTACCTCAGATGTGGTTGTCCTATCTCTAAAGTCCGTTGGTGTAAGAGCACTATTGCACTGGTCAGCTTACCTGGACCAGACTTCTGAGCTTCCACATCTGCTGTACCTCACTGAGCTGGTGACTCTTTGCTGAAAGGGTTCTGAGGCATTGGAAGGGGTTGCCCAGGGCAGTGGTGGAGTCCCCATCCCTGGAGGGATTGAAGAGTCGTGCAGACACAGTGCTGAGGGACATGGGTTAGTGGGGACTGGTCAGTGTTGGGTTCATGATGGGACTTGATGAGCTTCAAGGGCTTTTCCAATCCAGGCAGTTCTGGGGTTCTGTGTGATTCTGTGAGTCCATGACCTATGGAAAGAGCAGGGGAGGGATCTCTCATCTGTATGTATTCAGGTCACAAGGACCACTGGAAAAAAATGTTTCCTACCTGTCTCCTCTTAGCCAGAGCTGAATTGTCAACTGGAGATACTGTCAGCAGGACACAGGGCCCCAAGTGCCTGATCCCTGCCAGGCCCAGGCACAGCTGAAAAAGAATATTTGAAAAAAAAAAAAAAAGCATCTTGGACAGCCTCTCTCTTCCTCTCCCCTTTCTCTGTGTCTGTTGCCTCACAAAAAAAAGTGACCTTTTAAAAATCTCTTATCTGGAAGCTCCAGTTTAAAGAGCTGCTGACGCCTCTTGGAAAACGCTGAAAAGCTCTTGTGAAACCGTGCTGCTGCTCCGGCTCTGGGTCGCTTTCTTCCCTCTTTCTCTTTCACTGCTGGATGCATTTGCATGAGAAAAGGCTGTTCCTCAGCAGGGTCCCTGTGCTGCAGTCCCAGCCTGGTTTATAGCACCAGGAAAGAGCTGCTGCTGCAGCCCAACCTCTGGCAGCATCTTCTGAAGTGGTGGGAAGCGACCAGAGGAGATGTCCCTCAGCAGGGCAGAATTTGGGCTCGGGAAGGAGAAGCTGAGTGGTTTTACGTTCTTGAAGGTGTTCCTGTGCAGGGTGTTTGTAGCACTTAAAGCAAAATACTGGAAGCACCAGTGCTGGTGCTGACCACAGGGGAGGAGAAAATGCTCATCAGGACACCAGCCTGGCTGTAATTAAAGCACCTGTTAATTGCTCTGCATTAGTGGGCACCAGGAGCTCTCTGCTAAACACTGCAGTGATTTTGTCACCCCTTTTGTCACCCCTGAGCTCCCTGGCTGATTTTATGTGTCCCTCCTGCACAATTTCTGCAGAGCTATGGAAGAGCCTTGGGCTGCACATGGAACCTGCCCCATAAACAAGGACAGGGTGGGGGTTCTTGCTTGGCCAGTTTCAATTCCCATGACATCCACTCTGGGGACATAAGTAGCCCAGTGTCAGGATTTCAGTAGCCAGGTCAGAATGGTCCAGCAGAAGCAACCAAGGATTCTTGAGCCAATACCACTTGGCTTTGGTACCTTTGCCAGGGTGCCAGGCAGGGCTGTCTCCACAGCTCTCTACTCAGGCCACAGAGGTTGATATTTAAGGATGTTATCTGCAGGCCTGTGAGCTCACTCAGATCAATGTTGTACTTTTGCCAACTTAATGGTTCCACCTCCTGCTGCAGCTTTGAGACTCCTCAGCAGCATCAAAGCAGCTGCTACTGACACTGGTTTTAGGATCTTTACTGGAGGTGATGTCTGAGACAGAAAGACCAAGCCAAGATGCTGTGGTGGTTGCACTGGGCTGGCACTGGGCTGGCAGCCAACACAGCCGCTCGCTCACTGTCCCTCACCAGGAGACCGGGGGGAGAACTGGGGGGAAGGGTGAGGAGACACATAGGGTGAGATAAGAGCAATTTAATAAATGAAATCAATAAATAAGAAGTCTCAAAATAAATAAGATATTAAAATCATAATAATTATAATAATAATAGTAATAAAATACACCAATGAGTGACCCCCAGTGCCATTGCTCAGCACCCGCCCACCCAGCCCGGCCCGTTCCCAGAGAACGATCCCAGAGCAGCGACAATCCCGACCCGAAACCGCAATCCCGGGAGAGCCAGAGCCCGAGAGAGCCAGAGAGAGCCAGAGAGGAAGAGCCCCTCATGGATCTCCTGCCCATGGGGGACAGGAGCTGGAACAGCCCCTTGGCAGAGCCCAATGCCCATGGAGCTGATCCATGTCAATGTTCCTCACCCTGAGCTCTTGCGCTTGCAGAGGGACAAACACAAAGTCCTTCAGTGCCAGGGACACCAATGCCAACATGGGGATGTTCTCAGCGTTTCTCTGCTGACAAATCCCAGCTGAACCCAACCCCAGCGCTGCTCCAGCTGCTGAACAGAACCTGCTCTGGCCCAGCTCACACCGGGACAGATGCCAAGCCTGGTCCCTATTGTCCCCTCGCTATGAGCTGCTGTACCAGTTCACCCTGGCAGCCCAGGCAATAGGGCTGTGAACCCCTCCTGCCAACGCAGCCCTGGGGGACAGCCAGGTCCCGTGTGCTGTCCTGGCTGGACCCCGAGGCAGAGCCTGTGGTGCTGGGACACTTGTTCTGCTCACCCAGAGCCGGTGTCACCAGAAGCACCTGCACAGACCATGGAGGTGGAGGCGTTGGGCTGGTTTGTGCTCACAAGGGACACGGCCATGCTCTGTGGTGGCCTCCTAGGAGGAAAGGGAAGGGGAACCAGGCAGGGAGGGGCCACCATGGTTGAGGTGTTCAGGTCCTACAACCTGGATATATTAGTGGAGTCTCCTGAGTGCAGCTTGGGGCACGTTCAGGGGACACAGTGGGTTTCTGTCCTTTCACTGCTTGTGATAACACACTGGTTGGAGCTCCTGGAGTGTTGGAGCTCCTGGAGTAACCAGAGTTGGCATGCCACATTCCATTCCAGTCTTGTCCTTTTCCTCCTTTTTAATCACAGAGGCCATCTGCAGAGCTGTTCTGAAAGCATGGAGCAGGCAAAGCCGGAGCTCAGCCCCCAGAGAAGGGTGCGGGTCAGCTGCTGGAAGGTCACCGCCGCTGCTGCCGTTGTGGGCAGCGTGACAGCCCTCTACCTGGGGATCCTGCTGGGTGAGTGTGCACCTGGGTATGTTCTTCCAGTTTATCTGCTCCAAAAAAGAAATAATCCACATGGCTCACAGTTCTCACAGCAAAAATCCTCAGAAGCCTTCTGCTGAGAGCAAAATGTGGTCAACTCTCCACACACACCTACAAACTGCGAGGGCTGTAATCAACAATTGTCATAGTCAACAATTAGAGCACTTTACCTTCAGTGCCACATGACACTGAAGAAATTCTTGGCTATGAGTGTGGTGAGACCCTGGCCCAGGTTGGCCAGAGAAGCTGTGGCTGCTCCTCCCTGGAAGTGTTCTGGGCCAGGCTGGATGAGGCTTTGAGCAACCTGGTCTAGTGGAAGGTGTCCCTGCTGCTGGCAGGGGGGTTGGCACTGGATGAGCTTTAAGGTCCCTTCCAACCCAAACCAGTCTGGGATTCTGTGATTCCTCTTCCCTAATCTCTCCCTGTGACTCCCAAATTTCCTGTCACTCTACCTCCCTGCCCCAGCCATCTCCTACCACAACCTCTTGCAGCCACTGACCATTGCCCGTCTTACTGTCCCACTCCAGAGCGTGACCACCGTGTCTTTGCCTCTCCCACCTCCCTCCTGCTGCCTCTGGTGCCCCATGGCCAGATCCACCTGTGTGGACCTCAGCCTGACATGGCTGACAGATCCCACCAGCACAGCTCTACTGTACAGTAGCACTTTCTAAACTGGCTTTGGTACCCAGCACACTTCTCCCCAGCCTGCTCCTTCAAGGATGGGGCCGATCTGGGGTTGCACTGCTGGGTTTCACCCATCTGTTAATGAACTTGTGCCTCAGGCTTGACCAAAATCCATCATTTTCAAGTTCAAATTAGGTCAGTGCAAAATTCTGCTCTTGCTGGGGTGTGGGGCAGCTCACACGGCCGTGGGGCACCAGAGCTGCTCAAAGCAGGGGGTCTAAAGGACGTGGTGAGACCCATTAGTAAGGAAAGCTGGGTCCAACCACGGCCCCAGAGCTCTGTGTGTCCTTTGTGCCTCGGACAGCCACGTTCCCTCTCTGGCAGCCTGTCACCCCCCGGGAGAGGCCAGCTTTGAGCACACGGTGGAGCTGCGAGGAATCGCGTTCCACAGCAGCCTGCAGGCGGAGAATTCCGACTACTACCGGGTGCTGACGCCCGCGCTCGAGAGGCTGGTGAGTCCACCTGGGCGTGCAGGGGAAGACTTGGGAAAGGCCACGGTGATTCCCAGCTCGAGTGTCCTCATCCAGCAGAATCTGGATGCCAAGGACAGGAGGAAAATGGGGATTTCTTAAACGTCAGCGGGGTCCCCGCAGGGCTGAGCTGCACCTCGAGAGGCCCCGTCAGGGCCCCGGGAGACGTTTGCTGAGTGGGAAATGTGGGCTCAGGTGTGTTCCTTGCAGAAGAGCAGTGCTAGGATGGCTTAAAGAAGGGATGTGCTGCCTTGTGCCCTGAGCCAGGGTGGGAAAAGGGTTACAGGTGAGCTGGATACAGGAGCTTCTGCTCAAGAGAAGATGCTTCAGGTAGCTCCAGCCCCCTGCAAAATCCCAGGCACCATCTACTCCCATCTCCCCAGGGTCTTCTGCCCAGTGAGTGTGTGACCATCATTCTTTGCTTTCCAGTTTCTGTCCAGTTTCCAGGACTCCCAGTTGGACTGGAGCTGCACTGGTTGCACCATCCTGGACTACAGGTGAGTGTAGGCAGGACTCTGCAATTCGTGTTTCAGGTGTTCTGACAAACTCCACCAAGGTGAGCTCACACCTCTGGGCTTGTTCTAAAGTAGCACAACGAGAAACTGCTTTTTTGTCAAAGCTGGGTTTTCCTCTGGGATCTCACCAACGTTCTGGATTCTTTCATTTGGAAATGCAGTCAGAAAGGAAGAGGAAAATGACTTTGTCCAACCCAAGCTGAACTTGGGGCCAAAGAAATAAAATGCAAATGACCATTTCAACCCAAAGAACATCTCTGGAGAAACCTGCACCTTAAATGATTAAGAAGTAGTTTTGTTTCCCTCGAGTTCCTGTTTGGTAACTTACAGGGTTAGCAGAAAGGACACAGCCACCAACTTTACACCAGAAACAAACTTATGTTACTCCAGTTTAGAGCAGGGAAAAAAGAATAAGTGAGGTGCAGAGTGAAAGAGGGTGACACAGCTCATCAGTGCTGCATAGGAGAAAGCAGAGTGATTAAGAAAGATTCACCACTAATTGCCCAAATACTGATCATCACCCAGATCCCGTGATGGGGAGCTGGGGAGCTCCCTGAGCTGGGGAGCTCCATCACAGTGAAGGATTTGGAGCCTTTCCCAGCAATTGGGGAGCCCCACACAGTGCATCCACTCGTGGGTGAGGTCTCCCACCTTCACTGTGAGAGGGTCCTGCTTTTATATCATCTAATAAACAAATTCTGCAGCCAGACAGGCACAGGAACATCTGGTGGGTGAGTTTCACCTCACATGGGCACACCCCAGCTTTGGCCAGGGTCTGAGATGTGTCTGAGGAGCTGCTATTTTGGCATTTGCACCTGGCTTTGGGTTGTAGGAGGAGAAGTCTCGTGGTCTTGTTTCATGCTGATGTGATACAGGTTGGGAAGTTCACTCCAAAGTCAGCTCTAGTTTAAGGTTTATGATTTCAGCCTCTGTGTCTCAGAGCCTGCCCCTGGTGCTGGCCACGGAGCCGGCGCAGCCGTTAATTCTCTGTCTTCCAGCAGGAGTGGGAACTCCAGCGTGATCGTCCGCTTCCGCCTCCGCTTTGCCCCCCAGGACTCCCAGCCCCTCAGCTCTGCCATGGAGGAGGAAGCTCTCAGACACGGGCTGGCCGCTGCCCTGCACGAGCAGGGTCTCTCCCTGGCTGCCTACGGGACCATCTCCTCAGCGTCTCTCACAGGTACGCTCCTCCCGTGACTGCTGGTGCTGCCCACACCAAAGGTCACACCAGCAAAACCTCAGCCTGTGTCTCCAATGGCCAAACTACTGCAGAGCTTTAGCTCTGGGTGTCCAGTCCAGGCTCCACGCCCAGCAGGGTTGTCAGGCACCCAAGCAAACCAACAGAAGATGCTCTGCCTGGCTCCCAGCTTCACAAGACAGCAGCAGATCTCGGCAGTTGCTCAGCAGATGTTCATGAGGAGTCCCCAGGTCCCCCTCCAAGACTGATGCTGTGCTGCTGCTCTCTGCCCTGCAAGAGCCTAAAGCATAAATTGCAGCTTCTTGGGCTTCTTGAAGCACCTGGACCCAGCCTGAGGGACAAGAGGTCAACCTTCAGGAGGTTAATTGCGGGGTTGTCTGTACCCACAAGCGCGCAGCAGCCCGTAGTGGTCCTCAGGGCTGTAGCAATAATTCCAGCTTAGGTAGATGTTTCTCATATTTTAATTTCTCTCTGAAGTGACCTGACTGGAAATTCTCCTTTTCCTCAGAGGCTCTGGAGTTGCATGTGACCACAGGACTCCAGGTCCAGCAGATTTAAAAAACATGTGTCTGGAAAACATGACCCCAAGAGCTGTGGCGAATGGAGTTCAGTCCAGTTGGTGGCCGGTCACCAGTGGTGTCCCCAGGGCTCAATGCTGGGGCCAGTTCTGTTTAACATCTTGATCCATGATCTGGGCGAGGGATCGAGGGCACCCTCAGTCAGTGGCAGAGGACACCCAGCTGGGTGGGAGTGTTGATCTGCTGGGGGGTGGGGAGGCTCTGCAGAGGGATCTGGACAGGCTGGATCCATGGGCCAGGACCCAAAGGTTCAACAAGGCCAAGTGCTGGGGTAAAGGACCTGGGGGTGTTGGTCACCAGCAGCTGAACATGAGCCAGCAGAGAGCCCAGGTGGGCAAGAAGGCCAAGGGCATCCTGGCCTGGATCAGCACCAGTGTGGCCAGTAGGACCAGGGCAGTGATCGTCCCCCTGCACTGGGCACTGGTGAGGCCGCAGCTCGAGTGCTGGGTTCAGTGTTGGGCCCCTGACTCCAAGAAGGCCCTGGAGGTGCTGGAGCGTGTCCAGAGAAGGGAACGGAGCTGGGGAAGGGTCTGGAGCACAAGTGTGCTGAGTTCCCGGCTGAGGGAACTGGGGGTGCTGAGCCTGGAGAAAAGGAGGCTGAGGGGAGACCTTCTGGCTCTGTCCAAGTCCCTGACAGGAGGGTGCAGAGAGGTGGGGGTGGGTCTGTTCCAGCAAGGAGCAAGGGACAGGACAAGAGGAAATGGGCTCCAGTTGTGCCCAGGGCAGTTGAGATGGGATGTGAGGAAGAATTTCTTTGCTGAAAGGGTTCTGAGGCATTGGAAGGGGTTGCCCAGGGCAGTGGTGGAGTCCCCATCCCTGGAGGGATTTAGAAGGTGGGCAGATGAGGTGCTCAGGGACATGGTTTAGGGTGGACTTGGCAGTGCTGGGTTTATGGTTGGACTCACCACTGGCTGTGGGGCGGTGAAAGCGATTGCCAGGCAGGAGGAAAAGCTGAAGCAAAGCCTCTGCCAGCCCTGGCCTGGGAGCTGCACGGCCCATGGGAGCACCCAGCTCCTGTGCCCCTGCCTGGGACACCCCCTCTGATCTCCATTCCTTCCCCTTTGTCACAGGTCCCAGTGAGGTTTCTCCCCACAGACCTGGACTGAAATCAGGTGAGAGCCACCAGTCCCAGCTCCCTGGGCTGCACTCTGCAGCCTGGCCTGTAGCCTCCTTCCCACCAGTGACCTGGCTGCAGATACAAGAGGTGTTTGTGCCTCGTGTCCTTCATGACCTGGGGACCCTGCACCCCTTTCCCCCTGCAAGCTCAACGAGAGCTGCAGCTCCTCCCCTGGCTCCATCCCGCAGGGACTCCGGCACTGCCAGGGAGCGGAGTGGCCAGGACACCGTGGTGGTTGCCCCTGGGGAAGCTTGGGGATGGTTGCTGGGAGGGTGCAGAAGACACGGGTGACTCAAGCCTTGCTGTCCTCAGGGAGCTGCCCTGGAGACGCGTTCACGTGCCGCAACACCCAGTGCGTGTGGAAAGAAAACCCCGAATGCGACGGCCAAAAGGACTGCGCCGATGCCTCTGATGAGAGGAGCTGTGGTGAGTCTCTGGCAGAAGGTCTCCTGGATGTGGGGGACAGGCCAGAACCCACTGCTGCAGACCTTGGCAGTTGTAACACCACTGGGCTTCTGGCCACTGAAGAGAGCCAAGGACACAGCACAACTTGTCAGGCCAGCAGTAGATATCTGGAATTGTACCCTAGAAACACCTTGGTCCCACCACCAACTGCAAAGGGTCATGACAAGCCTCACCTTCGTGGTGGGAGCAGATCACGAGGCAGTAGCTGAGCTCGTGAAACCAGCCAAGATCTTCCTCTCCAGAATTTCTGGCTTTAGCAGAGTTTCAGGGAGGCTGCTGTGATGAGCCAGTGCTCAAGTCCCCCCTGCGCCATCCCTGGCCATGTCCTGCTGCTTGAGCACCTGCTGGGAGCCTGTGTGAAGCTGAAGCAGCTTTTCCCACCTGTCCCCGAGAGCCCTTTGCTGGGGTGCAGCCGCAGGACCCCCACGGGTGCGGCCGCAGGACCCCCACGGGTGCAGCCGCAGGACCCCCACGGGTGCAGCCACAGGACCCCCACGGGTGCAGCCGCAGGACCCCCACGGGTGCGGCCGCAGGACCCCCACGCGCTGGATCCTCTCCTCCCTTTCAGACTGCGGCAGCCGCCCAGCCATGCAGGCCGCCAGCAGGATCGTCGGGGGCTCGGAGGCGTCCCGGGGGGAGTTCCCGTGGCAGGTCAGCCTGCGGGAGAGCAACGAGCACTACTGTGGAGCTGCCATCCTCAGCGAGCGCTGGCTGGTGTCTGCTGCTCACTGCTTCACCGAGTAAGCTCTTGCTCCGCCAGCCTGCCCCCAGCCTGGCTCTCTGGTTCCAAAGCTGCCGTCTCTTCTGGCTCACCCTGCCCTGTCCCGCCTGCTCTCCTCCCCCAACCTGATCTCTGGAGATGTCCAAACCCACCTGGACACTTTCCTGTGCAACCTGGTGTAGGGACCCTGCTCTGGCAGGGGGTTGGGCTGGGTGATCTCCTGAGGTCCCTTCCAACCCCCCCAGTGTGGGATCCTGTGGTTAAGCCGTGGGCAGCCTCTCTCCCTGAGTGGATGGTGGGGTGCGCAGGAGGCAGCACCACCCTCTCCAGCTGGCTCTGGTTTGTGGGACGATGCTGTGGCTGTAGGCTCACACCGTCCTGGTTGTCTCTCTTCCAGGTTTCAGGACCCAGCCATGTGGGCAGCTTACACAGGGACCACCTCCCTCAGAGGCTCCGATAGCGGCGCGGTGAGAATGGAGATCGCCCGGATCATCCCGCACCCCTCCTACAACACTGACACCGCGGACTACGACGTGGCCGTGCTGGAGCTGAAGAGGCCTGTGGCCTTCACCAAGTACATCCAGCCCGTGTGCCTGCCAGATGCTGGGCATCACTTCCCCACCAGCAAGAAGTGCCTCATCTCCGGCTGGGGCTACCTGAGGGATGATTTCTGTAAGCAGAGCCTGGCAGGTGGCGGAGGAGGCACCAGGGGAGGGAGCTCAGGCCGTGCTCTGCCCGGCCGGGATGGGCAGCTGGGCCCGTGCAGAGCTCCCCGTGGTGAGCTCACGGTCGCGTCTTTCTCGTTTAGTGGTGAAACCCGAGTTCCTGCAGAAAGCAACAGTGGAGCTGCTGGACCAGACTCTGTGCTCCAGCCTCTACAGCCATGCCCTCACGGACAGGATGATGTGTGCTGGCTACCTGGAGGGGAAAATCGACTCCTGCCAGGTAAGCCTTGCTCAGGGAAGCCAACACACCTCCCCACACGAGTCTTTTCCCTCCCAGTGTGCACCAAGCAGCGCTTCAAGAAGCTGGATCTGACACCATGGAATCATAGGATGTTGTGAGGTGGAAGGGACCCACCAGGATGATGGAGTCCAACTCCTGTCCCTGCACAGGACAATCCCAACATTCACACCATGTCCCTGAGGGCCTTGGCCAAATGCTGCTGGAATCTTGTCAGCCTTGGGGCCATCAGCACCTCCCTGGGGAGCCTGTGCCAGTGCTCCACCACCCTCTGCCTCAAGAACCTTTTCCTCATGGCCAACCTCCCCCTCCCCTGCCACATCTTCCTGCCATGGCCTCTGCTCCTGGCGTTGGTGGCCAGAGAGAAGAGCTCAGCACCTGCCCCTCCTCTTCCCCTTGGGAGGAAGTTCCAGACCCCAGTGAGATCTCCTCTCAGTCTCCTCTTCTCCAGGCTGAACAACCCAAGTGCCTTCAGCCTCTCCTCACACCCTTCCCTTCTAAACCCTTCCCCAGTGTTGTGTCCCTCCTCTGGACACTCTCCAGGAGCTTTAGGTCCTTTTTATCCTTGGTGCCCAAAACAGCCCCCAGTGCTGGAGGTCATGGTCCCCCCCTGCAAGGTTTGAGGCCGTGCCTCATCCAAGCATGGATCAGGGACTGCAGAAGACAAAAATGAGGATCTAGATGTTCTCTGCTTGGAGTGGGGCACTGCTCTTTAAAGGGCTCTTTGGCTGTTTACTTGTCTCTGCTCCCTGAGCTGTAATCAGTTCTGGTGCTACCAATGTACCTGGAAGGTCCTCAGATGGAAATCCAGGTGGCAAAGGGCAGCAGTGGAAACTAAAACATACCCAGCAGGTTTTGGTGAACACCTTGGTGTTTTTTCCCTAGTTCATCTTTATCCAGCACGGAATTGCAAGTGATGAGCTGGAGACAATCCTGCCTTTCACAACATGTGGGGAGAGAAAGGGGGTGTTGTGAGAGGAGGACTATGGTGTCCACAGCAAGGCCCTTCATACCCACAGCCACCAACTGAGCAAAACTGCACTCTCTGGTGGTAGCACTTCATAATTCTGCACCAAATGCAGCACAAACACTGGAGAAGGGGTCAAGGGTAGAAGATTCGGGGTTGGATGATGATCATGACCCATCCAGTTATTCATTACTCACCCAGAGCAATCCAACCCCCAGAAGACACTGCCAGCTGCACAGACACCAGGTCCCCCATCAGTGACTCTCATGACCCCACAGGACCAAGGAAGTGACCAGAGAACCAGAGGCCAAATCAAGAAAACATCAAAAAAAGATGAGTGTGGTCTCCTAGTTCTGTATCACGCAGTGACCACCCACCAGCTGCTCTTCAGGGGCTGCTGGGGCTTAACCTTTGAGAGCAGCAGTTCAACAAATGATTAAACCAGTAGAAACACTTACTCTAGATCGTGTGGAGGATGTCCTTGTGCTCTTCTGGCATATCAAGGGCTCAAGGCTACTGCTTATAGCAGGACAGTGCCCACACCAAGGAGCATGTTTCCCTCATCACTGGGCTGGAGCAAACAAGCAGAGATGAGCTGGGATGCACAGGGACAGAGACCCAGTCTGGCAGAGGTGTGCTGAGGGTGGCCAGGGTGTGCTCAGAGTGTCCCCAAGGAGAGCTCACCATCTGACTTCTCTTGCAGGGTGACTCTGGTGGGCCCCTGGTTTGCCAAGAACCATCTGGCAAGTTCTTCCTGGCGGGAATCGTGAGCTGGGGAATTGGCTGTGGTGAAGCCAGGCGGCCTGGGGTCTACACTCGTGTCACCAAACTCAGAGACTGGATCTTGGATGCTGTTTCTGCCTTCCCCAGCTCCACAGCCCACGCTGTCCCCCTCATACGCTCCAGTACGAACAGCAGCGTGGTCAGCTCCCAGGAGCTCAACACCACCACCACCAGCAGAACAATCCCCACCACCTCACCAGCCCCAGCTGCCAGCAAGCCAGTGACTGCATCGAGACCACAAGGTACGAGCACACAGAGGGTGGGTGCTCCTTGGCTGGTTGAGATGGTTTTAACCAGCAGGATGACCCAGGCAACCCTTGCCTAAGTGCTAAGGGCCAAGGCATGAGGGACACGATCTGGCTGACCTGGCTCAGCCTGGCAAAGCCACTCAGAACCTGCACAATGAGTTTCATGGGCTCCTTTGCTTATGCAACTGGATGTGTAATTTTCTCTGGTCTGCTCCAGCAGGCCCAGGACAGGGTCCTAACACACAGCAGCGTCTGACACTGTTTGACCTGTTGACCACTCACTTTTGTTTGCCACCTAAGGATCTCCCAGCGGTTCAGAGTTGATGGCTGCAACTTCACAGCAGCCATGCACCTTCTCCCTGCAGAGGAGGGCAGGTGTCTGTAGGATGACCTGTCAGCTCCAAGGAGCCCTCCCAGCAGCTCTGCAGACAGATGCTGGGTATTTGTTCTAAATTCAGGATTAACTTTTTAACTGGCCTGGCAAGGCTGGGAGGCACAGAGCTGCTGGTGACTCTGCCTTTGAGAAGGGCACAGGGTTCAGGACTTGCCAAGAGCAAGATGCAGAACAGCAGCTAGGGTGAAAGCCCATGTTTGGGTGTGCATGGCCACCATCAGGGACCACCACAATCAGCAAACCAGGCTTGGGCAGATGCCTCACACTTCAGCCCTGACCTGCCCCTGCTCTTGCTGGTTAGAGGAGCAGAAGTCTCTCCTCGCTTGTCTTCTGCTAGAAGTAGTCACAAGTCTTTGGCTTTTATTCAGAGTGTGGAGGACGACCTGGGTTCTCTAAACCCAGCAAGATCGTGGGAGGAGCAGATGCTTCCAGAGGAGAGATCCCTTGGCAAGTCAGCCTGAAAGAAGACTCGAGGCATTTCTGTGGAGCCACCATAATTGGGGACCGCTGGCTGCTGTCGGCAGCTCACTGCTTCAACGAGTGAGTCCACCCCTGCTGGCACCACTGTTCCACACACAGCTCCACACCTCAAACCCACAGCTGTGGCACTGGGGTCACTGGGAGAAGAGCACACACTGGGCATTCCTTCTGGTTACAGTGAGAGATTCACAGGAAAAGGGGATTTGTGGGGAGGCTGGAGCAGGGCAGGGAGAGGTTAAAGCAGCCTGGGCAGGGAGCAAGGACAAGACTTCTAACAGAGCTGGGGAAGGACACGTGCCACAAAAGAGTTTCTTCAGGAAATTTAACCTTAAACATTGTCTGCAGTGTAGGAAATAGAGACACGTGGTCAGCTGAGGAAGGGAAGATGGTCAATGCAGTCCTGCACAGAGCCCAAACCCAGATTTATAAATAAAATGAGCAGCAGGAGGATAATGTTTGTGAAGAATAAACATTCCTGAAGGCAGAAAAAGTGGGGGACCAGCTATGAAGAGTTTCAAGACAGCCTTATGCATTCAGGGGGACATACAGGAAGGCTGGGGTAGGACTTTGGCCAAGGGCAGGGAGTGACAGAACAAGGGGTGATGGCTTGAAAGTGGCAGAGGGGAGATGGAGATGAGATGTGAGGAAGAAATTCTTTGCTGTGAGGGTGGTGAGACCCTGTCCCAGGTTGGCTAGAGAAGCTGTGGCTGCTCCTCCCTGGAAGTGTTCTGGGCCAGGTTGGATGAGGCTTTGAGCAACCTGGTCTAGTGGAAGGTGTCCCTGCTGCTGGCAGAGGGGTTGGCACTGGATGAGTTTTGAGGTCCCTTCCAACCCAAACCAGTCTGGGACTCTGTGATTCAATAGCTGGGCAATAAAGCAGCAAGTGCAGTGCAAGGCAGGCAAGTGTGGAGCGAGGCACAGAGCAAACAGCAGCACTGAGTGTCTGCAGGTGGTGATGGGTCTCCATCATCCTTTACCATGCAGAAACAGAGGCAGAAACCCTGTGGACTTTGGCACGAGCACAGTTCTGTGGGCACTGGCAGTGACAGAAATTATTAGAAGAACATCAGGGATTACCAGGACGCTGCTGATAATCCACAGCACACTGGAGTCTCAACCACTGCACGTTGGGCCAGAGGAACATGGAAAAGGGCTGACAGGAGACCCAGGGATGAGCTGGGTGTGGAACAGCAATGTACCAAGCAAAACAGAGAAGAGAGAACTGGGTGGGGAGAGTGTGATGGGGACTGTACAGTTAGCAAGGGTACAGACCAAGTGTTTAGGGCACGTTCTAGAGATATCAAATAACCACCAAGAGCAGGTGGAACACGATCCAAAGGGAGCAGTTCTTCATAAATGCCATTAAACTGAATGTTTAAAATTCACATGGGGTAAAAAAAAAAAAAGGAATAAAACACAACTCTAAAAAAATCCAAAGAAAAGCCCCAAATCCATCGAGATCTATTGAATATAGAGACACCACCCCTGTGCCAGCACACTCCTGATATCACACGTTTCTGGAGGTGAGGAGAGGATCACTGCCTGTTTACCTGCTCTTCAGGAGACATCCAACATGTGCCACTGTGGAAACAGCTCTTTAGGCCTGACCTAGGGCTGCTCCTCTGGCTGCTGGGCTCAGCTTTGGTGAAATGAGGTTTCAAACACTGGTCATTTAACGATGTCAGCAGCTGAGATGTCAGAATTGATGGCAGGCAGATGTGTGTGAGCGTGGATGTTTAGGATCATGTGTTTGCAGGACAAATCCAGACGAGATCGAAGCCTACATGGGAACAACCTCACTCAATGGAACAGACGGGCACGCAGTGAAAGTCAACGTAACCAGAGTGATCCAGCACCCTCTCTTCAACCCTGTTTTTCTGGACTTTGATGTGGCTGTGCTTGAACTGGCAGAACCTCTCGTCTTCAACCAATACATCCAGCCCATCTGTCTCCCACTTGCTGCGCAGAAGTTTCCTGTTGGCAAGAAATGTGTCATTTCTGGGTGGGGTAACCTCCAAGAGGGGAATGGTAAGCAGGGATGCATTACCAGTTGATTTGCTCTGGGGCAGTGACAGACTTGGTAGTAAAGCTTGGGCCAGGGTGACCCAGACAGTCCTGGGAGGGTGCAGAGAGGTGGGGATGGGTCTGTTCAACCAAGGACCAAGGGACAGGACAAGAGGAAATGGGCTCCAGTTGTGGCCAGGGCAGTTGAGAGGGGATGTGAGGAAGAATTCCTTTGCTGAAAGGGTTCTGAGGCATTGGAAGGGGTTGCCCAGGGCAGTGGTGGAGTCCCCATCCCTGGAGGGATTGAAGAGTCGTGTAGACACAGTGCTGAGGGACATGGGTCAGTGGGGACTGGTCAGTGTTGGGTTCATGGTTGGACTCAATGAGCTTAAAGGGCTTGTCCAATCCAGGCAGTTCTGGGATTGTGTGAAGAGCTGTTTGTTCCCACTTCCCTCTGCTGCACTTGCTAACCCCGAGGTTTTCATGCAGTCTCCAAGCCTGAGATCCTGCAGAAGGCCTCTGTAAGCATCATAGACCAGAACACCTGCGACTTCCTCTACAACTTCTCCCTCACTGACCAGATGATCTGTGCTGGCTTCCTGGAGGGGAAAATAGACTCCTGCCAGGTAAGAGTCTGGGATTTCTCTACTCCCCTGTGGATTGTTGCAGAGAGCTGGGCTCACTCACAGCCTCAGCACATCCCTGGGAAATATTGACCGAGCTGCTGTGGCCAGGCTGTGACCACACCTACCTTAACTCAACAAACCCAGCCCACTGCCTTGGAGCTGTAGAAAAGTAAAGAAAGCTCCATCAAGTTGAGCATGACTGAAAACAACATCCCACTGCTCTGTCTGGCCAGACTGGAGTCCTGGATGAAGCAGGTCTCTTGTGGGAGTTGGTGGTGGCTGTCCTTCACGTGTGGAAAGGAGCTGTTAACGTCCATGACAAATGCCACTTGTATCTGTGCAGCCACGTTGAGGCATTGACCCCACTCTCAGTCTCTGCACACTCATGTCTTGCACACACACTGCGTGGCAGCAGACAGCCCCACAGGGCTGGAGAAAGAAGAGCGTGGGGCTACCTAAGTCCTCCCAGTGTGGCTGAGGGGCAGCTCCATGTGGAACCTGTCTTGGGGAGATGGGGTTGAGCAGCCATTGCCTTGCTTCTTCCTCAGGGAGATTCAGGTGGACCCTTGGCCTGTGAGGTGACCCCAGGAGTGTTTTATCTTGCTGGCATCGTGAGCTGGGGAATTGGTTGTGCCCAGGCTATGAAACCTGGTGTGTACTCCAGAGTTACCAAACTCAAGGACTGGATCCTGGATACCATCTCCCAGTTGCCCAGCCCTGGCACAGGCACACCTTCCAGTTCAGTCCTCACTAGAACTTCTACTGCCACCATCCTCACCCAGCAGCCCAGCACAACAGCTGAAAGTCCAATCAACAGAACCACCCTGGGGATGACAATGACTACAACCACGAAAGAAAACTCCACAGCTCTGCAAACCACTGAGCCTGCCAAGCCCACCCGGACCCCAGGTAACACTGAGGACAGGTTTATTGCCGTGCTGGTAGGAGGCCTCCAGCCCCAGCACAGAGGGCACTGAGCAGGTTGTTGCCTTCCAGTGGTGCCTTGTTCCAGCCTCACCTTCAAGTGTTCCAGCAACGTCTGCATTGGCAAAGAAAATCCCGAATGCGATGGCGTCGTCGACTGCAGCAACGGCTTCGATGAGCGCAGCTGCGGTGAGTGCTGCTCACCCAGACCCTCCAGTGCCACCCACCCACTCCACATGGGCTGTCTTGGGCCCCACGTTGCACACTGGGGGCCTGGGCCAGCCTCTTGTGGTCCAAGTCCTACTTCTTCTGCCAGAGCCTGTAATAAGAGAAAGCTGGATGAGCAGGGCTCACATTTTCTGCCAGGGAATGTGACCTCCTCCTGTGCTATAAACATCAGAACCCACTTCCCAGCACAGAGGCCTCCTGGCCAGTCACCCTGCTGGTACCAGCTGGCAGGACAGCTCTGCACAACGGGGCAGCCCAGAAGATGTCTTGTCATCCCCAAGACTGCCCCTTGGACTGCACGTTCCTTGCTGTGTGACAGCTCAGCCAGTCCACCCAAATGTCCCCACCTCACATAACACATTCCTGGAAGGTGTGATCTGGGAGAACAAGTTCCCAAACCATGCCATGTCTGCCCAGCCTTGCCTCAGGTGGGGAATGAAATCCTTCACATCCTACTGCCCTGTGTCTGTCTCCCAGAGGGCTGCCCCATGGCACGGGCTGTGGAAGGAGGGCAGATATCCCTTCCACAGAATCCCAGCATGGTGGGGCTGGAAGGGACCAAGGATCTGGAGATCATCCAGTCCAACCCCCCTGCCAAAGCAGGGTCACCTAGAGCAGGTTGCACAGGATCATATCCAGGTGGGTTTGAACATCTCCAGAGATGGAGACTCCACACCCTCCCTGGGCAGCCTGTCCCAGGGCTCCGGCACCCTCACAGGAAAGAAGTTTTTCCTCATGTTTAAGCAGAACCTCCTGTGGTCCAGCTTGTGCCTGTTGCCCCTTGTCCAGTCACTGGCCACCATTGAAAAGAGCCTGGCCCCATCCTCTTGACACCTGCCCTTGAGATATTGATAAATATTGATAAAGTCCCTTCTCAGTCTTCTCCAGGCTGAACAGCCCCAGCTCTCTCAGCCTCTCCTCATGAGAGAGGTGCTCCAGCCCCTCAGTCATCTCCGTAGCCCTTTCACAACCACGGTTCCTCTTCTTCTGTCCCAGACTGTGGCTCAACCACCGCCCTGGCCTTCAGCAAGATCGTGGGAGGCAGCACTGCGGCTCGAGGAGAGTGGCCTTGGCAAGTCAGCCTCTGGCTGCGGCGGAAGGAGCACAAGTGCGGGGCCGTCCTCATCGCCGAGCGGTGGCTGCTCTCCGCGGCTCACTGCTTCGATATGTAAGTCTGAGCTGGGCTCCTGGCCTCGCTCCTGTCAGCCCACCTGCCCTTCTCCTTCCTCACAGTCCAGCCCCACGGCTGGGGGGCTGTGCCCCACTGGAAGCACTGACCCCCTGTTAGAGATGTGCCCTCCAGGTAAGCGTGGAAAGGAAAGAGCGGGGCAAAGCCTGGGTATGTCCATGGTGTGGTGGAGACAGAGGACTTGGCCTCACGAGGGGTGGCCATAGCACATCCCAGCCCCACAAGTGGAGGAACAGCCCTCCTTGTGAGACCACGTCCTAACAGCCAGATCTGCTGTCTTTCCACAGTTACAGTGACCCCAAAATGTGGGTGGCCTTTCTAGGAACACCCTTCCTGAATGGCATGGACGGCAAAATGGAGAAGATATTCCGTATCTACAAGCACCCCTTTTACAACGTCTACAGCCTGGACTACGACGTGGCACTGCTCGAGCTGAACACACCCCTCAAGTTCAGCAACACCATCAAACCCATCTGTCTCCCAGACAATTCACACGTCTTCCATGAAGGAGCCAGGTGCTTCATCACAGGCTGGGGCTCCACCAAGGAAGGAGGTACTGGCTGAGAGAGCTTCACATCCACGATGGCCAGGCTAAGTGCCACCCACCCTGCAAGCCCAAACATCTATGATTCCCACTCCCCATGCCAGGCTGGACCCTTGCAGGGGACACCACCCTGGGCAAGGCCTGGTGTCACCACACTCTGCCCAGCTGCCACCATGCACTGTCCTCCTCCAGTTACACCTCTGCCCTCTTGCAGCCTTCCCAGGCTCTCTACACACCAGCCACTGTGCCCCCCATCTCTAGCAGCTGCTCCAGCTGTGCTCCTGCAGGACAGGGACCACCCTGATACGATTTTCTTGTGTCAGCCAAGCTGCCTGACAAACCACACACCAGAGGGACCTTCCTGTGCTTGCTCTGCTGGGAGGAACCAGGCCTGACTCGCTGTCCCAGTGCCTGACTCGCTGTCCCAGTGCCTGACTCACTGTCCCAGTGCCTGACTCGCTGTCCCAGTGCCTGACTCGCTGTCCCAGTGCCTGACTCGCTGTCCCAGTGCAGGTCTCTCCCTTTGGCAAGCAAGGCCACAGAGACCCTGCTCCTACACGTGCTGCTGCTTCTCAGGTGCTCTGCACCAAGCTGACAGTGGTGCTTGTCTCCTCAGGTCTCATGTCAAAGCATCTGCAGAAGGCAGCAGTGAACATGATCAGCGACCAGGCCTGCAAGAAGTTCTACCCCGTGCAGATCAGCAGCAGGATGGTGTGCGCTGGCTTCCCGCAGGGCACCGTCGACAGTTGCTCAGTGAGTGCTGCAGCGGGGACAGAGCCACCTCGGGCCAAGTCCCTGGGCCATGTTCTCTCAGGAGGACCTTGCCCTGCCTCCCCAGCTCAGCTGTCTGTCCGTCCATCTCCACTGGCCATTGCCATTAGCCCAGTCCATCCTGCAGACACCTCGTTCTGCTTCCCCACCAGCCTGTGACAGGTCAGGGGACCACACAGAGGTAATGCCCACCCAGACACCACAGGGCGGCCACAGAGCCCCTTTCATGACCCTGTTGTGCCTCCAAACGTGTCCCAGAGCCCCAACCTCAGCTTGTGCATGCAAGGACATCACGGAGCAGTCCTCCAGCTTGGAAGCAGGCTCCTGGGGAGGTGGGGAACGGGACAGCAAACGCTCCCATGTCCCAGAGAGAAAGAACATCTCACAGTTGGGAGGGCCGGGCGGCCTTTTGGTTTGATGCAGAACCCTTCTCCTCTCTCTGCAGGGCGATGCAGGAGGGCCCCTGGCATGTAAAGAACCCTCAGGGAAGTGGTTTCTAGCAGGAATCACGAGCTGGGGCTATGGCTGTGCCAGGCCATATTTCCCTGGTGTCTACACCAAAGTCACAGCTGTGCAGGGCTGGATCATGCAGAACCTCAAGCTCTGAAGCTGCGTTTCACCGCTCAGGGACGGCAAGGAACGAGGAGAGCAACTGCCAGAGGATGCACTGACCCCTCAGCCACTGCACACTGGTTGGGGTGCTGCAGAGGGGTGAGGATGGCCTGCAAGTGCCAGTGTCGTGTGGAGCACTGCAGTTGTGACTGCAGCAGGGCATTGGGTAACTGCTTTGCATAGAAATGTACAATTCTAGCCATTTTCTATAAATAAATGAGGCCTGTCCCATCTTCAGACCTGGCCAAACACCCTACGCATTAAAACGTTGCCTTTCTCGTTGGAGGGGTGCCCAAAACATCTGCCAGAGATTCACCTCCTTTGTCTGACCCCTGTCTATGAGCTGTCAGCCCAAAGCCAAGCCAAGAGACAAGGGAACTTCTACCCCAGCCCTTGCAGGAGCCTCAGACCTCGCTGCCCCGATGGAGCTGTCACCTGGTGCAACAGCTTTTGGAAAGGGTGTGCTGCTGTTCCCACCCAGTGCTCGGTACTGGTGAGCTCGGTGATGATCCCCTGCTCACCATCTGATCCTCAGAGAAGGTAGAACCAAAACATTTCCTGGAGAAAAGGAGGCTGAGGGGACATGTCACAACTCCCTGCAAGGAGGGTGGAGAGAGGTGGGGGTGGGTCTGTTCAACCAAGGGCCAAGGGACAGGACAAGAGGAAATGGGCTCCAGTTGTGCCCAGGGCAGTTGAGATGGGATGTGAGGAAGAATTTCTTTGCTGAAAGGGTTCTGAGGCATTGGAAGGGGTTGCCCAGGGCAGTGGTGGAGTCCCCATCCCTGGAGGGATTGAAGAGTCGTGTAGACACAGTGCTGAGGGACATGGGTCAGTCGGGGACTGGTCAGTGCTGGGTTCATGGTTGGACTCGATGAGCTTAAAGGGCTTTTCCAATCCAGAAAATTCTGGGGTTTGGATTTAAGACTGCACAGGTCCTCATCTGTATTAGAGCACCAGGGGAGGCTTCTCACACCCCCACAGCCCTTGGCTCCCTCTGCCTAAGGGAAGGGGTGATGAAATTTACCAAAGTTAAGGCACAGCCACACAGAGCCCTGTTCTGGTTCAGCCAGGTGGGCAGAATTCAAAGTGCTGAGACAGTGGCCCAAGGATGCAGCTCCCTCCAGGAGAGTCAGGCCCAGGGGTGAGCACAAGGCACACAGACACCTTCGTTCACAAGAGAAAACTGCTGCAGAGCTCACAACTCTCACGCAGAGTGTGACACCTCCTCATGGATCTGAGCACCAAAGCTCAACAGCAGCCACGTACCCCAAACCCCTTCCTAATCCTTGGCACTTGGTTGCAGCAAGAGCTTTCTTCTTTCCCAACCCAGCTGGCAGTGAGTCACCACTTGCCCAGCTCAAGGTGGCTTGGCTCAGCTCAAGGGGGACTCAGATCCACGGCTGGAACATTTGTGGGATGCTCCCACTGCTGCACAGCCAGCACTACAAAATTCATACAGCCATAAAGAAAAGGAAGAAGGCCCTTTAGCAAGCATGGCTGGAAAGCACTTTATTTTCAAGTAGTCACTCTGCCCAGTCTGGATGGGAAACTCCAGTTCAGTTTCAATGAGTCCAAATATCCAGTTATCTCCTAATAATTTATCTTCTATGAGAGCACTTTAGTCCCGTCATAGAAGCCACCACTTTGGGATATTAAACAAAATCAGGTTCTCCCACATCCCTCTGAATGTCCTAGCAGCTAAGGAGACGTCATCCTCCCAGTCTGTCTCCCTGCCCCAGCAGTGAAGTATCTGGTAAAATACAGAAGAGTTTCAAAAATCTCACTCCAGGGGCAGGGGCACTTTTAACCTCCAGCACTCTCCTCTCCCAGCTGCTGTGCCCATCGCTGACTACACAGCACAAACTGAGCTTTCCAGGAGAGGGGTGGAAGCCGAGAACAACACAGAGCTCAGCCCCAAAGCAGACCCAAGGCCTCTGGGGTAGAAGTGCCCCTCCCTCAAAAAAATGATGCCCAGAAGGTCGGCTCCAAGATGGAACGTCTGTGCCAGAGCCAAACCAAAAGCTACAGAATATCACAGAGCCACACAACGCTTTTTATTTTATAAAGAAACCAACCTCAATACTTCCCCACCCTTTTCATCCCCAGTTGTGCTTGTACAATTATTTGCAAGGCTGTGCTGCAAACCTAGTAAGAGCACCCCTGAGCCTACAAGCCCAAAAGTGAGCCCCACACAGCTACACAACACAAGGGAAGTAAGAGCCAAGTGTGGCGTGGGGAGCATCTTACAGGAGCTTTTCCACTGATGAGAAGGGACTGGGTAACTACCTGATGGCTGGGTCCATTCTTGCTTCCTGGGCAAGGGCACTGTGTTGCTGGCTTGGTTCCCCCTTTCCACAGAAGGCTCCTTGCCTCACGCAGCCCTTTCAGCAGGGAATTACCAGCTGCTATACACCTTGGCCAGTCTGGACCGTCGGGAAGGGCATGAGGCAAACCAAGCAGCTCACGGTGGTTCTGAAGGCTGGAAAATTCACTCGCTCCTGGGGCTGGTGCTAATAAAAGCCAATGGATGCAAAAGGTTCAGCGAGGGTTTATTGCTCAGCCATGGCAGGGGCTGGAAAGGCAGCAGGATTTCACCCCCAGCCACCCGGACTGGCCGCTCGTCCCTTCCCCACATGGTCCCTCCCTGCTCCAGGAGCCGGGCGCTTCACATGTTGGCTCGCTCCCGCTGCAGCCGAGAGTTGTAGGCTCGGGAAACCGTGTTCCAGGAGTCCATGTACCGGTCCATGCACATGGCGATGCACTTCTGCGGGACAGAGAGCAATCAGCGGTCACCCCGGGCGGGGTGGCCCGCGGGTCCCTGCTTCTTCTCCCCGACCGCGCTCACCTGCTCCGAGTTGTCCAACGCTCCGCCGGGCTTCCCGATGCACTTCCGAAAGCACTTGTCCGTCATGCGCTGCGGAGAGACACCGGGAGAGGGGCTGGGAGTGGGGCCGGGGGAGCGGGAGAGGGGCCTGGCCGGGGCCAGCCGCCGGGCCGGGAGCACCGGCCGCTGTCGCGTCCCCCTCCCCGCAACCGCTAAGGGGCAGCGGCACGGCCGGGCTCCCCGGGGCCGCAGGGCAGCCCCCGCTGCCCGGCACAGAGCGGGACCGGGATCGGGCAGCCCCCGCCCGCTCCCCGCGGCTCCTCCTGACCTGCAAGAGCTCCTGTGCATTGGCCACGGCGATCTGCACCTTCACCTGCTCCATGATGAGCCCCGGGTCCAGCTTCCCCCCACCGCCACCCCCGGAACCAAAGTCGGAACCGAAGTCGGAGCCGAAGCCGCTCTCCATGCCGCAAAGTCACCGCGAGCGGCGGCCCCCACGCTGCCGGCAAAATGGCGGGTCGACGGGACTACGGCTCCCAGCGTGCACCGCGCCCGGGCCGGGGCGGGCACGACCGGGGCGGGCGCCCGATGGCACCGCCGCTCCCAGCGTGCACCGCGCAGCGCTCCCTCAGCGGCGGCGGGAGGGGGACGAGGGGCGGGGCGCGAGGCGCTCCCTCAGCGGCGGGAAGGGCGCGAGGGGCGGGGCGCGAGGCGCTCCCTCAGCGGCGGCGGGAATGGCGGGAAGGGCGCGAGGCGCTCCCTCAGCGGCGGCGGGAAGGGCACGAGGGGCGGGGCGCGAGGCGCTCCCTCAGCGGCGGCGGGAAGGGCGCGAGGCGCTCCCTCAGCGGCGGGAAGGGCGCGAGGGGCCGGGCGCGAGGCGCTCCCTCAGCGGCGGCGGGAAGGCGGTTTCCCGGTAAACCCGCAGCTTCGGCCGGACCTGCGGGGAGGTGCAGGTTGAACGCAGCACAGCAATGCAGTATCGGGTTTTAGCTGCAGCCCCACACACTGAGGCAACAGGCAAGGGAATAACAGCGGCTTTAACACAGAAAAGTGCTGCACAACTACCCGTGATGTGAAATATGAGCACAAGGACCTGGGCTCCCTACAGAGAGCAGCTCCCTGGTGAATTTTCTGGAGTTAATTTTTCTGTCCTTTAAGGATATGATAATGGTTCCCCCTGCCTTAGATCAGGAAATGGTTTGCGTTGGACTAGATGATCTTTAAGGTCTCTTCCAATCTACCAAGAGTTGGACTTGATGGTCCTCGTGGGTCCCTTCCAACTCACAGCTCTGTGATTCTATCAGCAGGGACACCTTCCACTAGACCAGGTTGCTCAAAGCCTCATCCAACCTGGCCGAGAACACTTCCAGGGAGGAGCAGCCACAGCTTCTCTGGCCAACCTGGGCCAGTGTCTCACCACCCTCACACCAAAGAATTTCTTCCTCACATCTCAGCTCCAGCTCCCCTCTGCCACTTTCAAGCCATCATCCCTTGTTCTGTCACTCCCTGCCCTTGGCCAAAGTCCCTCCCCAGCCTTCCTGGAGCCCCTTCAGGTACTGGAAGGCCAACTCAGCTCAGGTAAGAGGCTCATACCCTAAAGCCTGCATTAATTCCACAATAGTATATCCTCCATTAAGCAAGAATGCTGTGGGAGTTGGTAGAAGCACACATGCAGCAATGCTACAGAGCTGTTCTATGATGTGCAGAGAGTGCTGCTTACCTCTATGTGAGACAACAAACGTTACAGCAGAGCTAAAGCCAAAACTACTCTTGCTCTTCACTAGCTAGAGCCCACACTCAGAAGACAGTACTGTAAACCATATCGTCCTGTCTATGGGTCAGTCACCTTGAAAAAGGATTCCAGCAGCTCACAGAACTACCATCAGTGCTAGAGATGAGGGAGTTGCCTTGGTACCATTTTAGAACGAATACAGATGAGTGAAAAGAGGGGGACGGGAAACTGAGCGAGGCTCACGGCGAACACAGCAGCTCACAGCAGCGCTTCCGCCCCTGTCCCAGTTCCTAAGCAGTAATTGCTGCTGGGGCTCAGGGTCTGCTCTTGTTCTCTCAAGTCAGGACCAAGTGGGCTAAATGGAAAAAACCCCTCCAGTGCAGGGGTGTAGAGGTCAGTGGGGTGATGAGAAAGGACGGGGATGTTTACCTGCTCCAGCTACTCAAGTTCTTCCTTCTGCTTTTGTGGGGAGCACTGCGTCTGCCTACAGTTTAAAGTCAAGTGTTCACCTGGTTCTGGAGCACATCATACGATTTTCAAGAGTGTGGGTACCTCATTGTGCCCTATCCCTCTACACACAGGATGGTCCTCTGGGATGAATCATCTCAAAAAGCTCATGTGGCCTCTGTGTTGGTTAAATGAAAGAAGGAAACAAAATAAAATGCAAAACATTTATTCGAGTGTGTTGTACAAAAAGTTTCCAGTCATAAAATGTATATTACAAATCATTGAAAAAGACAAGACATTTGGCATGCATATTCTAAAAAGAAAAAAACCACTTTGAAATGATAAAGTCTAGAACATGGTGTAGTTTTCTTAAGTTCCACATGAACATTTTCATCATTTTGTCTTTGTATTTCAATTTCCAACCTTTTTCACAACTCCTTATTTTAAAAACTTGAACCTTCCAAAAACTCGTGGGCAGCAGCTGACCAGAGGTGGGCAGTTAAACTGACCTGTGACCTCCAACCAGAGCTATCTCAATAAAGATTGTGTTAAAAAAACCAAAACCAAACCCCAAAACAACACAAGTCACAAGGCATCACTGTTATGAAAATAGAGTTCGACTGTATTTTGTGCCCAAATGGAAAGCATTTTGGCTTAAACTTGTTTAAAATAGCTTATTGCTTGTCATTTTAGTGTAATGATGATCTAGGTATCTGGAATACACAATAACATCTACCTTATCAACACAGAATCATCACTTCATTAAAAACTCACTAGAACATTTGGAAGTTCAATAAAACACCGTTGGATCTTCCTGAATTCCAGGTCAGTTCACTGCTTGTGCTGTTCTGAACGGAGTCTTTCAGTATTCAGCATCCGTTTCACTCTCTAGACCTTAGCATTTCAAGAAAGGCATTACGTTTACAAATAATAATTGCATGTAAATATGGTCTTGTATTAAAAAAAAACCACTTTGAAATTATTTTAAACTGGTTTAAAGCTAAGCATATTGAAGGGCAAATAAAAATTCTGTTTCCCAGGCCATTTTAAGTAAGAAAAGAAACTTTCCAATATAATTTGTCTGAGACATTCAGCTAAAACAATGCTTTGAAAAAATGCAATCACTATCTCACCTTCCACTCACTGGTTTACAAGGCTTTGTTTCCTGCTCACACAGGGTTTGGACCCAACAGTGGCAATAAAATCCAGTATGAAATATGGATATGCCTTTGTTTAGAGATAAGACTTTCAAAAGAAGACACAGAAAAGAGAGAGAGAATGGATCAACAGTGAGGAAAGGGGAGAAGTGGCTCCGAGAGGTACAAAACATACAGCATGCACGTCTTCATACAACATCAAAGTCTTTGATGCACACAAAAGAAACAGACTCTCCAATATTCTAAGGGGGAGAGAGGATTTCTACAAGTCTCTTCTAACTAACCCTGCTCAGGCTGCAGTTAAAGGGCCTTTGTACAGGATGAGCATTAAAAAGGAGGAAAAAGGGTGTATAAAAAGAGTCAGATCCCTGAACTGAAGGCGAGGTGTCCCGTTGCTCCAGGGTGACCGTGCACAGTAAGTGATCTTTCACAGTACGCTCTGCTTCACCTGCAGTAGGGTTTTCAGGAGTAACTCAAGCTGCAGACAAGCTGTCTGGCTTTCACATTACAGGCCACGGGAAGCAGATGTTTATTTTCTTCCTGAGACTTCTGGTTCCTGCTACAAACAAACGACAGCGGCCAGCTCCCACCTAACGGCAAAACAGCGCTGAAGAGCCACCAGCGCAGCAGTGTAAACCATGGGTTTTGCAGGGCTCATCTAGAGTCCCAAACGAGCCTGAGGGACACACTGGGAAATAGAGCTGAGCAGCAAAGGAATCTATTCACTCTGTTACTTGGAATGAGTCTCTGCAACACAACAGCTGAAGGAACACGTCTGGAAGTGAGGAGAACAGTGGCATGAAGTGTCAGAGCTCTCTGTAAGCGTGGCCCACTCTGCGGGCGTCATGCTACCGACGGTTCTGAGGTGGATGGACTCGTTCTGACACAAGCACCTCACACGGTAGGAACTTACAGTAGACAGTAGGCATTAATCATATTTTATATGATATTCTTTTATGATCCACACAACGAAAGGATTAGCTTATCTCTTCTGCTGCAGTTATGCTCTTACTCCTTCCCTCTCTTAACGAGTGGGAATCATTTAGGAATCATTTTTACTATTTCATCCAGAATAAAGTTGTTTATTTTTCTGGAATAAGAGCATCCATATGGTTAGTTACACCCAAGCAACTACTCTGGTAAGAGCTATACTGCTTAATTTCCCTGACCAGAGAAGCCTTAAAATAGTTTGGTTTTTTTTTCCTGACAATTCAAATCTATTTCTCCTTCAAGCTCTACACCTGACATCAGACACTGGAGTAGAAATGCTGACTATCCTCCAGCTTCTTCAAGAGTGGTTCACATACAGGATCAAGAGGAAAAGAGGGTAAGGGGACACTGGCTTTCATTTGAACAAAAAGCTTTAATTATCCTAAAAAAAAAAAAAATCCTTGAAAGGCAGGGAAAAGAAAAAAAAAAAGCAATGCTTTTTGGTTTGGTAAATCCAAAAACCTCCCAGTACGGAGCACCAACTTTTAAGGGATAGTGCCATTATACTGAGGCTCAGCATCACAAGCAGGAGGAAAGGATGGCATCCAGAGGAGACACACACAAAAGGGTATGTGGAATACAGCAGATTTCCTGTGTCTTGTAATTTACAGCTAGGAATTATTTCTCACATTTTCAGTAGCCTTTTAGAAAGCGCTGTGGTGACAGAATCACCTGCATTTAAGACTGTTGGCATTCAGCTTTTCCCAGAGTCAGTCACTGTTTTACAGGAACTCCTGTACATAAAACAGAGCACTGAAGAATCAAATAAACTGTTTCCAAAGTTCCAAATCTTTAAGGACAAACTCTGCAGACTGTTACTGAAGGGCACAGTGCTCATCACAAAAGATCTGCAAGCACCAGTCCTTAAGGCTACAAGAAGACACATCCCTCATACAGTAGCTGTTAAGAAAACTATGGCTCAGGTAGCAAGAGGTTTTTCCTCATTCAAGCTGCCTTTCCCAGCCCATTCTTTACAGGAAAAAAACAACAAAAAAACCCAGAAAAAACATGGAAAAAATGCAATTGAGCTACACACTCACTGCTTTAGTATTTAAGATCACAGAACAATCTTAAATTTACAGGAAAAACTTAAAGAAGAAAAAGCAATCTGAAAACTGGCCAATGTAAAAAAATAAATACAGATCTTTAAAAGAAAAAGCAAAAAGCCCTGAAACATTGTGTGAGTATTTTAGAGAAGCTGTGGGTCAGAAAGGGAAATGCTGTCCAGTGGTTGGAAGGTGCACTGCAAAAATACTTTTACATTGATTGCATTCATTTGCATAACAAATTTAGAAAAGGTAATTGGTAACAGTATGTCTGAGAAACATAATTTCACTAGATACATTTTACAGAGATAGACATGATTTACTACGTATTTAACCTTCTACTCAAGCAGAGTGGGAAAATTACATGAGAAAAAACAGCCAAGTACACCCAGAAAGTCATCCCATCAGCCCAAACAGCCAAATCTTCACACTGCTTTTCTGCAACGGATCTTCTGATAATGCATTAAAACATAACTCTCAATTTCTCGTAGTTTAACTTCAGTAATTCAGTCATTCCACCCCAATAGAGAAAAGTAGCATTTTTTGATTTATTTTTAAATGGCAAAATAAATCCCTAAGCTTAAAAAAAAAAAACACCAACCCAAACCCTTTTGTTCCCACCCTGCTTGCACGACAAAGCCATCAGTCAAAGCCACTAAACTGACTGTCTAGGTTATATCTGTCAGTCACAATACTGTTCAGAGAACATAATGTCCAAAAGCCACCGAAAACATCCAAACCTTGTAGCCTGTTTGATGAGTCTAAACTATCTGAATGACAAGATCAGAGTTCAAGAGTGCAGGTAAAAAACAGGATTCTATGCTGGCATCCAATGGTATCCAAACTTTGTATCCAAACTAACAACTAGTGGGAAAAAACACATTTACTTGTACAGTAGCCAATACATTCCTTGGAGCAGTCAAGTATTTTCCCTAGTGCTTGAAGATGCACTGCTGAGTGAATACTGACCCTCAGGGGAGTCAGTTATCTCCACAGAACGCAGCAGAGGAAACCTGAAGCTAAAGGGGCACTGGCAGGTACAAAATGCATCCTACCAACATTAAAAAAAATAATAATAATTAAAAAAAATCAGCTGCTACTCGTACAGAGCGGGTTTTATAAAAAGCATTTCCCTTCACTCACTGTCAGACTTGGAGCATCTGAACACTGCAAATGTCCTAAACAGCAGCGGCTCCTTTTAACTTCTGAAGAGACACTGAACTATTTCTGGGCTGTTTTGCCAATATTGCTCCTTAAGGTACCTGACAATGCCCCTGTGAATGCAAGAGAAGGATGAACAAAGCTGCATCTGTTCTGATTAGAAAAGTCAACACTGACACAGGATAACTTTTAAAATGGCCAATATTCACCACTGCCAAAAGTAAAAGTATTTTTGCTGTCTAAAATCTTAACCACTCTGTTTAATGCTGAGTAAGTCAAAAGCATTAAATCCTGATGCTTATCACCATAAATGCTGTGCATCACAACCTGCATCCACGATTTAACAGGGTCTCATTTGTGACAATGCCAAAATCCCCTGAAACTAAGACAGTTAAAACTCTGCTTTTGACATTTCCATACCTTAGGACAGTGTATATGTTCAGTGAGCAGAACCCATCCTTCCCCATCCCTGCAGCAGTGACAAGGTGGTGACAGACCCCGAGGTTTTCACCACAAGGCTGCCAAACCCCGGAGCAGGACGCGCCGCCGCGGTCCTGAGCCCAGGAGTGTCCAAAATGCAGCTTTTCCCTTGGGTACTTCCACTGCTGGAGCAGCATTGGAACAGACTCAGGGCTGAAGGCTGAGTTTTCCCAAGCTGGGCTCTGCTGAGGACACCAGACAAGACACTGCCATCAATTAAAGCATGGAGGAAACACTGCTGGGAGCCTCTCCCGGAGCCCTGCAGTGAACACGCCTCCTTACACTTTTTTTTGTGTGTTATCCTGGTTTTTTAGGCAATCACAGATTTACCATACACTCGAGGAGTCTCATCCCATTTTAGCTAAAAATTTCTGCTGCAGGTTGGTACATAAGACTTTAAACTCTGTACGGGGAAAAATGTCCTACTCCAATCTAGTGTTTCAACAAAGAGGGAAAAATAAAGAAATCTGTTAAAAATTCTGGCAGTTTTGTTCAGTAAAGGTTTTTTTTTGAATTTTTTTTTATAAAAATGTACCAAGGAGTAAACTTCAAAGAAATCAGATGATGTATATAAAAATAGTTTTCAGTGGCTCTGGAGGGAAAAAATTAGCAAAAATAAAAGGAAATAAATGAAAAAAAAGCAAATAGTAGTTTCTTTTTTCTTTCTTCACATCACTGAGCATCCTCTAGAGGTGGTTCTGGGGTCCCCCTAAAATAAGACAGACAGAGTTGAACTTAATTTTTACCAGCTATTCACATTTTAAGCCCAGATTCTGCCTCTCACCTCAGCTGTTAAAAGCTTTTTTTTTTGCAGTTTAGTTAAATTCAAGGAACACCACGACTACAGAGAAGCACAGAACATGTCACAGCCTCCTGCCAGGGCTAAGACACTGCTCCTCTGGTGGTTTTCTACGATGGATGATTGGTCAATCTCCACACTTTGAAGCCTGACACAGATGACAAATGCAAATCACGATGTCACTGGCTTCAGAACAGGGAGTTCCCTCCTTGACCTCAAATTCCTGGGATCTGGACAGGCTGGATCCATGGGCAGCAACCAACTGTGTGAGGTTCAACAAGGCCAAGTGCTGGGTCCTGCACTTGGGTCACAACAACCCCACGCAGTGGGACAGGCTTGGGGCAGGGAGGGGCTGGAGAGCTGCCTGGTGGGAAAGGACCTGGGGGTGTTGGGCAACAGCAGCTGAACAGGAGCCAGCAGAGTGCCCAGGTGGCCAACAAGGCCAAGGGCATCCTGGCCTGGATCAGCACCAGTGTGGCCAGTAGGACCAGGGCAGCGATCATCCCCCTGCACTGGGCACTGGTGAGGCCGCAGCTCGAGTGCTGGGGTCAGTGTTGGGCCCCTGAGTCCAAGAAGGACCTGGAGGTGCTGGAGCGTGTCCAGAGAAGGGACCGGAGCTGGGGAAGGGTCTGGAGCACAAGTGTGCTGAGTTCCCGGCTGAGGGAACTGGGGGTGCTGAGCCTGGAGAAAAGGAGGCTGAGGGGAGACCTTCTGGCTCTGCCCAAGTCCCTGCAAGGAGGGTGCAGAGAGGTGGGGGTGGGTCTGTTCAAGCAAGGACCAAGGGACAGGACAAGAGGAAATGGGCTCCAGTTGTGCCCAGGGCAGTTGAGATGGGATGTGAGGAAGAATTTCTTTGCTGAAAGGGTTCTGAGGCATTGGAAGGGGTTGCCCAGGGCAGTGGTGGAGTCCCCATCCCTGGAGGGATTTCAAAGCTGGGTAGATGAGGTGCTCAGAGATCTGGTTCAGCAGTGGACAGGTCTGGTTGGACTCAATGATCTCAAAGGTCTTTTCCAACCAAACAATTCTACGATTCTGTTTCCATCTGGGAGAGATCTATGCTGCATAGCTGCTTCTTTGGGTTAAAAAAAGTTTGTTTCAGTTGCTTTGTACTACAAATACACTGCTCTGTCTCCTGAAGACCAAAAAAACCTTTCAGAACTCAACTTCAAACCTGCACAGAACGAGGTCTTTGTGAAAAGAGCTACTGATCAGGAGAACAAATCACTTCATTTGAGATAAATTTCAAAGGTTTTCTGCTATCACCTCTATGAAGTATCTTTCTCCTTTTCACTCTGCAACTCCTGGTCAGTTATCTCACAGTAATTAACTGAGGGTTATGAAAACATACAGGTGGTGTTATTAAGAATAACCAAGCTTACTTCAGATGGAGCAGGTAATACTATCAGAAATTAGTATTTTAAACAAACAAATAAAAACTGCAGCAACAGAAGCACCCCTCCTTTTGTGGTTTTTAGGGGTTATTTCCCAAGGGTTATATTCTGCTTTCAGCAAGGATGCCACAGAGTCTTTTTTTTTTTAAATAGTGAAGCAAATACTTGGAACGGGAGTAACACTGACTGCTAAAACGAATCCTACTGACCCTAAACACAGTCTGTGTCATTGCAGCGCTTCCCAGTCATGTGTCACACACTCCCACAGATACCCTGGCATCCTGACCCGACACCAGCACTGCTCCAGCTGTATCAGCACCGATTCCAGCGGCAATCCTGGAAGAATTGCTCACACTCTGTTCTCTGTGCACTGTGGTGATGCTGCAGGGTTGTAACTCACTCTGACACCACCCTCTGCAAGCATCCACTGGAAACATGGACCAGGAAAAGCTCAGAGCTGGCAGAAGTTGAAGGGATGCTCCCCTGTGATGGCTGATTAATCCACCAAACGAGGCACAAGTTACACATCTGCTCTGCAATTACCTGCTGGTTGAAGAGGTCTTCTTCTCCAAACTCTGCCTCATCCTCTTCCTCTTCGTTCTCTCGCACGATTACTGATTTAGTAACACTTCTCACTGCAACCTCCTACACAAAGTGACAGATAAGGAGATGGCCAGTAGGCTACATTTATCTCAAAGACTTTGCTATACCATCAATATAAAATTCCTAGTAAATTTTGGAGGGTTTAAAGCAACTTGCCCCAGATTTAACATCAGCTATGCAAGCAAACACTGGTGATACACTGCAAACCACAACATTCCTGCTTCTATCCACTAACAGGCATGGTAATGTAATTTAGTTTCAGGGATTTTCTTTCATTGCCCAGGGACTGGAAAGGAAGCAGCCATATCTCACATGGTCACTAGTCAATTTTATACAAGCTCCTAGCAGGCCAAGCTAGAAGCTGAGACATATCAGAATGTCAGAAACTAAAGTTTCTCAGTATAATTACACAGCAGTAAGAATCCTCCCAGTTTCTACTAAATATTCTGTATCAATTATCAAGACACTCTTCCAAACCTGGCACTAAAAAGCATTCCAAAACCCCAGGAAGCTTCCTTTAGTACTCAATTATTTTTAACACTTCTTAGTAGTAAGAAATTTCTTCTTTACACTTGCACCTTGGAAATCACAGCTGCAAATTTCCACTTGTGGAAAAAGTCACCCTAAAAAGACACTTGCAAGCAGGGAGACTGAAGGGAATCACAGTGGGAACAGACATGGGTTTGAAGGCTTTTTCAGATACTTGTTTAACCATTTTTATTTGAATACCAAGCCAGTTTGTTTTCTATTTGTACAAGTGACCCCCTCTCCTACCTTGTCCTGTGCTGCTGTTCCTGCACAAAGCACTTCAATAGAATTAAGAGCATGAAAAGTGACACAAGTGTGGCCTGTGTCACCTCCTGATTCCTATGGGATCACTGGGATCATGGCAAAGCATCATCATCCTCCCCTGCAGGAGGCATCTGCAGGGATGGCTTTAAAAAATCAGTTGAGGGCAGATGTAGGACAGTGCAGAACACAAAGGAACCTGCACCAAAACTCCTGACACACCTCCAGTGCTGTCAGGACAGCCATCTTCCTACATTCATGTTTACATTGCAGCCCAGAATGCTGCAGGTTCTATATAATTTAACTCTGAATTGCCAGCAATTCTGATTCTCTTTGTCTCTTCTGAAAATAAACACTCAAATTCCGAACAAATTCTCTCCTAGCAGGGTGTTTTTCTAAAAGAGGAAGATAGAGGCTGTGGATGGAATTGGGATGATGATCACAGTTTTCCAAACTTTCCCAAAAATCTCAGATATGGACAGAGATTTCATTACTGCAGTGTTATAAGCTGTCTTCTTTTCAAAGACAATAGAGGAGATCTTAAATGAGAATTTTGTCATCATGGTCCCCCAGCACCCTCAAAAGTGAAGAGGTTGGGAGATCCCCCAGCCCCCAGCCCACCTCTCCTTCCGAGTTTACGAGGTATGTGCGGATATTTCCTCCAGTGCCCCAGCTGCCTTGATTCTTCCACACGAGAACAGAAGGGGGGCTATGAGACACGCCAGCATCTGCACCCCAGATCTAGTCAGAAAGACATTCTGCAATTAGCTAATTAAGCACATTTTTAAATATACAGAACCCCCCAATTCTCCTCCTGCTCCCTACACACGAGTTCTGTTTCTGAATTTCAGTGGCATTTTTACCCTACCTTTTACCTACACCATTACTTATAGTAAGAGATTATTCTCAGTCTACAACAAAAAGTAACACTAGCCATAAAAAAAAATAATCTAATCTTGCAGTCATCAATTCTTTTCTGAATATACAAATGTCTCCTACCACTGTCTTAATGGCTATACTGTATGGAGCCAAGACATAAAATGCAGCAGGGTCTCAGTGTAATCTTTTATATATATCTGAGCAATTGATATTTAAGGATAAATAGTTGGAACTCATTAAAAGACTTGTTTTTTTCTGGAAGAACACCTGCTGCAGACTGAAAATAAAATAGAAAATTCTAGAAAAGCAGCTGTTCTACCACAGTGAAGCTGAGAACATCTAGTCTTAAACTTAACTAAGTCTACCAGAGCCAGTGAGTGCTCTGCTATGTTCTTATTTCATTAAGAGGTTGAGCAGGACTCGTGTTCCAAACCTAGGCAAAGGTGGCTGAAAACAAGCACCCAGCCACCCCTCAAAATGCCTTTTTCTTCAACTTTCTGTACTCAAAATGGTCTTAAATACTGAAGTGCCAATATAGAAATTCCATTTCTGTTCCACATTTCTAGAACTGAAATCCTGCTCCTTGAGACCAAAAGTTATACTCGGCATCACTGTACCAAACATCAGATTTACAACTGCCACAGCACCAAGAAAACAATATGTTGATGATATATTTAAGTATCACTTACTGTTACAGTCTGCCCAGCTCTGAGGACATACTTAGGAGTAAATTTGTAAGCAATTTCTTCTCCATCTCCAATCTGTCTTTTCAGTCTCCAGTTACCCAAAGACTGATCCTAATGGAGAGAGTTGTAAGGTTATTTAGGGTGAGCAAAACAGAGCAAACAGGCATCAGAGCTTTCCCCAGTCTCTTTGTTATTAAAATAATGTGAATATAAATTTATTTACATGGTGGTTACACATCTACATTCTAATTATGAAGTATTTTTCTATACCCACTAACAGTCTAAAGTGTAAATCCCATCAAGTCATTCAGCAAAATTTAAAAAGAAACACATTTCACACAAAAAAGTTCTGCTAGGACCAGCAAGGCTATGAGCAAGGTACCAGCACCCACGTTCAGACCTCTGGGACACAAACTACATCACACTCATGCTACCACACTGATGTCCAACTTCCAAATGCCCCTGTTAATTACTGCAGGACCCTGTTAATTACTGCAATACCCTTCAGACATTGCTCCTGCTGTCCGAGTGACTCCACCTCCTCGTGCCACAAAAGCCTGTGCCACGTTCCCATTCAGCTCCAACGTGTTCTCTAGCAGCTCTGCTGGCACTCACCTTGTCAGAATTGTTCTTCAGCTGAACGTATTTGCCCTCCAGGTCAATCTCTTCTATGCTGATACTCCCTGTTGCTGAAGCTTGCTGGGACATCTGGAAGCTGCTGCTACTACTGCTGCCGCTGATGCTTCCAGTGCCAATGCCACTGGTGCCGCTGCCCGAGAACTCCTCCGTTTCGAGGCGTTTCCTCTTGCCCCGGGACGAGCGGATCAGTGAAGTGCTGCTGCTGCTGCTGCTGGAGGTAGCCCGAGAGACTGTGACACGGGAGGAGGGGCTTGGAGAGAGCTTCAACCTTAACACAACGAAGAGAGCAATTTAATTAACTCATCCAGGGAACCACACACAAAGCCATCACGCTACAGTACTCAGGAACCTGGCTGTAACATGCCCCGAGGCTGAGAGCACTGTGTGTCAGGAAGAGTGGGTGTGAGAGAGGGGGGAGCTACCCAGCCCTGAGCAATGTTCTGGTGGTGTGATTCTGTGACAGGGAAAGCTAATGAGAGCAACACAGATCACTTAACCCTCCCCTCCAGTGTATCTACTACTACTAAACACACTTGGGCCACAGCATTTAAAACACAGAAGTGTAAGCACTTAAATAAACAGATGAATGTCAAGCACAGAATGATCTATGCCACTGTACTCTGGGATCATTATAAGAAACATTTTATTTAAAATATTTTTTTTATTTAAAACAAATGTATTTATTAAAGATGGTGTTCAGATGAGAACACTTGCAAGTGTTCCATGTCAGTGTTCCCTGCAACACATCATGGTGTGAAGCCAATATGAGTTCAGTGAAACAAAATCTGACCATTCCTGCTCAAATAGTAAAAAAATAAGCATAAGAAATGAAAATAACACCTGCCAGTCCCAAGAAATGAACGTGGAACCTGTACACACCTTTCCTCTTCTCCCTCCAGGAGTTTTCGGTAAGCACTGATCTCCATGTCCAGCGCCAGTTTCACATCCAGCAGCTCCTGGTACTCCGTGAGCTGCTGCTGCATCTGGTCCCTCATGTCTGTCATCTCCCTCTCCTTTGCATCTAGCATCTTCCTGAACTTTTCCCTCTCACCAGCCATCGTTTCCTCCAGCTCACGAATGCGATCTTCCGCTGCGCTAGCCTAGGTAGAGAGCACAATGGAAACCCAGGTGACACCTCTGTGAGTACAGCGAGAGAGTTACGAGTTCACCTCCCCACCAAACCAACACAACAAAGACTCCTCTCCATGAAACTCAGAACACACAACGGGACAGGAATGTTGATACATCCCAACAGCAGTGTTCTGTATCAGAGACCAAAGCACTTTTAGTCCTTTCACCTGTTTCTGAAGGCCAGAGAGCTGGTAGCTGAGAGTTTCTATTCTCATGCGAGCCTCCTTCAACTCCTCCCGAGCCGCGCCAGCAGCTTTGTCGTTTTGGTCAGAGGACAGCTTGGCGTTCTCCAGCTGGAAGGCAAGTTTTACACAGGTCACTTGCACCGAGTTAGATACCTTGCAAATATCCTTTCAGTAAAAAATAGAAGCTATTTCATCTTAAACTCACCAGACTTCCATTTAAAATTATTTAAGATATAATAACTGCGCAACATGAAGGAAATGCCCTAAGGGCCAGGAAAAATCCACTTCAGTCCCATTTCTATAGGATTTGCTTATGTTATCAAAAAAAATAGTCTGTTAGTCCATCTGTTACACAAGCAGTCCTGTACTTTCAAAACCTGAAGTTCATCTTCACTTTGTCTGACTGCCACACTGGACCTAGTTCACGTCCTTGTCTCACAGTTCCCTGGATGTCCAGGGACTAAGCTCAGGAAATTATTCCCCAGGTTTTATATCCCAGCTCTTCATTTGCAGCTCAGGGACTTCCTAAGCCAGGGATGGTATTTTGATGCTTACCATCTCCCAGTGGGTTTTGCAGGCAGGAATGCCTCTCTGCTTTCTGAATTTCTGGGGCAAGGAGTTTAGGTAAATATTAATGAAGAACAATCATCTTTGGTTCCTTCCAAATCTGCCACTGGACATGCACTGTCCCTACTTCTACTGAAAAATAATCATCACTCCTCATTCACCTCCTCCACACTACTGATCCTTTTACAGACATCCCCTGTATCTTCCTCTTCTTTCAGCTCTCTCTTCCCAGGTGAAGTTTTATTTTAAGCCTTCCTCATGCAGGTCCTGGATCACAGTCTGTACTGGTTTTGTCAGGGCTCTCTGGATTACTCCATACTGCCTTTTCAAGAAGGACTAAACCCACAGCACTCAAGCTAAGATCCTGCCCCAGAGGCAAAACAATGCTTTGGATTGTATTCTCTTGCCCTAAGAGTTGCCAACAATCAGTTTATTTTCAGTTTTTGCTAATTTCACCTGAAGAGCCCAGCTTCATTTCTAGTGGCTAATTTGAACCAAATCTGACAAGAGCAACAAGGTTGCTCACAGCTATCACATGCTAAGTTTAGTCAAAGCAGATAGCTAGGAAAAAGCAGCATCCTTTTCATGCCTTGCAGCTGGAGTTCAGCAATTCTGCTGCACATCAGGGAATCCACCCAGGAACTAAACATCCCTACAAACAGTTACAGGCAGCTCTTTAGCCACACAGCACAAAGCTTCTTAAAAATCAATCTTCATTAGCTCCACACTCCACAGGGCTCCCAGTAGGGAAGGAAACACACACAGAGCCTTCTTTAGGCTATGAGTTCTGAAGGAACTCCAAATCAAATATATACTCCATGACTTCTTGTACAGTTTAAAATTAATAATTATTTGAATGCTGACAACCATTCAATTCCTTGCAGTCATGCTGGCACAGATCTAGAATTTCTACTGCTTGTTGTCAAAGATCATGACCAGAGCAAGAAGTGAGCTTTTACCCAAGAGCCTCTCATCCTGGAGAAGCTCAGTAGCTAAACTTAACAATTTGCTTTGACATCAGACTCTTTCACAGCTCAGGCTCTCTCTGAACAGGGACACCTTTATCCAGAAGCCCACAGAACAAAGCTCACAGCTCAGCCTGTTTTTCCCTTTGCATTCCAATTTCACCTGTGGCAACCATCATCTTTTACGTGGGGAAAAAGCAGTTTGATTTGTTCATCCCCCTGTTCAAATCCTGTCACTTTTTCATTCTCAAAGTCTGGGGTTTTTGCAGACTTTTTGTTTGTTTGTTCTACTAGGCATCTTCTACCATGGATCATCTTTGGAATGTAACAAGTCAACCTAAATACCTCATTGTCTAAAAATACTGTATGTTCCTAACTCCTATGACCAATGCTTTGACTGCTAACTGCTTCATTTTGGTTTTTAGTATCTATTATCTGTACTGTTGCTGCTGTAAGAAATAGTTCAAAATGTGAAGATCCCTGTTTCTCAAACTGTAAATCATCAAACCAAAGAATGCAACAGGAGTCTCAGCAAAGGGTAAGGGAGAACAATGTCAGCAGCACCGTAACTCCTCCACCACAGAATCCCAACACCTCATCCAACACCTTGCCTGAAGTTTCCCAGCTACAACTGCACCTAGGAATTTTCCAATCCAGAACTAACTTGGATCATTTGTAGTAAGGCTTCCACACATTTAAAAGAGCATTGGGGCTGGTAAGAACATTGCAAAGTCCCCAGCAAGAGTGAAGAGACAATGCAACCTGAGACACAGAGCCCTTCTCAGTGTGTCCGTATCGCTTTGCAAGCTCACTGCGTCCAGGCAAAAGCCCGTACTGAAATGCAGCCGCTCCCCAAGCTCTGACCCATCCCTGCAGCTCCTCAGAGCACCTGCTGCAAGGCTCCTCCACCACCTCATTCTGGAGGAAGAACTGCATCTACTGACATAAGGAAAAAACCCAGTCCCTTATAGCATTGTTTAATCAGCCACTGCGTGACCCCCACCATTCCCACTGTTCTTAGTGGCCAACAGTCCCAAATGTTTTCTCACTGACTGGCCCTTCTGGGCTAAAGCCATTCTCAGCTTCACCTCTGGCTGGAACCTCACTGGAGGTTTAAATGCACCAGGAGGCATTTGAACACTGGGACAAAGGTTCTTCATATGGTAACGACTTGTCTCCTTACAGCCAGCCAGGCTGATGGAAAGGGTTTTCTCCCCCAGGCAGACCCCCAGTCAGGCAGGGCTGCAGTCACCTTGGCCTGGTAGGTCTGCTCCAGCTCCAGCTTGTACAGCTTGACTTGCTCATCGTGTTGATTTCGCAGGTCCTCCAGGGCCTGAGTCATTTTGGATTCGTACTCCTGCTGGCGACTGGTGTCCACCTCAACCAAGCGATGCTCGTGGCGTTTCCTTGTTTCCCTTATTTCCTACACACACACACAGAGAAAATGGGGACAAGGTCCCCCATCAGGATAAACAGCACAAGCATTACATGCAGACAGCAATTAACTATTTCAGTACTGATTATTTAGTATATAGGAGCTATGGTACTAAGGGCATTTAAGCCTAAGAACTGCTGCATGCACTGACAGATGCAAGTTGCCCAGCTCCTTTGGCAGGATGCAATTCTTGAAAGTAATCTGACTTAAAAACAGGTTTAAAAATATCCATATACAGTTGTGAGGAGCTGTTTTATGTTACAGAAGTCAAAATAGAGGAGGGAGAAAAAAACATTAATTTTTACACAGCAAAGAGATTCCATGTGCTGCATTACAAGCCTTTTCCTTGTCCATACACATCTCTGCATTACAACAGCAGTCTACAAGGGGTCAGATAAGAATCAACACCTTTTGTGACCATTACACATATTGAAAAAATCATCATTATAGAGAAAAACTGCATCTTCAAATTTCACTTCTAAACATATGCAGATCTTATCTCTTTTTCTATATACTGGATGACCTCTACTCATTAGATTTTTATTATCTTCACAATAAAACATCAACCCAAGCAATCCTGAAGACAAATGTAATTTTTTCTGGTCAGAGTTTGTACTAAGGGATTTAAGTTTTTCAATAATTACGAGTTCTTTGTGCCTAGAACACTGGTCCCAAACTAGTGAGGCAAGACTTACTCATGCACTTCCTCGTGCTGAGCCCTGCAGAGCCCTGGCCAGGCCCAAATGCATGGTATGATAAAGACAATTTCTGCCTTCAGGGCAGGACAAACAACAAGGGAGCTGTTGGAGCACTGGGAGGAGGCTGTAAGGTGGCAGCAGGGCCATGAGGAGGAACAGCAGGCAAGTGAAGCAAGGCTGACTCTGCATGCCCAAACTGGAGCTGTAACAGGCTAACACAAATCCAGAGTGACTCCACAAGTTGTTTTGCAGAAATGCTCCACATCTAAAAATAAACTCTTGGAAACCTGCCCTTCTGCTCACACCAGTGTGCCCTGATTTGATCTGGAAGAAGCTTTCCCTGCTGTGGTGAATTTTTACACCAAGAAAACCAGCAAGCAGCAGTGTCTCAGTAACTGCAGGCAATGACCCCTTGGAGGCCCCAAAAATATCATGGGGAACTACAAAGTATTGGGTAAAGGGCTGAGCTGGTTTCACAGCTCAACACCACTAGAATCAGCAGGATTCACTTGCCACACTCCCAGTCGTGATGTTCTAACTCTCACAGAGCTTTGGACCTTGCACTGAAGCAAATGAACTCACTAACCTACCAGAAACCAATTCCCTTTCTTCTTCATGTGTTGAATTGGTCCATAAAGGGATCAAAGAGCTCCAGGGATGGCTAAAGGAACAGCCTGACTTCAGCATGGCTGTAAGACCAGCTTCTGCTATCTCACTTAGCTCCACCTTTGGTCAGCAGCAACACAATTCTCCCCAGGAAGCAAAGTCATTTCCAGGTCTGACAAGCAAGCAAGGGTCTGTCACTGCACTTGTATGCAGCAACCCAACTACTCCAGGGCACAGAAGTGAGACAGTGGTCAGTGGAACTCAGGGTGATATATTGGGTTGGTTTCTTTGCCCTGTCCCATCCCTTAATCCAGTCTGGGCACTCATTTCATTCCACATCAAGACATAATGCAGCCACTACAGGGGCAAGAATGAAACTCAACCAAAAACCCCCAAGTATTTTATTAGCTAACCAGGCTGAAATGGTTTGGTGCTTGGTGAGTCAAACATCACAGCCAGCACAGGTGAGATGAAGGGCAGAACCAAGTGGCAATTGCTCAGCAGCCACTCACTGAATGAGAGTGCAGAAGAACCAAAGGTCAGAGCTGGCTTTCACAAGATGGAATAAACTGACATAACACTTTGCATGTGGTCCAAAGACAAGGCCATGCTTCCCTTCCCAATCCCCACCTCTGCATTCCCACTATTTACTTCCTAAAAACTCTGGTCTTCACTGGGACCACTATGAGCCAACTCAACTCACTCAACAGGCACAAAACTAACCCCGCTTTTGTTCTTGTCAATGAAAACAGGTTCCAGTCGGGTCCAACAGCCACCAAACTGGTGCAATGAAGCAGCAGAGCCATGCAACCAGGTCCAGAGAGAGGGAACAAGACCTTCCCTTTCCCACAGCACTGATCACCTGCTCTCATACCAGCTCTGCTGCTGGTTTAACCATGTAATTCCTGCAAAACCATTCACCATTTCATTACTCACCCTATTTATAGCACGGATAATACTGACTGTTCCCTACCAGGACGAGTTAGCAATTGCTTATAGCTAGCTTGAATAAAAGCTGTGTAAACTTCAGACTGTGAAGAGATCACTAGGTTGGTAATACCTCCTCAAACACATTCTTCCTGAAATCCAGATCCTCTTGCAAGCTCTGGCACCGATTCTCCAGGTCCACACGCATGAGTGTTTCCTTCTCCAGCTGCTTCTTAGCCACAGCGTGACCATCTTCAGCCTAGTAAAAAAAAATTAAAGATAATTAGTTTTGTCTGGATCCCTATTTTCCATCCATAACCCCTTTTTGGTCTTTGACATTAGATTAGATATTAGGAAGAAGTTATTTGCTGTGAGGGTGGTGAGACCCTGGCCCAGGTTGGCCAGAGAAGCTGTGGCTGCTCCTCCCTGGAAGTGTTCTCAGCCAGGCTGGATGAGGCTTTGAGCAACCTGGTCTAGTGGAAGGTGTCCCTGCTGCTGGCAGGGGGGTTGGCACTGGATGAGCTTTGAGGTCCCTTCCAACCCAAACCAGTCTGGGATTTTGTCTTTGGACCAATTATTCACAACACAAATCTAATGTCAAAACACCAATTTTTCAAAAAACCCATCCAAAAAGTGTGTGTGTGCTTATGAACACTTCAAACCAGCTTTCATGTTTGTACACCAGCTATTTAAAACATAATGCTATTTCAGTACAGTACAATAATGGAGCTGGTGATTAACTCCTCAAGCACAACACTCTGCATGTTCTTTTCCTTGCTAGCACAGTCCCACTGGGTATTGCACCTGAAGTTTACAATTCTGCAGCACCTCACAAAGGACAACATTCAGTAACCTGATATCTCATGAATATAGAAACACTTCCTATAAATTTTTAAATAAAAGCTTTTGAGGAGCAAAACTTCTAAAACACCACAGTGCTTTGGCTGTTTGACAGAGATTTCTTACAATTTATTTTTCTGAGAGGGCCGAGCAAAGATTCAGCAGCAAACAAGCTGGATCAGCAATGTTCAGACTATCACAGAATCCCAGAGTGTCAGGGATTGGAAGGGACCTCGAAAGCTCATCCAGTCCAACCCCCTGCTGGAGCAGGAACACCTGGATGAGATCACACAGGAAGGTGTCCAGGTGGGTCTTGAATGTCTCCAGAGAAGGAGACTCCACACCCTCCCTGGGCAGCCTGTCCCAGGGCTCTGGCAACCTCACAGTAAAGAAGTTCCTTCTCAAGTTTAAGCAGAACCTCCTGTGTTCCAGCTCACACCCATTGTCCCTTGTCCTATCACTGGACACCACTGAGAAGAGCCTGGCTCCATCCTCCTGACACTCACCCTTCAGATATTGATCAACATTAATGAGGTCCCCCCTCAGCCTCCTCTTCTCCAAGCTCAAGAGCCCCAGCTCCCTCAGCCTTTCCTCATCAGGGAGATGCTCCACTCCCTTCATCACCTTGGTGGCTCTGTGCTGGACTCTCTCCAGCAGCTCTCTGTCCTTCTTGAACTGGGGGGGCCAGAACTGGACACAATATTCCAGCTGTGGCCTCACCAGGGCAGAGCAGAGGGGAAGAAGAACCTCTCTCGACCTATAAACTAACTGCAAAGAAAAATAACAAGTTTTACAGCACACAGCTCTCCTGTGAGAGCAAGGAAACGTTCACTGATGGACCTTGGCAAGCTGGGCACGCAGATCAGCCACCTCTGCTTCCAGATTGCGTTTCTCATTCAGGACAGTGTTGAGTTCTGCTTCACTTCTATGGAACAGCACTTCAAGATCCTTAATGCGACCCTGGGCCACGGACAGATCTGCTTCCTTCTTCTTGTAGCTGAAATAACAGGAGTTAATTATTTTTAGACATGGGTGTACACACACCTTGAGCACATCTTGGTTACAACTCCAGCTATTTTGTTATTATACACATTTTATTGGGATTAGTGCACCACTAGATGGCTCAGAGCAACTGCAAAGGAAACTCACAGCCTGCACCAGTGCCTTTAAATGCATCACCCAGTACAGGACACACTCCACGGGCAGGCAAGGGAGGAACAAGAAAGCAACTCTGCCAGCTGAGGGGTGACAATAAAGCTGCTTTACACACAAGGTGTAAAGAGCATTTTTTCATCTCACTGCTGCCCAGCACATTTCACTGCAGACATCCATCACTCTGGATGACAGCCCTGGGAAGCAGAGCACACACATCTCCCCAGGAGGCCCAAGAGCATCCCCAGTACCTGTACAATCCCCACTTGGTACTTGATGAGGCCAAGCCAATTCCCCAGGACTTGCTCCCACACAAGGGAGTAAAGTAATCCACTATGGAAATGTGGTCACCCCTCAGGAATAAACCAGTGTTTCTTCAGCAGTATTGAGTGTGAGCAAAGCAACTCTGGTCACTTGAGATATGATTATTTGAGCTGTTCTATCCAGTGCTCAGCAATCCAGGTCATCTCCTCCTGCCTACCGAGTATTTGTCTCTTTCCTCTACCACACCGACCTTCTGCAGCTTCTCTAGGTGTGTGTCCTTATGTGATTAAAAAACTCTTTTGTTATGTGAAGTAATCCTCCCCTCCTGCAGCTGAAACTCACTGTTCTAGTCTCACACCACTAACAGTGCAGGGAATGGCTTTTTGTCTTTTCCTCTTAAACTATCTTAGAACTCACTTTTCTCCTTCCCTTTCCTCAAACTTCTCTCCTACAGATCTGTAGTTTTCAGCCTGTGCTCAGTGAGCTGGTTCTAAGGGTCCACAGAAGTTACTTTCAAGAGGAGTCCCACTACTTCCAGGCTTTAGAAAGCTCTGTATTTGGTCTACAACTCCAAACACAGGAAAAAAAAAAATTACATTTGAAAAAAAAAAAAAAAAAAGGAGATAAAACCACTGCTGTAGTTTATACAAACCCTGCTCCCCAGCCCAAATCCCAAGCCTTGGTTCTCAAACTTCTGATCACTTCTACTGTCCTCCTGAATGTCTAATTTGCCCCTAACTACCAAAATGCAATGCCACAATTATGTTACAGAAATCCTGCTGTATGGGGTTTTGCTGTGCCCTACAGATCTTTACACACTTCAGCACCATGTGCATCGTTTTCTAACTACAGAATAAATCCACAGACTTCAGCTATGAGGACCACGTGTTCCCTCTGCACTCCTTGGTGTAGATCTTGGAATTTGTTTTAAATTTAACCAATCTTTCTCAATCACTGCTCCAATCTGTCGCTGTGAACCCTGTTCTGCAACATATGTGCAGTGTCTTCAAGCTCAGCAGCTTGTGTGCCAGGAGACATCCAGACAAAACATGACTTTTAACTGAAAGGACAGTTCTTTAGCAGCAACCAGAAAGCCTTCAGAATAAACTCTCCAGGCAGACACATGCCCCTGCAGTAGAGTGAGCCACTGTGCATGTGCCACACAATCACATCTGGAAATCCTGTCTGTGCAGCACCCAGAGGGCCCACGGAGTGTTCTGGGCACTGGTGTGCACACAAGTGTTCCCAGGGGAACGGGAATGAGCAGCAGTGCTCAGTGTGCAGCTTGTAAAGCACCCTAAAGGGTTCCCAACAGTGATAAGTAACTTCTGCCCCTCCACAAACACACACTGCAGGACACCCCACGCTGCTTTCAGTCACATTTTTCCTACCTTTATCATTTCAGTCTGATTTATTGTCTTCATGGAAGAAAACTGACAGAAGGCTTTACAACAGTGCAGCCTGCTGCTGGGGTCTCTGAGATGACTGGAAGTTACCAACAGCAGTCAGTGTGGCTGAGATGCACCAGTGTTCTCTGAAGGACACCAGGGCAGGGTTACCCTCCAGAGCTCTTTTTTCCCCCAGAAAGCAGCCAAGTTTGCTCCAGTGAAATATTTCAGTGACCACACAGGGTCAGCAGGCAGAGGAAGCTGCAGCAAGAGAGTCCCACTACCCAGAGTTGGGAGCTTGCAGCTCAAGCAGGAACACTGCTAAAAGGAGCAGATGGAGAGGCCTCCTGCATCTATCCAGGCTTTGCTGACCTGGGGACACTGGTAAAGACATGAACAGAGACTTCATCAACTGTTCTTATCTCTCCTCCAGATGCCTGTGGGTGGCTTCTAACAGAGACAGATCACCAGGCTAGATGGACCTTTGGTCCAGTCCAATACCAACAGCTCTAGAAAACACCTTGGGATGCTTCTTCTTGACTGATCAGGCCAGATGATGTCCAGTTATTCCAATTATCCCAAGCATTAAAAAACCCACAGGAAGAGTGAGAACATCAGTAACATGGTAAATAAAAAAGGAAAAAACACCAGCAATAAGCAAAGCACGTGCCAGGGCACCCAGACCCCACGAGCTGCACGGGGTTGGGATGGCACACAGAGCACTGGGTCATTGTCACGTGCTGGTGTGGTGGGATGACCCAGGCCAGCTGCCCACCAAAGCCCACTCTTGTCACTGCCCCTCCTCAACTGGACTGAGGAGAGCAAAATTTAACAGAAGGCTTGTGGGTCGAGATAAGGACAGAGAGAAATTACTGGAACAGGCAAAAAGGACACAATGTGGGGGAAAAAAAGAATTTTAACTTATTACCAATCAGATCAGAGGAGAATGAGAAATAAAACCAAATCTTAAAACACCTCCCCCATCCCTCCCTTCTTCCCGGGCTGAACTTCTCTCCCGATTTCCACCTCCTGCCCCCAGCAGCACAGGGGGACAGGGAATGGGGTTGGGGTCAGTTCATCACACGGTGTTTCTGCCGCTGCTTCCTCCTCAGGGGGAGGTCTCCTTCCCCCGCACCAGCGTGGGGTCCCTCTCACAGGGGACAGTCCTCCACCAACTGCTCCAACGTGAGTCCTTCCCATGACCGACAGCTCTCCACGAGCTGCTCCAGTGCGGGTCCATTCCATGGGGTGCAGTCCTTCAGGAAGGGACTGCTCCAGCGCGGGTCCCCTGCAGGGTCACAGGTCCTGCCAGCAAACCTGCTCCGGTGTGGGCTCCTCTCTCCACGGGCTACAGGTCCTGACAGGAACCTGCTCCGGCGTGGGCTTCCCGCGGGGTCACAGCCTCCTTCGGGCATCCACGCCGGGCTACAGGTGGTCACCTGCCCCACCATGGACCTCCATGGGCTGCAGGGGGACATCTGCCCCACCATGGACCTCCATGGGCTGCAGGGGGACATCTGCCCCACCATGGACCTCCAGGGGCTGCAGGGGGACATCTGCTCCACCATGGACCTCCATGGGCTGCAGGGGGACATCTGCTCCACCATGGACCTCCAGGGGCTGCAGGGGGACATCTGCCCCACCATGGACCTCCATGGGCTGCAGGGGAATCTCTGCTCTGGCACCTGGAGCACCTCCTCCTTCTTCCCTGACCTTGGTGTCTGCAGAGCTGTTTCTCTCACATCTTCTCACTCCTCTTTGCTGCTGCAAAGTGTGCAGCTTGTTTTTTTCTTTTCTTTTCCACTTTTTTCTTACCTCTGGTCTCACAAAAGCGTGACCATTGTTACTCAGCCTTGGCCAGCACTGGGTCCGTCTTGGAGCTGGTGGCATTGGCTGTGTTGGACACAGGGGAAGCTTCTGGCACCTCCTCACAGAAGCCACCTCTGTGTCCCCACCATTACCAAGACCTGGCCATGCAAACCAATACAGTTGGTATCTGAACAAGCTGCAGAAAGACATCAGCATAAATATCTGCTCTGAAGTCCAGTCCATTGACAGACAAACCATGGTCTTTCCCTGTCACAAATCCTTGTGTATCAACCAAGGTCTTGCTGCAGGTCAGGCAGCTGCTTCCCAAACCCACTGGGGATGTGCAAGCTGCCTCAGGAACAAACTCAGAGCGGGGTGAGCCTCAGGGCTGCTCTGGACACCACACCCAACCACACCCTGTGCGGCCCCAGTGCCTTCAGAAAAGGGCTGTGTGTTCACAAACCCAGACTTCAGGAGAAAACAGAGAGGGGAGTCAGCTCTGGAAGCAGCAGGTTGGCCACATTGGGATCCTACAGCTGGAAGAGCCCTGCAAGCCTGTGGCTCTACAACTAAAATTCAATTCAGTCTCATGTTGAGGAAACATTTCCCAGATATCCAGTGTTGTCTCTACTCTGCCTACTCCAACTCTCCCTTTGCTCCTCCCTGTTTCACATGGGAGACTAAAGGAGAGATGTCCCACGACAAAAGTCTCCTCTCCTGTCCCAGCAACCCAACCTATTCCAAACAAACACTGAAGTGGGAATGTCTTGGATCCCTCTGGCCAGACTGTGCTGGGATCCTTAAGCCTCTTCTCTGCCATGAACTTGAGAGACTGAGGTAACCACAGTGAACGTGAAATTACACCATCACCTGCTCTTCCACCACACACAGCTCTCCAAGCACTGAAGCTGGCCTGGCCTGTGAGAAGCACCATCTGACTGTCAGCACGGGCAGGGAGGACCTCAGCCAGGAGCCAGGTGTCCAGGGGACACTCTGCAAACAGGTTTTTTTTTTTAAGATGCATTTGCAAGAATCTCATTTAAAATCTGTCCAAGTCACGAGAGTAACTTTCCACACAAGCCAAGTGGAAACACCCCAAGTGCATCTCATGGGACTGGAAGTCATCCAGCAGAAGAAACTTTGAAGGCAAGAAAGAATTCAATTCTATTCCTATGAACTGGAAGAAGAGAGCAAAGGCAGGTGTATTTTCCTCATATTTAGTCTAGCTCAGAAAACAAACAAACAAACAAAAATGTTTGAAATTGGTTTGCCAGGATTGCCCAGACATTGAAGTGACTGGTGAGGGGCAACTGGATTGTCCACACAAAGGGAGACGACCCAAAGCAGAACACCACCACTCTGAGCACACCCCACTACAACAGGTTACTTGTGAAATCTCTCAGTACTGTCAAAAGCCTCAAGAACAGAATCAATCAACACCAGACTCGTTAGCTGCCACGTGAAGATACCTCTGACAATGGAGGATCTGTTAATTGAAATACAGCAAGAAGCATCCTGCAGAGCAGGAGAGATGAACTGAACTCCCAGTTAGCACTGCTGCTCTCTTCTGGAGCTTGCTTTAGGAGCCAAGCAAGGGGAGTGTTTGCCACCACTGAGACAAGAGAGAACCTTGATGGCCATCAGCCACGCAAAATACATGATCTGAAATGAACCAAGGCTGCTGGCCTGAGGCTTTTGAGAGGGAAATCAGCCCCAACAGGAGTATCCCATGTAGATACACATGTAGATACATCTGCTGGTACAAACTGTGCCCCAAGTTCAACAGTGACTGACTCCAGTGGAGATGCTGACACTGGAGCTGTTCTCTATTTGGGCAGTTATTTTAGGGGTAAAGTCCACAAGATCTCTCCAATGGTTGACTTTAACAAGAAGGCCCTGCACAGAAAATGAAGATCCAGTGATACAGTAAAGTTTACAGAGAAAACAAGAAATACTTCATCATAAATCAACTAGCTAGTCAGAAAAAAACACAAGAGAGGGAAACACTTCATTCCTTTTTATAACCACTTGGATGCAGATGAGGGGAGATGGGAGATTTACAGTAGGTCTGCACTGGCACTGCTGGATTAAAAGCAATTTTATGGCCAACACTGTTTGTACACAAGTGATGTACACACTGACAGGCTCAGGAAAAAACTAACTCCCACATCTTATCTACTAAAATAGGTACCAACATTCAGTCAGAAGCAAACAAAACAATTTGCCACCACATATGCTCACTTTCAAATGAAGTTTCAATTGCTAAACAGTATTTGATTACCAAATCTCCCAAGTGGGAACAGAAATAACGGATTACATTTGGCTCCAATAACCGGTTTATTAGGTTTATTAGGCCAGTTCTCTTTGCAGACTGAACAGCAGGGTTTTTTAAATCTAGTTGGTACAAGGTCTTTTTCCAGCACACTTGTAGCTTCACATGTTTTCAAGCTAACACTGCTTCCATATTCCCAAATTTCTCAGGGCCACCCTTTGCCTTTATTTCTGTCATTGGTCAGTACAGAAAACCAGACAATAAAATGAATAAAGTTTAAAAATTACCTTCCCTTAGATGGGTCAATTTTAGTCTAGATCAGTTTCTCACTCCTCTTTACCAAGCAGCTCACATCAGGAGAGGTGCACCAGGACAGAGCAGGCACAACTGGGCTCTAGATGTCCAAATGGCTCAAATCACAGTGTATTTATCTTATATCTACAAATACATTTGTGGATATTCTGGTTGGATTCTCTGCTCTGATTAGCTGTACCAAGCAGCTGAGGAATTTTCCTCTGACAAGTTTGTATCTTCCCATTGATTTTCAATGTCTCCAAAAGACACCTGCTGATGTATTTTAAGAAGCATCAACAGCACCATTCCCACTGCAAATACTGCCCATTCCAATTAAAAATAAAAATAAAAATAAAAATAAAAATAAAAATAAAAATAAAAATAAAAATAAAAATAAAAATAAAAATAAAAATAAAAATTAAAAATAAAAAATAAAAATAAAAATAAAAATAAAAATAAAAATAAAAATAAAAATAAAAATAAAAATAAAAATAAAAATAAAAATAAAAATAAAAAGAATGCAGGGCTTTCCTTACCTTTTATTGAACTCCTCGAGCTCTGCTCTCAGTTTTCCTATCTCAATCTGTAATCTAGCCCGCTCTTTGGCAGTTTCATCCAGAACTCTTCGAGCATCAGCCAGCTCAGACTCATAGAGACTCTTGATGCCACTCACCTGAGGGGGGAAAAACCAGGATTCAGATATGAGAACATCCCAAAGACTCATTCAAAGAACTGAAACACAGCACTAGGTTTGCATAACTTTATTTGGAAAATGGGTGTGATTATTTCTGTTGTTGAAGAAGATTCTATATCAACCATTTTCAATTCATATGCACCCACAATCAGAGTGATCTAATCCCAAAGAGCAGATTTAATTGTATTCCCAGTGTGACATAACAAAACATGCTGTGCCTGAGCGTGCAGGTCTGCCACAGAGCTGAACTGCAGCAGACACCCTCACTTCTGACAGTCTGCTCTGGGAGATTCTCTAAAACAGTAATACCACCTAAAGATAAATGATTAAATACCACCTAAAAATAAATAAAAAGGCTTATTCTGTGGAACAGGTTCAAGGCCCAATCTGACTCTGCTGCTCTTGCACTGGAAAGCTAAAAAAATATCAGAAACTAGGTGAAGTACAGAAATGCAAACTGCTCAGAGATGAGCTCCCACTCCTGGTCTCTGCCTGGGAGGATGAGGATCTACAGACCTTTCCCTGTCCCAACTCAACATATTGCACAATCAGCTATTCAGATTGCAGCCAGGCACCTCAAAGTCTTCCACACCTTCAGTTTTTGTTTGTTGGTGGTTTGTTGGGGTTTTTTTTAGAATGCAAGATGATTTGAAAGGTGTATCAGATACCCAAGATGTCAAGATCATATAAGATTGCTGCTAATGCTTCTCTCAAAGGACACCAGAACAACCATTACCAATAGAAAATCAGAAACAGAGCAATCTGAGACAAGCCAAAAGCTGAATGTACCAACTTCAGGAAGAGAAATTTCTTAACAAAGAATGAAATGTAGAAACGAGAAAGCACAGTGTGCTGTTCCTAGGAGCGCCTGTTTCGACATCGCAGTGGCACCAACGACAGACTCAACCATCTGGTCTTCAAAAAGACTGACAGATGATTAAAAGCAGTCAGGATGTAATTGAGTTCCTGATAGACTGAATTCTCATAAAGCTTCTGAAATTAACTACAACATGAGGGCTGAGGAGCCTGAGTTTATACACACACCAGCAACAACTTGGCTGCCTACCCATGCAGCCTTACTTCTCTTCTTCAATGAATTAATTCTTTCAAGATTTATTCAACTTAAGTTTTGGGGCTTGTTTGTTGGTTTTTGGGGGTTTTTTATGTCTCCTAGCTGACAACCAGAGATTGTCTATGGCATAAGCCAACCCAACTCTGTATTACCAGTCACAAAATTTAGGAAGTTCTAGGAAGAAGCGTACCAGGACTGTGCTGAACTCATTCATGCAGCACTCCAACCCACCAAGAAAAAAAACAGAGATTTTAAGGCTGTAAAGCCTTTTATTACAGAGGACCCTTGAGTGAAAATACAGTATTTGCCAATTGTAATATAAACCAGAACTGCCCAAAGGCAAAGCACGAATTCTGCACCATCAGGTCCTGCATCTACAGCGCTCCTCCAGTGCTGGCCCTTCCTTAGACCACCTGCCCTCCAACTCCTAAATGTGCTAAAATCCTCCCGCTAGGACATTCACCAGGACCTTGGGGCTGAACTGCTGCAGGTGGAAAGACACTAAATCACAGTGCAGGACACAAGGACAAATCCCTTCCCAGCACTCCAAGGCACAAACTGGAATTGCATGTCAAGGTACAAAGGAAGAAAGCCTTTTTCCCGGGTTTTGTGAATTCTGTCACAAAAAAAGTGTTGCTGGTGTGGTACAACAGGCAGTAAATTATTCCTGCTTTGGAGGCATTACAGACAATACAGAGCTCAACACCAAAATACAAATTCTCTGAACAGAGAAGAAACCCTTAATGCAATTCCTGCACAGAGAGAACATAGCCAGGCAGAGCTGAAAGCTGCATGACCAAAGTTGTTTCAGAACCTGTTGGTAAAAAAGAGAACCAGGCTGTGGTTCTTCACTAGAAAGGGCTGATTCATTCACAGCATAACCAGTTGTGGTAGCTTACTATGGTTTTTCTCCTGTTAACCTCTTCTCTGCTCCTATTCCAGTGACAAACATGAGAAGGAAACACACAGGTCCCAGTCACAGGCCAAAGGTGTTAGTCCAAAAGCCACTTTCACTGGAATTATCAGGTAATGCACTGAGCAGAGATAACTGAGCCATAAGGAGACACTGCAGCTTTCAGCACAGACAGCTGGGAGCAGTAGCACCTTCAATCACAGGGGGGGAAAAAAAAAACAACCCAAAAACCCCACCTTGCCAGAATTCTTTCTTAACAACAGGGTGCAAATAGAATATGGATTAATGGGAACATTGATAAAAGTTTTAGAGGATCAAACTGAACAGGAGGACAGTTCAAGATGGTCTTTCTTGACCATAAAAAAATAACATCTTGTTTATTTTCAGCACTGGTCCAGTGAAGAAGAGAGAATCAAAAGGCTCAAGGGAAAGCAGTGCCAGCTCAGCTGAACCAGTCCGGTATTACACACTTGACAGCACTCAGAGCCCAGGATGGTTAGTGACTGAAATCACCCTTCCACCAGCACTGGGAACTCCTGCAAAGAATTCCTGTTCCCTGGACCTGTGAGAACGAGTCCAGAGGAGGCCACGAGGACGATGCCAGGGCTGGAGCAGCTCTGCTGTGAGGACAGGCTGAGAGAGTTGGGGCTGTTCAGCCTGGAGAAGAGAAGGCTCCAGGGAGACCTTCCAGTGGCCTCCCAGTACCTGAAGGGGCTCCAGGAAGGCTGGGGAGGGACTTTGGCCAAGGGCAGGGAGTGGCAGAACAAGGGGTGATGGCTTGAAAGTGGCAGAGGGGAGATGGAGCTGAGATGTGAGGAAGAAATTCTTTGGTGTGAGGGTGTTGAGACCCTGGCCCAGGTTGGCCAGAGAAGCTGTGGCTGCTCCTCCCTGGAAGTGTTCTCGGCCAGGTTGGATGAGGCTTTGAGCAACCTGGTCTAGTGGAAGGTGTCCCTGCTGCTGGCAGGGGGGTTGGCACTGGATGAGCTTTAAGGTCCCTTCCAGCCCAAACCATTCTATGGTTCTGTGATTCCCTAAAACTGTCACCCCTCAAACTCTGTCCTGCTGGAAGGAATTTAAAGAGTCTATTGACTCTGAAAAATCTCCAGAGAAGTATGGTCCCAAAAGTGCTGCTGTTTAGTGTACACCCAGGATTTTCTTTGGTTTGACCCTACACTCTTCTGCCCTCTCCCTTTTTTAATCACTTGACATTTGTGACTCAGTTTGGTCTCTAGTACAGTGACATTTCTTAACTTTTTAAGCTATAAAAGCAGAGCAGGACCTCCTAGGATAAGCCTCACTTTCCTTTGGGACAAAAAAAAAGTCACTAGGAACAACAGCCAGTATCCACAGCCACAAGAGAACCAAGCTGAATAAATACATCTGGCAACTGTGAAGCTCATTATTCCTGGTTGTCTCATCACAGTTCTGAGCAGAATGCCACCAGAGAGCGTCCACCTGTCCTTGAACACTCCCAAACAACACTGGATGCAAGAACCTGTCTGACGACGTCTTCCATTTCTGATCTCCTATCAGTCCAATCTAGCAATTCAAATTCCTCCCTTCATTTATTGTTTCTCATCATTTCGCCTGGGTTACCACAACCCACTGTCTCCTGCTCCCCACATCTGAGGAAGGGACAAACCCAGCCTTGAAGTCCATGCCAGCCCTTCCAGCGTACGCCAGTAAGCAGAGCAGCTGGTGGCAAACGCTGGAAGGAAAAAGCAGAGAGGACAAGGCAAACATGCAATGATTCTTCACTCACATCCACCCCCAGCTTCTGAAAATTCAACATTCTGAGGCAAAAACTGCTTCCAGGCACCAAAAACTCACAGTCACCAAATCCTGTTAATTTGCCTGATCCTTTTGCAAAGCTCTCTAGGTTTTGGTTTCCACAACACCAGAGAGCATCATGCAAGCACAGCTGGTGGAATTTCATTTCATGCCTTTAGTTGTGGTGTTTTGAGACATGCTGAATATTTACTTCCTAGACAAATCTTTGTTTGGACTCATGACTTGGAGAACTCAGGTTTCCTCTTTTCCAGATTTGCTCCTGGTCAGAAATTACTCTGCTGCTCTGCTCACCTTTGTCACCTTTTCCTCACACGCTTTTTCCAGGGGTTTTGAAATAGCCTAAGAGAACTGCGAGTTACCATCCAAAACACAGCAACCACGTTGATTTACACTGTGATTATTGACCACCAGCTACAAAGGAAAACAGGGACATCACAGGAGATCAGAGAGGCAGAAAATGCAGCGATTCCAAGAGGTTCCAATGTGCCCAAGCTGTGACCCAGGAGGAGCTCAGTGCCACACGCCAGCAGGGAGTGGCTGATCCAGGCTAATCCAGAGAGAAAGCGACTCCACCTGGCTCTCAGCAGCACCCAGGAGCAGACTGGCCAAGACACCATCAGGAACCTCAGCTGACTTGGGTTCAGCATCCTTGCTGAAGCAAGAAAATAAAATAAAACCCCTCTACAACTGGAGCAATTGTTTCAGCACAGCAACGAGGGAACACGGAGGGATTTGTTAAAACAAGTAAAAAAAGCAGTTATGAATCAAATCTTTTTAAAAATATACTGTACAAAGACATCATCATACAAAGAGATCATGTCTACAAAATATTTTTAAGATGATCAAACCAAGGAGGATCTGAGATGTAGTAAAGCATTTGTCAAAAAGCTGAGCTCAGGCACAGATGAGGAAAACAAAACTGATGGTGACTTCTGTTCATCACAACACATGTCAGGCCAGAAGATGAAGGTTGAAGAGCAACTCATGCATGGTGCAGAAAGTATTTCTCTTGCTCTGCTCATGAAAAAGGTCTACATGGGAATCTGTGGCCCCATGTTGATCTGTTTAGGGAGAAGAGCCACCTAAAAAAATGCAGGAAAACAGATCTTTTGGGCTGGGGGGAGTGGGGGTTTTTGTTGTTGGTTTTGGGTTTGTTTGGGGTTTTTTTTGGGGGGGGGTTGTTGTTTGTTTGGGTTTTTTTAACTTTTACTCACTCTAGAGGACCCTTTACAAGATCTCTGCACTTAAACATCACTTGAAAGTATCCAAGAACATATCAACAAAACAAGCAGTAGCAAACCATCACATTGAGAAAGTATGAGCAGCTCCCTAAATCCCACTTTTTGAACTAAATCAATCAGTGTTATTTAATCTCTCATTTAGAACCGATTTTGTACTGGGGAATTAGAGGTGGCTCAAGCCACACAAGTTCCTAAAACAGAATCATAGAATCACAGAGTGTTGTGAGCTGGAAGGGACCCACCAGGGTCATGGAGTCCAACTCCTGTCCCTGCACAGGACAATCCCAACATTCACACCATGTCCCTGAGGGCCTTGGCCAAATGCTGCTGGGATCTTGTCAGCCTTGGGGCCATCAGCACCTCCCTGGGGAGCCTGTGCCAGTGCTCCACCACCCTCTGCCTCAAGAACCTTTTCCTCATGGCCAACCTCCCCCTCCCCTGCCACATCTTCCTGCCATGTCCTCTGCTCCTGGCGTTGGTGGCCAGAGAGAAGAGCTCAGCGCCTGCCCCTCCTCTTCCTCTGGGGAGGAAGTTCCAGACCATGATGAGATCTCCTCTCAGTCTCCTCTTCTCCAGGCTGAACAAACCAAGTGACTTCAGCCTCTCCTCACACCCTTCCCCTCCAAACCCTTCCCCAATGTTGTGTCTTCCTCTGGACACTCCAGGAGCTTTGAACCCTGAAGTCCATGGCAGCACAGACATTAACCCAGAGAACAGAACTAGAGAGCACATGAGTAAGAGTCATACTGAGGAAGAATCAATTGACTTGTGCAAAATAAAACTTTCTCAACCTGCTGGGCTTGCTTAGTCAGTCAGGGAGCGGGGATTCACCACAGATCCAGTAAATGAACAAAGAAGAAAAGTGGTGGGCACAGGTGTAAGCACCACAGAGTGGAGAAAACGAGTCACACAGTATGGCTTCTTTAAAGGGAAGCAGTGGACAAGGGAAGAAGCACAGGAACGAGAGTTTGCAAATTCAACAAGGACCCAGAAAGTGGAGATTGAGCTAAAGCAGTCTGCTGGGACTCCTGAAAGACTTGACCAACATCCTCCACCAAAGGCTCTTCCAGAGGCCATGCAGAGTCCAAGCAGACATGGAGAAGAAAAAGACACGAAGAGACATCACCTTCCAGGAACTGAGGTGAGGCTGACTAGCCTGTAGTTCCTTGATCTTCCTTCTTGACATCAGCTTTCTTCAAGTCTTCAGGAACCTCTCCTAATCATAATGATTTTCCAAAAATACCTGAGTGGCCTCACAGCAATGCCAGCCAGTTCCCTCAGCATCCACGGGTGAAACCCACCAGGTCCCATGGACTTCTGTCCAGTTTGTTCCTCTGCTCCCTATCCTGATCCTCCTCTATCAACAGCAAATCTTCCTTGTGACAGACTTTCCCTCTGGTCTCAGGGGGAGCTGGGGTTTCTGAAGGCTGGTCCAACCACCAGAAGGCACTGAATACATCAGCCCCAAGCCTGAGTTTAGCCACAGCCTCCTTGCTCATCCAGACAGGTCTCCTGCCACCTTTGCTCCATTTCCTGACTGTTGGGATGGACCACTCTTGAGCTGGGAGGAGATATCCCTGAATATCAACCCAGCTCTCCCCTTTTCTCTCCAGGGCTGTAACCCATGGGGTTCTTCCAAGCAGAGCCCTGAAGAGGCTCAGGTCTACTCTCCTGATATCCAGGGTTCTGGTCCTGCCTTTTGCTATGCTCCACCCTCTAAAGATCCCGAACTCCATCGTCTCATGGTCACTGCCCTGACCTTCACATCCCTGACCAGTTCTTCCTTATTTATTAGGTCCAGCAGAACATGAGGACTAGGGCATGTGAGTCTTCTTCCAGTTGACTGACGGTGTTGTTTGCCTCCTCCTCTTAATCAGATCAGTAGCAGACACACACCACAGTCACCCACCTTGGTCTGCCCACTAATCCTGACCAACAAGCTCTCAGCAAGCTCACAACCTGTCCCCAGGCAGAGCTCCAGGCGTTCCCACCGCTCTCCCACATACAGGGGACGTCACCTTCCTGCAAAGCCTGTACCCACCCATCACAGCGCTGCAGACACCTGAGCTCTCCCTGATCCCCGTGAGGCCACAGCTCTAACTGCCCAGAGTTCTCACTCCCCAGTTTGTCCCCCGTGCTGCACACATCAGTGCTCCAGACAATGAGAGAGGAACCCAAGCTGATGATTCCTCAGGAAGGGCAGGAGAGCTTTCCCCACAAGGCTGTCCTGTAGGCACTTCCTTCCTTATGTGCCCATGCTGGGGGTTTCCATTCCATCCTTTTTCTGTTGCTTTCTGTTCACATCACCCTGGGCCTTTCGCTTGCTCACCCCATCCACCACATCCTCACCTGATCTTACCTGAGAGAGCAATCTCTCCCTCCCCCACCATTCCCAGTTTAAAGTTCTCCTGAGCAGGCTGACCAGCCCTGTTGGCACAGACACATCTACCCTGCTTAGTCAGATGGATCCTGTCTCTTTGAAGCAGTTGTCAGTCCTGAAAGACGGTTCCATGGTGGTAGAAACCAAAATCCTGTTGCCAGCAGTTGCACAACCCAGTGTAGCCCTGCAGGATCTGCTCAGCCCTCCTCAAACCCTTCCCCCTCACCCCACCACCTGGGCTCTCACACCACTGACTCATCCAGAGCCACCGAGTCATGTCTGATGCTTTTCAGGTCACCCCTGCCTCTATCACTGGTGCTTACATGGAAAGAGCAGCAAGGACAACAGCCATGTGGCCAAGTGAGCCTCAGTAGCCTCTCAACAGTGCTCAGAACAGAAGCCCCTGAGAAGCACCAAACCTCCCCAGGTAACAGGTTAGGTCACTCTGAAAATGCAGCTCCATCCCCCACTGGCCCATCTGAAGGAGATGGAAGAAATAAAGCTAAAACCTCACAACAGCCCAGCAGGAACCACAGGACAGGCTGCAGCCTGATCCATGACACGTCCACGTCCACCCAAGCCTGACTCTTCCTGCACAGAGGCCAAACTGGGCAGTCTAAAAATTACACTATGAACATGCTTTCACTTCTTTTTCCCCCCTCTTCTGCTGGCAAAAGAACCTGCAAGTTTGTAACTGGGCAACACAGGGGACAAGGAAATAGAGCAGGTGGAAAACAAGGAACTAGAGATGTTTCCACAGGACAGCCTGAAAGGCAGGACCGCTGGATGCTCTTCAACCAGCCTGGCCTGGGAGCACTCGAAGCTCACTGAGCAGCAGCTCAAGGACAGACACAGGAACACTGACCCTCCCCCAGCAATCACCTGAGAAAAGCTGCAAGATGTCACTCAGTGAGGACACAGGGAAGATGCCAGGAAGGCTGAACCCACGTGCTAGGCAAGATGAGCGCCCCATCCAGCCACAGGTGCCTCAGGACAATTCTGCTGATGAGACATTAATCTCATTCATGTGCAAACATGAGATTATTGCCACCAGGATTGGCTCAGTCCATTCTCATTCACCCAGTGATGGGCTGATGAAGGACTTCCAGTCAGCTATGGCTCAGACTCACCAAGAACATCACTCAAGGTACCAAGAACAATGAAGATGTGTGTGGCATATCACCACCATCACCTCCCAGATGACGCCTGTAGTGCCAGAAGACCATGTAAGCCCATGTCCTGGATGCTATAACTCGAGTGACCCACCAGGCACAGCAGCATCTGAACGAGTATTTTGCAGGTGGCAACACCAGACCCACACATCCTGGCCATGCCAGTAGCTCTGGTTACTACACATGGTGCAGGTGAAGTGGGCTGCATCAACAGAAGTGTGGCCAGCAGATCAAGAGATGATTCTGCCCCTCTGCTCTGGTGAGACCTCAGCTGGAATACTGGGTCCAGTTCTGGAGCCCTCAACACAAGAAGGACGTGGACCTGTCAGAGCATGTCCAGAGTTGGCCACAAAGATGATCAAAGGGCTGGAGCAGCTGTGCTGTGAGGACAGGCTGAGAGAGCTGGGGCTGTTCAGCCTGGAGAAGAGAAGGCTCCAGGGAGACCTTCCAGTGGCCTCCCAGTACCTGAAGGCGCCTGTAAGAAACTGGGGCAGAACTGTTCACAAGGGCATGGAGCAACAGGATGAGGGGTGATGGTTTTAAACTAGAAAAGGGCAGATTTAGGTTGGATATGAGGAAAAAGTTCTTCAATATGAGGGTGGTGGATCATTGGAACAGGTTGCCCAGAGAGGTGGTGGAGGCCCCATCCCTGGAGATGTTCAAGGTCAGGCTTGATGGGGCTCTGAGCAACCTGGTCTAGTGCAGATGTCCCTGCTTACTGCAGGGGGTTGGACTCGATGACCTTTGAAGGTCCCTTCAACCCAAACCATTCTAGGATTCTACTGACAGGTAAGTGGAGACCAGGTGGGACTACAGTGACAGTCCTGATGGCTGTGACATACAAGACTGCAGCCACCTGCAATCACAGCCCCAGAGCTGGGAAGATGTAGGTGAAGAGGGAACCCCCTGTAGATACAAGTTCTGTCACAAGGGCAGTGGCTGTCAGTGGTGGAGGCTCCCAGGGATCTTCTCTTTTTTTCTCTCCCCCCAACAGGGGGATGCTCTCAGTGCAGTAACCCCTCCCATCAGAACAGCTCTTCTGGAAGGCTGACACCATAAGCACTGCAGGGGAGGGCAGGGAGCTGCAGAAAGGGAGCTGAGGAAAGCTCCAGGACTCCCTCTGAGCCCTCCCAGTATTTCCCCCTCCCAGTCTCACAAACTGGGTTATTGCAACTGTGACCTCAACACAGCGAGAGCAGCCAGGGAGGCAGAAAAACAAAGGGATGAGCTCAATTTCTCCACTGTCATAGGCTAAGCTACACAAGGGGATTCATGCAAGAGAGCAAACAGAAATGATGAGGACAGGCAGAGGTTCCTCAAGCCACACAAGCAAAATATATTTTTTTTTTTTATTTATCTGAGAGCTTATTGTATACAGGTTTATTTCTCTAGAGGCCAACTGCATGCAAGTAAAGGTGGAACAGCATTAGACAGGGTTAGAGCTGTAATTAGGAGAGGACTAGAGATGTATCTCAACTTCTGCAAAGTTCCTTTCTCTACTGTTAAGAGGTGGCAGCCCTGTGTTCCTCAAAGAGCCACAGGAGTTGTTGTGTTCCAGGGCCAGGATGCAGCTGTGATCTGTAAAATTAAGGAGACTGCCCATCAGAGGAGGAGAAAGTGGCTGCTTTCTTCTGTCTTCTGCAGACTGGTGATTAAAAAACCATGATGAAAAAGAACATCCTGACCAGTTGATGATTAAAGAGTCTCTGGTAGCAGAGTGACTATGTCCTTGCCTGAATACCACCAGTGGAACTTGCCTCATCCAGAAGATATTCCTCTAAACCAGAGCTTTGGGGACAAGCTGGGAAATGCCAACCCTTTGTTCCCATCCATGCAGGGGCAGGGGGAGAGGATGTCAGCCCTGGTCTCACCCCAGCCCTTTGCTCAGACATGGTCACGGTGGGACACTGGAATGACAAGCAAGGAACAAACAAACGTCTCTCTCATGGCACCACGCTCTTGTCTACTGCTTGTCACAGCAACCCTCAGCCTCCCACTCCCTTGGATCCTGGACCTGTCACCTGCTCTCGAGGCAAAAGCCTCAGGTGTCACCACAGAGCCCGCAGGTGAGCACTCACTGCTGCCTGCCCCCTCACAACCTCCATCCTCCCACCTACCCCAGCAGCAGGCGACGCTCCCTGCCACCACCAGAGATCAGTAAAAATATTCATGCAGCTAAGGAAGGGAAAAAAAACCCAATAAGTGTCAAATTTACACCCAGCTGAGAACAATCAGGGGTCATTTTCACCTTGAACACCCTGGGAAAAGAAAATAGTCTATTTTAAGCACGTAGAGCTAATATGAAGATATAATTGTGTAGCCAGAACAGTATGCCAGTATCACTGCACTACACTTAATTGTGCTTCTACTCAGAAGTTGGAGTTGCTTTGGGTTTGTTTAATTTTTGGGGTTTTGGTGGGGTTCAGAGGGTTTCTGTTTAATTAATACCTTATTTCACGCTAAGATTAATCATGTTATGAACACAAATTCCACAGCATTACAAGAAAACTGAATTGTCAGCAGAAAATCCAGTTTACTAAATTGGTCCTGGAAGTGAAAGGACAGGATTCTCCTGTTCCAGGAAACCCCAAATCTGACAGTCATCTCCCACAGTCCCAAACCACTATCCTGCATCAAAACTATTAAGACTATAAAATCTCCTTTTCTGGACATATGTAAAGAATAAATAAACTGTCCTAAAGAGATGGGGGAAGCATTTAACAAGTGTGGTCCAAAGACCAGGTAAAGTATCTCACATTATCTCTGATCTGTCAAAGAACAGCTGGAAGAATCCCCACAAAGTTAGAATATGTCTAAGAATTAGGACTTTTTTTGAAGCCTGGAAGAAAAGTGAAGATAGAAAGCTCAAGGGCAAAGTAAGTAAAATATTAATATCAAAATCCTCAAGTTTATTTTCCAATTACTGCATCAGAGTATTTTTCCAGAACTGAAAACATAAAACTGCTATTAGGAGTTAGTTTAAGCACATACTAAAAATCTGCTTGTCCTGTTCTTATTCTTGTTATGTGTGAGCTGTCAATAGAATTACATTCTGCCTCCTACATTTAAAATGCCTTCTAGCCTCCAGCAACCCACAACTTTGAAGCTCTGTGATCCAGACGTGGTTATTTTGTTTATAGCATGATTTCACTTCTGTGATTTACCCATGTTTCATGTTTAAAAGTATCTAGTTATTTTGAAAACATGAAAGTTCTAATCTATCATTAAATGACACAAAGGGACTTTAAGGTACTTGAATCCTGGGTGTGCACTGATTGCAGGTAGACCAACCACTCCCAAAATAAGACACTATCATATCTGGTCTGCTTAAACTAAATCAGTTCAAACCCTCCTCCCACCACCCCAGCATCATCAAACCAGACTCTTAACGGTGTTGGGGGGAAGCCTACACAGTGGCAAAGCAATCCCTTGCATCACACAGGTTACAGTAAAGCATGTTATCTACAGGCTTTCCACAGAAGTTTAGCTTCTTCTCAGAGGTGGGACACCTCACCTTGTAGCTTGCCTCCAACAAGATGGAGTAAAGGGGGCTTGGGCTGGTACAGGATGGGTGGGACTGTCCCCAGCTGTGTCACTGACTACATCCTTCCTCCATATGGGAAGGAGAGTCCTGGGGGAAAGCAGATACAACACAAGAGGGAAAAGAAAATCGTGGCTTAGTCAAAAGGACCAGCCAGTTTTACCTCCAAGATGACAGGAAGCAGACAAAATCCCCTTCCACGATGGGGACTCACTGCAAGGATTTGATTCCTGGTGTTTGTGGGGACTAAAAGATTTCCTCTGGTGAAAAGCAAAGTCAGTCTAAACCCTTTCAAATGTTTCATCTCATCGCACCAGCCGTCGATGGGGACCGTAACGAAGAAGTAACGTTCAGGCTGCTACAACTCACAGGACCCATGTGCTCAGCCTGGGCTCCCGCACACGGAGGCAGCTCAGCCCGCGCGGGAAACGGACCCCGAACCGCAGCACAGAGCCGAGACCCACGCGAGGGCTCAGCGGACCCCGAGACCGCTCCCGGATGCACTCAGCCCTGCCTGGACGAGACACGAGGGGCAGCGCGGGACTTCAGCCGCCACCCCACCGGCACCGGCGCCCCGCACCGCCCGCCGCCGCCTCCCGCCTCGGCCCGTTCCCGCCACCGGCCTCGTTCCTGGTGTCGAATTTTCACTCGGTGACGATCGCGGCCTGAGCGGGCAGAGAGCCCCTGACAGCTCCCGAGGGGCCGCACAGGATCCCCACAGCCGTCCCCGCCCCAGCTCCTCCCGGCCCTCACCGCTCTCCCCCACAGCCCCGAGCCCAAGGGCCGCGCACGGCCAGAACCCACCGCCCCGGGGCGACCCTCGCCCCGCGGCCAGAGCCAGGCGGGAGCGGCGCGGCGGCCCGCGCATGGCGCCGGCGGGCCCGGAGCCGCCAGAGCGCGCCCCACGCCGGGCGGGCGGGCGGAGGCGCCGCGCGGGAACAGGCCGGCCGAATCCCTGGGCCGCGGACCCGCTCCCCGGGACGGAGGAAAACGCCTCCAATGGGCCGCCGCTGCTCGCCCTCCCGCCCCGGAGCAGCGGGCGACAGCCAGCAGGCCGCCGCGGGCCTTACCTCCCGGGTGGTGACCTCCTCTTTCTCGGAGATCTTCAACAGCAGCCGGTCATTCTCCAGCTCCAGCGACCGCACACGGTCGATGTAAACGGCCAGGCGGTCATTGAGCTGCCGCAGCTCCTCCTTCTCCTGCAGGCGGGAGATGCGAGTCGGCGACAGCGGGGTCCCGCCGGGGGTGCCGCGGATCGGGGTGCCTGACATGGCGCTCAGTTGGCGGGCAGCGGGCTCATTCAATCCAGCCGCACCGGGGAAGGAGGGAGCGGTAAGATGGCGGACATCGCCTCCCCGCCGCCGCCGCGCCGCCTGGGAAATGAAGTCTCGGCGCCAAGATGGCGGCGCCGCGCCGCGGGGCGCGCCGGGAGGTGCAGTCCCGCCCGCCATTTTGTGGGGTGACGGGCGGCCGGCGTCGCTGGGGCCGCGGCTCATGCCAAAGTGCAGCTTGTGCCGCGGGTGAAGTACAAAATCAGGCTGCTGTGAGCGTGAGCGAAGCGCGACCGAGAAGACACAGATTTCTTTTTTTGTTTGTTTGTTTGGGTTATTTTTGTAGTAAAACCGGGAGGGATCAGAGCATCCACCTCTCCTCGGTGTCAGCAGCTGCCCCACAGTCCTGCTCGCAGCCGGAGCAGCCGCTCGGGTGCTGGTGGGTGCGGGTCACCCCGTGGGTCCCCACCCCACAGTGGGTCTCCACCCCACAGTGTGTCCCCCCCACCCTGGAACACGGACGGCCTTGTGGAGCTCCACACTCCCCGAACCCACCGGTACCCCCCTCCGCCTGCGCCACAGGGAGGCACGGGGAGCCCGGGTGAGGCCACGCTGCTCCGTGTCACTGCTGTATTGAGCCCTGTGCGGTATTTCTCTTACCGGACAAATTTCATGTTAGTTCTCTAAAACACCGCAGTGTAACCCTGGATAAGAATTTGCTCTTAACACAGCAAAGTTTTACAGGCCAGGGGCCAGCTGTTTGCTTAAATTAGGGATGGAGAGTCTTAGAAAGAACACCAATCGGTTATTTCCAAGGTGAATTTGTAGGAGTGCTCTTTCACAGGCTTCAGACATTTATTCCGAAGTTTTACTGAGGTTGCAATGCCTCCCAGTCGTCAACCAGGCTGTTCAAGAAGGAAGCTATCCTGAAATCCTTTTGCAGTCCCTGGGAATGCATCAAAATCTTGTACAAACTACAATCCACTGCAAAGTTTTCCTTTCCTAAAGATCTAGAGTATTCTTTTTCCCAAAACATATTTTTACTGAATATACCCCAGCTTCTGTTAGTTCTTGTGCATTTACTGCTATAAACTAGATTACCATTCCCATGAGCTAATTCCTTATGTCCCAAAGCTTGGGAGGCTGAAGAGCCCTTACTGCCATCGTGACTTTCAGCTACCACAGAAGGCTGCGAAAAGGGAGATTTTCTGCCCGAGAAGTAGAAAAAAACAAATTCAAAGTCTGTTGTCCATATACGTGGACAGTGAATTAAAAAAGGAGCGTGAGCATAATGCAAAGTGCTGTGCATGAGGACAGATGTAGACAGGGAAACAGGAAAGAGAGCAGGAAAATACTGCAAATTATATATTAAAAGAAACTTAGGGAGCCAGGCTGAGCAAATAGGTGCAAATGGGTTTATCCTCAAACTAGCAGCTACACGATCCTCATGTTAGAAGACCTGGGATCCCAATATTGAGTACACCTCAGACTAGAAAACCTCCGAATAAATCCAGGAATTCTGGACAACCAATACACTTGTCAGCAGATAGCTGTAAATCCCTCTTGCAGTCACTGCGTACCTGTAGCAGGTGACCCATGTAAATAGTAGGTTTTCACCTGGATGCATTTGTTTAAAAACAAGCATCTGATATGAAAAGAGTTGTCCTGGCTTCCTCGGAAGACAAGAGGGGAGCCCACCCCACCTGGCTTGGGCATCGTCTCTCCTGGGACAGCACTGACTGCTCCTTCACCTCCACCTCCCACCGAGAGCCGAGGGCTGGGATGCGCAGCCGGGGTGTCCGCGGGGGGAGCTGATGGACGGTGGCTGAAATTAAACCCACCACAACACATGCACACAACACAGCCTCCCTGCCTGAGGGTCACTGTTCTCACATCTGACAGTATGATACACAGCTCCACGTGAAACGCAGCTTTCTGCCCCAATTCGAGATGATTTTGACTCGAATGTCTCTGGGAAAAGCAGCAGGAAGTAGAGACTACAAATCCCAGAGTGCTGCGGCCTCTGAGCTCCGGAGGGCGGTCGGGTCCTGCCCCATCTGCCTGCCCGGGGCGCGGGGCCCCGCCAAGGCCGGCCCCGGAGCCGCCTCCTTCCTCTTTGTTTCCATCCGCCTCTCCGGATTTGAAGTACGGGGCGTTTTTTGAATTTTGGCGCCTGTCTGCAAACTGGAAACCAACTGCCCCTGGACCAGCTCCAGCTCCAGCCCTGGGCTCTTCCCGGCGCTGCCCCTGTGCGAGCCGCATCATTTCAAACACCGCTGCCTTCCCCCCGCCCGCACAGCGGAAAAAACGCGTGTGAGCATCGAGCCGTGCACTTAGAATGAACTTTTTCTCTCGCAAGATGCAGTTTCCAGCAGCAGCAATTTCGTGGAAGACCAGTTACAAACTTCGGTTACGTTAAGCCAGAAAAAAAAAATATTTCAGGCATGTTGAAAGCTCTGCATAAGCATTTTTGGGTTAGCTCATTTCTTCTCTTGTGATTTGATGCGGTACTCTGCACGTCTGTCATATTTTGGAAATTCTCTTAAACCTTTGGCCTAATTTTGATTAATAATGTAATCCAGATGTAAATCCTCTTTGTTCATGAAAATTAGCTCAAAATCCCCCATTATTTTGTCTGTCAGATTTTTTAGATAATAGCTTAGAAAGTTTGAATGTTTCAAAAGTTTGAGGGTTTTTTTTTTTCCCTTCTAACATTACCAGTTATTTTCATAGTGCTGATATCAACTGTGTTGCAGTAAAATATTTTTTTCTGAATATACTTTCTGAAAAATGCCTCAATAATAATACCTAATACTTCCTACATTTTTTAGAAGGTCCCTTTCTTTACCAGTAACCAGAACACTTGCACCCTTTCATCCTTGGCACCGGTCCCCCCTCCTTGTTTAACTGGACATGGATGTTCACTTTTCCTATCTCTGCTAAAAAGGAGAGAACAGTTTGGGGGTGGGATGGGGGAGGAAAGCATCCAGGGAGGAGGGGAAGTGCAGAAGCTGTGTCCAGGAGGCAGCTGTGTTTTACAGGGAGTACAATGCACGCTTTGGTTGTGGAATTAGCATCTGTTCAAATACTTGGTCCTCTTGGATCACTGCTACAGGTCAGTATTGAACCAGAGTCAGTGTTGTCTCGTCTCTCAATTTAGTTTGTCATTAAGGACTTTGAGAGCTCAGTGTTACCCAAAACAATTTTATAAACTTCCTCTCTGCTTTCAGAAGGTAGAATCGATTTGTTAGCCCAGGACACAATCATTTAGTGTTTAACAAAGGGACAGTCTAGGGATGTGTCACCCTTACCTGCCAGGGGTGGCAGAGGGCCATGGCAATCCCTGGGGCTGTGTTCCCTGGGGCTTTCCAGACTGGGAGCCTGTTTGGAGCACAGCAAGGCTCCTGCCTCACCCTCTCGCCCAGGTTTACTCTCTGAGGAAAGCAGAGCACGGGACAAGGCTGGTGCCTCGACTGGTTTTACCCCGACAGAGGAGGTTGGAAGTGCCCTGGGTTCAGTGTCGGGGCTCCAGCTCAGAGGCACTTGCAATAGATCTGGGTAGGATAAGAATAAATCTGGGGGATGTCAGATAACACAGCAGCACCAGAGTGCTTCTCCCATCAGATAAATGACGAGATTACTTACAGTACGTAATAAAGACAACAGAAAACCTCTTCTGTCCTTTGATGCAGAGCATCTCCTCAGTCGTTGAGCAGTTTCCTGCACAGTTGGGTGTAACGAGTTCTCTGATGCTGTCTGGGATTTCATAATGACTCTGACATTTTCACAGATCTGTGGCTGCAGGATTTCCACTCCTATTTCTTACCTCAACTGCCTGGGTTTCTCGGCAGCTGCTGCTGTGCCCTCCCCCTTCTCATTCTACACTGTATTATTTGTATTTCTTTAATAGCAGGATTATTTCTGTCTTTTCTGTCATCGCCTAACTTCCCCTCTGCCTCGAGCTCCTTATCTTACTCTGAACAGCCTGACAATGTTTAATCAACTATCTCAGATATTTTCATTCATTTCAGGAAGGGGCAAGGATTGAACATGTAACACAGAACATTTTCCTATCAGTCCAAATTCAATCCAGCTCAGCATTAGTGCTTAAAAATTGCTAGCAATGATTGCAATTCTGGAAGAAGCACTCATACCTCACCACAGATTTCTGCTCCAGAATTTCAGCTTTCATTGAATAAAATTGCTTCCAGCAGTGTCAGGACAGAAAGCAGCAAAGCAAGTAGAGAAAAGTAATAGTATGGCATGTGCCATGGATGAGATTTTCCTCATCTGCTATGAGAAAGTTTGCTAAGAGACATGTAAAAGAGCAAAGAGGAACACAGTGCACAGTTGTGGGATTAAAGCAGACAGCAGACTGAATGTGGAACAAGGATTTTCTTCAAGACAAGACACCTCTGTAACGTGCAGGGGTTGTATTTATTTCTAATTCCAGGCAAATGATATTTGGCAGCAGCCTTGAACAATAATATTCTTCTGCTAGAGCATCTACCTCCTTATTGAGGCAGAATTCAACCCATATCATACTGGGGGAAGCATTACCCATGCCTGGGGAGAAGAACTCAGGCCTGTGCTTGGGATTGTTCACTCCTCTGTGGCAGGTAGGCGAGTGACTTTCATTGTCAGGAGGGCCTGGGTGGCCCTTTATGCTCTTGTGCTGGAACCAGACCCTGGTCTCACGTGACCAGAAATAAATGAGACTTTCATTTAAAGACTTTCTCATATTTTCCTCCCTATCTCAACAAAAAAAGTGGCAAAGGAAGAAGCTGAAGGGGGTCGGTGCTCGGGGCTCCTCAGTTTTCCACAATTCCTCATCACTTTTCCACACAGTGGTTTGCTTATAACACCCCACGTCTGTAGCACCAGAGCACTGCAGAGGGTTTGTGCAGCACAACTCGGTCACAGCCTTCCCGGGGCAGAGGAAGCCTTGTGGTGTGTGATACACCACAGCGTGGCATTAGCTGCTGGGTCTTCCCCTCACTGGATCATAGCTCAGGAATTCTTCCAAAGTAATAGAAAGACAGATTTATTGGCTATAAAATATTATGAAAACACCACCGAGAGCAGATGGGCTGGCCAGGTAGGAACAGCATCACCATTTCCTTCCAGCCAGGCTGCCGGCAGCCCTGGAGCCTGCAGGGATGGAGCCATGTGCATAACCAGCTGCTCTTTATGTAGGTAAATAACAAAACTAATGTAAGATCAAGGAAGAGATTATCAGTTTTAATGAAATATTGGGCCAATAGTCTCTATCATTATGAGTTTTGACTTTCACATACAGAACTTCATTTCATTCTAGTTACACTTTCAGAGATCCAAAGATAAAAGACTCCAGTGCCGCCTGCCAGGGTAGCCCCAGGTTCTCAGCGCTCTGTGGAGTTTGGGTTCCCTCAAATAACAAGGAAGCCTCCTGTCTCCCAGCCATTTGGCAGTTTGGCGAGTGCAGTGTCGGAGGGTGGGGACCGGCTCTGACCCGCAGCTCCTCTGAGTTCACAAAGCTCGCTTTATCAGCCAGGAGCCATCCCAGCTCTGCCCCGAGAATCACTTGGATCACTGCTGCTGCAGCGGAGCTGTGGGAGGGGAGCGTGCCGGGCTCACACCCCCGCGCTGCGATTATATAAAACCTGGCACCGATTTCAAACTCTAATGAAAACAAACCCACTGGTTTGGTTTTTTTTTTTTTTTTCAAAACAACCATTTGGCGCCTAATTTTCAAATCCGCAGACCAACTGCAGCTGGCTCCGAGCCCATCACCACGGAGCTATTGACAGAGTCTCCTCCGGCAGCTGCGGGAGCCTGGGAGAGCCTCACGCCCGGCCGGGCTGGCGCAGCCTCCAGCGGGGTCACTGGAGATGGGTTCAGATTGCGATGTTATTAAACAAACAAACAAACAAACAAACAAACACCCCGTGTGTTAGGAGCTCCATTTTTAGCAAAGAATGGTGAAAGCAGAAACATTTGGCTCCCCATTGAGTAATAGTTATAGCCTGGGTCTAGAGCCAGGGTCAGGAGCACAAGTGTGCTGAGTTCCCGGCTGAGGGAACTGGGGGTGCTGAGCCTGGAGAAAAGGAGGCTGAGGGGAGACCTTCTGGCTCTGTCCAAGTCCCTGCAAGGAGGGTGGAGAGAGGTGGGGGTGGGTCTGTTCAACCAAGGACCAAGGGACAGGACAAGAGGAAATGGGCTCCAGTTGTGCCCAGGGGAGGTGTAGATTGGATGTGAAGAAAAACTTCTTCCCCCAAAGGGCAGTCAGGCATCGGCACAGGCTGCCCAGGGAGGTGGTGGAGTCACTTTCCCTGGTGGCATTTAAAAGACAAGGTGCTGAGGGACATGGTTTAGAGGTGGAATTGGTAGGGTGAGGTTTATGGTTGGACTCTGTGATCCTAAAAGCTCTTTTTCAATCAAGGCAATTCTGTGAATTTTCCTAAACACCACAGGAATTGGCAAAAATATCTGGAACGCTGCCTTAAAGGTGCAAGAAACCTTCAAGGTGCAAGAAATTAGCCCATTGTGCACTGTACCGTGAGAAATGCTGAGTACATCTGGGTGTGCTGGGATTCCTTAAGACAGAGCCTCTGTCAAAGGTGAAGTTTACAGAGCAAATGTGTGTGAGAGGGGAGAAGACAGCTCTGTGGAGATAAAGAGTTATGTGCATGGCATTAATCTCTCTTGTGCATATTACCTGATTAATAAAGGAGATTAAAGGAATGCTTTCTGCAATTCCAGAGTGCGCTCCTCCCAACATCTCAAAGTATTTTACAAAGGATAATTTATCAAGCTTCAGAATGATCTTGTAATGAAATTAAGATGACTGTGAATAATGTCTATGTGTCTTGGGCTTCATGGAGTAGCTCGGTGGACCTGGCTTTCCGGTCCTATAAATGCATCTGTCTCACTGGAAAACATTTTTCCAGTCTCCAGCTGGTGACAACAGCGAAGTGCCAGGGCACAAGCTCAGTTAACACTTGTGCTGGAGCTGCGTGTCCTCCACGTGAGGGACAGCTCTGCCTAACCATGAACCTACAACAGGAGGCCATTCTTGAGTTTGGTACCTGACTCTGAACCAGGAGGGACCCTGTCCTACCCTGCTCTCCTGCAGCCCGTGCTGTCTTCTGAGTTTTGGAGACCAGCAGCATCATGACACTGCTTCCTCCTCCCCCAGTGCACTGTGGGTGGCTGTGGGTGGGTGGGTGCAAGAAGTAGATGTTTTGGGCAGCTGTGAAAGAGATTTGCTTGGATGGAGTCAATGAGCAGGAGCTACAGCAAATGAGGAGAAGCTTTAGGTTGACAAAGATATTTGCAGGCTGCCTCAACACTGAACTCCATTTCTGGGTATGAGGCTATCAGAGCTTTGTAGGATTTAATTTGTTTTACAGTTTCTGCAGAAATCTGGCATGTAAAAGGAAAATCAGCTTCAGCGTGGCCCTGTGCAGTGGGGACAGAGTGGCTGGGGTGCAGTTCTGCCACTGGAACCACTGGGGCCAGTACACGGTGGGGGCTGGAGGGATGCTGTTGCTCGGTGGTAAATCCACTCAAGTGCAGGAATTTCAGATTCTGCTGACTGAACCTCTGAGCTCCCTCAAGTGCAGAAGATTCTGTATAACTCCATGAAAACCAGAGAAAAAACTGGTGAGTTCCAAGAATTGAGCTTCCCAACCTGCAGAGGACTAAGAAATGTCACAAATTCACTACCTGACAGTTCTTCCAGTGCACCAGAGGGACCGAGGCCATTTCTCCCTCAGCACATCAGGAAAGATTGCCTCAGTTTACCAGCACGGTGTCCACCTCTGTTGCTCTCAGTGGTGTGGCCAGGCTCTGCAATAAACAATCATCATAAATGTGCATTGGCAGGGAGCAGCAAGTTGGTCCCATGAGGGGGGCAGAGGGTCCTGGGGTACCAGGGGGACAGAGGGACTGGGGGTACTGGGTGGCAGAGGGACTTGGGATATCAGGGGGGAAGAGGGGCTGGGGGTATCGAGGGGGCAGAGGGACTGGGGGTATCAGGGGGCAGAGGGACTGGGGGTATTGGGGGGGCAGAGGGACTGGGGGTATCGGGGGGCAGAGGGACTGGGGGTATCAGGGGGGCAGAGGGACTGGGGGTATCGGGGGGCAGAGGGACTGGGGGTACTGGGGGGCAGAGGGGCCGTGCTGCTGCTGCTGCCTGAGGATCTGCAAATGTGCCCATGAACCCAGAGTCGATCTGTGCCTGCACCAGGGACCTCTGCCAGCCCCACAGGAGGAGGGGACACGGCTGCCTGCAATGGTGGGTGCTGTGGGTCCTGCAGATGATGAGTGCTGTGAGGGCTTCATCTGTCCCTGGGATTTGCTCACACCACCAAGGGAGATGCCAGCCCCAGGCATAATCCCTGCCTGCAGTGTCCACAGCCCAGTGCAACCCCTGCTCCACATCTGGACACGTTCTTGATGCCTGCTTGGGGTCTAGCACCCCTTTGGTGGTTGGCTTGGAGAGTGGTCTACCTGAAAACACCTGCCTGGTGTGTGACACCTGGACTCTGCTCAGCTTTATCCAGTGAGATTAATCTGGTGGGTAATAAAGAAGCAGTGGATAAACTCTTACACACCAGTGCCTGGGTTTGCATTTTTATAACCCATTTGGAGTGGGAGGAAACTGCAAACTGCTGAGCATGTTCGGGTGTGGAGGAAGGCAGAGGTGGTGTGGGGTCACCTGGTCAGCTTACACTGCCAGTTTCATTTGAAAAGCAGTAAAGAGTTAAATCAGTGGTGTGTCCATGTAGGGGAGCACCACATGCGTGGCTGACATCGTGTAGGTGATCCGCCACATGCAGGAGTCGGCACACTGGTGGCTGGATGTGGACATCCTCTTTCTGGTGACTGCGTTGTGCTGGTCTGAACTGGTCTAGCGGGGCAGAAGCTCTGATCTGTGCAAGTCTGTGATGTCTTATGGCAAAAACTGGAACACTGGAAGTTCCAAACTGAAGGAAAAATTTATTTACTGTGAGGGTGCCAGAGCCCTGGGCCAGGCTGCCCAGAGAGGGTGTGGAGTCTCCATCTCTGGAGATGTTCAAACCCACCTGGACACTTTCCTGTGCAACCTGGTGTAGGGAACCTGCTCTGGCAGGGGGGTTGGGCTGGATGATCTCCTGAGCTCCCTTCCAACCCCCCCAGTGTGGGATTCTGTGGTTCTGCCTGTTGCAGAACAGAAATCTCTATCCACCCACTGTACCCCTCCTGCTGAGCAAATACCTGTTGAGGTTAGGTCACTCAGTGGTTCTGGCTCAGTGGCCACCCCACCCAGTTTCCCAATGGCAGGGTTGGGTCTGTAGGACTGGCCTGAGGCCAGAGGGGAGAATCCTTCCACCCTGCAGCTGGCAAGGAGCTGAGAGTCCTTCCAGTGTATAGACTGGGAACCTCAGGTCTTCAGGCAACCTCAGGACATCTTTGGCTGCAGGACTCCCACACAGAGAAAATCCTGTGTGAAGAATCCACACTGATATGTGCCACCATGGGCACTAAGGCTCCTTAGCCCTCTGCCTTTGCTCTGGCTTTACACAAATCTCTTGAATTCTGTTTACTTTTTCAGTCAAATAGTTTTCCCCTCCCCACCCTGCACATTTCTCCTTTGGTGTCAACAACAGGGAGCACCCTGGCTGCACCAACCGAGTCATGAGCAATTTTCCTGTTCGTTCTTGTAAAAAATGTGTTCTTATGTAAAAGAAATGGCAATATTTGCTTTCTGCAGGACTCTCCTGTTGGCACAGGTACAAGGAAGGACCAACACCTCCTTGAAAGGTGGATACTCCCATTACTCCCTTCTCAGGAAACAGTCTTGCAGGGTTGTCCCTGCAATCCTTGGCCTGTTGGTGGGTCTTCTGAAAGACCTCACTGTGGGAAGGACTCCCCCTTTGCAGTCCCCCCATCCTCCTCAACCCTTGCATCATTCTTGCTGCTTTTCTGGCTTCCTTTGGCATGAGGACCTCTGTGACCTTGCCCTGTAGGAGGTCACAGGTATGCCCTGGACTCTGCAGATGTCCCCAACCATCTGAGGATAAAGCATGGGCAGATCATCCACCCATGCAAGCAAGGAGTGGGGAAGGTTAGAGCTCTAAGCCTTTGCCAGCCGTGCCATGGCAGGAGATCAGTCATGCAAAAACGCTTGGTAGCTGTCTGGTGGCCAACAGGGCAAGCAGACAGCACAGCTGAGAGCCAGCTCACACCCAGCTGCTCCTCGGGACTGGTGTCGCTGGAGAAATGAAGAGGAGCCTCTGTACTGGGGAGCCCTTCTCGCCTCCACTGGGACACGCCAGCCAAAGTCCCCTTGGGGCGGGTAAGAGACGTGCTCTTGCTTAGGGCACGGTCTGGGCAGGCAGCGTCCAGCCACAGACGGTGCCAGTTGGCACCAGGGCTGCTCAGGTAAATGCACAGGTCACCTCGGGGCTGTGGGAAAGCCTGTGCCAGAAAGGTGAAGGATCCTTCACACCAGCACTCTGGAGCTCAGGACCTGTGTCCTCCCCTGCAGCACCCACACGCACCCCCCGGCACCGGGCATGGCGGTTTGTCCTGTTTGCTGGCCGTGAGTGCTGCCGTGCCACAGACTGAGCACCTCACCCCACCTTCCCCTCTGACCTCCTCTTCAACAGCCCGGTCCTCAGCACCCCCAGGGCTGTGCTGGCAGCCCCTTCTCCTCTGCCCTGTTCCTGCACAGCCAAGAGCTGCACCCTGGGACTGAGCAGCATTCCCCGCTGTGCAGAGCGGCGTGCCCAGGTAAAAGAAAGCCACAGAGGGCCAAGCACCTGCTGGACTAGAAATGAGGGAGGGCCAGCTCTGAACCTCTGACTGAGCCTTGAGGTCCTCACAGGCTCCACTGAGATCCCAGTCTGTGCTTCTGCCTCCCTCTGCAAGGCTCCTCATGGCTGGGACAGCCCAAGACCCACCAGCACTGACCGAGGAGCTGAGCCCACCTGGCCCAAAGGAGCGATGTACCCTCGCTGCCCCAGCCCCACATCCAGCCTCTCACTTTGCACCCTCGCTGCCCCAGCCCCACATCCAGCCTCTCCCTTTGCACCCTCGCTGCCCCAGCCCCACATCCAGCCTCCCTTTGCCCCCTCGCTGCCCCAGCCCCACATCCAGCCTCTCCCTTTGCCCCCTCGCTGCCCCAGCCCCACATCCAGCCTCTCCCTTTGCACCCTCGCTGCCCCAGCCCCACATCCAGCCTCTCCCTTTGCCCCCTCGCTGCCCCAGCCCCACATCCAGCCTCTCCCTTTGCCCCCTCGCTGCCCCAGCCCCACATCCAGCCTCTCCCTTTGCCCCCTCGCTGCCCCAGCCCCACATCCAGCCTCTCCCTTCTGCCAGCAGTGACGTTCATCTGGCACCCCAAGGAGCGGGGGCATGGGCTCATCCCCCTGGGAGCCATTTGGCATTCAGCCCCGGCAAGGCACTGGCCGTCGTGTAAAAGGCTGCAGTACACAAACAGTGGTTGCAGTTGTCTAAAGTGGCCAATTCTGAGGGAAATCTGTAGGGCTGGAAATGGCCTTTTCCACCTGCTGAGGGTGAAGCCTTTCCATCCCCAGCAAGAGCAGGAGGGAGGAAAGGAAGGTGAGTCCCCGCGGTCCTACGAGCCGAGCGCTGGCACAGGGGAGAAGCAGCAGAACAGGGGGAGACACAGGGCCCCCTCTGCGTGGTTCCCTACAGGAAGGCAGGAAATTTGCTTCTCAGTGACAGAAATATGGGTTTTTTTACCCAAGCACAGCCTTTTCACTTGGAAGTGATGAGCAGCTTACAAGGAAGACCAGAGCTGAGGCACCTGCCATTGCAGAAGTGGGTACAACATTAAAGCACAGCGTGGCAACAGAGGTGATGTAGATTAGCCCAGACTGTGAAATCCCAGCGTTGTAAAGCCCAGTGCAGCCCCAGAAGGGTTAAATCCTTTCCTTCAGCAGATGGGAGCAGCCTGCCTGAACTGGCAGCTGCAGATGGCTCCTCTGCTCCGGCAGAGCAGGCAGCTGGACTGGCCAGGTGGATCAAAACCAGTGTTCAGCCGAAGCTCCGAGGAACAGGCAGGGGTTGTGCTCCAGCTTTTCCTGGAGCAGGTGGGCTCGGGAGCAGATGCGGGTCTGTGGCAATGAGGGTGTGAAAAATAGGGGAGAGTGTTGTTGGCTTTCGCCATAATAATTCTTTTTTTTGCTGACATGTGAGGAATTTGATGGAGAGGCCTAAAATGACCAATCCTGGGGGAACAAAGGGGGGAAGTTGAGGAACTGTGGAGGTATAAACACCACTGCACCCACCATCTGGAGAGAACCAGACTGGTGCTCTGGAGGTCAGATAACCCCTTCACCCTTGGTCACTCTGAAGAAGCCTGTGGGCCTTCCTGCCAAGGACCTTTCCCACAACCACTGGGCAGTGCTGCACATGCACGAAAAGATAAGATTTTATCTTAATAAGACCCCTCAAAGTAATTAGGATAACCCTGCCCCTTTTTAAAACTAATTATAATAACCCAACCTTAAAATGAATATGTATGTGGCTAATGCAATCCTAAATGGATATAAAGGGATAACGTGACTTTCCCGGGGTGCCTCTGACTTGGGTCAAGCACCCAGCGCTGGGCTTTTGCTTTACTGCCTTTGTCCTCACAAATAAAACTAAACCTGCCTTGATTGCAAGGCTTGGTCATTTATTACAAGGGTGACAGTTTTAGCCACACACCAGTGCTGTGAGAGAAGCCCTTGCACAAAACACAACGTGAGGAACACGCGCGGCCTTCCCCGTTGGTGGGCGTTAGGGATGCGGGGAGCGCTGCAGCGGCGTCACCGCCCCAGGAGTGCGGGCTCTGTGGCCTCTCCGTGCGTGTCTGTGTGCCCCTGCACACGTGCTGTGTCAGAGGGGAGAACGTGGCCTGCGTGGAGCAGCTGGTGCCCTGGCTCATGGGGTGACACAGGAGAAGGATTTAGATTTCTGTTTCCTCTCCTGGCTGTTGGTTTCTGATTTGGCTGTGGAAAGTCTTGCAAGTTACCAGATACTTCTGGGGGATGTTGTCTGGAGCCCGGGTTACTCACCAAGACCAGAATTTTCTTTGAAGTCAGGTTCCAACTACTTGAGCTGGAAGAAGTGAGGATCCATGTGAAAATTGCCCTACGATGTGCAAAGCAGTGTTTTGTTTATAAATATGCTTAAACCTAACTAATAAACCACCACCAAAGAACGTGGTTAGAGTCTCTGATGGCCTCAAAGCAGAGCTCTAAAACTTTCTGAGAGAGACAGTGAGCAACAGGGTGACTGCCCAGCAGAAGGCAGCCAGAGGTTTGCCTGGCTGGGCTGAGACCGATGCAGCGCGGACCCCTGCGCTGAGCCGTGCTTGGCAAACGCTGTGTAGGAGAGAGACAAAGTGTCCGAAGGCAGCAGAGTCATTCCAGCAGGAAAAGGCTGTTTTTATTAAAAGAGGTAACAGTGGGGACTCTGCAGACTCCACTTCCCTCTCAAGGAGCTTAAGCAAGGAAGGGCCACCTTTGTTTAGGACTGCGGTGGGTTTAGCGTGGCCACAGTCAAACACCAAACAGCCGCTCGCTCACCCTCCCTCAGTGGGACAGGGGAGAGAATCAGAAGGGGAAAAGTGAGAAAACTTGTGAGATGAGATAAAAACAATGTCATAATTGAGATAAAATAATAATTTAAATAATAATGATAACAGCAGTAATAATAAAATATGCAAATGAGGGATGCCCAGTGCAGTTGGTCACCACCCGCCAGCCAATGCCCAGCCTGTCCCAGCCAGCGATCCCGGAGCAGAGACCGTCCCCAAACCCAAACCACAATCCCGGGAGAGCGAGCCCAAGTACCCGAGAGAATCCCCCAGTCAGTGCTCACCACATCCCTGTGGGGACTGGAGCCCAAATCCATCGGATATGGAACATCCCACCGGCATAGCCAAACGCCAGTTTGAGTTTGCTAATTTCTACGCTTCCCCCTTTGCACCTGCAGACCAGCAAACACAGGGAGGTTGGGAAGTCCTTCATCTTCCAGTGGAAACTGAAAACATCAGGGTGTTATCAGTGTTCTTCTCATAACAAATCCTGTCCTGAAACCAAATCCCAGTGCTGTTCTAGCTACTCAGAAGACAATTAGATCTCTCTGAGCAAAACCAGGACAGGCTCTGATTGCTCCCTGGACAGCCCAGTCACACTCCAGGGACTCTTCTATCTCCCTTGGCTCCCTAGAAGAGGCTGGATGGATCCCTTCCCTCCTGCCCCCTCAAAAGAGCAGAGTGGAGCAACAATGGCAACACCTTCCAATGCCCCAGCAGTGCCAGCGCAGCACAGCGAGAGGGGCCTTGCTCACAGTCACAAGTTCCTGTGTCTAACAGCCACTGCCACTTCTTAGCTGGCAGGGAGAGATGCTATCGCCCCTGCTGTCCCCACATCCTCTTTTGAGAGCTCTGATCTATCTTGGTGCACGGGGGTATTTCCACCCCTGACCGTGAGGGCCTCGCTTGCAGCAATATTGCGTAGGACAAACCCTCTGCAGGGATTTTTGCTGGTTGCTGTTGTGAGTAATGATTTCCTGGAAGACAGTGAAGCTCCATCACTTGGGGAAACACCCTGCGTGAACGTGTGAAGTTGAGCTCATGAAGGACAGAGCAGACCCCGGTGCAGAGCCCAACAGCCCCAAACCTCGCAGAAGTGAGTGGAGCTTTCAGGTGTTTGAAGTCCAGAAGCCTCCAGGGGGACAGCCAGGATGCAGGGAGAAACCAGAGCACTGAGAGCAGCAAGGTCTCAGCTCAAAGGGGAGGCCTGTGCCTGCCTGTGGGAGTGGTGCTGAAGGGCTCTCACTTTTGTTAATTAACACAGGCCAGTTGCCTCTGAATTTAAAGTGGCCTGGATCGAGGCATGGGGCTGAGCATGTCTCCTGCTTGCCTTCCCAATGCCTGGACCTACCAGCTGCCCTGGGGCTGCTGGCTCACAGGGTGACCCTCACTTCTTGCCAGCAGACATCTGGCAGAAGAACATGGCTGGATCTTGGCAAATGCAAACACCCACGTCTTGCTCCCAGCTCCCCTTTCAGGAGGGATGAGAGCTCTGCCTTTCCATGGTTGCAAGTCTTGGATCTTGGAAAGTACTTGTGGTTTTTTGGCTGTGCCAGCATGCAGGGGGCTGGCTGAAAGAGGGATGCAGCAAAATGTGCCGATGGAGATGGGTTTGGAACTGACTTGGCTGCCTGCCCTCAAGGCCCATACCTCTGCAGTGAGCAGGATGAGCTCCAGGTTCAGAAGATGATGGGGTCCAAGGCATCATCATTCAGCCGTGGATCCAGTGCCTCTGTGAGGTGGATCATAGGTTGGGCTGATTCTGTACCTAGAGGAGAGACACTAAGATAAATCTCACGTCTTGTGGCAGAGAATGGCTCTGTCTTTAGAAACCTGGAGCAGTGGAGCAGTGGGAGAAGGGCAAGGTGTTCCCATGCTGAACTTTTCCTTCTTCCCTCGGTCTTCAGCCAAGTCCAGCTGAACTCTGGCTTTTCCAGTTCTGTCCCTGCATGTCCATGCAATGCTTGTGTGTCTCCATGCTGCTCCATGCTGTTTCCATCTTCCATGCTCGTCATTTTTGCATTTAAACTCAATCCAGAATTCCCCATTTAGCCACTCCGGCCTCCTGCTGTGTTTGTTTGACTTCTGGCACTCTGGAATGGATCTTGTACACTTGTTCTTCTCTGTTGGTTCTTCTTCTCCAGAAATTCTGGTGGCTGCCTCACATCTCCCTTAGCTCACTTCTGCTTCTCCTCCACACTTTAAAAGCCTCATCCCTTCCACCCTCCTCACAGGACATATGCTGTAGACCTCAAACCTCTCCATGGCCCTCCTCTGATCTCATTCCAGTTTATCAGATTTTCTTGCCCTGTTGGGCCCCACACAGAGCTCCAGATGTGATCTAACGAGTGCTGAGGAAAGGGAACAAGCATTTCCTTCAACCTACCAGGTGCACTGCTGTTAACACAGCCCAGGAGGTTCACCACAGCCTGGACACACTGCAGACCTTCAGCTTATTGTCCACCAGGACCCTCACATCCTCCTCAGCAGAGCCAGTCAGTCCTGACTGAGCCCTGATCACGAGGTTTCCTTTACCTCAGCTCCCTTTTTTTCTCTCTCCCATGCTCACCTGATGGGGTCTTTGCTCAGAACAGCTCTGGGAAAGTCATAAGGCAAAGAGTGTGGGGACTCAGTGCAGAATTCAAAGAAACGGGGAAATTCAGCCGAGATGCAAACGATTTGGAAATGCTGGGATAGGGCAAAAGCTTCTGGAAACGGAAAAACTGGATTTTCTGTGAAGGACTTGTGAAGGCAATGATGGGAGGTGTGAAAAATAGGGGAGAGTGTTGTTGGCTTTCGCCATAATAATTCTTTTTTTGCTGACATATGAGGAATTTGATGGAGAGGCCTAAAATGACCAACCCTGGGGGAACAGAGGGGGGAAGTTGAGGAACTGTGGAGATATAAACCCCACTGCATCCACCATCTGGAGAGAACCAGACTGGTGGTCTGGAGGTCAGATAACCCCTTCACCAAGGGTCACTCTGAAGAAAACTGTGGGCCTTCCTGCCAAGGACCTTTCCCACAACCACTGGGCAGTGCTGCACATGCACGAAAAGATAAGATTTTATCTTAATAAGACCCCTCAAAGTAATTAGGATAACCCTGCCCCTTTTAAAAACTAATTATAATAACCCAACCTTAAGATGAATATGTATGTGGCTAATGCAATCCTAAATGGATATAAAGGGATAACGTCTCTTTCCCGGGGTGCCTCTGACTTGGGTCAAGCACCCAGCGCTGGGCTTTTGCTTTATTGACTTTGTTCTCACAAATAAAACCAAACCTACCTTGATTGCAAGGCTTGGTCATTTATTACAGGAGGCAAAGGGTCTGAAAGAACCTTTTCTTGGGGGAAAGGTTTTGGAGGGGGTGTTCAATGGAATAGGAAGGTAAAATGAGGAGAAAGCCAAGGAGAGTTTGGGAGCTGGGCATGGCTGTTTGCACGTGAGTGGAGGAACAGACGGTGCCGTGAGTGGAGCACAGCGACATCCAGGGTGAGCGGGGGCAGAGCCCCGTGTCTGCACCGCGCTCTGCTGCGTGGCTCCTGCTCACAGACCAGGCAGCAGCCGCCTCCTCCTGCTCCGGACAAGTGTTTATTTCATGGTGAGGACAAAGAAAAAGCAGGTGGGATCCCCTCCTTCTGCGCACCCAGAGCTGATGGCAGCACCTGCCTCGATGGGTCCTGGCACAGGGGGTGGCACAAGAGGTGACACCTCCTCCTCCAGCCTGGGACGTGCGACGGCTCCTCCTGAGGGAAAACCAGAGCTCATGGGCAGGAGAACCTTTAGCTGCCCGGGAGGACAGTTGTCACTGGTAAAGAAAACATCAAACTTGGGTTGATTTTAGAGGTGCAGATAAAAGAATTTGGCTTTTTTTTTCCTCCCTTTTCTTTATTCCCCCCCCCCCCCCCCCCCCCCCCCCCCCCCCCCCCCCCCCCCCCCCCCCCCCCCCCCCCCCCGCGACTTCCACAAATGCTGGAGCGAAGCAGATCGGGAGATCGGGGGTTCCTTTGTCTGTACCGGAGTCCCCTTCACTCTGCAAATGTCTGTCCATATTCTGCCCTCCTGTGGGGAAAAGCATTAGAGCGAGACCCATCTGACGGTCCAAGGGACAAACGTTCCTGCTGCTTGAATTCGTGTCACACAGAATCACAGAATCACAGAATGTCAGGGATTGGAAGAGACCTCGAAAGCTCATCCAGTCCAATCCCCCTGCCAGAGCAGGAACACCTGGATGAGATCACACAGGAAGGTGTCCAGGTGGGTCTTGAATGTCTCCAGAGAAGGAGACTCCACACCCTCCCTGGGCAGCCTGGCCCAGGGCTCTGGCACCCTCACAGTAAAGAAGTTCTTTCTCAAATCCAAGCAGAACCTCCTGTGTTCCAGCTCACACCCATTGCCCCTTGTCCTATCATTGGACACCACTGAGAAGAGCCTGGCTCCATCCTCCTGACACTCACCCTTCAAATATCTATAAACATTAATGAGGTCCCCCCTCAGCCTCCTCTTCTCCAAGAGCTGGGTGACAGAGTCCAGAGAGACCTTGTGTGTTGGTTGGGACAACTGCCCTGGTACAGCAGGAGCACGTTCTGCAAAGCCGAGTTCCATAGCGTGTCTGACAGCAAGAGGTACAATTCTGTCATTTAAAATTTCAATAGTTTCCATTTTTCAATTAAATTTATATTTTCAATTCCATATTTACAATTTTAAGAAATTCAACAGAATTGCCTTGGAAAGCAGAAAACAGTTCACTGGGTTGAACGACACGTTCGCCTTGGTTCAAGGACCACAAAAGTGATGCCAGGGCTGGAGCAGCTCTGCTGTGAGGACAGGCTGAGAGAGTTGGGGCTGTTCAGCCTGGAGAAGAGAAGGCTCCGGGGAGACCACATTGCACCTTTCAGTACTTGAAGGGGCCTCTAGGAAAGATGGGGACAGACTCTTTGTCCTATCCTGTAGCAATAGGACAAGGGCTGATGGTTTTAAACTGAAAGAGGGAGATTTAGACTTAGATATAAGGAAGAAATGTTTTACACTGAGGGTGGTGAGACCCTGGCCCAGGTTGCCCAGAGAGGTGGTGGATGCCCCATCCCTGGAAACATTCACTGTCAGGCTGGACGGGGCTCTGAGCAACCTGATCTGGGTGAAGATGTCCCTGTCACTGCAGGGGGTTGGACCAGGTGGCCTTGAAAGGTCCCTTCAACCCAAATTGTCCCATGATTTGTCACAGTCTCCTTTATTTCAACAAACCCACTTAACCTGTGTCTGGCCAAGACGGCCAAACCACGGCCACGCGGTGCAAAAGTGCTCATTTGTGGGAGGAAGATCTGCAGGGGCTGGGCCGAGCCGCGGGGCTGGGCTGGGCCGAGCCGGGCTGAGCCGCGGGCCTGGGCTGGGCTGGGCTGGGCTGACCTGACCCCGCGCCCCTCGCGGTGAGCCCCCGCGAGTGCCGGTGCCCAGACCCAGCGGCTGCACCCAGGGGCGTTCGCGGAGCTGCCGACTCCTCGCTCCTCCCGCCCGAGTTCCGTCTGCTGACGGACGCTAAGGCCGCCGCGCTCCGAGGGCGCCGGCCGGGCCGGCTGTGGGGGGAGCCCCCCGGCCCCGAGGGCTCTGGTCCCGCCTGACACGAAGCCAGCGGCTCCCTCTGGCCCTTCCCGCCGGTGCCGGGTGACCCGGGGCCGCCGCGCAGGGTCCCCTCCGGCGGTCGCGGCCTTCGCCCCGCCGCCAGGGGCTGCCCTTCCCTCCCGCCTCTATGGTCACGGCGCGAGATAGAGCGTCCCCCGCCCTGCGTGGCCGGGCCGGAAGAGGTGCTGTCCCGGTGTTCCGCGCGCGCTCTCCCTTTCCGGTGCGGCGCCATCGGCGGAGCGGCAGGTGAGGGCCGGGCCGGTACCGGGATCCGCGTCCATCCGCCGCGGCGCTGACCGCCCCCCCCCGCAGACATGGCGATCCGCTACCCCATGGCCGTTGGCCTCAACAAGGGTTACAAGGTGACGAAGAACGTCTCCAAGCCCCGGCAGTGCCGCCGCCGCGGGGTGAGTATGGCGCAGGGGAGGGCCGGGCCCGGGGGAGGCTCTGCCGGGGCTGGCGCCGGCGGGTGGAGGTTCCGGGCAGGGGCCTGTTGTCGTACGTCGTTTTGCGATCGTGTGTCCGGCGTGGAACCGGGCACGGCGCCGCCGGAGGAGGCCTGCGGGTCCGCTGCATCCCCGTCCGCCGGCTCCATCCCCGGCCAGTTCGCACCAGCACAGGCCCACGGTCAGGGAGCGGCTGGGTCCTGCCGCGGCTGCCTGGGAGCGGCGGGAAGGCGCTGACCGTGGCGGGCTGGACGGTGCGAGGCTGGGAGAGGGAGGGGGCGCCTGCGGGCTGCGGCTTCAGCGTCTGAGCCTGGGGGTCACAGAACCGTTCAGGGTGGCAGAGGTCTGAGATCACCCAGCTCAGCTGTGAACCCGCCACCACCGTGTCCCTGAGCACCTCATCTGCCTGTCCTTTAAATCCCTCCAGGGATGGGGACTCCACTACTGCCTTGGGCAACCCCTTCCAATGCCTCAGAACCCTTTCAGCAAAGAAATTCTTCCTCACACCCAATCTCAACTGCCCTGGGCACAACTTGAGGCCATTTCCTCTTGTCCTGTCCCTTGGTCCTTGGTTGAACAGACCCACCCCCACCTCTCTCCACCCTCCTCCAAGGGACTTGGACAGAGCCAGAAGGTCTCCCCTCAGCCTCCTTTTCTCCAGGCTCAACACCCCCAGTTCCATTGCAACCACGGCTTAATTCCAGGTAGCAGTGACATAGAAAATAGGCTGCTGAGTCCTGGAGTCCCCTCTGGTCTGCTGCTCTGCACAACACCTGTGTGCCATGAACCAGCCCCATGCTGACAGGCATTGGAGTCACTCCGGTTCAGCGAGTGTGTGTGTGAACAGGAGCCACTAATTCAGTTTGCATCTTTGCTCCCGCGCTGGTTCGGTGCTGCCTTGAATCCTGGTGGCTGAGATGCGCAGTGAGGCGCTCCCTGGCTCTCAAATGCTCCTGGTTGTTCTGTTGGTGAGAAGCTTCACAAAGCTCCCCTGGCTCCAGGCTGAGCCAGTGAGCACCAGAGAAACACCTCTGTGAATCCATATTGGTGAGGGGAAGGATGGTCCTGGAAAGAAGAAGGTGGAGGGAACCTGGAGGAGAGGCCATTGACCTGAACAAAAGACAACCATGGGCCTAAACAAAGAGGAGAGCATCGCTGCCAGGAGGAGGGAGGAGGAGGACAGAGAACCTGAGACACCCAGTTTGACTGCATGGAGTAGGAGAAGGCAGAGGAGGTCCCTGCAGCCCATGGAGGTTCAACAGCAGAGCAGAGACCCACGTGTAGGCCATGGAGGACTCCACACTGGAGCAGAAAAGCTGAGCCCAGGGGCAAGTGAGACGGAATTGAGAGCCCAGAGATTCTCAGTGCAAGAGCAGGGGTGGATCCTCAGAGCTGGGGGTGGGGAGAGGTGCTGGGCTGGAGGCCCCTCTGCAGCCTGTGGATGGCCTCATGCTGGAGCCAGGAGCTGGGCCCAAACTGGTCCATGACTCCATGGGAAGTTTGTGTTGGATCACTTTGTTCCTGGGCTTTCATGCTGGGAAGAGCAGCAGAGGTGACCTGACTGAACCCCATTCCCTGTCCCCTGTGCTGCTGGGGGGGCAGGTAGGGAAATGGGGAGCAAAGTGATTTGAGCCTGGGAAGAAGGGAGGGGTGGGGGCAGGTGCTGTCAGATGTGGTTGTTGTGTCTCACTGTGCTGCTCAGCTGAAATGGCAACAAATTAAATTGATTTTTGTACCCCAAGTTGAGTCTGTTTTGCCCGTGACCATCACTGGTGACTGAGCCCTCCCTGTCCCCTGTGTTGTGTCTCCCATCCCACCTCACCAGGCTGGGGAGTGAGTGCAGGACCCCATGGTCCCACTGTGGTCAAACCCCCACAGCAGCCTCAGCCCAGAGTTTGCCAGGACCCTCTGCAGCCCCCTGGCTGAGTGAGTGTTCGCATTCACCGTGATCCAGAGGTTCTCTCTCCCCGCAGCGCCTGACCAAGCACACCAAGTTCGTGCGGGACATGATCCGGGAGGTCTGCGGCTTCGCGCCCTACGAGCGACGCGCCATGGAGCTGCTGAAGGTCTCCAAGGATAAACGTGCCCTGAAGTTCATCAAGAAACGGGTAGGTCCAGCTGACACCTTCACCATGGGGACAGAGCTCTGCTCTAGTGAACCTTCTGCTTTCTGCCCGTTCTGGGGATACTTTGCTTTTTAACGAATTCTCTGATTTTTTCCAGTTTGAGGAGTTACTGGCCTAATCCGGGGGAGTGGAGGGGAATAGTCCTTGGGTTGGGAGGTGGACATGAAGGTCCTTTGCTGAGCAGGCCCTGAGCAGCCCCCGCCTTGCCTTGCTATTTTTGTGTTATTGTCAAATCTGGTGGGGGAAGAGCAGAGCAGCACCCGTGGAGCTTGGGCACCGTTAACTGAGCAGCCTCAGCTGGGGCAGCCGAGAGCAGCTCCTGCCCTGCTGCAGGGAGTTCTTGAGTAGAGACACCACTGAGATGCAGTGGCGAGGAGTTCCTGGTGGCCAGTCAAGGTGGATGGGCTTTGAGTCCATATTTACCAGGACTTCTCCATCCTGCCAGCTTGTTGAGTGGTGTCTTCAGGGAATGCCGGAGCAGCCACGCTGTGTCTGTCCCCGCCGGGCTGGGCGCTGACCCCGCTGCTCTCTCCCTGCAGGTTGGCACTCACATCCGGGCCAAGCGAAAGCGGGAGGAGCTCAGCAACGTCCTGGCAGCCATGAGGAAAGCTGCTGCGAAGAAGGATTGAGCTGTGCAGTCTGTAACTCAATAAAGTCCTTTCTCACAAAGCCAGTGGCTGTTGGTGTCAGCCTGTAGGAACTGTTCTGGGGCTGCTGCCCAGGCCCTGAGGGACAGTCAATCATCCAGAACTTGCATGGCTGTGTTAATCTACTGCAGCTGGAGGTGCTGATGCTGGAGTTGCTGGTACATTCCAGAGGGGGAATCCTCCTCCAGACCCTGTGGAGCCTTTCTCAGGATGCTCTGCAGTAGCTCAGCCTGTGAAGGCTGCGATCTCTTCCACCTCCCCATCTGTCTCCAGACCCAGATGGTGATAAGAGAGAAGTGGGTGGACAAAAATTGCTGCTGAAAACAGTAACAACTTTGTGCTCCTTCCCCAGGGCACTTCAGCCTTGTGCAGCTTTTCTTGCTCACCTCTTTCCCCTGCACCCTCCCTTCAGGCCCTGCTTCCTGCAGTGTGTTACCAAACCATGAGAGAGAGCATCAGTAACAGCTCCTGGATTTCAGCAGGATGATTTATTGTCCACTAAGGGCTGCCTTGCTGCGAGACAGGACAACTGCTGTTCTTCCTGCACAGGGAAATACATTTCAGCCAGACCTCATGTAACTACTCCCTTATTTAAATTCTGCTTTTCCAGCACCTGCTGTAAGATGCAGAACTCGGTTCCCCCACACAGGGCTGTTTAGACGAGACAGCCCCTCCCACAAGCTGCAGCCATGCCCACAGCACTATGGGATTCCCAGCTGGTGTCTGGGAAGTTGAAATCCCCCACCAGGACAAGGGCCACTGACCCAGGGATTTCTACCCATGGAATAACTCCCCAGGGCTGGCATCCTGGCTGGGCCATGGCTGGCAGACAGCTGCCACATCTGCTGGGTTTGCCATCCCCTCATCCTCCCACAGGGGCTCTCAGCCACATCGAGGCTGAGCATAAGGACTGTCCCATCAAACCTCCCTCTGCCACCTCCACCTCCCCTGCCCCGCCTGCCCCTCCTCAGCAGCCCGGCCCCTCCATCCCAGCCCTCCAGGTGTGGGACTGGCTCCACCGAGTCCCACTAATGCCCAGGAGAGCCCAGCTCTGGGAAGGGAACAAGCCCCAGGAGGTGCCCGTAGCCCCGTTAACCCTTTCTCTCCCCAGGAGCAGCTGGGGAGGCTGTCGGGGGGGGAAGGGAGGGGGCATCCAGCCACGTTCAACCCACCACACCAAGACCTTTAGTTCCCTTTTTCACCCAGTGAGCACGACAGACTCTTTGCCACCGCAGCTCTGTTTTGGAGGGCAGCGCTAACTGAGCCCATTGCTCTTTCCTCCAGCTCTGCTCACTCTGTGAGCCTGGAGTTCTTTCTGATGGCACTGACCTGTAACTCTCTCGAGCAGAACCATGTCCCTCTGCAGCTCAGAAGTCCACAGCTCCCCCTCCAGCCTAGCACAGGAGAGGAGTGAGAGCTGCTCAGCTCCCCGTGGAGCAGGAACACTGCATCTGTGAATCACAGCCCCAGCTCTGCTTGCAGAGTTCGTGTTTCCATAAGCAGGTTCTTAAAATGACCGTGAAAGAGCTGGAATGGTAAGAGGCCAGACCAGCTCCACTGCTGGTGGCTGAGAACAGGCACAGTCCTTAGGTAAAATGTCACAGTTTTATTGGAAATACTTCAGGTGGATCATAATGCACTATTAGAGTGAGAAATCCTTTATTCTACCACAGCCCTCATTCATTTCAGCAGCTGCGCAGCAGCAATAGCTCCACGTCCCACCTCGGGATCGCCCCCACATCACCCCATTTCTGGGTGGGGGCTGAGCACGAGGGGACAGACCATCTTCCAGCCCTCAGGTTGCTGAACATCATCCTCCAGCAGAATCCAGCTTTGAAAATGCTGTATCAAACACCTCGTTGTAGTGCTCAACAAAATGCACCTCCAGTCCTTCTGTAATGAACCCAGCAAGGTCGTAATAATCCTTTTTATTTTCTGACGGCAGAATGATGCAGGTCACACCAGCCCTCTTTGCCTGTGGGGAAATAAAGTGATGCAGTTTACTGAGTCCTAGAAATCCATCAGTCTACTGGAAATGCACTCTGCCAGTTCACAAAGGGAGAACAGCAACAGTTATTTAGGAGCACGAGCTGGCTTTGCTCTGTTCCTTGCAGAGCAGCAGCAGCACTAATTAGAGATGTCACTTAAGGAGGGATCATGTTCTAGATCTCCCCCCAGCCCCAAACGCCCACTCTCCACTCCCACCTTCTCAGCTGCAGGGACAGCTGAAGTGGGAGGTATTTCAGCAGGACTATGGAGCACATGGGGGATTGTCTGGACCAATTTGTATTACTTTACAGAGATTTGAAAGTCTGCTCCAACTTGGGGGAGCACAAACCCCACAATGAAAGGAAGAATGAGAAACAGTTGATGAGACCAACCCACCACACCAGTACACAGGACATACAGCACCGTTCCACAGAACATTTTCACAGACACCTGCACTGGCAGGAGCACAGGAGTGAAGCCCACTCAAGTGGCAGGTCTGGACCCACTCATCAAGGGGCAGGTCTGGACCCACTCAGCAAGGGGCAGGTCTGGACCCACTCAGCAAGGGGCAGGTCTGGACCCACTCAGCAAGGGGCAGGTCTGGACCCACTCAGCAAGGGGCAGGCCTGGACCCACTCAGCAAGGGGCAGGCCTGGACCCACTCAGCAAGGGGCAGGCCTGGACCCACTCAGCAAGGGGCAGGTCTGGCCCCACTCACTTTACAGATGATCCTGTGCTTATCCCCACGTGGCCACTCACACTCCTGCAAGTGCCACCAGTCCTCGGTGCCACAGACACCCCTATCCCACACTTGTCCTTCTGTAATGAACTACCACAAAACAAAACCCCAAAATTACCCATTTTAAAGCCACATGAGGAAAAGGAATCACACTGCACAGGGCTGTAGCCCAAACAGATCTGGGGACAGAACACTGATGTGAAACCCCAGCTCAGTAGGCTCCTGAAAGAGCCAAGACTGTTCTTGAGGACAGAAAAATGTGTGATGGAAGGCAGGTGAAGAGTACAGAGAGCTTCAGTGCCTGGAAAAGCATTCTGAAAACTGCAAAGAGTTGAAACCAGAAAAGCAAGCACCACTAGAAATTCAGTGCTTGCAAGAGTGCTTCAGAGAACCCAGTCTATAGAACTTACTGAAAAAAAAAGAAAAAAAAAGGGGGGGTTAAGTAACTTGATTCTGAGGTACCAAGAAACTTCTCACAGGAAAATGCAGGACACTAAAAGTAATTGCCTTCCATCTAAAACAGAAAAGCATAGGGACACCTGACAGAAAAGCATAGGGACACCTGTATTAAATCTTCCAAGTCAGACAAATTCAAGCTGGAACCAGGGAACAGAGCCTTCATGTTAAGGGTGATCCTGTCAAATCTACACTGGCTGCCCTGCTTAGCCAGGCACTGCAAACCAGCACAGGTTACTGGACCAGACCAGTCTGTGACAGATGAGACAGCTTCAACAGCCAGATGGTCCCTCCCACCCTTAGTTCCACCACTCTGGTAAGAACATCCACACAGATGCACAAAGCCTGGGGTCCCACCTCCTTCCTCACAGCCAGAGACACAGGCAAGACCCCCCTGTTCCCCCAGCAGACTCTCCACAGCCTATGCTGAACCTGTCCCACCACAGGAGCCATCGCTCTGGCTGTCCCAGTCACTGCTGAGCCAAACCCAGGGCTCTCCCACAGCTGCTGCCCAGAGACAAGGTCAGGGCTCTTACCGCAATGGTCTTCTCCTTGATTCCACCAACAGGGAGAATTTTTCCAGTCAATGAGACCTCTCCAGTCATGGCCACGTTCTGCCTCACTGGGCAGTTCATGGCCAGCGACAGCAAGGCCGTCACTATGGTGCACCCCGCGCTCGGGCCGTCCTTTGGTGTCGCTCCCTGTTGAAAAAACAAACCAGAAACCGCCTGCCTTTAGCTCATGCAGAGAGCAGCAAAGCCAGACATCCCCCCTGTCACTGCTGTGTTAACATGGCCCCAGTTTCAGGGGACGTCACAAAGGCCTTTGTGACAGTGTCACTGATGGAACCCTGCTAATTGAACTGGCTGATTTATTAACAGCGATCTCAGCCCTCGTGTTATTCATGGGGTATCCATGAGTTTACAGTTTGGTTTCTGGCCTGGTGCCACCACAATACTCATCAGGCTCAGGACTCTGAACAAGCAACACAAGCAAAAACCAGAGCCTGAAGGCTTTAAAGCTTTTTGTTGACCTAAGCCAACCAAGGAAACCAGTCAGAGAGGTCAGCACCACCAGGGGAGAGAGCATCGAGTCACAAAATAGCAGAGGACAATACTGGAAATTATTCAAGGTGGAAAAGATCAATCAGTTGAAAAAGCTCCACAAAATCCAGGCCTACACTAGTGACAGCCTGGATTTATCTGAGATCAAACAGATCTTTGAGGTAAGAGCAGGAGAAATTAATGTTTGAGAGGGAGCAGGGGCAGAGATAACGTCTGCTCTTTTCTGATCCTCCAGGGAATGACACACAGACACAGAGCAAGTACCTGGACAGACACCGAGCAAGTACCTGGACAGACACAGAGCAAGTTGCAACAAGGAGTTGCAAGCAAGTAGTTCAGAAGCAAAGCCTGGGCACAGTCATAGAACAAACTCTGTCTTCAGTAAAGCCCCTGCCCAAAGCCTGTTACACAGCATGGGAGCCCCTCTGAGCACTGTGTGCATTTATTTGCAGTCCCAAACACTGGATAAATGCAACTGCTGCCATTCTGTGGAGTGGAGGAACCACAGCACAGAGACCAAGAGTAGTATTTGCAATCATGTGTAAATGACCTGAAGCCTTTATGAAGGTCTGGTAACACAAAGACCTAAACTTTGCTTTCCTTGGAGCTGCACACAGGCTTTTATCCCAATCACTTCTCTCTGCCACGGTTTCCCCACCTGCACAGCAAGGCCAACAGCTACAACAGCAGTCTGAGAGCCCTGACAGCATTAGCCAAGCCCCTGTATTCTCACCACATGCTGGCTGCAGAAAGGAATGGAAACACAGCTCAGAAAAATGCTTTCACAGGGTCCTGAGGAAAATGTCTTCTTTTCTAGCTTTTACTGCTGAAAGAGGACATTCTGCACAACATGTGGACCAGTGAAGTGCTTTCTAGCTTCATGTCTAGGGGAGCAAACCAGCTGGGCTGCTGTGCATGCTCTGGGAATTCTGCACCAGTTTACCTCTGGCACATGCAAGTGGATGTGGGAAGACACGAGGAAGTCGTTGTTGGGGTCCTTCTGCATCAGAAAGGCTCTTGCAAACGTGTAGGCAATCTTGGCACTCTCCTTCATCACATCTCCCAGCTGCCCTGTTACTTCCAGGGACCCATCCTTGTTCTCCTTGTCTTTGGGTCGCCTCAGGGATGTTTCAACAAACAGAGTAGAACCCCCTAGGAAAGAAAAGAAAAAAACCAACATCCTGAGAAATGTTAAAGGAAAATCAAACCCAGATGGTTTTGGTGATGCAGAAGCAATGTCAGGAGTTTGGAAGTGGGGCTCTGTGATGAGACACCAGCTCTTGGGTAAAGAGCAGTTGAAACCTGCTCTCCAAATCCCTACTTAGTGGAAATAATCAGTTCTTATAATGGTTTGAGGCTTTTTGTAGCCAAAGCATCAGATGAGCTCACAGCATAACACACTTCCAGCCAGTTCAGCTTTCCAGTGTCAGACATCTGTTCACCTTCTCCACCACGCTGATAATTTCCCTCTTTACCAAGGGCTGAGTTTGCAGGAGTCATCTCCTTTGCTGTGTGCTGCATTTCCATACTGTGATGCACACAAGGAAGTAATCCAGTGACTGGTAAGTAGCCAACTCACCCACCCCAGCAGTGCCAGAACATCTCTGACTGCTCTTGACATCAAAAGCCAAGTCAGAGCGGCACCTCCTGCTTTTAAGGAAGCAGACTTGGTCTTGTCCTCTCTGAAAAGGTTTATGCTTTTACTCACTGCTATTCCTAATGCCTATGTGGTTCACATGGGATATGGAGCAAACATGCTGGCCTGAAGCTAAAATGAGCCTAGGTAAGGGAATAAGAAAGGGTCCCTTCTTCAGGGAAGAAGTCAGGATCCAAAAGGGCGTGGAAGTTAATTTTACTGGTGCCAGTAGAACCTCACTGGGCTTAGTCACACTGAATTTTCCCTACTGTCACATTCAATTTTTGAAAATTATAAGGAAATGTAGACATGTTGTCTCACCCATGGCTGTCCAGGCCAGGCCCATCACCACCCCTGGAGGAGTGGTTTCGTACATGCGATCCACAGTGAAGATGGGCTTTCCCACAAAGTCCTGCAGGTTTTCAGGTGTTACTTGGACCATCTCTGCTTCTCCACTCACAATTTTATAGGCAGATTTCCTCAGGACCTGAGTGAGACAGTCATTTGTTTCTGTAGAGAAGCTGAGAAGGCTGAAGCACAGTGGTCACAGTTACACACAACCTTCCCTCACCTTTTCTACTTGTTTCTGCAGGTTCCTCACCCCACTCTCTCTGCAGTACTGCTTGATGAGAACAGTCAAGACATCTGATGTGATTTTGGCCTTGTTTTCATCCAAGCCACACAGAACTCGTGCTTGAGGGACCAAGTACCTCTGAAAGAAATCATCCCCCACATCCTTCTGTTAGTATTTGTGACAAAAGCCTGATGGTGCCAATTCACTCAGCTTCATTCTGCTGTGAGCTCAATGCCATTTTGAGTCCACAGCCCATGGAACACCAGAGTTATTTTACCCTAAATTAGAAGAACTCTGTCCAAAATGTCATGAGCCTGATTTTTTTGGACACAGATGGATGTAAATACATAAGCCTGAATCTGCCAAAAACACTTTATCAGGTGTAATGCACAGAGCATCAGTGGTTTTTCTCACCTCTGCAATTGCCAGTTTCTCTTCTGCTACGTATCCCGATACGTTGATCACCTCCATTCTGTCCCGCAGAGGCTCTGGAATGGTTTCTGTTACATTGGCAGTGCAAATAAAAAGTACCTAGAAATATTAGAACATCCTATCAAGCACTTTCATTAACCTGCTACTCCAAGCAACAGTCCCTCACTTCTGTGTTTCTCTGTCTGAAGGGCTGGAGCAAGATTGTCTTCTCTGTGGAATCTAGTTTTTATTACAGGAAAAGTTTTGAATTTTAGGACTATGTGGTAGGATGTTCCCTAACTCCAACATAAATGTTTACAAGTACACACAGCACAAAGTAGGAAATTGGAATGGTCTGGTATGGACCAGGACACTATCTGCCTGGGGAGATCTAGAGCTCACTTCTGAGTTATTTGTATCTCCTAGAAAGTTAGCACAGAAGTGACCAAATGATGTATTTCTAATCCATCAGTTCCTCAGTGAGTGTAAGCTGCACACAACATGCAACAGTGTGCAAAGACAATTCACTTCAACATCCTGGCAGCAGCACGAGGCCACCACACTTGACAGCGACTCTGCCCGTCATGACACAGAAGTTAATTACTCCATCACTGCCCGTTAATTACTCCATCACTCCTGCCTTTTCTAGCTGAGACCACACAACTTTGTGTCCCCATCTACAGGGGGTTGGGCTAAAGGACCTGTGCTGGTGGTCATGTTCTCCTAAGTACCTACAGACACTTTGTTGGTTAAAGCCAACTCCTGCAGACACAGCCCTGTGCCACTCCTGTCTCAGTCCCATCTGTCTGGCACGTCACCATCTTTTCATTCCTAACTTCCAGCTCCACAGCCTCCACAGGAGAGAGAAATACCTTTGATAAATCCACAGGAACATCAAGGTAATGATCCAAGAAGTTAGAGTTCTGTTCTGGGTCCAAGAGCTCTAGAAGGGCTGAGGATGGATCCCCTTGGTATCCTCTTCCTATTTTATCCACCTATGAGAGAAAAAACTTTAAATGCTCTAAGAAATTTCTCACCACAATAAATTCTCCCACAAAGATTCTTGAAAGGCTCTCTCTGAAAATCTTCATGTGTTTCTTCACAAACAGCCACCACCACTCTGTCAGTTTTCTGTGCATTCACCCAAGTACCCACTATCCTACTGCATGAGGACATGACCTGCCTGACGAGACACAGGACTGCAGCAGCGTTGTGGAGAAGCACCGTGAGGTCCCAGGGAGTGTGCACACAATCAAAACCAAGTGAGTTATCATGGACTAGTGGGCTACTACTAATTAAGCTAAGATATAGTCACAGACCAGAATACTTATTCCATAGTGGGAGGACTACAGGGTGCTAGCTTACACCATTTCCCTAACCCACAAGCTAAGATGCTCTCCTCACTCTGCCCAAGGTGCCAAGTGTCTGTCCACAGCCGCTCGTCACAGCTCAGCGAGCGAGTGACCTTTGCTGTCTCACAGCATCACAGACTGACTGAGGCTGCTTGGGACTTCTCATCTTGGCCAACCCCTCTGCTCAAGCAAGGCCACCAGGAGCCAGCTGACCAGGACCATGCCCAAGGTTGTTGTCTCTCTCAGCACTGTCCATGAACTCAGAACCACAACAGGGCTGCTCTCCACTGCTTTTTCTCCCTGAAGAGCAGCATTAATGAGATGCACATCATGCAATTTGCTGCTACAGCCAACATGAGGCTCCTCACCAACACCACTTAAGTGCCATGACCTACAGGTTTCACTACCTTTCAAATCAAGATACTCACTGGTTACATCACACTGCAACTCATCACCCAGTTTCTTGGTCCCCCATATCATTCCCAAGCCCTCTGCCACTGGTCTTTCCCAGGCACAGCACACAAGGAGGCTACAGAGTCCTTTATTACATCCTCCCCTTCTTTGCTTTTCCCCAGAGCAGTAGCCTGGCAGCTCTGTCTGATTTACTCTCAAATCAGACCACAAACTGACTGTAAACATCTTATTCCTTACAGATTTGCTTTAGACCCTCTGAGAGAGTGACTCTTTCTAACAACCACGTGGGCAGCAGTGGTTTTGTGCACAATGATGTACCCACACCCAGGCACTGAACTCCTGAAGAGCTCCTGAAGCCTTTGAACATCCATTAGGATCCTCATGATCCAAACAGCTGCAATTTAATGAGAAGGGCACAACTGGGAAGTTGAAGTCTGTTATAGGAAGAGAAAATAAAGTGCCTAAGGTATCACTGTCACCCAAAGAACTTGAGAGCCCAGGCTCATTTAATAAAAAACCTGGGGCTTTTAGGAGAGTCACTGCTTCACCTTTGCTGTTGGGGTCAAGAACTGATGTATGTTTTTAAGAGCAAAACCAGGCAAGAGCAGATACATCACCTCATCGATCAGTATGAGTGGGTTCTCTGTCTTGGTCTTCTTCAGACACTGGATGATTTTTCCTGGCATTGCTCCAACATACGTCCTCCTGTTTTACCAGAGACTGCATTTAGGGAACCATTGTAAAGCACAGCACACATCACAGCAGAGCATGCAGCTGATGGAACAGGTAGACCCTGCTGGGAAATGAGTCTGCATTTCTTCTACATCTACCAAAAGCATTCTCCATCTCCATCACAAGCACCAAGACCCACCTAGTGGAGATCAGACATTCATTTTGGCAGAATACTCCTGGACTGCAGTTTTTATCTTTAGTTTTAACCACTTTTAAATTAGAGGAAAGGAAACAGGTAAGGCTGAGAACAGACATGTGAATAGTGACTTCTTGGTTTTTGGGTAAAGAAATGTTAGAAAAGGGTTTGTTTCATTCCCTCACTCAGCAGTGACAATAAAGGAAGATCAGTGTAAATGAAAAGATACACTGAATGAACAAAGAGCTAACAGCAAAACACAACCTGTCTGCTAGAGGGAACTGGCATCCAGGAACATGCAGGAGCAGAGCAAGAGGGTAACGAGAGAGTGAACACCAAGAGGGACAGAGCAGAGAACATCCCCAACAGTGCACAGAGCAGAGAACATCCTGAGCAGTGCACAGAGCAGAGAACATCCCCAACAGTGCACAGAGCAGAGAACACCCCCAACAGCACACAGAGCAGAGAACACCCCCAACAGTGCACAGAGCAGAGAACATCCTGAGCAGTGCACAGAGCAGAGAACATCCTGAGCAGTGCACAGAGCAGAGAACATCCTGAGCAGTGCACAGAGCAGAGAACATCCCCAACAGCACACAGAGCAGAGAACATCCCCAGCAGCACACAGAGCAGAGAACATCCCCAGCAGCACACAGAGCAGAGAACATCCCCAGCAGTGCACAGAGCAGAGAACATCCCCAACAGCACACAGAGCAGAGAACATCCTGAGCAGTGCACAGAGCAGAGAACACCCCCAACAGCGCACAGAGCAGAGAACATCCTGAGCAGTGCACAGAGCAGAGAACATCCTGAGCAGTGCACAGAGCAGAGAACATCCCCAACAGCACACAGAGCAGAGAACATCCCCAGCAGCACACAGAGCAGAGAACATCCCCAGCAGTGCACAGAGCAGAGAACATCCCCAACAGTGCACAGAGCAGAGAACATCCCCAGCAGTGCACAGAGCAGAGAACATCCCCAGCAGTGCACAGAGCAGAGAACATCCTGAGCAGCACACAGAGCAGAGAACATCCCCAACAGTGCACAGAGCAGAGAACATCCCCAGCAGTGCACAGAGCAGAGAACATCCCCAACAGTGCACAGAGCAGAGAACATCCCCAACAGTGCACAGAGCAGAGAACATCCTGAGCAGTGCACAGAGCAGAGAACATCCTGAGCAGTGCACAGAGCAGAGAACATCCTGAGCAGTGCACAGAGCAGAGAACATCCTGAGCAGTGCACAGAGCAGAGAACATCCCCAACAGTGCACAGAGCTTCTCTGTGCTGCTTCATCCTACAGGGCAGAGCCTTGCAGGTTCAATTCACACTGCTGTGCTTACTAGTTTGGAAACACTGCCAGTTGTTTTCAGGTGTATGTGGAAGGAAAATGAACCCATGGCAGGGTCAGATTTATTGATGTTTGTATTCATGTCTTCCTGTTCTCCCCACAAATGCTCCTGTTCCCGAGTTTTCCCCATGCACCTCCCTCCTGATTATTGAGAAACCAAGTCTCAGCCAAACCTGACCATGAGAATCACCTTGTGAAAACTGTCACCATTCTCTGGTGTTTATGGCCAGACATGAATTCACATCTGGCATCTGCCCAACGCTCCTGGGCAGCTCACACAGCTTTCCAGAGATCTCCCACAGCACACACAAGCAGCACAGAGCAGCTGCACTTAGAGACACACACAGGACTATGCTTCAAGCTCCCCCTTTGCTATTCTGTTCACCTCTTCCTACAGCCCAGCTCCTGCCAGGAGGGTTGGCAGAGCAGAGGTGGAAATGACAGACACTGCCCACCTTCAGCTAGGTTCCTATTTCTACAACATGAGTAAAAATCACTGAATAGAGAGAAAGTGCCCCAGTTCCACTGACCTGTGTCCTTTGATTTCTGCCACATCAGTCATGCCCCCAACGCTGAAGCGGAAGTACTCCCTGTTCAGGGCTCTGGCAATGGAGCGGGCGATGCTGGTTTTGCCAACCCCAGGGGGGCCATAAAAGCACAGAATCTTCCCCTGGGTGGATCCTCGCAGCTGGCTGACTGCAATAAATTCCTGCAGAACAAAGGAAAAAGTGAACAGAGGCAACTGCAGCAACACCCAAACAGATTTGGTGTCAGCTCAAGTCATGATGACAAAATGAGCATCATATACAAACCTGGTCCTCAGCAGAGCTGGGGAGGAGAAGAGGAGGTGCTAAGTGAGGATACTGGTGCCCCTCTTCTCCCTCTGGTTATCTATAACTGGCTGTCCCTGGGGTTTAGTGCTCTGTACTCATCTCACTGGGAGAAGCTGTCTCTCCCTCCACTGCCTTAAAGTGGGAACACAGACTTCTGGTTCTTCTCCCAGCTTCCTTAGTGCTCACCTGAGTCTCTCAAGCCCCATGTGAGCATCTCCCACTGTACCACTTCGTCCTTGCTAAGCTAACCTTGCACCTTTTCACATTCCTATGCTAGGCAACCCTCAGATAACACTCAGAAGCTGAAAAATCAAGAGATCACGGTTCAGAACTGAAGTCTCAGCTGCTCTCATGCTTACAGTGGCAAAATCACCGAGCGAGGGGGCAGAGATGTCGTTCCCTTGTAACCAGGCAGTTATTTAGCAAAGATGAGCCTTGAACTCTTCCAGCTACAGCACCAAACTCCACAGCAACACTGTACAAGCATAATAACACCAGTGTAATTAAGGCTCAAACCTGCATAGATATTTCTAAGTACCTTAGAATCATTAAACTTGTTTGCAGTGCTGCAACTGGGGAATCTCCTCTGCGTGGAATTAATCACATCAATAATCAAAGCCACAGACTCCTATGATACAGTTCTTGTTTCTGCATAAAGGCTGTGCCTGGTCAGCATGAATAGTGCTCACAAGCAACACAAGACACTGATACTCAAAACAGGTTATCTGCTTCCAGGTGTGCAAACATGCTTACCATAAATCATTCAAAATAATAAATCAGATGGCAAGATTGAGTCACAAGGCTTGAGCACTACGAGGGAAAGAAGCCCCCTTTGGCTGTCAGCAAACTTTATCTTTTTCTAGAGGAGACTGGAACAAAGCAATTCAACAAAAGCAAAATCAAGGATGTCTAAGAATTTACTATTCATTATACACAATGACATGGTACTGTTAGCTTAGGAGATGCCTCTGTGGTTTCTGAGCACAATTACTGAGGCAGCCTAAGCACCACCAGTGCTGTCCCCAAGGTCACCCAGAGCTCTGCTATACACAGCATGTGGGAGCAGGACAAGAAACTGCTTTGTGAGAGTCTTGGAAGGCAGTGGCCAAGTTGAAGGCCAGCTATACCCAATGGCTTCACCAAATCTGCTCAGCCCTCACCACCAGCTGTTAATGCAAAGTCAGTATCTGCACCTCTCCCTCCTCCAGTGGGCACTTGCAGGCACGTGCCCAGTATGACACAACTCTTGCCAGCACTGGGATTGTCTTTCACTGCTTGAATGCCTTGGCTGGCTACAAGGAGCCTACTGCTGTCCCCTGGGAAGGAAGGCAGTTCCCACAGGGAGTTGTTGCCAACTGTTGCAAGGATCTACTCTTACCTAAACCAACCTCCCTTAGCACAGCAAGCACAGGCAGGACATCCTCAGGCAAAAGTGACAGAGGCTGTGGAACAAGGTAGCACTGAAAACCACCCTGTCTGCTTCCATGAGGGCTGTACTGCACAGACTATAAACCATTCACAACTCCCAACACAGCTGTGGGGACAGGTGAAGGTTATCAGGCAAACATGCACCTTAGCTAACTTCCCTCCTCTTAATTTCAGAGGTGTGAGTAGAGGTTTGGTGTGTTTTGGGTAGGCAGTAACTTTGCCAGTCAAGTGGAACCATTTTAACAGTCTCTGAATGAACTGATTAAAATCCAGAGACTGCTTCCCTCAGACACTTATTCACTTACTCAGCATGAAGCAGCAAAACAGCTCTATTGCTGTTCAAAATCAGAACATGACATTCATTGCCATGACTAATTAAATACATGTTTAAAAAGCCAAAAGTCTGTTGGTGTGGCAGTTGCCATCAAGTGAGTCCTGGGAGCAGCCAGCAAGGGGGCTTGTTGTTGTGGTGGAGTGTGGTTAACAAGGTCTGAATTTTTTGCATTGGCTAGTGCACATAGTTCAATTCAGCCACAAAAAGATCCCTGCTCCTGACAAAACTATTGCCTCTTTATAAAGTCTGCCTTGCTTGTTGCCTTTACACTGTTATGACTTTTATGATGGTGCTACCAAACAGAGAGGGATTCTTCATTCTGCCAAACAAGTGATTACCAGAACATTCTATTCTTTGATTCAGCTTTCTGCTTGATCTATGAATTTACATAAGAGCTGCAACCTGAAACACAACCAAAATGTCTGGTGCTGAGCAGAACTTGAAATGGGGCACACTGCCTATTCCTGCCTTACCAGAATGCGCTTCTTGACGTCGTCCATCCCATAATGATCCTCCTCCAGAACTGCTCGGGCTCTGCTCAGCTCCAGGTTCTCCTCACTGCACTTACCCCAGGGGATGGATGTCAGCCAGTCCAAGTAGTTCCGTGTCACACTGCCAGAAACACACAAACAAGAGTGATTTGACAACCACCAGCTCATGCCATCCCCCACTGCCTTCCAGAACAACCTCATCCACAACACGTGGGATAAAAGCTCCTCATGGAAGGGAGACTGTGAAAAGATCACCCACACCTGGGCAGTCATTGCTAACCTTCTGTTTTACTAACCTTCATTCCCTTCATCCCCCCTCCATCACTCAAAAAAAAAAAACCAATCAAAGCTTTTTTCCCCCCAGTTTCACTTTCCTGAGACAAAGACCCTCCAACACACCTACATTTCTGCACACATATTCCCTGTAAGATTTTGTGGTGTGGGGCTGGTTCCTGCCTGAAGATGAACAGGATCATGTGTAAGCTCTGCACCACTGTCAACTCTTTGGATCAGATCATGAAACTGGAAGATAGAAAACTAGTTTTCTCTCTTTCCCCAGCAGACCAAGCAAATCTAAAGAAGAAGATTTCCCAGCTCAGAAGCAAGGAAAACTGGTTGGATGTACAATAAGACAGAGAAAGGTTTAAGACTGGGAAATAAGGATGTTAGTGCAGAAGCTAACAGTGGAGATAAGTAGTTTAGACTGCTACTGAGAAGACAGGTGTGTAAAAGCAGCACCCATCTGTTCTGAAACTCTGCACACTCACATCAGGGGTTCAAATGTACAAGGCAGTCTGAAGGATGCAGTAAACTGTGTGCAGTCATGAGCACAGAGAAGCACAGCCTTGCTGTGCTTGTCTGGCTGCTCCCAGGACTCACTTGATGGCAACTGCCACACCAACAGAGTTCTGGCTTTTTCTCCCAAGTATTTCCTTTGCAAACTTCCTACCACTGTTACTGCTCCTGGGGGAAGGCACTATGGTGGCTGTGAAGCCCAGTGTGTCTTTCCTAGTGTCCTCCCTCCTCCTCCTAGTATATGATTATCAAGATGTTTCTTATCCAAATTACATGTCTGCCCTTAAACACAGTCTGTGACCTAAAAGGGACTTTGTTTTAGAAGCAAAGACCCAGGACACTGAAGTGCTGATGAACAGGCTGACTGCTGTATTGGTCAGCACACACCATCTCAACAGACCAGAAATGTTCAAAGCAAGCTCAGTTTCTGTCAATCCATGTCAGGGGTTCTGTGGCAAAAGCTTTCGCAGCTCCAGCCCTGCCCCAAGACCTCAGGGAGCTCAGCCAATGTCATGTGTTAGCAGCTAGAGTCTCTTCTCTCACATCTCATTAAAACACTCAAATACAAGAGAGAAGAGCCAAAATTAAGGGCTGAAGGAATCACTGCACAGTTCTTATCCACAGCATTAGGCTGCAAGAGAAGACCTAAAATGATCATAAGAGGTAAATTACAGTAAAATACAAGAGATTTGGAAAAAAATCCTATGGCTAGGGTGTGATCCTGTGCTGCATTCAGGACAAAGAGAAAAAAAACCTCTTAAGGTAAGAGCTTCACAGAATTGTTCTGATTTCTCTCATCCTCCCAACTAACCCTGATAGCAGAGGACACCACCATGCACTCACTTGAACTCTGAGGAGTGATTATCCAGCAAGCCCAGCTTGTTCAACTCTTCGTCAATCACATCCATGACGTGTTTTGGCACTACCAGCTCCTTCAGTCGCTCGCGGAATTTCTCTTCTATAGCATCCTTGTCCTCTTTTTCCAGACCCAGCTCCTTCTTAATGATCTTCAGCTGCTCTTGGAGAAGATATTTGCGATGCGTTTGCTTGATCTTCTCCTCAACCTACACAGAGCAACAAAGAGAGGATTCTGTTCCTGGTACAACCCATCAAACATCAAATGCTTCCTAGTACTTCCCAGTTCTGACCTTCTCAGCAACTGAAAACACTACTCAAAAACAATATGCAGCATGTTCTAGTCTAAAAAGTGACTCTGTGACACACTCCAGCTCCCTCCACATCTCACTGCTGGCCACGATTTGGTACTCCAATGTTTTGTTTAAGCTGGGGAGACCAAAAGCTGGGCAGAGTAAACCAGATGTGATCTCCCCAGTGCCAAAGAGAATAACCACAACCTGCAGCCTACACAACTGCAAACACAGCCCAGGATGCAGCTGGCCTTCCCTGCCACAAGGACAGACTGCTAATGCATGCTCAGCTTCCTGTGTGTCAGGGCCTCCAAGTCTCCTCCAGGGACTGAGGGCAGGCTGACATGCCTGTAGTCTCCCCAGTTCTCTTTCTCATGGCATTTACCTTTTCCCACTTACCAGGACCCTCCCCAATCACCACAGTGTTTTAAAGATGATTGAGACAACAAAAAAATGACATTGATAAGCCCTCTCAGCATCCCTGGATGCATCCCAGCTGGTCCCACAGACTGCATGTGTGCAATTTACTTAAGAAGTCTCCAACAATTCCTACTCTGGTCCAAAAGCATTTTGCCTTTAACATGAATTTTAAAAGCCCCAATTATTGGGAATTAATAAACCCAGGAATGTTTAAGTCAGTGTCCATAGATCTTTGTACTCAATATACTTAGTTATCATTTTGATGCAGTTATTGTATTCTGATTAAGACTTACAACAGTCAGGAATTACTGCAGCTCACAGTGGTTAGCAGAGGGTCTTTTAAAATACCATTGTGCTGTTTACACTGTTACATGCTATACACAGGATTAAGCTGTGTATTTTTACAGAGATGCTTGGTAAATTGTAGTCCTCTAGGATTTACTTGCTTGCATGAAATTACAGCTTGGCCACATTTTAGCAGCAGATGCCTGTCGCAACGGAGGGACGACCCGGACGCTCAATGTGAGTGACCAGCGAGCTCTGTTTATTGATTACACACGTGCTCCTCATATACAGTGGTTAATTAAGCTCATGCATATTCTTAAAGACCCATACTGATTGGTTTATTAATTATCCTGGGAACTTTCTCTTTGTTATAACAGGTGGCTTTGCTCTGTTCACATCCCAAGGACGTCAGCAGGACACTCCTACTTTGCGGTTACCAACTCCCTTCTTTTTCCCAGCTTATTTTGCTAAAGTTGTTTGAAGTCTCAAGGACAAGTCAGGATCCTGGAGACTTCTGTTAATTTACCCTGACTTATGGCAAGGGCCTAAGCTGGCTACTGCAGCCTCTGATTGTACAACATCTCTGGTGATCTACAACAGAAGCCATAGCTTCACGTCTTGTTACTTTTACGTGTATGAAAAATCTAATTTCTAAGAGGAAGAACATCAAACCTTCACTCTAAAACAACCTCCCCTCAGAGTGTGCATCACTGCCTTGCTTTAAAATTCTTCACTGGCCATGCTAAGCATCACAGTGGTGGACAAGACATAAATACATACAAGGTATAGGTTACTTTGAAGAACTGACCTCCCTGCCGAGACGCTGCTGGAGCTTGCTCAGCTCATATTCCTTCTTCAGCAGGGAGAGGGCTTTGTAAAGCCGCTTGGGAATCTGGAAAAGACAGACACAAAGTGAGTTTCCAGACACTCTACTCTTGGCAACTCCCTGCGAGAAAAGGAGAACACAAAGCTCCAACAGGTTGCCTGGGAGAACTCTCCAGCACCTGTAGATAGACAGAGATGAACCATGTGGCAATTCCACAGCAGGAAAGACAATTATTTGCCACCAAAAATGCAGAGCATCCAGCCTTTCCCTTAAGGGAAGTTATTAATGACTTGCTATATCCTCCAGCAGGAACCCAGTCACTGATATTAACCCATCATCACACATAGTGCTGAAGTCCCCTCTGTAGTGAGCCTGCTAAAGAAACCATGACACAGACCAGACACACTTTTGACACAGTTAGCACAGCTTTAGTTAAAAGCTTTGTCTTACACTGGTTTCTTCCAAGACATCCTGAAGTTCCTGTGACTCTGCCCCTGTCAGTGCTGCACCCATGTCACTCAGGTAGATAGGGTTATCGACGACACGCTGCCCAGCCTGCATCATCTGAAGCACAGACTCTCTGGAAAAATGGCAATAAAAGCCAAAATGCTCAGTAAACTTTTACATTCCTAAGCCAGTATCCTTACAGAGTTATTTACCTGTTATGATGGAGTACAGAAATGTAACACAGCACAGTTTCATAGCAAAATAACTCATTTGTCTAAAATCTGACCGAGCCAATACTCAGTAACAAACACATAAATCACCCGAAAAAAGAATGATTGTTGATAAATAAACCCAAATATACTAAATGCTCTCCTAACAGTTATGTAAAATTTTTGTGTGCTGGTGTGCCAAGACTCTTCCTATGCTCACACTGCACAGATCAGACCATGACATTGACTGCATGAGCTTCACTTGGACCCAGATCACCTGCCATAGGGTCTGGCATCCTAGCTCCTCTATAAGTTTCACCTCAGATTTTCAAAACTTCCCCTATTTCCAACAATGCACAATAAAGTTTGCATCCCAAAACAAAACTCTAGGTGACAATTCAGCAAATCTCTCTTCTTCATGACAGCAAAAGGACAAGTGGAATGGAAAGCCTCCAGCCTGAGAACAGGCTGTTCCCACAGCAGGGCAGCGTGAGAAGCACGTACCTGTACAAGGGGTTCAGGGCAATGATGTCCCGGATGGTTTTGACAATTTCTGCAGTGAGGGCCTATGAACACAACAAGATTTAATCAATGAAAAGACTGGAAGAGGACAGACAGGGCCAAACATGATATTCCCCAAGCTGCCCAGCATGGGAGCACATAAATACAGCCCCTGGCTACCCAATTGCAATGGTACTTGGTGTTGGGGCAGTTATTCCTCCTGGCAGACAGGGAAAGGCAAGAAGGGCTGTAAGCTGGCTTCTGGCACAAACAAAACTTCACTGCTTCTTGGCCAGAAGATATGATCAGGCTGACCACTCAAGTCACCTTGGAGAAAAGACTCAGTTTGATAGAGGATATTACACAGCTTTAAGCACAACCCAACCTCTTCATTCAGCAACTGTTTGAAGTGACCAGTTCTAAGGAATTGAGTTGTTGTAATGAAAAATCATTATTTTCACATAATCCCCCCAGGCAGTGACTGTAAGGAGGAGGAACTGGTTTCTGAGGCCTGAATTTAGAGCTTGATTTTAGGACTCTTCCTTTTAAGCAAGAAATGTAGGTGCAACTCCACAGGACAAGTCCAGGCTTGTATGATTAATTCACTCACCTTAACCTCTTCTGTGATCTGAAAATCCTCATGAACCACGTTCTCTACTTCTACCATGAGAATTTCCTGCGAGGAAGAAGCTACAGGATCTAGTACCACTTCCACAGCTTGGTCCTTAGCTCCAGGCTCCTCTTCAGCCTCTTTCTTAGAGCGTTTCTGTTTCCTTCTAATCTTCTGCTTGTTCTCAGGCTCCTCAGGCTCAACCTCTAGTTGCTTGTTTATACGAATCCTAAAAGCCAAAAAACCCAGCTACAATCAATTCTCCTGTTATAGGTGATTTCAGCTCTTCAGTGTGAAAAGGAAATGTCTAAGGTGACTTCTTAGAGATGAGTGGCAGCACATGAACAGAACAATTCATAGGGCATCACTGTTAGTGTGTCTGCTCAGTGCTCTAGCTACATGAACCAACACCTCTGATGTGGACTCATAGACTCTTCTGGTCTCTCCTGAAAAGCAAGTTCACTGTTTTGCTTTAATTCTGAATATCATGTTTTGCTTTTTCATTTTTCTGATGCTCAGCAATCAATCTCTCTGCTTTAAACCACACCTGCTGCATTTTCTCTGCAATAGGAGATGTTAAAGACCACACATACAACAGACCTTGCAGCCATTCCATGCCTAGACATTTGACACTTTGGTCTGTTACATAAAGAGTGTGATTTGGAAAGAGATCAAACCCACAATATATTCCACAACAATTAATTATTAGTCCCTGAAAGGGACAGGCTAGATCACATGGCATAATCACATCCCAAAAAATTTCTCTCTCTGTTACTGTTTTTAAACTTTTCTGAATTTTGCCTGCTGTGCATCATACCAAACATTTTCAATGTGATGATGAACTCCAGCTCTCCAGAAAGGGATCCAAATCCTGCCTCCTCCACTGGCTAAAGGCTTCCCTGCTAAAGAGAGTGCCAGACAGACACTCAGGAACTGCAAAAGCCTTTGACAAAGCTGACCTACCAGGCTGTGAATATGGAGTTCAAAAAACCCTTGTGGTGTGACAGACTCCCAGTTCACAGGGTAACTGCAGGCTGTAGGTCCTTATCTTTCAAAAAATAAGACCTCAACTACTCAGACTCTCTGCTACTAGCTACTTTTAACTAACTTTGACTACTCTTGTCAACAGAATACAGTCCTAGATAGAATCACAGAAAGTCCACAGAAACTCAACTTTAACTGAACCTTAAGTTCAAAACCATTTTCTGGAGGGTGGGATTATTGGAGGTGGAAATCAGTTCCTGGGTAGAACATGGCTTTGCAGGGCAACTGGAAAAGAGTTTGTCAGCACCTAAATCTCTCTGGATTGACCACAGAAGCTGCTGCCCTGACCCAGAAGGCATGCTAGAAGGTGAGGAATTAGAAAGGAGAGGATCCACACCTGCAGGACACCACATTTCATTATTTTGGCTGCTGAGTTTCCTGTCCCATGTATTTCCCCATAAATGCAGCATGCTCCTCAGATCTGACATCCAGCAGCTGCCTATTTCCAAGATCTAACCAAAGTTGTGCTTTGATAATTCAGCAGGGTGTCCAAGACTTCCTTTGGAAAGGAGCTGACTTGCAAACTCAGGCAAATTCAGCTTCGAGCAGTACTGCCCATTCTTTGCTGTCCAGAACAAATCCAACTGAAGCAAAGTGAGTGGGAGGAAAAATGCAAAACCCACCGTGACTCTGTCTTCCCCGAGAGCTTTCTGTCCTTGTATTTTCCCTTCTCATGGAAATTAATTATTTGATGCATTTTAAACCACAACTTTTTATTGTCTTAGTTCAAAACACTCGTCACAAATAGTTAAGTCTACATTCACAACAATAATCTTGTATGGTTCAGTTCTGGGACAAGACTACACAGGCAAAGCATAATTACAGTTTTGGACCACTTTTTATTTTTACTTTAAAGCAAAAATATTGGCTTGAATGAGTTCCAGAGAATTTCTTTCACCATTACTAAACCTTGCTGTACTTGCCAAAGAAACTGCTAAACTCCAGTGTAATGAATGCTCACTTGGATCACGCTACAGTTTATAGAGTCACAGAATTGTTTGGTTGGAAAAGACCTTTGAGATCATTGAGTCCAACCGGACCTGTCCACTGCTGAACCAGATCTCTGAGCACCTCATCTGCCCGGCTTTTAAATCCCTCCAGGGATGGGGACTCCACCACTGCCCTGGGCAACCCCTTCCAATGCCTCAGAACCCTTTCAGTGTAGAAATTTTTCCTGATATCCAATCTGAACCTCCCTTGGCGCAACATGAGGCCATTGTCTCTTGTTCTATCATTGGTTACCTGGGAGAAAAGACACACACCTGCCTCTCTGCACCCTCCTTGCAGGGACTTGGACAGAGCCACAAGGTCTCCCCTCAGCCTCCTTTTCTCCAGGCTCAGCACCCCCAGTTCCCTCAGCCTGAACTCAGCACACTTGTGCTCCAGACCCTTCCCCAGCTCCAGTCCCTTCTCTGGACACGCTCCAGCACCTCCAGGTCCTTCTTGGACTCAGGGGCCCAACACTGAACCCAGCACTCGAGCTGTGGCCTCACCAGTGCCCAGTGCAGGGGGATGATCACTGCCCTGGTCCTACTGGCCACACTGGTGCTGATCCAGGCCAGGATGCCCTTGGCCTTCTTGGCCACCTGGGCTCTCTGCTGGCTCATGTTCAGCTGCTGTTGCCCAACACCCCCAGGTTCTTTCCCACCAGGCAGCTCTCCAGCTGCTCTGCCCCAAGCCTGTCCCACTGCCTGGGGTTGTTGTGACCCAAGTGCAGGACCCAGCACTTGGCCTTGTGAGAATGACACACACCAGCTCTTCCTTTTTGGGGCTCACCTGTCACTTCTGTAACAGCACACAGAACACTGGGGCTGGAGCACCAGAGCACTAGCACACATCATGGCCACAGAGCAAAAACCTGCCACGCACGAGTTGGGCATGAAAACACACAGAGGTGGTGAGAACAATAATGGGATGCTTCTGTTCATAAAGAGGTGTGGTGGGATGCAGCGAAGCAGCAGTAATTACCTCCGGTGTCCCATGACTATCATACGCAGCTTGTCGCCAAGGTCCTGCATTTCATGAATCTGCACAAAAGTTCCCATCTGGTAGATTTCATTCAGGTCCTCTACCACATCAGATTCATTGCTGTTGAAGAAAAAAATGGGAGCAGATAGTCAGAATCTGGAGAAAGCAGGTAAGAAGCAATCAGTGCTTGTCAAACTTTAAACTGGACTTAGGAGCAAAGCCACTTTATCCCCGTTACCTTTTAGCCCTTTTCCAAATCACTCAGCTACCTGGATGGTTCATCTCCCTCCCAAACAGTCACAGGAAGACTCAAGCTCCTAGCACTGCTGGCAGTGGCAATGAAACTGTCATGCTAGGAGGATGGTCCAAGCCTGTACACAATGTCTGTAACACTATCCAATTTCAGATCACAGCTCTTAGTGTAAATGCAGTCTAGTCATGGGAATAGTTTATTTGTAAATTTTTAAAAGGATTGAGAGAGACAACTTACTTATCATCCTTTTTCAGAAAAACACCAGCATAAGGCTGGGCAAGACGAACTTTCCTCCTCAGCAGCTCAACCAGCTTCGTATTTTTTACCTAGGACAACAATAGGTATGAATCAGAGGTGGGTTTTCCATAAGCTTTACACCCTTCAGCACGCAAGGCCAGGCATGGTGAAACCCTGTGACTGAACTACAGAGTCTAATATTGGATTTTTCTAGTCTTGCTGTCATTATTGCACAGCAACATGGAAGTGGAAGAACATTAGAGAAACATGAAATTTCAGTATTTAAAACAAGTCAATGAGTGCATAAGAGAAGCTCAAAGGCAGAGGGAGAAACCAAGGCAAATCTGTACAAGTCTTACAAGCAAGAAACCTCTCAGTCACTTGAGCTACACTTTGCAAGAGTTTCTGTTGCTACCACTGTTCCCTTCCCCTTCCACACCTCTGTGTCCCAGCTCTCCACTTCCACTGGGGAGCTCGTCCAACCTTCCCCATCAGCTGCCTGAATTCTGCCCACCCACCCCAGTTTAATTCCCCTTCTCCAAAGCCCCCTTGTTCAATTCCTCTCCTACACCCACCAGCCTTGAGTCCCAGCCAGCATCTCTCCCTGCTTCACCTCCTTACTCCCCTCTGCTCCCTGGACACCACAGTCTGTCCCTGGCAGATCACCCAGCGTCACTGTGACTGTTATCACAGCAGGGTGAGTGAGAAAACACCTCCTGGAGAATTCTGCTGTTGTATGAAGTCACACTGCTGACCACTGAGAGCTTTTCAAAGCTTGGACATCAGCTGCGTTGCTCGATGCTTTCAACAACAACCAGCTCGGTCTTGACAGAGCAACGTGAGCAACCCCACCAGCGCTGGCCTGCTCGAATCTTGGCACACCCACTTTTGCACAATTTCTAGTGAAACTGTGCTTGCCAGTGCCACAGGCATTAACAGAAAGAAGAAAATTAATAATTCCATATTTCATTGTCAGGAAATAAAGCACCACACGATGAATTCGCAGGATAAGAGAATTTAACAATTAATTTAAGACACTGTTGACCCATGCATTGAAATTAATGGCATACATAAAAGAGTCATATGCTTGCTTGCCTGAAGATCATAATAATATATAATCTTCTCCTTCCCCCAACATATCTAGAAAGACACTAAAAGTTGCACATACTAGATGTGGCATGCAGAAAAATACCACGTCAGAAATAACGTTATGAAAATATAACACTACAGGAACAGGAAACTATTGATTCAGTTCTCGTTACACTTACTGCAAAATCAAATTGGCAAAATACTAGTGAGGAGCAGAAACAGGAGTAGGTGCTCCAAAATGGTTGCATTTCAAGAGGAAAAAGTATTTCTGGCCTGTGCACTCAAGTCACATATCAAAGACCAAATTTATGGCTCTTAAAAATACACAGAGAAGTGCAGAGGGGAAATGTTGAGATTCCCACCCTGTCTCTCAGCCTCCTCTCCCACCACAGCAGTTGTTGCTCTTTACTGAATTCTCACTTTCTTCTGGCAGCTCAGGGTTTTTTGCTGCCTTCACAAACACGGCTCTTGGTGCCAGGACACCAACCCACCAACCTAAACCAAGGACACGTTCGCTTAACCTTCAGGAAAAAGAACACGGAGAAGACAGCAACCTCGGAGGGTTTCTGCGGGAATCATTGACCTTCCCTGCTGATGCAACACTTCTGAAACCCAAAGCTCGGAACTACCCCAAGAGAAACCGCGATTCCAACACGGTCAGGCTGCAGCGTGAGAAACGAACACTAAGGAGCAGGGGCCGCAGAGCGACACACACCGCGGCACCCTCTGAGTAAGAGAAACCCGGAGAGACGACGAGCGCGGCTCCGAGGGGAGAGCACCCAGAAGCCGGGAGACAGCTCCTGCCACGGATGGTTACACCGCCCTGCAGAAACCCCCCCCGGGCTCCCGGCCCGGGTCAGGCAGAGCCGCGCTCGGTAACCGGCTGCAAACCCGCCCGGAGCCCCCGGCCGCCCCCCGGCTCCTCCCGACCCCGGTCGGCTCTCCCCTCCCGGCCAGCTCCCCGCTTCAGGCCCCGGCCGGCTCTCCCCCTCCAGCCGGGGCGGCGAGGACGAGCCCCCGGCCCCTCACCTCGATGATCTTGATGAAGCGCGGGAAGACGGGGTTGCGCGTCACGGCGATGAGAGGGACGTTGGGGAAATGCTCCGGGACGAGCAGCGGCGTCAGCGCCGTCATCACCGGCCCGGCCCCACCAGCGTCCGCCCCTCCGCCGCCGCCGCCACCGCTACCGCTACCGTCCTCCCCGCCGCCGCCCTCCAGCGCGTCGCCCCCCGGCAGGCCGCCGGGGCTCCGCTGGTGCCATGACGAGCCAGTGCTGAAGGCGGCGCGGGCTGGCGGCGCGGGGCCTGGTGGGGTCGCGGAGGAAGCGGCCGCCAAGAGGCGGCGCCGCGCGGGCCCCAGCAGCACCGGCCGCCAGCGCCCGCAGAGCCGCAAGCAGCGGGCGGCCGCCATGCTGCCGGCGAGCGCCCCTGCAACACTTCCGCCCCCCGCCCGCCCCGCCGCGGCGCCTGCGCGGAGCCGCCGGGCCGAAGGGCGCGTGGCCGCGCGCACGTCTGAGCGCTGCGGGGTTCCGGGTTCGCGGCCCGGGCCCGGCAGAGCGCTGGCGGCGGGAGGTGGGGGGGGAAGCGGGGGTGCTGCGGGGGCTGTCCCGAGGGCGTGAAAGAGTAAACCCGGGAAAAATTCGAAACGACAAGATTTGTAGATCCCTGAGGTTGCTGAGACATCACCCGGCTGTTGTAACAACCTTTGAATAAACCTGCTGGTAGCCGTGGAATGAGATCGTTACATTAACAAGCTTTGAATGAAATTCCTCATAACTTACTGCAAATGTGAAGCGCTGAAGCCTGAGGAAGGACCAAACGTTCCTCCAGGAACTCTGTCCCACGCATGTACAAGAGACACCACTGCACAGAATCAAAGCAGAGTTCGATCCGGCTGTGGAAGACCAGCGACTCATTTCACTGCGAGCGTGAAGGACATTTGCCTGTGACGGGAAATGTTTTGTGGAAGTTCAGTGAATATACGTGCGTTAGGTCAATATAACGTGTGCTGAAACAAAGACAGAATCAGAGTGTCAGGGATTGGAAGGGACCTCGAAAGATCATCCAGTCCAATCCCCCTGCCGGAGCAGGAACACCTGGATGAGATCACACAGGAAGGCGTCCAGGTGGGTCTTGAATGTCTCCAGAGAAGGAGACTCCACACCCTCCCTGGGCAGCCTGGCCCAGGGCTCTGGCACCCTCACAGGAAAGAAGTTCTTTCTCAAATTTAAGCAGAACCTCCTGTGTTCCAGCTCACACCCATTGCCCCTTGTCCTATCATCGGTCGTTACTGGGAAGAGCCTGGCTCCATCCTCCTGACACTCACCCTTCAGATATTGATCAACATTAATGAGGTCCCCCCTCAGCCTCCTCTTCTCCAAGCTAAAGAGCCCCAGCTCCCTCACCCTTTCCTCATCAGGGAGATGCTCCACTCCCTTCATCACCTTGGTGGCTCTGTGCTGGACTCTCTCCAGCAGCTCCCTGTCCTTCTTGAACTGTGGGGCCCAGAACTGGACACAATATTCCAGATGTGGCCTCACCAGGGCAGAGCAGAGGGGAAGAAGAACTTCTCTGGACCTACTGGCCACAGCCCTTCTAATGCACCCCAGGATGCCATTGGCCTTCCTGGCCACAAGGGCCCAGTGCTGGCTCATGGCCACCCTGCTGTCCAGCAGGACTCCCAGATCCCTTTCCCCTACACTGCTCTCTAGGAGATCATTTCCCAACCTCTACTGGAGCCTGGGGTTGTTCCTGCCCAGGTGCAACACCCTACACTTGCCCTTATTCTATTTCATCAAGTTTTCCCTGCCCAGCTCTCCAGCCTGTGCAGGTCTCAGGAAACACAGCCTGTCCAGGACACACACCCCCCGGGGGAGCCATCTCCGTGTGTGCCCAGCGCTGCGATGAACAATTCCTGCGTGCTGAAGCTCCCACACGAGTCTCTGGAGTTTCTCTGACCGGCTTCCTCGGTGGCAGGGGCTCCTCGCCGCTGCCGTCGCCTCAGCCCGGCCAGCGCTGGGCGGCGCGGCTCCCGGCCGGGGCAGTGCGTGCGCAGGGCCCGACCCGCGAACCGTCCCGGGTAGGAGGCGGGGAGGGAGGCGGGGGACAGGGCTGTGCGGCCGAGAGTGAAGGGAGCTCCCGCTGGAGGAAGGGCCGCGCGCGGGGGATCCTGTGGATGTGGCTGTGGCCGCTGTCCCACCGTTGCCCTCAGCAGGCCGAGCCCTCCATGGTCACCGAGAGCCGGTTGCTCACGAGCGTGTCCAGCAGCTTTTGTACCTCCAAGACCGGGGGTCCCACACCCGCTCTGGGCACCCCCCTGTGCCTGGGCTCGGTCACCCTGACAGGGAATGTTTCCTTGTGTTGAGCGGGAACCTCCCGTGTGTCAGGTTGTGCCCATCGCCTCTTGTCCTGGCACTGAGAAGAGCCCGGCTCCACCTTCCAACAGCCTCCCCGCGGGTATTTATGTGCCTTGGTGAGGTCCCTCTGGCCCTCCTCTCCCCATGAGAGATCTCCAGTCCCTTCATCATCTTCGTGGCCCTTGGACTCTCTCCAGTGTGTCCATGTCTCCTGTACTGGGGAGCCCAGAACTGGACACAACACCCCAGCGTGGCCTCACCAGTGCTGAGTAATGGGGAAGGATCATCCCCCCCGACCTGCTGGCACCACTCCTCCTAACACAGCCCCCGTCAGCTTCCCCTGTGGCGAGGGCACGCTGCTGTCTCTTCACCTTGGTGTCCACCAGGACCTCCAGGTCCTTTTCTGCAAAGCTGGTGACCCCCAGCATGGAGTTATTCTTCCCCAGGCACAGGGCTTCGCATTTCTCTTTATTGGACTTCATGAGGTTCCCGTTCTCCAGCCCGTTGAAAGATTAAATGAAATTTAAAGAGTCGAGGGAGCCTCTCAGCGGTATGTGGTGAAAAGACAAGAGGCAATGGGCACAAACTGAAAACCAAAAAATTCTGTTTCAACAAAGAAGAAGATTTGTAATTTGAGGGTGATTGAACACTGGAGCAGGTTGCCCAGAGGGGTTGGGGAACCTGCATCCTTGGACATGTTCAAAATGCAACTGGACAAAGTCCTGAGGAAGCTGCTTTGGTGGACCCTGCTTTGAGCAGAGGGGTTTGACTAGATGATCTCCAGAGATCCCTCAACCAAACTACCTGAACCACACAGAGTGTGTGGTACAGAGAGATTCTGCATGGTGGGGAGGGCAGGAGGTATGGACTTGTCTCATAGGCTTTAATGGCCCCTGGCAGCCTCACTTGAGGTCCCCACCCACACTCAGGAGCCCAGGAGCTCTAAGCTCCTTCGTAGCCTGAGCTGTAGCATTGGAGGAGTTCAGCCTGGCTGTGGACCCTGTTGATCTGAACCTCAGCCTCTGGATTAATATTTCAGAGCTTGACCTCAGCCTTGCCTTGTCACTATGTGCCTGCCCAGCAATCACCAGCTTCGTCACCATGCTCTTGCCTCGTGGTCTGGACTCTTGGCTGGTCCTGGCCATCATCTCTGAGGCCGTGCTGCTTGCCTTGCTTGGGTACTGTGGAACTGGGACCTGACTGGTGATGCCCTTGCCCCATTGACTGTGTTATTCACCTCGGTTCCTGTCCTTTAGGGAACAGAAGACAAGAAAAGGGGATATCAAGGGGAGAAGAACTTACAGCTTTCACTTTACCATTAATGCAACATTTCACCAAGTAGTGTAAATTCATTCTTGTTTAAGCCTCAGAGACTCCTCCCACATAACCTCTGTTTGGGGTGGATTTCCTAGGTGGGAGTATGTGCTTGTGTGCTGTGTATGGAGTGTGCAGTAAGCCTCATGCAGCTTTACCAGTTTATGGACATACACAAAACATGGCATCAAAGAAAAATCTTTAGGGAAAGGCCTTGTAAAAATCTGAATTTAGTATCTGACCGTGACCCAGGCACATGGAGATAAGGAAGTGTAATATGTAATGCTGATAGAAACATCCCTGAGGATAGAAAAAACCATCATGGAAAAGCATTGTGGAAAAAATTCCCTTTATTTTTCAAATATGCAAACTATCTTTATTAACACTGAAACTCACAGCATGAAGAAAAAGCCCTTGGGAATTGACATGGTCAGACTGCCAGGGTGCTATGAGCATGCTACCCAGCACTGATCTCCAGTTCTCTCTCTCTTCCTTGGGCAGAGCAAAAGGACACAGAATTTCAGGGCAGTTTTCATGGGCAGATCTGACTCCTGGAACAATGTGCACTATCACATATGTAATGAGACACATGGCCTTTCATCTGAAAACCCATTATTTGTTGAACTCCATGAGTTGGACATGAAGAGAGAATTTTAAGAGAGAAAATCCAATATTCATGGATTTTCTGTCTTAAAATTAATTTTGAAGAGATGGGTCCTAAATCCACAAGCTCCCCGTGTATCTATGCATTGAGCCAGCTCTCTGTTTCACCCCAAATATTGCTTATCTACTCATTAGGAATAAATCTGTTTGCAAAGAGAAGAAACTTGGAAAGTTTCTGCAAGGAGAAGCAGCAGGACTGCAGTAAAGGAAAAAGTGCACAAACTTTCAAATATCTGATAAGACAGTTGATAAAATTATTGAATGCTTTCAGTTATCCAGTTCTGAAGGCTGAGTTAGTACAAGGTCAGTGTTAGGTTTGGGAGGAGTACAAAGACTTTTGCATTGTTGGCTGAGCTCTCAAAGCCTCCCTCAGAGGCAGAGGGGCTGTGGGTCCTTGGGGTGTGTGCAGGGAAGTCAAGGATGGAGCAGAGAATTTTCTCTATACATTGAGGAGTTCTTGTCCCCAGCAGGTACAACTCAGAATCAGCATGCATCGAGGGCCTTCCTGGGAAACCTTGCTTTGGAAGACTGAAATGAATTATCATAGAATCATAGAATGGTTTGGGCTGGAAGAGACCTTAAAGATCAAATCAATTAAAATAGCTTCTGTTGTTTCAAGGGTGGGATTAGTTGAGTAAATCAAGGTGGGCATCAAAATGAAGTATGCAGCTTTACAGAGTGAGAGTTTAATATTGCCTTTCCTTCTTGGGTTAGCAACACAAAAAATTAACTCTATACAAATGTATGTTTGTGCACATATATATAGAGAGGTGTGTGTATATATAGATATATATATATGCAAACTTGTGACTTTACTATTCAGGTACTGTAAACAGATAGATAATCCCAATCACAAACTGGTTAACAAGGTGGGTAAACACCAGAGCTAAAAACTGTCAGCTGAATTCTGAAATTCCCCATGGGAGACAGGTTTGCAGTGTTTGAAAATGAGGCCTCTACTTGTTTGTGCTCCGTCAGGCTTGTGTGGAAAGCGGGAAACCACGAATGGGAAGGCTTGGAGTGTGCTGCTGCGTGGGGACGTCTGAGGCCACGTCGCTGCGATGTGGTGTGGAGAGCCCCGTTGTGATATGTGTACATGTCTGCTAACAGCCACTGAAAACAGGTGAGACTCCTGCTGAGTTTCATTAAAGTATCATTAGGATCCTCCCAGATAGTTTAAAAATGATCAGGCTGGAAGGACCCTTTGCAATATCTCTAAACCAGAAAGCACGTGCATATACTATAAGCCAGAAGGGACCCTTGTGGTCATCTGCTTTGACTCTCTGTGTAACACCAGCCACAGGACTTCCCAGAATCCATTCCCATTTGAGCCAGAGTCCAATCCAACAATCTTTTCTTCCAGTTCTTTGCCCTTTATGTACAGGAAGTCTCTTCAGGATTAGAATTCAATGCTTTCTTGAAAAGTTGGACAAATAGTCTGGGGGGGAAAAAAAAAAAAGAAAACCAAGATGCAGTTCAATATGGACAATAGAAATTACTGTAACAATAATCAACTGCACAAACACAGGCTGGGAAATTACTAGCTAGGCAGCAGTTCTGCTTAAAATGATGTAGGAATTATCATGTATTACCACTTGAGCAGAGTCAATGCTATCATGCTGTTGTGAAAAAAATAAAGCAGTTTATTGATTTTTATAAGCAGGTCTGTTCTTTCTGAAGGTTTAGACTCATGTCAGCTGAGCTCTGTTAATGATAAGCTAGTGCTGTCTTAGCTCACTACAGATACAAGCTAATGCAGTGTATCTTAAAACTCTTTGATTAAGATCCAGTCGTTAGGTACAGCCATCTCATCAAAGCAAGAGTCTAACCTCACTAAGGTTTAAGATCAGATGAACAGACTTGGATTTGCTGTGTGTATGCATCACAGACAGTTATCCTGCTCAGCTGATGCATAGCAAACTATGGTAACTCCAGTCTAAGATCTAAAGCTTAATGTACATGAAATATTCTTTCCTCAGTGCTCAGCACTAATAAATCTTTAGTGGGTCTGTTGTGTCAAATTTTAGTTACTCCACTTTAAGAAAGAGGTGGAAAAGCGAGGAAAAAGTCCAGAGGAGAGGAAGGTGAATGATTATTACCTGTGAGAGTTTACTGGGTCTGTTTAGTCTAGAAAGGAGAAGAGCAGACATTATAATAGCATCCATACAAGATAAAAAAATGCTGCAAAGAGGAGGATAATAATTTGCTATCCTGCTCACTTGCCCCCTGCTAGAGCAGATCTCTGGTCAGAATAAGCAACCTGCCTCCCACAGTCAGCGATCAGCCAGCTGCCTCCAGGTCTGGGGCCAACTGCTGCTACATGGAGCTACATCCAGCACACTTCTGTTTACCTGCTCTGCTCTCCACTTCTATGTGAAAGAGATGTCTTTGTCCGTTCATCTCGGATTTCCAACAGTCATCCAGCCTGTAAAAACCAGAATACTCTGCCTAGAGGATGTGGAATGTGGCAACGCCAATATATAATCCTGCAATTCCTGAAGGACCAAAAAGTGCCTCAGGATCTGGCTTTGGGCATCTCAAGAAATGTGCTTGGGGAAGCTTTGATAGTGCTGGGGAGCTAAGCATGGGCAGTTGTGGTTGGGAAAGTTGACTCCAGCTGATGCCTCTGAGCTCTTCCTTCCTGAGGTCCACTTAGGTGCACCAGTGAGTGTATGGCTGGGGCTTCTGGATGGAAAGAATTGGTGTGGAAAGACAGGGCAGAGGGGTTTAAGTGATACACTGGGCTTGGAATAACGAACAGACCTCAAGTAAAAGCTGCCCAGTTTAGAGAGTTCAGCTGTGCCACAGGAGGCTGCTTGCTGCTGCTTCTGGGCTCAGCCATTCCTCAAGCAGGACATCTGCACCAGAGTAGCCCGAAAACTGTGGATCCTTTCCATCTTCCTGTATTTTTCTAGACATTAATTTTCTGGATGTTCATGGACCTGGATATGATGGAGTAAGCCCTGGTGGTTCTGTTCACTGGAGTGAGAGATAAAGGCTGTGTTCCTGGCCACGCCAGGGAAGGGGGATGGAGCATGGATGAAGCAGGTCCTGACTTCTTGCTTGAGCCTCTGAGCTGTTTTGGATGTCCTGTGGGCTTATGTCCAAGTGTGTTAAACAGAATCTGAGCTCCATTTGGTAGGAACTGAGAAATCTGTCCTGAATTTCTAAGTCTGGGGTCTCACAAACTTGCACAAGTGTTGGGGAGTGATTGGGTACTGCCTATAAAAGGTAAGAAGCTGTAGAAAGACAGAGATATTTTGAAGCACGTTCTGGAGCAATGTGACTGAAGGGATGTCACTTGCTGATGAGCAAAGGAACAGTTTCCTTAGGTGTCTTATGATGAGGAGTGAAACTGTTTTCTGAGCAAATCTGGGGTGTTCCTGGCATGGAGGTACCACCCAGCTGCTCAGGTGGGCAAACTTCTTAAACTTTGTGTTTCCCCTTCTGGTTTCACCAAGAGGAGAACAGCTTGCTAAAGAAAAATTAATTTAACAGGTGTTTGACAGAGCTTGGCAGAGGGGAGAGCTGTTTCAGAGGCTGAATAATGGATAAAATAAATTCTTTAATTCTCTGCTGCTTTCACAATCCTTTAGCAGCTTCTGCTAATGAAAAGCCTATTGACTGCTATTTGTGCCACCAGCCAGCACAGTAAGCCCTGTCCCTGCTGTATGGTCCCTCATCCCTTCCTGGTACCTGCAGCCAGGAGGGTTTGCCAGAGGAGTGAGAAGCTCTCAGGAAGCATCATCTGCACATCTGTGCAACCACCATCACTGTGAGCAAGGAGGACACTGTGCTGATCATAAACCCTCTTGCCAGTGAAGAGCTGAACAAGGGTGCTGAGGATCTCCAGAGATCTCCAAATGGCCAAAGCTAAAAGCTTTACCTCCTTGGGGGAAGCCACTGACCAAGTGAAGGCTTTGCAGCTGTATCCTGCAGATTGGAGTCCTCATGGCAACATTTTGGTGCCAGTCCACAGGTGATGGTGTCCCCAACACACCTTGACCCTTAGCTCTGCTCATACTTTAGCTCAGAATGAAGGAGCTCCTAGTCCAGCTCATTCACTGCATCTTCTTTACTCATGTCTAACTCTTGGACATAAGAATGACTAAATCAGGCTTTTGTGGAATAAAACTTCCTTTTCAGTTTAATTTTCTCCTCTTTAATGCCAGTCAGAAAGAGATGTGAGAGAAACGGGAGCAGGGAAGACTGCACGTGGCAGAGCGGGGAGCACAGTGTGCGTCTCGGAGAGTGGATGTCTCTGTCCTCCACTATGGACTTCTGTTTCTTGGCTTTTTACAGCATTAACCTGCACTCTGCTGCTCGATTTCACAGTGCTGTCTCACTCCTGGGGTGCCTGTGGGTGTCCTTCTGTGGGCAAACCAGGTGGGAGAGCTGCTCTTTCTCCCCTACCACAGAATTACCGAGTTCGCAGTCCTGCGCATCGAGCTCGCGCCGGGAGAGATGCTCCACGATGCCGGCCCCCAGAGAGTCCCCCAGCACGTTGGTGGTCGTTCTAAGGCGGTCCCTGAAAAAAAACAGAGAGGAAAATATAGCTTCTTAGTAACAGCAAAGGAGATGAAAACTATTTCAAGAAACATCTTCAGTGAAACTTTTTCTATTTTTCAAGTCAATCTAATAATTGACAGTTCAACATTGTCAGGAAAATATCTGCCAGGAGCCTTCCTGGATGGACAGCCCTCAGCACAGGGCTGAAGTTCCTGCTTCAGCCAGTTCTGAAGTTCCAGAAATTCCTGCTCTATTGCATTTCCAGTTTCTCACTGAAAAGTTTTGGACTTGCCACCAAGTGAGAGAAACGTTATTGTGGTTCCACGTGGACAGTTCCCTTTCCAAAGGGCTGCTGAGGGCTCTCTGCAGGCTCAGATGAGCCTTGCCCCATCTCCTACACTTGAGTTGCATTTTGTTTTCCAAAAAGTGCAGAAATTCTGGTGCAAACCTATGACTTAGTGCAGCTGTGGAGACAGATTTCCTCAGCACAGACAGCATCCACTAAGGCAAGGCACCAAATTCTTCATGGAAAATGGCAAATCTAAGCCACCCTTTGCAATGAGATTTTCTCCACAACCACAACTATATGGAAGAGCTGAAGCTACCACCAGTCCAGCAACCCATCATCTCCTTCAGTGGTAACAACAGAGAAGACTTTTGGTACCTGACTGAAACCAACCTTTCTGGGTGAGTACAAGGGGTAACCTGGCATCTCAGGAGGCAGGGCCTCTTCCAGCCAAGTCTGTGCTTATTCACAGTTCACAGGAGAAATGGAGATGTTGGGCAATGCTCTATTTCCTGCTGCTCAGCCATGGCTGGGAGCAGACTTTGGCTGCTTTGGCTACACTGCTTTGGCAAGGGGGTTGGACTAGATGATCTCCAGAGGTCTCCCCCTCCTGCAAAATAACTTGTCCCAAGGCATAAAAGGGAAATAAAGGTGAAATGGAGCAATGCAGCTTGCTTGCTGCTCCCATGTAAACACTCCTTGACTTTGTATGGCCCAGTCTCATCTGACTTCCTGTGTTTGGTAGCACAGAACCATCACTCTGCAGTGTGAATTTGCTTATTATTGGAACAACCTGGCCCTGTCAGGCTGGAAATAGTTTCTGTGGGCCTTTTGAGAGAAAGCAAACTAAGGACACTCTGCTTGGTGACCAGGCAGGTCTGCAAGTGACCTCTAATGCCTTGGGTCACTGAGATACTCCAGCATGGGCAGAGAGGGCCATGTGCAAAGGTCTCATGGGTCCAGGTGTGTTTTAATCTTAATGATCCAGGGTACTGGGACTGCTTGTAGCAGAGGCATTGGGAGACAGATGAACTCTAAGCACTGGCAAGGAGCACAGAGCATTGTGCTCAGCAGAGGACTTACAGAAACCAGTCCACAGCGATGATCAGCGTGATGTCTTCAGTAGGCAGCCCCACTGATGTCAACACTATCACCATCGTCACCAGTCCTGCCTGGGGAATGCCTGCAGCCCCAATGCTGGCTGCTGTGGCAGTGATGCTGGAGGGAACAGGAAAGCACAGCTATCAGCAAAGGGAAGAGGTGGTCACATTTGCAAAAATGGCAGGAAGTAGCTCAAACTCATCATCTACAAAACATCTTGACAGCCTTTCTGCCCTGGTCAACAACCAGGGTGGTGACACAGGGGACATCAACCAGCAGCCAGGCTCTCCCCTGCCAGGCACCCATCCATAACCGACTGCACACTGCAGCTCTAGCTAAGGGGTGGCCCAGAACTGGAAATACAATCAGGGCTCAGGTGGAGCCTCAAAGACATTGTGCCCAAATCATTTGTGCTTCTGCACCTGGACATGTAGTACATCCTTCTTTTCAATACTTTTCTTTTTCCCCTGATTGTGTCTTCTGAGCAAAAGAGGAACCTGGCCACACCTCAGATAAGCCAACAAAACTGAAGCCCTTCCTGTAGTGCCAAAACTCTTTCAAAAGTCACCTTATTGTGATGATCTGCCCGAAGTCGAGTTCATAGTTGTTGACTTGTGCAATGAAGATGGCTGCAAGGGCCTCGTACAGAGCGGTGCCATCCATGTTAATTGTAGCTCCCACAGGCAGAACAAACCTGGTGATGCGCCTGTCCACGCCGTTGTTTTCTTCCAGGCACCTGAAGGTGATGGGCAGAGTCGCTGAGCTGAAAGGAATTCACAAAACAACATGAACTGGGTATGTGCTGACTTTGGAAGAGGGACTAAGCCTCTGCCTGGTTTATAACCTTACCCACCTGCTTTTTCACCCTGCCAGAAGCTGCTAGGAGGAAGAACAGTCTAAAGAAGGCTTCCTCAGATATGGTGCACGCTGGCGCTGCACATTCAGACAGGGTTTTCCTCAGGGGCTGGGACAGGGGCTGTCTAGCCCTCAGGCTGATGATGCAGGTATAACACCAAAAGGAGGTGATGCTGGAGGATTCAGGGTAGAGACCCTCAAGACCAAAACTCCTTTTCCTAAAATAATTTAAGCCCTTTCTCACCCTTCTCAGTGCTAAGACAAGAATGACCCGTGTGTGAGAGTGCATCTTGCAGAGAATGGTTTCTAAAGGAGAACACGAGCAGGAAGACTGCAGTGTGCTTCAGTGGGACAATGCACGTGGGAGAGGCTTCCAGGAATGAACACAGCAAGAAACACAGGGCCTGGTGAAACCACAGGTACCTCCAATCCCTTGCTTGGGCTGTGCTGCCTGGCAGCACCAGTCATTGACCGTACGGGTGCTTGTGCCGTTGCCTGGGCACGTGTGCACGGGACAGATGTGCACAAGTACCTGTGTGTGAGAGGTGCGTGCGTGGGGAATAACTCTCCAGTCAGTAGGATCTGATATTTTTCCTGTGCTCAGCATTTCAGTGCTGCAAGCAGAGTCACCACCAGGTTTGGGAAGGAGGAGTAAGGCTCATGCACTGATGGTTAGAGATGGCCACATTGATTGGGGCTCCTCAGCAGGGGAGTGGGAAACTTTCCACTCTCCAATGAGCTTGGCTGGACCGGTGCAAAAAACTGCTAGTGCTTGGAATTGTGAGACTGCAGTGCTGCACTGGGGGCAATGAGTGCTGAGAAGCAGCCCCAGAGTATCCACACCAGCCCCAACCCTACTCCTCTGTAGCCATCGTACCTTGAGGAGGTGCCCAGGGCCGTGATGAGGGCCTGCAGAAGCCCTGCAATGAACACCCAGGGGTTTCTGTGAGTGACGATGAAGTAGAGCAGTGGCAGGATGCAGAGGGCATGAATGAGGAGTCCCACAATGACGGTGAGTGTGTACATCCCCAGCTGGCCTCCCATCACTGCTAGGTCATCCATCTCCAGGATTTTGCCAGCAATTAAGAACATGATCCCAACTGGAGCATACCTGTGGCAGAAACACAAGGCTGATGTTCAGAACTGGCCCCCACGCTTTCACACCAGCTTTAATGCATGCTGTCTGGACAAATCCCCACAAGCCAGCACACCAGAAGTGCTCACTGAGCCGAATTGTTGGATAATGCTGCTGGTTTCTGCTCTGGAAATCTGGAGAGAGCTGGGACTTGCTCAACATACAGTCAAAACCCAGCACATGTTCCGCTGCCAGGGACCCCAGCACTCTGTTGTGCGCACAGCTTGGGCACTGGTGGAGGTTTCCTCCTCCTTCTGGTTTCACTAGGCATTTCCACAACACTCCTTGTAGAACTGGTAGGGGAGGTTATGTAGAGGAGTCTTCAGAGCCCCTTCATTTCCTAACAGAGCTTGGGCTTAGAGTAGTTTTTTGTTTTTTACTGAGGGGCACAGGGAAGTGTGGGAGAAACAGGGAATTGGGGAGTAAAAGCAATAGTGTCCTGTGGGTTCTGGGATATCAGCCTTGCTATCTTCAGATGTTCACATCTAGGGAATAGGAACATATAGAGAATCCATATCTGGTGTAGCAAGGACTGGGCACATCAACACCCATGAAAACAGCCATGGCTTATATAAAAACCCATTTTGAGGTACACTGCTCTCCTTACCATTCCTTATGGGTTTTATCCCCTCCATAATAATGCATCTCATGAGCAGCAGTGAGGCTCCACAGAAAGGAAGCCATAACACAGACATGGAGAATATCATGGGCACTAAACTACACATGGACAAATAACTGGACCAAAGAAAATCCCAGCTCCACGGCCACACCTCTCAGGGCTTGGCCTCTGCAGCTCAAGAGCTCACATGCAATTCATGCACAAGGCTCAGAGGTCCACATGCCAAACTCCAACTTAGCCTGGGAGGTTTGGAAAAGTTTCAGGAAAGGATTTCACAAATTTTTCATTTCCTCTGACCTTCCTCTTAGAAGACATTCTTGGCTGCAGCTAGTGACCAGATCTCCCCAGGAAAAACAAGCTTCTGGGAGATGCAGAGTGTGGCTTCAGGAAGGAGTGCTGGGCTGCAGCTGACAGTCCTGCCTGCCACACCAGCAGGACTGTGTAAGGTAAGAGGTCTCTCCAGACACTGCCTACTGTGTGCACAGGCAATGTGCTGCACATCAACACCCTGCCTTCCCTCAGTGCAAGGGGGAGCTGAAGGAGGAGGTGTTGAAGGCACCTGGATATTGTCTCTGGGAGTAGTGTGCAGGTCTGTTCCACTCTGCTCGTGCTCTCCCTTCTGTGCCCTTGGGCAACTCTTATCTGTTCTTAGGAAAGCAAGACCCCAAGTTCTGGCTCATTTAGGGAGGAAAAGATCCCAGAGGGGCTGAGGCTCCCCGACGCTCTGCTGTGAGCTCAGGGTTGTTCTTCCCCTTTGTGCCTTTCTGTGTAAGTCCCCGTGGCCCCGTGCCCAGGATTTTGCTCTAAGATAAACCACTGTGACTAGCAGAGTGGGGAATGGAAGCTGGAGTGATCCAAAATGGGAGAGGGTGTGGGGCTGACAGATCCCCTCTCTGTCTAACGTTTCCCTGTGTTCTGCCAGCCCCACATCTCTCCTGTCTTGCAGTACCTACCGCAAACTATTTACACCTTGAGCCCTAGATGGATAAAGAGCTTAAAATAACAAGATTTGGTAAAATGCTGATTTCTCAAGTAGCACAGGCAGCTTTACACAGAAAGCAACAAGCAGCTGAGGTCTAGAGGAGCTGGGATCTGGGAGACCTAGAACTGAAGGGCAATGACTTTGAGTTGACCTTGTCAGCCCAGCTCAGCTCTCAGAGCTGACACATACAGGTGCCACCCTGTGTAGCAGGAAAGTGGCAATAGGTGATTGTGATTTATAGCTAAGTTGGACTCCTGGAACATGGCTGGAAGGAAAGCTTTTGGTGGGAAAGCCTCACACCCTACCCCTGTTGGTAAGGCTAAGACATCTTCCACTCCAGCTCTCTGGTCTTCCAAGGATGTTTCCAGCAGCCTCAAGGAAAGCAAGTCCTGGTGTACCTGATATTTCTAAGGTAAAAACAAAACAAAACAGGAAATGAAATGTGAACAAATATCCCATCCAGACTTTTCCCTCCAGCCTGATGGAGCCAAAGGAGAGCTGTGCCCATCTGCTTTTCCTGTGCATGTCATCCTTAAAGCTACCCCACTTCTCATCAGGTCAGTGGAAACTGCACCTGCAGACCTCCTGCTCCAACCGGCCGTGCTCCTCACCAGATGATAATGGCCACCAGCCTCATGATGGCTTCGTTGAGGCAGTTAAAGAACTCCCGCAGGGCCCGTCCCTTCTGCTTCATGCTGCCGATCACCAAACCGAAGCACATGGAGAACACTACCAGCCCCAGCGCGTTCACCCCACTGGCTGAGCCCGGGATGGGAATGACTTCTTCAAAGGTCAGCACCTCGGAGATGGTCCCCAGGGCATGAGTGACGTTCTCCAGGATGCCAGTGGAGTTCTCAGGCACAGGGATCTGAGTGGCTGTCACACCCGCTGTGACATTGCTGCTGTGGAGGACGGTTCTGGTGAAGACCCTGGTGCTGTACTGCGTCTTGTACTGAAAAGACACAGATGGTCAGATGCACTCACAGGCCCTGGTTCAGGAGCTCAGGACAACATGCTGGGCGCTTGTATCCCCTTCTAAACAAAGGAGAGTGCTACACGCTCCTGCTGACCTCTGTGGGAAGCTGGCCTTGTTCTCAAGCTCCTTAGCTTAGTGCTTTCATCAAAAAGTTCATAGAGCTGGAGGTCAAAAGAGACCATTGCAGCACCTCATGTCCCCAGGACTGAGATATTCTGGCTTCTCTGATATCCCTTTATACTGCTCCCAAGGGCACTAGCACTATGGAAGAGACAAGTCCTTGGAGAATCTGCTCCCATTTCACTGCCAGTCCAAGCCTCCTACCTGAGATAAAACAAATCCTTCCTGACTCTGAGTGTGGGATGGGAGAGAGGATGAAGCCCCACCATCTACAGACAGCCTGAAAAGCTTATCTGGGGGCTGCTGTGATGCAGACTAATGACTGCAATGCCTCCTGCAGCAGTCAGGCTTGGGGAAGTGTGAAGGCAGTATAAAGCAATTCCTTCCCTCAGAGAAGTAGGCTGGACCACGGTCTAGGGCACAGGGCACAATCAGAAGTGATGGGTCAGGTGGGATTTCATACCTGTTTGAAGCAGGCTTCTACCAGGTTGGGCGGGAACATATTCCTGCAGTAGATAAAACAAGGAAAGTTATTGACCTCTTTGACTAGCAAGAAACCATGGGCTGCCTGGCCAGCGCCTCTGCCCTGCAGCAGTGTCCCTGGTCACCGCTGTCACTGTGCCAGCTCAGGCTACAGGACAGGCCCTTTCTGTCGGGCTGACAGAAGGTGGGAACACGCTGACCTGGAGCCAGGCACCTCCTGCATCTTTTCAGACTCCACAAGTTTGTATTTCAGGTGTGTGGAAAGAGACTGCACACATGCAGCACTGGGATATGGGTCTGTTTTAAAAGCATCATCAGACCCAACCCAGCCTTAAACCAACCCCATATTGCGAGTTTTGAGGTACTGCCTTGCTCCCAGCTTCATCCCTACCGCTGCCTTCTGAGCTCTCTGTCATCTTGTACCCCAGAAACACAGCGTCCTACTGCTCGAGATGGTGCAGCTTTGCAGTTCACTGTGTAAGGTCACAGCAAGGGTGGGAGAGGGATAACGTCTTGGGAACCACCTCCCTGATTGCCTTGGGGCAGGGAGGATGGGTATCTGGAGTAGCCTTTTCTGGGTGAGTTTCTGAAGGGCGTGAGGTCATCGCTAATCCTGCTTCCAGCCTTTCATTTCTAGAACTATAGAACTTTCCTCTTTTTTCCAGCCTCACCATTTTCCAGTCCTCTCAGATTGTTTTGCACAATCAGTACTTTGTGAGCTGCTCTTCTGTTTCTTCCCAAACAGGAGAAACTCTTAGGTAAAAAAAAGCAGGAAATGAAACAATGTCAGAAAAATCTCATCTTCTGAGATGTCAGTGGAGAAGTTGCATGAGCCTGGATTCTTCTACACTTGTCAGGTCTCAAGCCCATTTCTTTCCTTCCTTGCCTTTGGTTTAAAAGCTGTACATTGGTCTTGATGGTGCTACACATTGATAGTTTTAATTGCTTGTTTTAGTGAGCATACCTTGGCCTCCTGCATTAATACCCCTAACAGAAGGGCTGGACTCCAGAGCTCCAGGCCAAGCATTCCATCTCAAAGCCAGTTAGCTAGACTAAGCTAGGAGTAGTTGGCTGGGCAAGAAGCAGCCAAAAGCCTCTTTCTGCCTACAGCTGTGGCACTTCAGAAGGACATTCTGTGGAGGAATGTAATCTCACTGATAGGGTCTCAACATGACATCACCTTGTTCACCTACCTCACCAAGTCCATGAAGGCATCTGTGGTCTGCACCTGCTCAATCCTGCCTTCTCGGTGGAGCTTGTCCTTCGATCCTTTTCCTGGGTGGATGATGATCACCATGAGGATGCCAATGAAGACTGCTATGATCGTGGTCACCATGTAGTAGACAACAGCTCGCATCCCCATCTTCCCTGAGGCTCTGCCATCCAGTGAGGCCATTCCTGAGGAGTCACACAGAGAGGCAAGATGAGGTCTGTTGTCTTAGAGGGAAGCCTGAGGAAGATTCAGGGCACATGTGTGAGTTGGCCGGGGAGATGGGGTCTCTAGGAAGCACAAGGGGCAGACTTTGGAGCTACAAAGGTGATGTCAATATGGGAGAATGTGGCTTGTAGTTGTGAAGAAGCAGAGCACTGGTGGGTCCTAGGCTGCATTTGGGAATGTAGCAGTTTCCTCCTAAAGCTCTCAGAAGGAAAATAATCCCCTCCCAGTACACTGGGCTTTTAAGTCTCTACTGGTGGGATGTTTCAGCAGGTGGGATGTTCAGAAGGTTGCCATCCCTTCTGCTGTCTGAAAGCTTGTCTGGCTGGCATGTCTTCTAGGAGGACCTGGATGAAACAAGCTCTCCAGCTGGTGATCAGCTCCAGCTCGTTTGGACTGACATGAGTTAATGAATTAACTGGAGGAATCAACTTAGGCTGGAGGAAACCTGAAGCTGACCTGGGCAACAAACTTGTTGACACTGGAGGTTATGTAGGATTAATTCCTTGTTAGTGCTCAAGTGTTGGGCATTGGAAGCACCACATTGTGTCCTCCCTAGTCTCCTGAGAAAGCACAAGGCCTTCTGCTTCTCTTCCCCACCACTGAACCAGCAGGGCTATGACTGTGAGTCATGCTCACTGCATTTGTAGGTTCAAGCTTGTCACTATGCCCCAAGCTAATCCAAGCACCTCCAGCTGGGGCACCAAAGGGAACTCCAACAACAGCGAGCATCCATCTTTGCTGATTATTGCTGGAAAGCAGCAGAAAGCACTTCTCACCTGTAATCAAGCTAGAGACGATGAGAGGAAGAACCAACATCTGGAGCATACGCATCAGCAGCTCTCCAGGGAAGGAGAAATACTTGATCTGGCGATAGGTCAGCTGGTAGGGCCGGAGCGAAAATGCCAGGATGATCCCTGTGGATCAGCAAGGGATGAGAATGGACATGGGACAGTGATCCAGTGGTCTGTCCCTCAGTCCTACAGCATGGCTTTTCTCTTTCTCACCTCCTTCCAGCTCCTCCTCTCCCCAGAGCAGTGAGTGCTCTTTGTTTTCCTAAAGGCTATGATCCAGTTTTTACTGGATGCTCTCTCTCTCTCTGACACATTTATAGGCACAGGAGCCTCGTGCCAAACCACAGGTCTCCTTGTTGCTCTGTCTGCTGCTCCTCTGGGGTCTGCTCCCAGGAAGTTCACGAACACAAAAATACTTTGACCAGAGATATGATCTCCCAGCCTAACCTCACTGCGACTGCACAGCTCAGAGGCTTTGTCCATGCACCTCTGAGAGCCGATTTCAGGCAGTGAGGTGTCGGAGTCGACCGAAGACAAGCCCATTCTATAATGTTCAGCAAGTCTCCATTTATTAGTCTTTTTAGCACACATTTATAACACAGTTAATGAAATTCTTACCTAATGCAAAAGCTTAGCTCCTAATTGGTCAGTGATTAAAAGCTACTCACACCCCAGTTTCTCACAGCCAAGGCCTCACTCCGCTCCCACTTCGTTCCCACCGATAAAAGCATTCCTTTCTTATTAACCATTTCTACTACATCCTGACTCTATTCTAAGAACACAGATATCCAGATATCCTGTTTTTACCCATAGTTTTGACTAACTAGATTTTCTCATGACCCCTGTTTTGTAGCCAATTTTCAATAAAGCTGTCCACAGTGAGGTAGAGATGTAGAGCTGGATCAAAAGCTGGGGACAACCCACGAGCTGCTGGGAAAATTTAGTTTGCATTGTACCACAGCCCCTGGCATCAGCTCCCCTTCCAGTGCTGTCAGGCTACAGCTGTGGGATGACTCTGAAGAGCCCGTCTGCCTGTAGCTGCACTCACAAGAAGCCTCTGAACAAACCTGGGTGAATTTTATGAGGATTAGTAGAGCTGGATCATCAAATCCTGTCTGTTGTAGCCTGTTCCTACGCTGCAGCCAGAAAGATCCACGAGGACTCTCTCACACACGTCCCCTGCAAGGTCTGTTGTCCTTGCACACAAAGGTACTTCTGACTTGGACAGCACTTTGAGCTGTCAGCTCCTCAGCTTCACCTCCCCACCCAAACCGACCGAGAAAATAAAACCTTTACATTCTACATCGTTAGCCGTAGAACAACCCAACTTTCCCCCACGTGTATAGACGCTGCCCAGCGTGGCCACCAGCTCCATACCTAGCAAGACTGCGGCGATGGTGAAGAGGACGAAGGCGTTCCTCCTGAGGAAGCTCTTGGCGCTGTCGGCAGTGATGCTGTGCATCCGCTTCTTGGCCCTGGCCGCCCGCTTCTGCACCGCCTGCCGCAGCCGCTGCACGCGGCTCTCGGCGCTGAGCCGCTTGGCCGCGTCCTCGTTGAGGAACAGGCTGTTGACGTGACTCTGCTCGCCCATGGTCCCAGGACACGGCTCTGCCTACGCTGGGCAGGGAGAAGCGCGGGAGGGAAAGCGTGAGCTGCAGCACCCGGCACCTCGCCTTCGTTTTTAGGTCGTTTCCCTGGGGAACTGAGCAGGTTTATTTAGAGTTGATTAATGAGCTCCTCTGCGAGGAGCAGACCTCGGGGAAAGGCATCTAAAAGGGCTGCCAGGGTCTTGTCACAACTGGTCTGGTGTCTCTGGAGAAGATCTGGCCTCTGTAGCCCCCAACTTGCACTGAGGAAGGGCTTGTGGTGGCCTGAGCAGCCAGAAAGGGCTCCACAGCCACCCAGGCTTGTTCTTAGGAGTTTTATCAGTTTGGACAGGAATGAATTTCTATTACCTGGCAATAAAACCAGTTCCTGTACACAAACTGTTCCAAACATGACCAAGCAGCAAGCAACTTACCTCCTAGATGGACAGAGCCCTACCAGACCAGCTTTCCCCAGGACAGTGAGCAGCTCCAGCTGTTTCTGCAGAAGGGAACAGATCCCTTTGCCTCCAGTGGAGCCTGAGGATAGAGCTTTACTGACTTTCCTTTGAAGCACAACAGGGCTTTCAAATAGTATCTCTTGTCCAACTGCACTGATAGAGTTAACCTGTCTTCACAATTACTGAGATCAAGATCAAATCTCCTCCAAAGAGGTAAATAAAGGACCAACTCTGCTCCATTACCTACTGGCTGCAAGGCCTGGAGCAGTCTACTGTTATTCAACTGTTGATTTTTTACTGTTATTCTCATATTCCTCAGAACAAAAGAACAAGGGGGCTACCCAGGCAGACCTGTCCACTCTGGCTGCTAGAAGGCACCAGCCATCCACCGGTTCTTACCGTGAGGAGGATCACTGCCTGCCTCTGCAGGCGCTGTTTCCTACTGTCATTGTGCCTTGACACACACCAGGTCTGAAAATGATTCTTGTTCCCAGGAGTTTGCAAAGAAAACACAAGACTAGATGAAACCAAAGAAGAACAAGGTCACCTTGGCACATCAGCAGGTGCTGAAAGATCTTTCTTTGGTGTTGCAAGTCAAATAAGAGCTATTCCATTTGCAATCCTAAATTTAAGTCAAAGAAACCATCACAACTGGGATTACACTCTATAAAACACACATCTAGTGTCTGCCATTTGGCCTGTCATGAACTGGAGACGTTACCTTAAAGAGGAATTGGTTCATGGTAGAACATCCCAAGGTCATTTCCAACAGACAGATGGAGGGAAAGCTGCATTCTGATAGAAGATTTGTTTGCACAGATGCTAATGCCTTCATGAGGTCCAGAGTCATGGAGAGACACCTGAGGTGTCCCAACCAAGTCACTCTAAGCCTTCCCAAGGCTGAGCTGTGTGAAGACCCCCGGCAAAGATTCTGGGCTTTTGCTGCAGGAACTTTCCAGTGCTGCTGTGGTCACCTGTGTTGGGTTTGGGGTGTGGGGAGGGAGTGTTTTTGGTAGTGGGTGAAGGGCCACCTTGTGAGAGCAACAAGCTCCCCTGGCTCCAAGGCAGAGACCCCCCAGCCCAGGCTGAGCCAGTGAGCACCAGAGAAACACCTCTGTGAATCCATGTGTGAGGGGAAGGACTGTCCTGAAAAGAAGAAGGTGGAGAGAACCTGGAGGAGAAGCCATTGACCTAACAAAAGACAACCATCAGCCAAAACCAAAGGACAGACAGACAGACAGAGAGCTTTGTTGCCAGAGAAAAGAGGAGGAGAGGGGGACAGAGGACCTCGAGACACACAGTTCACCTGATGGAGCAGGAGAAGGCAAAGGAGGTTCTGCAGCCATGGAAGTTAAGTTCAATGGTGGAGCAGAGACCCATGTGTAGGCCATGGAGGCCTCCACGCTGGAATAGAGAAGCTGAGCCTGAGACAAGTGTGATGGAATTGTGACCCCGAGAGTCGCTCCCTGCCAGAGTGGGGGTGGACCCCCAGAGTAAGGGGTGAGTCTGCAGCCCATGGATATTCCCATGCTGGAGCCAGGAGCTGAGCCCAAAGAGGTCCCTGACTCCATGGGAAGCTGCTCTGGACCATCTTGTTCCTGGAATTTCATGCTGGGAAGAGCAGCAGAGGTGACCTGACTGAACCCCCATTCCCTGTCCCCTGTGCTGCTGTCAGGGAGAATGTGGAGAAATTGGGAGCAAAGTGACTGGAGCCCGGGCAGAAGGGAGGGGTGGGGGAAGGTGCTGTCAGATGTGGTTGTTGTGTCTCACTGTGCTGCTCTGATGAAATGGCAACAAATGAAATTGATTTTTGTGCCCCAAGTTGAGTCTGTTTTGCCCGTGCCCATCCCTGGTGACTGAGCCCTCCCTGTCCCCATCCTAATCCATGACCCCTGTGTTGTGTCTCCCATCCCACCTCACCGGGTGGGGGAGTGAGTGCAGGACCCCATGGTGCCACTGTGGGTCAAGCCACCACATCACCCAACCTTCTGGATTAGCAAAAAGCATTCTGTGCATTTGGATCCGCTGGTTCCAGTTTGATCACACTTTCACTTTCTTGTGACACCACCTCTGCTTTTATCTGCTGATAGAACCAACATGCATCAGACTGGGTAAAACCCTGCCTGTCCTCCTCCTTCTCACTGCCAGTCCTACTTCTCACAGCTACACATGAGAGATAGGAACTGCCAAGTGTTTATTCCTTCAGTGAGTTGAGTTTGTGCCTCCTGAACATCGCTGTAGGTTCAGAAACTGTGGATTCAACCCCCTGTGCCCCAGAACTTGTGGTATTTTTTTAGTAGCCTCTCAGATATAGGGTCGAGCAAACAAAATTATCAGCTGTAAGGTTTCAATGAACCAGGACTTTCACACATCTTGTGTCCTCCAGTCTTGCCAGTTACTGGCATCACTGACTCTACAGAGAAGAGGACACCTCTGAGGTCTCACCCTTTACCAGCACAGACTCACTGAATAATCCCTGTTGTGATCCATCTCCTTTTGTCTGCAGGATTTCCAGGAGTCAGTCCCAGAGCTCACTGCCCTTACGGTGAGAACAGTGATTGTCTGCACAGTCAGCAGCTGGTGGGGTGGGAGAGAGTGGAATAGATTAGACTGGTCTTGACTAGACTAGATTAGACTCTTGGAGTTCGAAGGGACCTACAATGATCCTCTAGTCCAACTGCATGACCAGTTCAGGGCTGAGCATGTTATTAAGGATATTGTCCAAATGTCTTTTAAACATTGATGGGCTTGGGGCATCGACCACCTCTTGAGGAAGCCTGTTCCAGGGTTTGACTACCCTCTGGGTAAAGAACTGCTTCCTGATGTCCAATCTGAACCTCTCCTGGCACAGCTGAGCCATTCCCAGGCGTCCTGTCCCTGGATCCCAGGGAGAAGATCTCAGCACGTCCCTCTCCAGGGCCCCTCCTCAGGAAGCTGCAGAAAGCCATGAGCTCACCCCTCAGCCTCCTTCTCCCCAGACCAGACCAACCCAGAGTGCTCAGCTGCTCCCCAGGACGTGCCTTCCAGCCCTTCACCAGCTCACTTGCCCTCCTCTGGAGGCGTTCGAGGACCTTCACGTCCTTCACACATGGTGGGGCCCAGCGCTGCACACAGTGCTCCAGGTGAGGCACCACCAGTGCTGAGCACAGCAGGACAGTCCCCTCCTTGACTGGTCCTGGAGGGGGTTTTGATGCCCTCAGGATGCAGTTTGTCCTCTTGGTGCCAGGGCACACTGCTGGCTCCTCTGGAGCCTGCTGTCCCTCAGCACCCCCAGATCACTTTCTACAGGGCTGCTCACCAACTGCTCCTCTCCCCATTTAGACTTGTGCCCAGGACTCCTCCCTCCCAAGTCCTGAATCTGGCACTTGGACTAATTTAACAATTTCATCCCATTAATCAGTGGCCAAAGCTCCAATCTATCCACATCCCTCTGCAAGGCCTCTTGTCCCTCAAGGGAGTCAACACCACCTCCCAGTTTGCTGTTGGCAGCAAGCTTGCTCACAGGGCATTCGACTCCAGCATCCAGATCATGGACCAGCCAGATGCAGCCCCATTCACTGCAACACTTTGAGCTCTGCCCTTCAGCCAGTTCTTCACCCAGCTCATCATCAACCTGCTCATCTCACAGGTGGACAACTGGCCCAGAAGGATGCTGTGAGGGGCAGGATCAGAAGCCTGAGTAAAACCCAGAAAGACTACATCCACCGCCTGCCCTTCGTCCACTGGCTGGGGGACCTCGTCCCAGAAGGACATCAGCTTGGTGAAACAGGCCTTTCCTCTGGGGAGCCACGCTGACCGTGCCTGCTGATGGCATTGTTCTGTCAGTGCCTTTCAGCAGCACCCAGGATCATCTTCTCCATCATTTTTCCAGGAAGTGAGGTTACACTCACAGCTCTGTAGGTTCCTGGGTCTTCCCTCACCCCCTACATTGGCCACCTTCCAGTCAGCAGGGATGCGGTGCAGGGATTGTCACTTAAGGTGATCACTTCTAAAAGCAGAACCACCAAAGGAAGTTTCAAACCCCCAAACCTCTCTTTCTGCACTCCCAAACCAGTCACTCTTCAACAAACAACCCAGCACACCTTCCTGGAAGGTGAGGTGCTACCTTACTTGGACGTGCAAAGCTCCCATCTCTATAGCAAACTGGGAAGGGTCACACTGAGGGCTCTGAAATCACCCACCACAGGCTTGGAAGCCAACTGAGGGCTCTGAAATCACCCACCACAGGCTTGGAAGCCAACTGAGGGCTCTGAAATCACCCACCACAGGCTTGGAAGCCAACTGAGGGCTCTGAAATCACCCACCACAGGCTTGGAAGCCAACTGAGGGCTCTGAAATCACCCACCACAGGCTTGGAAGCCAACTGAGGGCTCTGAAATCACCCACCACAGGCTTGGAAGCCAACCTTCCCATTGGCCATGGGGACCTGAGGAGACCTGTGTCGAGCCAGTACAGAAACACAGACTCACCTCTCCTCCAGCCCTCACCTTTCTCGGAGTTGGACCATAACACAGCAAAGGCACCAATTCCTGCACAGGGAAGGTGGGAGCAGAACCCACACATATAAAGGGACTCACCTGCTCTTTTCTCCAGAGGTCTCCCCATCCACTGGAAAATGTCTTTTTGTGCAAACCAAATGCAATTTCTATTTTGATATGGAAAGCTCAGGGTTAGTAACGTGATCCTGTGTTCCTCCATAAGCTCAGCAACCTTCTCAGAGCAAAACTTATCACACAGAAGGAACTCACCAGCAGAATTTGCTCCAGTGATGTCCCCACCCTCTTGCTGACTTGCTTCCTTTCTCCATCTGCATATTTTGCAACAGAGCAGCCCCCTCCACAGCACATTCCCTCTGCACTGCTGAGATTGTGTCAATATTCTCTATTGCATCAGCTGGAAGTTCTCAGATTGCTGCAGCAAATCATCAAAGTATTCTTGCAGGTTAACAGGCTGCCTTGGGTTTTCCTTCCATGTTCTTGTGGCTTTGCTCTCTTGGTGAAGGTTCTCCTAATCGTGGCTCCTTCTCCAGGCTCCACTCTGGCAGAAGCACCAGGATATTTGGGAGAACATTTTTGGAGATAACTCCAAGGCCAGAACCAGGAAGCACAGGATATTTTGCAAGAAAGTTCAGTGTTGCAAAACTAATGCCCAGTTCCTGGCAATGAGGTTTCACACGAACAGTGGAATTTTGGCTGCTTTAGGGACATCAGTCAGAAGATGGTGAAAGTCAAAAATGGGGAAGGAAGACTTTTACACTATATTTTCTATATTTTTTTGTCCTGCTCTTTGTAGATTTTTGTGTGGTTATCTTCCTGTCTACCCAGGGAGAAGATTTCCAACATGGTGGGAGGAGGACAATAGTGCTTAAGAACATAGAAAGAGCTAGAAAACAGGAAATCTTGGGAAGAACTGAGATGCATCTGTTCAAACTTGTGCTGTACATTGAAGAACATCCCTCCTCTTCGTGCCTTGTCTCTGCTAAAGCAGCCAGCAGCAGAGAAGCTGAAACGATCCCGTGTGCAGCACCTTCCCGTGGGCGTTTGAAAGACAGAAGGTAACAGAATCCTCGCTGAAGGGAAGGAGGAGCTGGCCACCACACAACCCCAGGTGGCACTTTCACTGGAGGGCCAAGTGTGGCCCCATCAGGGCTTACTGTCATCCCCTTGTCACAAACTGGCCCCTTGTCCTTAAATACCGTTTTATTATGAAACAAATGTAAACAATGCCAGGACATGGAAACCCTTCCATTTTCCAAAGGATCTTCTCAGATCTGTGACAAGGAGATGCCAATATGCCCGAATGCTACAACCTACTGGGTGCTTTTCTCAAGTTTGTCTGACATTTGCACAGGGGGGAGCTGGGCACAAACCCAACCCCGCTGTCCCTCTGCGGTGGTGAAGCCAGTGGTGAAACCAGGGGCCGAGCTCTCCTGGGAGCACGTGGGGAGAGTCTCATCCCCTAAAACACCAGGAACTGAGTAGTTCCAAACTTAGAAACTGAGAGCAAAATCTTGCACACAGCAGAGAAACTTCTTGAAATGTTCTCTTGAATTTAAAGCTTTGACTACAGACTCGTCCAAGGGACACAGCCCCCCCCGGCCTGACCCGCGCCCCCCTCCAGCAGAAAGGCCAGCGTGCTGAAATGGAGAACCAGGGAGAGCAGCAGGAGTCAAAGGCAACTTACTCATCAGACTGAAGGAAAAAAACCACATCAGGAAGGGTGCAACCTCAGTGCCAGATCAACCAGATTGTTTTAAAAACCCTTTGGCCAGGATCATGTGTGAAAGGTGGTTAAAGGCATGGACAGAGAGGAAGATCCCCTTATGATCACTGGTGGAGACAGACCAAACCACATCAGATACACAGAATTTCGTGGCTATTTTTGTCTGTGCACTGGGCAGGTGTGTAGACTCTCCATCTACCTGTTCCCTGGTGTCTGGGGGAGCCCTGCAGAGCCCTACAGGAAGGTCCCTGAAGCTGGGGAGTGTTTGGTGCCCTGTCGTGCCCAACGCTGTGTGTCCCTAGGGCTGCATCTGGGGGCAGGATTCTGGGGGGAGCAGGAGGAGATGGGCTCAGAGCTCCACAGCTAAGAGACGGCTCAGTTCCAAGAGGAGAGCAGCTCCCAGGAGGTCAGGGCAGTGGTGCTGGCCAGGGAAGGTCAGTCCTGCGTAGCAGTGATGCGTTGAGTTTCTCCAGGGAGAACAGAGTTTGTGCTGCCCACAGAGAACCCATTCCACTGTTGTGTTTGTAACCAGTGGGGTAAGCTCAGTGTCCACACAGAGCTTTGCATGTCTCAGCTCTCTTTCACAACAAGAACAGAAACTACAATTAAGCCCACGGGAAATAAATCTACTCCACGTCTGCGCACGGCTCCGCTCTCACTCCAGTCACGAGCAACAGCCCTTGGGGTCACGGGGCTGTGAATGGTTTGAGTATGAGGGGAAACTGCAGGAGATCTTTGGTCTGGCTTTGTCCAGACAACAGCCAGGGTTAGACTGTCCTGGGTGAAGAGGAAATGCATTTCACTACTCTGTATGGTCCAGATGGTGGGCAGCAGGGTGGCCATGAGCCAGCAGTGGGCTCTGTGGCCAGAAAGGCCAACAGTCTCCTGGAGGGCATTGAAAAGAGCGTGACCAGCAGGTCCAGGGAGGTTCTCCTCCCCCTCTACTCTGCCCTGGTGAGGCCACATCTGGAGTGCTGTGTCCAGTTCTGGGCTCCCCAGTTCCAGAGGGACAGGGAACTGCTGGAGAGAGTCCAGTGGAGGCCACGGAGATGCTGAGGGGCTGGAGCATCTCCTGTGTGAGGAGAGGCTGAGAGAGCTGGGACTGTTCAGCCTGGAGAAGAGCAGCTGAGAGGGGATCTGATCAATGTCTATCAATATCTGAAATGTGGGGCCAAATGGATGGGGCCGGGCTCTTGTTGGTGGTGCCCAGTGCCAGGACAAGGGGCAATGGGCACAAACTGGGACACCAGAAGTTCCAGACAAACTGAAGGAAAAACTTCTTCACTGTGAAGGTGCCGGAGCCCTGGGCCAGGCTGCCCAGAGAGGGTGTGGAGTCTCCATCTCTGGAGATGTTCAAACCCACCTGGACACTTTCCTGTGTGAACCTGGTGTAGGGACCCTGCTCTGGCAGGGGGGTTGGACTGGATGATCTCCTGAGGTCCCTTCCAACCCCTACAGTTCTGTGATTCTGAAAACCACCAACAACAGTGCAGCCTTTTTGGAGGGCCTCCATCCCATATATCAACCCTGGGACCCCAGAGCTCTCTGGAGATCCAAGGTGACATCAGCACCAGGGTTCAGAAACTCTGCTCTGCTCTTGCCATCAGGTCAGGGGGGATGATCCTTCCCCATTACTCAGCACTGGTGAGGCCACGCTGGGGTGTTGTGTCCTGTTCTGGGCTCCCCAGTACAGGAGACATGGACACACTGGAGAGAGTCCAAGGGCCACGAAGATGATGAAGGGACTGGAGATCTCTCATGAGGAGAGGCTGAGAGAGCCAGGACTGTTCAGCCTGGAGGAAAGGCTGAGGGGAATCTTAGCAATGCCTACCTGAAAGGAGGGTGTAAAGAAGACAGTGCCAAACCCTTTGCAGTGTTGCCCAGTGATCAGGTGAGAGATGGTGGGCATGAATTGAGTACCAGGAAATTCTTCTTTATCATGAGGAAAGGCTTTTTAACTGTAAGGCAGATTGAAGACTGGAGCAGGTTGCCCAAGAGGTTGTGGGATCTCCATTTGTGGAGATATTAAGAAGCTGAAAGCTGACTGGACACAGTCCTGAGAAAGCAGCTGTGGCTGACTCTGCTTTGAGCAGATGGGGGTTGGATTCGATGACCTGCAGAGGTCCCTGCCAACCTCAGCCAGGCTGTGATCGCTCCATCTTCTGCTGATGTGCTGTGAGACAAAGCTTTACAGGACTTTCCAGACAACACTGATACACCCCATCCCTGGCAGCGTCCTGGAGCTGATTTACATGTGTAATTAGTACAGGGTAATTAGTACAGGGCCATGGTCTGGTTCCCCAGTCTTCCCTCACCCTCTAACCCCTGCACAGCACTTGCACCACACTGAAAGATAAACAAGAAAATGCTGCCTCATGGAAATGGCCAAGTGTCTTTTGTGGCTGTTGGACAGCCCATGAGAGCCCCAGGGGTGTCTCAGCAGAGGGGAAGCTACTGGGCAAGTGGATCTGCTGTAAGATGCTCCTCTGGGACAAGGAAGGTCCTGACCACCAACATGGAATTGCAGGGCTTTCTTGCCATGGTGGGTGGGATTGCAGAAGGTAAAGAAGTGCAAGTGAAGACTTTATCTGCCTTCTTGCCCAGGACTTTGTTCTTTCATGAGAGAGCATCATCAGTCAGCCTGTGCCCAGCTCCCCCTACCTATGGGCACGGCTTTCTGATTGTTAACGAGTCCAAGAGATGCCAGCTGATTATCACATCACCAACACCAGGGAAGGCAAAAAACTGTGGCCAACACAGCAGAGGAGAGCTCCAGTCTCCAGAGGGTTCAGGCTCCCAGGTGGGACAAATCCAGTTGTCACTACTCAGACCAGATGGATGGGAGACAACGACTGAAATGCTGGGACCTTACGCTGCTGTCGCGCTATCACTAATGTCTGCCCAGAACAGTGCACAAGGGGTTAATCTAATTAGTCACTTTTACTCCTGGGACTGACAGGAGTCAGTCAAATTAGACATGCCCACCACAAAGTCTCTCCCAGGTTTACCAGCCTGCAGGGACAGGGGGAAGAGTGGCAGTGCCATCCCAAAGCAGCGGTGTTCGTACAGCGTGTGCTGTCACACCGCCGCCGTGGGCACCGAGCGGCACCTGGGCAAAAAACAATGGGGGAAAACAATGTCAGAGCCAGGCGTCCCCTCCTCGACCACAGCTACCCTGGGGAGATCTTATAACGGCCTTCCAGTACCTGAAGGTGACCTACAAGAAAGGTGGGGAGGGACTTTGGCCAAGGGCAGGGAGTGACACAACAAGGGGTGATGGCTTGAAACTGGCAGAGGGGAGATTGAGGTGGGATCTGAGGAAGAAATTCTTTGGTGTGAGGGTGGTGAGACCCTGGCCCAGGTTGGCCAGAGAAGCTGTGGCTGCTCCTCCCTGGAAGTGTTCTTGGCCAGGTTGGATGAGGCTTTGAGCAACCTGGTCTAGTGGAAGGTGTCCCTGCTGCTGGCAGGGGGGTTGGGACTGGGTGAGCTTTAAGGTCCCTTCCAACCCAAACCAGGCTGGGATTCTATGATTCTACCCCAGGTTCCCTCTTCCCTCCACTAAAGCAACTCTGTCTTTTTTTTCATTGCTGAAAGCCAGCCAAAGACTGAAATAATCAGCACTTTTGAGCCCACTGTTTCTCTCGTCTCCAAGGAAACTGCTCTTATGTGCAACATCAAAACCAGCAGGATTCCCAAGGAAGGAAGTCTCCACAGGTAGCAGCAGGGAAGCACTCTGAGGGGAAGAGGGAGGAATCTCTGCAGGAGGAGAGAGGTTGGGAAGAGCTTTGCACAAGCTAGTCAGATATGGGGGGGCAAGGCAAGGGGTCACTGAGAAGGCTGTACTGGTCATTCCAAGGTGGACAGTTTCTGGTGCTGGGTCACCCAGTGGTAGGGCAGAAGTTAAATAGCCCATCCTCGTGTGGAGGGAGGGAAGGCTCAGTGCCTGTGAGGAAGGGATGTGCCAGGTTGTTGGAGGGAAGGCAGGCAGGGCCATGCTTCACCCTCAGGACTCTGCTCAGTGGCCTGACAATTGCAGGTAGCAGCTCTCAAGTCCTCCTTGCTTTTGGGCAGATCATTGGCACTCCAGAGGAGGAAGCTACAGACCCTCCACCACCAGACAAGTGAAATAGGTGCTTTGCAGGGATCATCTTTGCAAGGATGGCGAAGGAGGAGTGCATGTCTCTGCTCCTGCCTCGCTTTCCCCCATCAGTAGCTCAGTGCCCGTGGTCCAGAGCACTGAATCCAGCCACTGTGCTATTAGCTGGGTGTTCTCAGTCCTGAGGACCAGGACAGAGAGGGCTCATGGATGCCCTGGCTGGAGGCATCCTCACCCCTCATGCTGTTGGATCCTTTGCAGCCTGGCCCATTGCTTGCCCTTGGGAAGGGCAGTACAAGCTGAATGCAATGCAGCCAAAGTGCATATGCTGAAAATTTCCATTCACAAGCCCAACTGGGGTGAACTCAGCTCTCTTCGTGTTGCTATAGCAGCCCCTGGCAGGGCTTTCTGCTCAGGGAAGTGCTGGGGCATCTCCATTTTCCACTCACTACCTGGCAGCCAGCTCCCTCTCAGCCAACTCCTACCACGACAAGGGACACAAGAGGAGAGTGGATCTGCCCAGGGTCCAGCCTCTGACCCTTCTCTGGGAGAGAGCAGCAGCCACGGGATGAGGAATCTGCAATGGACAGGAATTTGAGCCCAGCTGAGCTCTCCAGTGACAAAGCCATCACCAGCTGGGGCCTAAGTCCAACACTGGGAGGACAAGTGCCGTTCTCCCCAGGGCTCCCCACTCATGCTAAGGTCCTGTGATGAGGTTGTCTCTGTCCAGCTGCCCACCAGGCGTTTCACTCCAGCCCAGAACACACAGTCCCACTCTTACAGCACTCCCCTCCGGGAAGCTGCCTGTCTTAAGGCAGGGTGAGAGCTGTCCCCGCTGTTCTCTCATGCACATGCCCAAGGAAATCTCCTGCCATCTCCTTGTCCTGTTTCAGCCCCTGCCCCTGGCACCCCTCTTGTTCATGCATGCAGATTTGCTGACAAAACCACTCACCTGGAGCGAGTGCTGGTCGCCAAGCAGGGAGGGCAGCGGGTCTCTTTCGTCTCGGGGGATTGTTCTGAGCTGTTCTGTTCTTTGGCTCTTTAGCTCAAAGGCAGGATGCAGGATTTTCTCCTTAGCCAGGTACAGCGTTAGCAGCGAGCTCGGAGCAGTACCTCCTGCGAGAGGAAAGGGAGACTGTAATATGCTCAGGATAAATGGCAGTAGGGGGTGGGGGAGTGGCATGTAGGAGGAGACTGAAAACATCTTTGATGATTGCAGGAGACCAGAGGACAGAAAGCCCCTGTCACCATGATGTCCATCCTGGATTTAACACTACCAGTGGCTTTGCACTTTCTTCTGCCTCCTCACACAAGCTCCAGAGAGAGTTAGCAGTAACAGAGAGCAGGGCAAGGTGTTAAATGAGAACCAGATCTCATTCCTGTCCCGCTCCTGCCCCTCAGTCCCTTCCTCCACGCAAGGTGGCTGCGTGCAGAAATCCACCCAGGAACGGGCAGGTCCTTCACCAGTCCAGTCTGTGGCAGCAGGATGTGAGGGATCCAGACACACTCCTGTGGTCTGTCCAGAGCAGCCCGAGGGGATGGACATGTGGCTGTGCCTCAGCAGCATCGCTGGCAAGTCACAAGGAGGAACCAATTCACTGAGTGTGCAAAGGAAATATGTCAGCAATAGAGTCTGCCGGGGAGCCAGGCTCTGCTTTCAAGGAAGTGGGCAAAACTTCCACTGTCTTTACTCTTTGATCTCTTGATATTGATTCCTGCTGCAGTTTCTTTGATAGAAGTCCTGCATTTCAACATTTCCATGAGTGCCCCATGCCAAAAACACAAGTCAGGTTGCAGGTGTGAGCACCACGCAGCCAGTGCTGGCCTCTGCAAGGGGCAGAGTGAAAAATTATAGCCAAAACCCAAGCCCCAGCACCAAGGCTGTAGCAGCACCCCTGTTTCTGTTCCTACCAGATACCTGGAACATGTCAGTTGTTTCCTGACAGGAGCCTTCCCCTTAATTTATGTGGCACCAGTGCATGCTCCAGCTTCAGCGTGCCAACAGCGCTGCATTGTGTCTGCATTTGCCCCAGAGTTTGAACTCATCCAGCAAGTCAGAGCCAAAGTGTCAGGCTCATCTGACAGACCCCTGGAACTGAAACCCCCCTGAGCTCTATGTCCCCATCAGACTCTGTGGGAGGAGGAGAGCTAGAGCCCTTCAGCCCAGGTTGCAAAGAGCAGCTCCCAACACCAGCTGGCTTTTTGCAGACATTAATAACAGAATCACAGAATCACTTTGACTGGAAAAGATCTTTAAGATCATCGAGTCCAACCATAAATCAGGATGGTGATTAGATGGGACTTTGCTGAACAGGCCATTTGGACCCTGAGGTGTTGACCATCTCTGTCATTCTCTGTCGTTTAACTCGCTCCATCTGCCAGATCAGCACGGACACAGCCCACTGCTGCACCAGGAGATGAGGACACACTGCCTGCACCCAGCAAATTGCTTGGTCTCCACACGACTTGGTTGCTCACATACAAATGGAGGAAATGGCCCTTGTCTTCCTACTGAAGGCTGCACAAGTGCAGTGAGGTCTCAGGTCATGCGAGTGTCAGCTGGGGACTGAGAGCCAGGCCCTGTGCCCTGCCAGATTTCAGTCCTTTTTCCAGCAAAGCTCCTACTGGAATGGGCTACGCAAGGAGATCGGTTTATTCCTGGATGAATGTCTCTGGTTATGGGGAACAGACCCCAGTGCTCTGGCTGCACCACACCACTCCTGCAGAGCTGAGAGCCAGTCCCACTCCAGAGGAAGGGGAGCTGGGTGGTGCCAGCGCAGCCAGGCTCATCTCTGCTGGGGCCAAACCATCGCCTGCTGGTGGGGCAGTCCCAGAGAGGGGACATCCCTTATTGCTCGTGTCCCTGCTTCCCTTGGTGGCTCAGCCAGCAGCTTTTCTTACAGAAGGGCACCTGATTTCACTGTTAGCTGGCTGTGGAGGCTCTGGTGACCCTCAGCAGAGCCGTTCTTTGCCTGGACAAGAGCATTTCTGACGCTACCCAGAGAGGGGCAGAGCCGCCGCGCACTTGGCCGTCCCTCAACCCCTGCACGCTTCTGCCTGAACCCACCTCAGGGAGGAATTGTTGGCTGACAGTGAGTAACTGTCCTTTTCCACTTCCTGTGCCTGCAGTTCAGCTTAGCTCCTAGAATCCGTCCTAAGTCCTACCCATTTTTTAAATCCCCAGGTTAATTCTCCCAGGCCTTTTTTAGCCACAAACCCGCAGCGACAAACTCCTCAAACCTTCTCCTTCAGCAACTTTTTTCCATGTTTCAGTTCAACTTGCACCTGTGGCAATTCCCAGACACCTCTGAGTTATTAAATAGGACACAGAGCAGCAGCCTGAAGCTATGGAGTAGCTGAAGAGCTCTGCTTCCTTGGGATGGAGATGCCTGGTGCCTAGGCAGAGTCTTTCCAAGGTGGAGTGATCCTTGGGGAACAAACCCAGGGTGAGCTGACTCCCTGACTCCCCCAGGTCTCTCCTCTTTCTACAAGTGCCGGGCACACTTGATCATCCACATCCCACAGACACCACGTGATGCTCTAATTTATCATCAACCAGTAAAATGGAAGCTCACAATGTCACCCTCGTGAGAGGCAATGAGAAAAGACATGACAACTGCACCTCATGTCACTTAGTCACCTTACAAAGGGTCTTCTGATGCTCTCCTTGTGCTGAGTTTGAAGACAGTAGAAGGGCTTGTTGGGGAACAGCCTGGAATAGCTTTCCCAAATCAGCTCCCTGGTGATTTTCTCCACAAAGTACCTTTCAAAATGATTTATGCTAATCTCACAAGTAGGTTAAAAATGTTGCACAGGGACAGGGAAGTTTGTTTTGCACCCATTCCCTCTTTAAACCTGCCCTCAGTCTATATCTCTGCCCAACTTGGAAAGATCTCAGTCCTAAACAAGTGAAGTTCTGGGCAAAGGACTCTTGAGACAGATTTTTGCAGAGGGTTTGTGTGTCCAAGAGTGAGGTTTGCAGGTCCAGTCAAACAACCACTTCTTTATCATCTTGTTATTTAAGAAAGGCATTGATTATCTGTTGGATCTTTAAAAAGCAGAACACCAAATGATGGGCTGGGTGTGGATCCATAACGTCACGATGAGGAGAATCCCCCGCGTGAATCTCTGTCAGCTGTGCACAGCCTGGACGAGGCATTGAAGCTGCAGGGCTGCACTAGAAAAACCCAAGCAGATGGCTGTGTCCCCCATCCCATGGCCTGGGACATCCCAATAAACCCATCCCCTGATGGACATCCCAGATGGATTGCCACTGGAAGGCAGTGACAGTCTGCCAATCAGCACTTACTGCGTTAGCATTTCAAAAGGGCTCAATTTGTCTGAATTGCTGAAAAAAAACCCCACTGAGGAGCATCCTGTCACAAATTGCAGGTGTGGGTGCACGCAGCCCTGTCACCTGAACACGGGGGTGACTGGCAGGGTGTACCTGAACCATCCCCTACCTACATGTGCCATGGGAACGTGGATGTTTTCTGTGTAGAAAGCCACTGGGGTGTTCCCAGTTGCTGTCGTGGGGAAAATGTGATTTTCTTGGATGTTGAGCAACCCTTCAGTCCTTCCTTCCCTGGATTTTGTGATTCCATGGTCTTGTTCTCCTTGTTACAGTAACCTTAATTTGGGGGTTGGGATTAATTTTGTGTCCTGCACTCCTAGCTTGGCCCAGGGAGCAGAGTCCAATTATGCAGTTGTGACCTTCGTTCCGAGTTAGCAGAGTTTCTGCAAATGAACCTCCTTTGTGTTTCACAGGGCTGCTCCTGTAATGGAATTTCCTTCCTATGGGAAATGCCAAGATTTCAGCATTTATTTTTGCCCTATTTTGGAACAAAAAGTCAAAATTTCAACTCTTGCAACCCATGAAGTTCAGGAAAATTCCGAAATGCAAAGAAATGTTTTGGTTTGGATCAGGCTGAGGTCAGCCACGTGGGCAGCCTCCTGTGATAATTATTTTACCTTTTTAGACAGGTAAACTGCAACTCTCATGATGCTCTGCAGTGTCCCCCTGTAGCTGAACCAGCCCAAACCATCCTCTGATTCTATGATTTCATGATTCTTTGGTCATCCTTGATCCAGCCTGGAGGGTGAGCAAAGGCCAAGGAGAACAGGGCCAGGAGGAGAAGAGAAAAGAGAAGGAGCAAGTGATGCTGTTCTCACTGACAGCACCTGCCAGGACATTTTGGGGAGAATTTCTGATGAGACAACGAAACAATGAACATGACAGCTAAAAAATGGTATAATGGTAAATCTAATGACAAAAATTGTTACCCCAAATTTTTGACAGGGTCATTTCAGCCCATGAGTGAGACAAACTTGTATCAGATCCTGGAGTTTCTGTCATTCAAAAGTGCCCTCAGTTTCTTCTTGGTTCTGCTGAGGGTGTGTGTGATTGAGGTGTTTCAGCTATTCTGAATCCCAGCTCGTGCTCCCAGCTTCTCCTGGGTGCTCAGAGAGCTTGTGCTGCCCACTTCCAGGGGGAGCTCTGCTTCGAGGGATTGTGTGACTCGGTTTGTACCATTTTTTTTTAGGAATCTTTGTATATCACCATACAGGCTGAACCAGGGTGAACTGCAGATGTCTGAGGTGGTTGCTCTGGTGATGCCTGAAGTCTGCAAACACCATTTTGTCCAACTTTGCTGACACTTCCACTGGAGAAGGAATCCCCTGCTGCTTTCCAGCGAGGCTGCCTGGTGGAAACTCACCCAGATTCCCCCAGGGTGACAGTAGGTGCGAGGGGCCCTTCAGCTGCTCTTCCCTCTCCTAACCCACCTCTGCCTCTTCCTGCCAGCCCCAGGCTCTTCTCCTGGCACCACCAGCTGCCTAGGAGTTGTTCTGAGAGAGGCTTGGTTGCGGTTTCACGCCATAAACAAGTTCTTTCTAAAGACCTTTTTTTGTCTTGTCTCATTGTATTTGTGCATTTAACTCCACCCTATTTTCTATTTCACCCATGACTTGGGAATGCAGCTTTTTTCCATGATTGGGATGCTGATGTGGCTCTGTTTTTTTAATTTCTGTATCTACCCTTTCCCACCTCTCTGCCTCCTGCTCGGCCGTGCCCCCCTGGACCCCGCGCTCCCGGGTTTTGCCGCTCCGTCCCTGTTCTCTGTTGTGGTTTCTGTGCACAGCAGAGTTCCAGCAGAGATGCTGACACCCCTCAGCTGCCGGGGTGGGCATTAGCACAGAGTTTGTGTTCTTTGTGCAGATGGCCAGAAAATCACTTCCTGCTTCTTAGATCGATCAGAAAAAGCAAAGTATCAGAGTGTCTCTTTTATGCTCTGCCAGCATTTTAGCTGTTAAGCAACTCTACACACTCTGAGGTGCTTCTTTTTGCACTAGACAGTTCTCTCACAGTCACTTAGGATCCCAGACTGGTCTGGGTTGGAAGGGACCTCAAAGCTCACCCAGTCCCAACCCCCTGCCAGCAGCAGGGACACCTTCCACTAGACCAGGTTGCTCAAAGCCTCATCCAACCTGGCCAAGAACACTTCCAGGGAGGAGCAGCCACAGCTTCTCTGGACAACCTGGGCCAGGGTCTCACCACCCTCACACCAAAGAATTTCTTCCTTACATCTCAGCTCCATCTCCCCTCTGCCACTTTCAAGCCATCACCCCTTGTTCTCTCACTCCCTGCCCTTGGCCAAAGTCCCTCCCCAGCCTTCCTGGAGCCCCTTCAGGCACTGGGAGGCCACTGGAAGGTCTCCCCAGAGCCTTCTCTTCTCCAGGCTGAACAGCCCCAACTCTCTCAGCCTGTCCTCACAGCAGAGCTGCTCCAGCCCTGGCATCATCCTCGTGGCCTCCTCTGGACTCGTTCTCACAGGTCCATGTCTCTCTTGTGTTGAGGGCTTACTCATAAGTTCTGACAGTTGAATTCCAGCCTTGCCAAATTGCTCTGGCTGCTCTAGAGACAGATGTGCACTTGCAACCCAACAAGAGATTTCACAGCAGGTGGAACCACTTCCCAGGTGAAGCCCTGTGAAACACCTCCTGCCAGAATGAGGGACAGCACCACTCCCAGGGGTTGCCCTTACACAGATATTTCTCACTGAAACTCCCACATGCAAATTGATTCAATGGCAGTATCTCCTGCTGTGGAGGAGGGTGGTGTTCAATACAGCACAAGATGGATGTGCCTTGCCACAGCTGCCCTGGGAGGAGGGGGAAGACAGGGTAGATACAATGGCTGGACCTCTCCCTGTCTCTTTCTCCACACCCTTATTTCTGAAAGCTGCTGTCTGCCCAGCAAGAGGCAATTCAGACTGGCACGTTGGCTGAATGCCCCTCACAGAGTGACATGGACGTGATCTGCTCTCACCCCTTCATCTCCTGCCTTGCCTGATCTCACTCCATTCCTTCCGAGTGACGGCTTTCAAATAGTGAGGCTCAGATCTGGGGTGGTTTTTTCCATGGTCCAGGGTCTTTTCTGGGGATATTTCCCTTTTCAGGGGTTCTGTCACTTTGCTCTTTCTCTGCTCTGTTCCCTTCCCAGTAGCTCTTTCCTGCTGCTCTTCCCCAGCTCCCCAGCCCCCCTGCTGCCACAGCCGGGTGATGATGGGGCAACCAAGGATGCTTGGGGAGAAGGGAATCCCACCCAATTCCAGAATAAGAGTTGGGGTCTCAGGAAACACTTCTAGGTTGGCAGCAATCACTCTGGACCAGGCTGTAGACTGAGTGAGGTTGGCAGGGCTGTGGGAAGCCAGGGAGGTGGAAATTCAATCTTCAGTGCAGACTGGTGGGATCCCATAGCACAGCCATGGCAGCAGGAAAGCCAAAACTGAACAAGCAGCTGTGTTGAGAGGAAACTGCAGAGCTGCATGGAGGGTGTCCCATACTGTTTGACTGCAATTTTTATGTAGCCAAACAACACAAAAATAGTAAACAATATTTCTGGGCAGCAGCAGAAGTTCTGTGAACACCAGCAGACACCATTATAACTTGTTCTGAGCATGGTTTGTTTCTGCAGATGAGAGACTGTGACACAGCACCTTCATTACACTCTGCTCCATGTTAATAACCTGAAATGGCTGAACTGGCAGTTAATTACTTGAGGAGAATGGCTTGCATGGCTCTCCACCAACAGCATGCGACGTTCTTTTGGGCATCCTGTATTCGTGAGTTGTACACACTGGAGAAAATCAAAAAGCTTTGCTGTTTCCAGTAGCTTGGTCTGATGCTACTGTGGGCTAAATCTGCCCTCTCTGAGCTGGGAGAACAGGATGGAAATGCTTTACTTCTGCTGCTCTGATGATACATTTGTCCAAATTTAACTTGGCCCATTTTCTTTGGCACTCTCCTCATAGTATCACCATCGGCATTGTGCTCTTCTCCAGCAGCTCCCAGCACTGTATCTGTGTATATGTATTACAAGGACAAAAGGGACCAATTGCCATCATCTAGACTGACCTCCTTTTTCAGCACAGGAATAGCCCTGTGTTAATTAATTTTCTTTTAAGTAGAATATACTATTTAGAAAAATTTCTGAACTTGCATTACGGTGTTCAGGTGGTGATGAATTCACCACAATTCCAGGCAAATTATATAAGCCTGGGTCTACCTGACCCTGGCAATTATGCATCATAATTAGGAAGAAGCATTACTAATGTTAATGGTAGTACTGGCACTGACACACCAAGAGGCTGCAGCTTCATCCATGTAGATATGGAAACACTCACACACACAGCACCTGCAGACACAGTCTTAGAAGCTAAAATGCAAATGAGATCTGGCATATGAAAAGCTCAGCAGTGGTGGACGATCCTGCAGCAGCCACTGGGACAACAGCACCTCCAAGTTTCTTCCAGATGCCCCCTAAAATCATTGCTTCCCTCAGCATAGATTCATGTGGTTCCTCCTCTTCTCCTCCCAAGTGAGATCTTGGCCTACAGACCCAAGTGTTGGGTTGTCTTCTGGGGTCTGATTTTGCAATTTGCTTTCCATGAGGAGTCTATCCAGTTATTCACTGGCTTTCTGAAAGGAGAAGAATTCAAATCTACAGGCCTTCAGAGAAGGCAGAGCTCCAGAGGAAATCTACACCCGTGGCTCTCCACTGCATTGCAGAATCCCCTAAAACCAGCTACTTTCAGGCACTCCTGATGGACTTGGTCTCTCATTCTCTCAAGTTCTCTCTTGGAAAAGCATGCTCCACCTCTCTCTTCTTGAGAGACCTTATTTCACTCTTTTTATGACACCCTTCTGGCGTGTTTCTCAGGCTCCTAATTTTGACAAAACATCTGTTCACCTTGGGGTAGAGCCTTGCACCAGGTGGAGAACTCAAACATTCCCAGATCCAGCAGGAATGTTCACATCTTCCCAGTGTGAAGCATCTCCTGGAAGCTGTACCAGAAGATACAGAATCTCCTCTTAAGGACTGCAGGTGATATTAAATGCATCTCCTTGCCAATCTGCCTTTGTAGGCAGAGAATGGTATCTAAAAGTTGTATTTAGCTATCTGCCTGTCTTTGGACCTTGTCCAGTCAGCAAGATCTCTGCCAGATCCCTCTCTTATAGGTGTAAGCACATTAATGCAGTGCTCAGTCAATAAACCAGCTTACACATGAATAGTTGAGTAGAATCACAGAATCATAACATCGGCTGGTTTGAGTTGGAAGGGATTTTAAAGATCACCCCCCTGCCATGAGCAGGGACATCTTCCACTAGACTGGAGTTTGAGCTGCACAAGCTTTTCCTCTCCTGTGACATCTTTGATCACTTTGAAGTATTCCAGGGGAAAGCATGGCCTTCCCTTCCAACAGTTCTCCAGAGCTGGTGCCTCAGGGATAGTTTCACCCTGGTCAGTGCTACAGAGGGTCTGCAGGGCACCCTTCACCCCCCAAGACTGCCCAGATGTGGTGCCCGGGTCTCCCTGGCACACACACCAGCGTGCACACACAATCCTGGGCTGAGATTGAGGTCTCTGTAGGTGTGGATGGTGCTCCCAGCTGGCTGTCCCCTCCCAGCACACAGCACAGCCGTGTCAGGGCAACACCCGGTACGGGATCCCTCTGCCTCCAGCCCAGCAGCCCTGCTGAGATCCCAGACAGGAGCTTTCTCCCCATCCCCTGTGGTGGGTGATAACTCAGCCGGGTGAAGCAGTGGCCCCACACACCCGTGGCCGTCAGGAGGAGCCCGGGCACACGGGGCCGAGTCCTTGCACAGAGGAGCTGGGAGCGGCGCCGGCTGCGCGCTGTCAACAGAGGCGACGCAGCCCGACTCACAGCTCATTACAGAAACTGAGCCAAAGGGAAGGCTCGTTCCCAGCTTATCAGGCCACCTCCTCTGTGAGCTCTCTGATCTACTTTTCCAGTGATTGCTCCTGACCTAGGAGAAGCCCCTGAGAAATCTCACAGTTCATAGCCCGCAGCTACACGAGCATCCGCGAGCAGCCACGGTGCGTGGCACTCACAGCCTGACGAACCAGCTGGAAAATTCCACTCCTCTGGGTCACAGCAGAGCACGCTGGAGCACTTGGGAAGCAAACCTTGCCAGCCATGTGTTTATCTGCTGCTCTGCTGTGCTCCCATGAACGGTGCCACATTTGCCAGGACACCCGCGCTATCTGCTCAGCCCTCGTTTAGCACCGCGATAAGAAGAGGCTCTGGAACAGCCTCCCACCTCCTGTGCTCTGCTTTAGGATAGGGTTTTTAGCACTGCTGACAGTCACTGGAGTGACATGAAGGGTGAGGGTCCAGAACAGGGGTTCCAGCAGAACTGACCTCCCAGCTCTGGCCAAGCTGAGCACAAGAAGCCACCTCTGCTGTGATCAGCTCTAGACAACCTCTCCTCAGCCCAGATTAACTCAAAACCTGCTAACTTGCATAAAATTGGCCAAACAACTTACAATGGTCTCTTCTTACTTAAAGACTACCAAACCATGAATGACAAAGCAACACTAATAAATGCTGACTGGCCTTTCAGCACTGAGGGAACCCCGATGGGCTGTGGATCTGAAAGCCATCACGTGCTCCCAGCTCCCATCTCTCTCTCTGCACATTTTCACCCCTTCTTGTCAGATCCCAACCCCTGCACACGCTCTTACCTTCTGGATTTGCAGCTGTGATGGCTGTAGGTTTGTTTGATCCCCTATTAGGAGAGGAGAAATGCCTGTGAGTGCCTTGTGCTATAATGTCACTCAGGTCACCAGCACACACCCTGTGCTACCCAAGGGGAATAATCCCATGGGAATTAGACAGCTGTAAATCCTGGAAACTATGCTCCACACTTTGAATGCACTATTGTTGGTTTTCTTGCAATACTGTGCAATGAAACAATATAGAAACCTTTGGATTGAAGCAGCAAATCAAGAAATAAACGTTATTTAGATTATTCCCTGTAACAGTCCTAAAACACGGGGGGTTTCACTCGCTAATGCACCTCACTGCTTCTGATCACGGGAGACACAGGGAACTGCTGAGCAATCAGCTCCACAATTATCCATGGGACAAACATCCACCTTGCAGCAATAACCTGCTCTTGGTGCTGGTGGGAAGGGGAGCAAGGTGCAGGTGAGAAGAACTTCCTGAAGGATTTTACTTAGCTGCTCAGTAACAAGGTTATTGAATAAGGTTTCATTTCCATGATGTGCTTCCCCTTAGACAGGTTTTTAGATGCATGTACAAGCTTCATCCACATGTTTAAAACACTGCCTTAAAAAAAAATTGATGGGGGAGGTCTATCAGCACTTTCCAGGTCAGCTAATTTAAAATACGGTGTCAGAAGAGGGACTGAAATTGTAAAAAGTGAGGCTTGCTCGGTCTAATCAACATTTCCAGGGATCTAGCACAAAAATTACTTCTTGAGTTCTGGTTCAGATGCACATCTTGCACAGCCATGGCAGAAAATGTGAAAGCCTGGACCGAGTGCAGTGACGCAGTCAGAACCTGCCTTGCCACACATGAAGCCCAAAAGCTTCTTGAAGGTCAGAAGTGTGTGAGCTTCTGTTCACAAAACCTGGGTTTGTGCAGGCTGTAAGAACAAATTATACTAAAGATATCCCCTACCCTCATCACCTATTCCTGTGACAGTGGGAAGTGGCACAGAATCTCTGAAAACCAGAAATAAGAAAGAATATTTCCTGGTCTTTGCAAGTCCCTTGGCAGCTTTAACCCTTCCCAGGATGAGTGCTGCCCACATGTGAGATCTCCTGTGTGAATAACAGAGTTATTAAAGAATTAATGCAAAATGAGCAGCAACCTGAGCATTACCCCTATGGGGTTCTCACCATACCTTCACGCTGTAGACCTGGGGTAAAGCCTGTGGAGGGCTCAGGAGACAGTGAGGAGCCCAGGTTTGCTCAGGAACCAACCTCTGCTTGCTCAGGGCGAACAACAGCATCTGCAAACTCCCAGCTGCAGGGTAAGCCAGGCACCAAGCTCCTGAAGATGGAAAGAAATCCTTTGAAGAGGAGCAGTTAGGCACAAGCATGACATCCACAGCTCGCTCCTTATTCCTCCTCGTGCCTGTCGCTTCTGCTGGCCCCTGCGTGCGAGGCCCCGCTGTCACCCGCCCTGCAGCCACCCGCTGCCCGGGGCCAGGCTGGGAGCCAGGGCTGGGACAAGCTGCGGTGCTGCAGGGATATCTGGATATGTCCTGGCTGAGTGCCCGGCCCAGAGAGCGGCACAGCGAGAGCAGGGGGACAGCAGGGCCCAGACCCCGGTCACTCACTGCTGGGAGATGCTGGACAGCGGTGGCTGGTGGCAGCAGGAGCTGCTGGAGGGGAGAAGCAGAAAGGAGACAGGACACCTGACATCTTACAAACCTGAGAGCTGAGGGGGACAGAGCTTGTCCTGGGGATAAAATTGACTATAACTGATAATAAAGCTGCCTGCTATTAATAATGAAACACTTGCAAAGTCAAAACATGGGAGGATCTTCTCAGAGCACATAATGGTGCACTGGGGTCCCTGGGCAAGGCCAGACGAGCTCCACCTCAAGCCCTGACCACCGCAGTTGTGACTTGCAGCACGGGGATGGTGCTGGTGCTGTGCTGGCTACCACATCTGCTGGCCCAGGCTGATCCACTGCAGAGCTCTCCCCATGTGGTTGCTCCTGCCCAGCGCTGTGTGACATCCTGCAGCCACACTGGGAACGTTCCCAGGCAGCTTGGGTGGTTGTGTGGTGCATTTATATCAATAAACACCACTGCATGAGGGTGTTGCTGATTTTTCTTTCAAGAGATTGCCCACCTCCCTGAGCTCAGGCTGCCTTGGCACCATAAGGCCCTCACTGGAGGCTGTTGTCGTGACGGAGTGAAAACCCAGACACTCAAAATGCAATGACCAGCAGATTTCAGCAGGGTTCCACAGGCTTCCTTTATTGATTACACACGTGCTCCTTATATACAGCAGTTAATTAAGCTCATGCATATTCTCAAAAACCCACACTGATTGGCTCATTAGTTCTCCTGGGAACTTTCTCTTTGTTATAACAGGTGGTGTTGCTCTGTTCAGGTCCCAAGGACGTCACCAGGACACTCCTTACTTTTTCCCAGCTTAGTTGAAGTTGTTTGTCTGAAGTTCTTTGAAGTCCCAAGGACAATTAAGTATCTTGGAGACTTCTGTTAATTTACTCTGATTTATGTCAAGGGCCTAAGCTGGCTTAGTGCAGCCTGATTGTACAACATCTCTAGTGATCTACAACAGGCTGTGGTGAGATCCTTGTAGAAGGGTCTTGCTGTCCAGTGGGTCATCAGGGGAGGCAGACAGCAGATCTGAGCTCCAGCTGCGTGTCCAACACTGCCAACAGCGGCTCTGCAGCCAGCAGCTGCAGCACCCACTCCCATGCACAGCACCACAGGGTGCTGCACACACACAGGGTGCTGCACACACACAGGGTGCTGCACACACACAGGCTTTGCAGCAAATGCTTCTTTTCTCCTTGAGGGAGAATGATCAATCCTATGTCTACAGTGAATGGTCACCTGAGAAAAATGCAAGAATAGTTGAAGATGCCAGCACTGTTTCAAGAGAGAAATGACCTGTGTTGAATATGCTTTGGAGAAACAGCTTTATAGAGAAATTATTTTCCTTTTTTTTTTTTTTTCCCTGCTAGAATAATAAATATCTGCCTGTTCTGTTTATAGGCTGTTATCAATCTGCTTCTTACAATGCCAGGTTTGGAAGTGCCCACTCAATCAGCAATGAATGCATTCACAAGAGCTAGAGAAGATCTGGATTCTGATCTCTGCTCCATCTCAACAGGGTTGAAATCCATGTTTTTGGGGTGTAATCTACCTACCAGGCTATTCCAAGTGGTGAATGCTCTGGTTCCCTTTTGGGTCCAATCCAGACTGTGTAGATATCGTGTGGTAAAGAGGAACCAGAAGAGAAAATTGAGGCAGGGCTGGCAGATGCCTGCAGGAGACAGCACTGATGCAGCAACACTGGACAATTGTGGATGAAGAAATGCAATCACAGATTTGGACACTGTGTACATACTGCTGGGGAAGCCACTGGGACCATCTCACTTTGACTGAACAATTCAAACTTCTTCTGTCTTTCCTCATTGTCCTGGTTTTTGCTAGGATAGGATTAATTTTCTTCTTCATAGCTAGAAAGCGCTGGGTTTTGGTTCCAGTGAGGGTTGTTATGAGAAGAAATGTTGATAACTACAAGGACCCTGCCTGGGCAGTTTGCATGAGCAGAAGACTGGAAGGGGGGGAGGAGAAGAACAGTGCAGTAGTCAGTGAACCCCAGAACTGACAGTTGGATGTGCCAGTGAGATATTCCAGATCATTTCACGTCATGTTTAGTGCAGTAACTGGGGCTGACTGGAAAGGGGGGGACTCTCTCGGGAATCGCTCGGGTTCGCTTCTCTGGGATTGTGGTTTCGGTTTCGGGGCTCCTTTTTGCTCCTCTGGGACCGTTATCAGTGGGTGGTGAGCAGTTGTACTCTGCATCACTCAGATATACAGTAGTAGTAGTTGTTGTTGTTATTATTATTATTATTATTATTATTATTATTATTACTACTATTACTATTACTATTTTCATTTTATTTTACTCTATTTATTAAATTGTTCTTATCTCAACCTATAAGTCTCCTCACCTCTACCCCTCCAATTCTCTCCTTGATCCCCTGGGCAATGAGGGGGTAAAGGGGGTGGGGGTCTGTGAGTGGCTGTGTCTTGTTTGACTGCCAGCTCAGGTAAACTATCACACCCATGGGTGATGTTTTCCAGCCTTCTCTGGACTCTCCAGTTGTTCCACATCTTTTCTGAAGTCTGTAGCATCCAAGCAAAGTCTCCTAGGAGTGCTGAGTAGCACTGAAAGCTTGCTTTAGTTTGCTTAGTGGCAGCATTTCAGATCTCCTTAGGATGGTTTTTTGCAGCAGTGGTCTCACAGACCCCAGTGGTGATCCTGTAACAAACCAGCAAGATGCAGGAAAGGGCGAATCCACTCTCAGCAGGACAAGGACAGAAAGCTGGGACTTTTGGTGTCCATTCTACACTAATTTGTCTGACTTTTACTACACTTTGTATCAGAGAAGCACCAAGAAAAAGAAGGCTGTGAAGGGCAGGTGGAATGAGTTTGCTGTAACTCCAGAGAGGCGGTGGGAGATCACCCATCTTAATTGCTTCTCAGCTAATTTGCAGGAACCAGTTTCCACCGACCTGACCTCGGCTGGGTGAAAGCCGATGAGGCGACCTGCCACAGTGACTCTGTGCTTTCCACAGCCTGACTTTGTCACAGCCACACCATTTGCAGCCTCCCCACCTCCATCAGGATCACACTATTAACAAGGAAGGGATGGTTCAGTTATTCAGTAGCTCTGTACTTCTAATTATTTTAGGCCAGTAAGGCATAAGGCAGTCAGCAAAGCTCAGAAGAACAGTACCTGGACAACGTCCTCCACTTCCCTGTGTCTTATGCACCTGATTTTCCCCTTGAAATATTTCTTGTCTGGCTCTAGAATTAAACAAGTATCAGTAGCAGGGACCAGCTCTACATCAGCTTCCATAAATCCACTTGAGGTGGCTCTGATCTGCTGGGACCCTGAAGGACCAGTTTGTGCCTCACCCTCCTCATCAGCAGAATGGCATCAGTGATCTGAAGACTCTTTGTAAATGATGCTCACTTCTACTGGTTTAAAAAAGGAAAAGTTTGACTCCTAGAGAATCATACTGGATTTGTACAGAGTGTTGCTGTGAAACTCCATGTCAGGTTGTTGTGCAAAGCTGGGGAAGGAGTTGATAGTCACATTTTGGTCATGTTTATACTGAACTTTAAAAGTTCTGAAAGTTTTTTGCTAAAAAGATCAACACAAGCGTGTTCTCTTTGGGTTTGTTTACATCAAAATCCATGTTTTCATCTTTCAGGAAACTCTTTTTGTTGTACAGAGACAGTTGCCTCCTCACAGAAACCTCACAACTGAAAACTTGTGTCATCCACCCCAGCACTTCAGTGACAGCCTGCGTGCTGGTGCTTAGCTTGGAAACAGGGTGACTGCCCTTCCTTGAATCCGAGATAGCACCCAGCAGATGTGGTGAAGAAGAAAAGAGACTCAGGTAAACAGGTGAGATGATAGTTCATCTCCAGCACGGGAAGTGACAGCCACCTGCATGGGTGGCCCTGGGAGGGAGGAGTGCTGCAGCTGCGGGCGCTGGTACACAAAGCGTGTCACTTCTGGTGCAGGTCACTGGAGATGTTGGACAATCAGAGGCTTGGCAGAAGCAGCGAGGGTATGAAATGGCTCAGCTCAGGCCCTTGACATAAGTCAGGGTAAATTAACAGAAGTCTCCAGGATACTGACTTGTCCTTGAGACTTCAAACAACTTCAGCAAAATAAGCTGGGAAAAAGAGGGAGCTGGTAACCACAAAGTAGGAGTGTCCTGCTGACGTCCTTGGGACGTGAACAGAGCAAAGCCACCTGTTATAACAAAGAGAAAGTTCTCAGGATAATTAATAAACCAATCAGTATGGGTCTTTAAGAATATGCATGAGCTTAATTAACCACTGTATATAAGGAGCACGTGTGTAACCAATAAACAGAGCCTGCTGATCACTCACATTGAGCGTCCGGGTCGTCCCTCCATCGTGACACACTTCAACGACGCGCGGGACCGTGACATTGACTGAAGTGCTGAGGTAAGGACATCTCTGCTCCAGGATCAGGCTCTGCAGTTACAAACACTCTCCCAGCTCTGAGTCCCAGACAGCAGTGCAAAAAGCTGTGCTTGCACTCAGGTGCTGCTGGGGTCTGACCCTGCCGTGCTCTAGGGAAGCCCAGGCCGTCTGGTAAAGCCTTTCAGAAAGCTTTGGTAGAGCTGAGGGGCTCTTTGGTGCTCGGGGTCCCTCTGCAATGACCCCTGCACTTACAGTCTCGCAGGGACAGGTTGCAGACCGTCCAGTTCAGGTCCCTGAGCAGTGCTGTTTTCTGGCAGAGGTGGCAAATGCAGTGTCACCACCACCTGAAGTTCCCCATCCCCAGCTGAGGAACACAGGGCATGGTTTTGACCAGGAATATTTGGCATCATCCACCCTGGCCAATGCGAGGTGCCTGCAGTATCCTGTTATGACCTTATATAACATGCTGCTGCCATGCCCCTGCTTGGCCCCACAGTACACTTTTGGGGGTAGATTGTTAGAAATAGGCCCAGCTTGGCAGTGAGGTGGGATTTTGTTGCTTGTCTTGTGTCAGTGCAGGAATCTGTCATTATTGACCGTATCCTTTTCCTCTACAGCTCTGCCTCTCAGCTGATGCCTCCTCACAGCTCCTCCAGGGTGATGTCTCTTGGGCAGTGCCTCCTATAATCTCCCTGGAGACAAGATTTGCTGGTGTCAGCAGTGGCAGGAGCAGTGTTGAGGGAAACTTCTGCCAAGTTGTCTGTCCCCCCTGCACCTGCCCTCTCCTGTGGCCATAAGGAACACTGCTTTGAGAAATGAGGGCAGGCGTGCCACCATCCCAGTACCTTGGGATCTTACCCCACACCCTGACCTCAGCATCTCCCACACCCTGACCTCAGCATCTCCAGTGCCCTGGCCCTTCATGCTCTCTATGTGACAGCACGTGCCCAGCCCATCACTTTGGCTGAGCAGAAGGTTGCTGTGTCCATTCCCAGTGCCTCCCAGGAGCTGCAAAGGATGTTAACCAGGCAGGAGTGTGTTTGAGTTAATGCTGGGAAGGCAGAAACACATGGGAAGGGGAAAAGAGAAACACAGGAGGGGTCCTGAGAGGGGTCAGGGGGTCCTGAGAGGGGTCAGGGTTGCGTAGTTGGTGGTTAACAAAGGCAGAGTGCCTTGCTCAGCACAGCCAGGGTGCCAAATGCTTATCCTGAGCTGGAGTCAGAGCTGAACATGCAGGACCCCTCTTGGAGAGCTCCTTAGCCAGATGTCTTTATCTGTGCACCTCATGCTCTGCCTACTTCAGACTTTCCCCTGACATATCAAGTCTAGGAAGGTGCTATTTAGAATCAAAATTGGCATTCACATAATCAGTGATTTCCCGAGAAGCATTCTAACTGCCTCATCACAAACTTGCCATGGCAAAAGTCACAGAATCATAGAAACTTCAAATGGTTTGGGTTGAAGGGACCTTTCAAGGCCACCTGGTCCAACCCCCTGCAGTGAGCAGGGACATCTTCAACCAGATCAGGTTGCTCAGAGCCCCGTCCAGCCTGACCGTGAATGTTTCCAGGATGGGGCATCCACCACCTCTTGGGGCAACCTGGCCTGGTGTCTCACCACCCTCAGTGTAAACAATTTCTTCCTTACATCAAGTCTAAATCTCCCTCTTTCAGTTTAAAACCATCACCCCTTGTCCTATCACTCCAGGCCCTGCCAAAGAGTCTGTCCCCATCTTTCCTAGAGGCCCCTTCAAGTACTGAAAGGTGCAATGTGGTCTCCCTGGATCCTTCTCTTCTCCAGCTGAACACCCCCAACCCTCCCAGCCTGTCCTCACAGCAGAGCTGCTCCAGCCCTCAGATCATTTTTGTGGCCTTAAAATGAGTCACCCAGTGCCTGATAACCCCAACTAGTGACAACCTTAGGGACAGGCAGTGATTATGAGACACATCAGCACCACACCCCATAGCTTTTATTTCCTCCTTAATATGCACTACAGGTTTGAATGTCCATAGTCTATATTTCTAATTTCCCACTTGGTTTTGATGATATTTTTTCAGTGCTAGGTTTTGAAGCCAAGACAGGCCTTGACTGCTTTTGTTCCAGGCAAAAATATTCCAGGCTGCTAGAGAACCTTTAAAAACAACATGGAGGTGAAGAAGACAGAAGAGACCAAAGGTATTGACTGTTTGCAGGTGCATCCACAAACTTGTCTGTGAAATATTTCCCTGGAGGAGCCACCCTCCTGCTCTACAGCCTTTGCAGACCTGACCCCATGCACTGTGCACCTCCAGATTTATGGTCTTTCTTTTGTGGTCTAGTGCAGCACTTCTGAACTTGGGCTGAAATCTTGTGGTCTGGTGCTACAGCCCAGGGTGCCAGAGCATTCAGGGGCTTAGAGATGCTAAACAGAGAGGCAAGAACACAGTGGATTGTAGGAGCAGAGCCAAACCCAAGGAAGTGAAATTTTTCAGTAAGAAATTGGGAAAAGTCAAGTGCTTGCTTCCCCATCTAGTGGTTGTGTTCAGAAGGAAGAATGCTCCAGTAAAAATCAGTTGCTGGTCTCTGGAGGCTGGGGCTGTGTGCATGCACCTTTGGGAATGAACTCCAGATCAAACACCACAAATGTGCTCTTATGTGTTTTTGCACGTTGATCCCATTCAGATGGCCAGGCAGCTGCAGTTATAACCATCCACCTCCTCCTCTACCTGCACAGCTCATTCCAGGCAGTCTTTTAAGAATGAAAGAGATCAAATATATCACAGAATCATAGAAACATACAGATAGGGCAGGACATTGTGCACTTGAACTTGCTGCTTGAAACAAGGCTGGCTGCAAAGTGACATCACGTTACCCCGCTGAATTCCAAACTCTCCACGGATGGAGATTCACCACTGGTCCATGTGTCAGCATTGCTCCACTACCTGGGGAAAGCACTTCAAGAGAATAATGTCCTAGAAATAAAAGCTCTCCAGTCCTGTCAGAGAATGGGTGTAAAACTCCCTTGTTGCTTGCATGCTGTGCTGGCTGCAGAGGAAATGCTGCTTGCACTTCAGCTCTTAGGTGGTGCCAAACACTGGCCCAAACTGCCAGGGTCTCCCAGCAGTGCAGGGAGGTGAGTGAAATTCCTGAGCCTTTTAGTTCAGCCCCTGAATAGTTCCAATTACTGAAGGCCTTGCTCATGCTTTCAGGCTCCATCATCCTGTAGAGCCCACACAGAGCTATGAGGACCGCCAGTGCATTGATTTGAGTCCTGGACCAGAGTGCCTGGAGAGCCAAAGCTCAGGAGCAGCATTCATGCTTCAGAGAATCGTTTTGGTTGGAAAAAACCTTTAAGATCATCGAGTCCCACCATAAAAGTGAACTGGGGATGTGAACTACAATTCCAGTGAATCAGAGATGTGAAGTGCAGACTATGAACTCTTCTGAGGCATCTCTTTGTGGCTGGGCTTAGTTGCCCTTGCACACACACACTTTGCTGGAAGGGAGTCACACCTTGGAGTGACCCAGCTTGCTTTCTCCAGGAGAAAACATCACCTTTTCCCAGGAAGGTTGCTTCTATGATCCCCACTATGGCGTTTTTAGGACTGTGTCCACAGGTCCTGTGTTTTGGCACATCCCTTCAGCTCCCCATGGCCAGCCACACCTGGGTTCTTGGGGCCCAGGAAGCCCCTTCTCTTTATCCTAGACCACCATCTAGTGGGTGCTGGAGATCACACCACAGCCAGAGGAGACAGCTGCACGGTGGCCCAGGGAGACCAGGCTCACCCAGAAGCGATGCCCAGATGAGCAGGGCTGGGTGCCAGCACGATGTCATTTAAATTCCAGAGTTTCACTCTGCTGGGCTCTTTGTTCCCTGCAAAGCAACTAACGCAAAAACATTTCCCTTCCTGTCAGAGGAGCATTGCCCCACGCTGCCACAGGGTCTGCAGCTGAATTTACAGAGAGCTCCTGGAAATGCTGAGAAAGCCCCACAATATTCCCTTATTTTTATAAGCCAGGTTCAATTCTGCAGTGTGTTGAGCTTCCCTGGTGAATCAATCCTCTGAGAGCCCCTATGGATCCTTTCACCACAGCAAGTATTTGACCTTGGACATTTCCCAGCTGCAATCACTGTGAATCCTTGCAGGTGGGGATATCAGAAGGAACTGAATTTAATAACAGCCTGAAAGCCTTCTGAAACTACACCAGATGCCAGAGGAAAGACAGGGTGTAGGGTGTGTACGTGGTTGGTTCCTCACATGAACTTCCTCAAAACTGTCAGGAGATGACCTCTTTCCTTACAGCTGATGGCTTTCCTTCCTTAGGGAAATCCTACAGCTCAGTCCTCCCTAAGTGGGGAATAAATGTTTCATCAGAAATCACCTGCTGAGTTAGAACCTCTGAAAACACAAACCTTGGTAACCAACACCACTGTCAGGTTGTTAAAGACCCTCACAGCAGCTCACGCACAACTCTCAGTTTCCAGTGGTGAAGCACTGCCCTTGCAGTTCGTGTGCCTTGAAATCAGGCCATCAATTGTGTCTTCTTTATCATTTTATTTTCTAGCAAGCCAATGTTTGTAAACCTGTGGCTTGGCAGTTGTTCAATAACCCAATGTCATTAACACAGCAGCTTCTGGTTGAGGGTCAGGATGTCTCAGGAGGTCTCAGCAGTCACTGAGATTAGGAGACTAACAAAACCTTCTCAAGTGGGTCTAGAAGACCCACAGAAATGGCCTGGCAGCTGTGAAAGCCTGTGACATTGGTCAGCTGAGTTTGGCATAAACCCATGCTGCTGGTGAAAAAGGAAGCCCCGTCCTTCCTGAGGTTCCTTGTCTCTGGCAGTTCTCTCGTGCCATGAGTCCTCTGAGGAATAACCCCATCAGTGCAGAGACAAGTTAAAAAAATCGGGTTTCAACCGAATCAGTTGCAGCAGAACCTGATTTACAGAGTCCTGGATATGATTCCCAATTAACAATGATCACTGTATCATAGAAGTGCTGGCAGAAGGGACCTCTGGAGGCATCCGGTACAACTTTCTGCTTGAGCCAGGTCTACCACCAGCAGCAGAGCAGGTGGTAGATCTACTGACCAGCATGGTGTGAACACCTAGTGACTACCTCTGTCCAGGGCACAGGCAGAGTGACAGAGCTGGAAATTACATCATGATTAGGGTGCTGCTGTCTTCACTCTGGGGCCCCTTTTCTTTTCCTGCTGACGAATGCTTACAGTGATGGCTCAGAATGCCAAGTGATGCTGTGGAACACAACACTGCAACTCCTTCAGGGTCTGAGCTCACCTAAATCACAAAGTCTCAGGAGTTGAAAGCCTCCAAACAGGGTGGGTTGGTTATGGGGGGGGCTATTGTGGTTTTAAAATTTTTTTAAAATTTTTTTTGAGAGCTCAGCCATGGAAAAATATTGAATTTGTCAAAGTCATAGTGACTTTTAGGCCATGTCCCTTTAGAAATGCTGACCTAACAATAGTACTAATCAGAAAGGATGGCATTTATAGTATCTTAATGGCATGCACCCAAAATAGATTCTAGTTATATCAGCAAGTTGACAAGCTCACAGGGTACAGATAACTCTTGTAATTAATTTCTAAAAGTCGCAGGAACTGTAAAGTTGGTGTGGGTGGAGTTTACTTTTTATTGAAATAATAAAGTGCCAGAATCACATTTACCCTGGTATTATTATAGACTTACTTGAATATAAATTAAATCAGAATCTGGCCTTCAAACTCTGTTAGGATAAAACTGTTAATTTTCCTCTCTTATGTTAATGACACTGGAGAAGTATGGGCTCTAATTAGAACATGAATAGAGAGCACACTGTGACCTGCTGGCTCTTAAGGTCTAGTGAGTGTCACTTTTGGAGGGATGCTCTTGCTAAATCACTTCCCTTAACTAGGTCACACCACCCACCATGCCAGCACCACATATTCATTAGAGAAGCACAGCACAGTCATTCCTATAATTAAAGTTGCCCGACATTTCCATGATAAAAGCGTGTTCACAGGTTTTTATAAGTTTAACAGGCTTTGGTGCTCTGAAGTAAAACTCTGTGTAATGGATATCTGTAGCAGAATACATTCAAAATGTAATTATTGTTTTTTAGCTACTCACATAATGGGTAATTACTCTCACACCTTTTCAACATCAGTGTTTGGCTTGGTTTGTAGGACAAGCCTCTGATTGTCCAACATCTCCAGTGATCTGCAACAGCTGAGCTCACCTATTCCTGAATAATCCAAAGTCAGTTCTCTTGGAGGGTCTGCAGTCTGCCATTCACCTTTCTCACTCCTCTCAGGGTCCTGAATGCCACAATTTCATGGTTGGTTGCTACAGCCAACACTGCCCTAGACTCTCACATCCTCAAAGAGTCCTTCCTTGGTGAGTACCAGACCCAGGAGGGCGTCCAGCTGAACTAGATGACTCGTCCCCCAAGTGTGGTAACAACCTGTCACTAACACCCTTTGGAAACCACCTGGATTTCTTATGCTCATTGTGTTGCTTGTTCCACAGATAATACAGCTTGCACTACTAATTATACAACTCCAATTAGTATTGTTTGATCTACAGAAAAGTTCCACCAAATGCTGACAATGGACATGGATTTAAAGATAGGTATCCTATATTTTTTTATAAATCAGTGCCATTCATTTATTCTTACTGACTTTTGACAGTCCTGGTGTTTTATTCCTGATGGAAAATTCTCCTGGCAGCTGAACCAGATGTTTTAGATGCACAGTACTTGCCAGAGGGATCAGAATTCTGGCCCTCAGATTCTGCTCTACACCAGTGTGATATGTTTCAAGGCCAGGTTGGATGAGGCTTTGGGCAACCTGGTCTAGTGGAAGGTGTCCCTGCTGATGGCAGGGGGGTTGGAACAAGATGATTTTTAAGGTCCCTTCCAACCCAAACCATTCTATGACTTCATGATCTTGTGAGGGATGTATTCAAGTGATCAGGTGTCATGGAAATCGGGAATGAACTTCTTCACCCCAGTGTAGTCTTAAGAAGCAGGCGTTATTACAGTGCCAGATGCAGGGGGGACCACTCCACCTACCGACTCGTCTCTCTACAAAAGCTTTATCCTATCAAAACATGGATATTAATTATTGTTCCAAGAAATTATTAACATATTCATTAAATTTCCAAGAACTCATTAATATATGTAAATGCCCTTTTTGCATGCACACTGAAGTCTTCTCTGGTCTCTTCAGGGTTCCTCTGGTGGTCATCGAAACTTTTGTCACTGCGCCCTTGAGCTGAACTTTCTTTTGGGCATGCTTAGTTCATCTCTTGGCCTGTTTACATGACTTCTGTCTCCACAGAAATGGTTTATTCCAGCATCACCACCTTATCTACCCTACTGCAAAGATTTTGGCATCTCAAAATTACCCTTTATCTGGTTTAGACTCCAGACTGGACCAGGCCCAGCTGACGTGTGAACTATCTGTCAAAGTCACGTTGTTCCAGCAGAAGGGTACGTTCTTTCCCAACGGTATCACAGGCACTTCGTGTGCTGTTCTGTCACTGTGCCACCACCCTGACACAATCATTAGGGGTAAAACTCAAGTTGTGTATCTCTTGGTGCCTGCCTCCAAGCAGGCTGCTGTTGGCTCGCTTACTAATCAGTAGAGACCTAATCAATGCACGCAGGGGAGCTTAGGTGCACTGGGCAAAGAAGCTGACAAAGTATGTGGCACCATCAAGAGGAGAGCACCAGGGTATGGTTATGGACTCTACTGTCCCTATACTGTGTACACTACACAGCATCATTTTGTGGCCATATAAAGCCTTGGTGCACCTAGATCTTGAGCAGTGTGTGCAGTTAGAAAGCACAAAGAATGGCGAACATTGAGCTTTGGGATAGAGCAGCAGCCTTCCATGAACTGAAAAGGTTTGAATTCTTCAGTCTGGAGAAAAAGCTAGGAAAGGTACGGCCAAGGCTTGTACAGTCACAGAGCAGTTAGCAGAATGGAGGATTATTGTCCAGTAAATCCCACCAGACTACCTGTGAGGTGCCAAGGAAAGGAGAAAATGGGAAGGGCATTGAGGCACTGGAGCATGTCCAGAGAAGGGCACCGGAGCTGGGGAAGGGTCTGGAGCACAAGTGTGCTGAGTTCCCGGCTGAGGGAACTGGGGGTGTTGAGCCTGGAGAAAAGGAGGCTGAGGGGAGACCTTCTGGCTCTGTCCAAGTCCCTTGGAGGAGGGTGCAGAGAGGTGGGGGTGGGTCTGTTCCACCAAGGAGCAAGGGACAGGACAAGAGGAAATGGGCTCCAGTTGTGCCCAGGGCAGCTGAGATGGGATGTGAGGAAGAATTTCTTTGCTGAAAGGGTTCTGAGGCATTGGAAGGGGTTGCCCAGGGCAGTGGTGGAGTCCCCATCCCTGGAGGGATTTAAAAGACAGGTAGCCGAGGTGCTCAGAGATCTGGTTCAGCAGTGGACAGGTCCGGTTGGACTCAATGATCTCAAAGGTCTTTTCCCAACCAAACGATTCTGTGATTCTATGAATCAAGGATCCTTTCAAACCCGGGAGCGAACTGCAGGGTCCGGCCGCCACGGGACGCTGCCGAGGCAGAGCAGCGGCCGCCGGTCTCAAAGGCCCCAGTCTGATGACCGCGGGCGCTGGGGCTGTGCACGGGGAGCGGGCAGCAGAGAGCGACCGGCCGCACGGGAGGGCTTAGAATCACAGAATCACAGAATCACAGAATATTAGGGATTGGAAGGGACCTCGAAAGCTCATCTAGTTCAATCCCCCTGCCGGAGCAGGAACACCCAGATGAGTTCACACAGGAAGGCGTCCAGGCGGGTCTTGAATGTCTCCAGAGAAGGAGACTCCACACCCTCCCTGGGCAGCCTGTTCCAGTGCTTAGAACCCGTCACCGCAGGGAGAGCGCAGCCAGGGAGAGAGCACCTCGGCTGCCCTCACCCGCCCGCCCAGCTCAGCCGCGCCGTGAGCCGCCCCCTCACGGGCCACAAGGGGCCTGCTCGCCGTGAGCCGCCCCGCGCATGCGCTGCGATCCGCCCCGCCCGCGGCCCGGCCCGGCCCGGCCACCCGCGCATGCGCGATGCCGCCACGGAGCGGCCGTAAATCGGCGCATGCGCCGCCCGGCGCGGCCCGCTGGCAGTGGCAGCCGTCCGGCTGCGCGATGCATTGTGGGCGCGATTGAGGAAGTAAAATGGCGGACCTAGCGAACGAAGGTAGGCGGGCGCGGGCGGTGCGCAGCGGTACCGGCCGCGGCCCCGCCACCGGCTCGGCCCCGCGCGCCGCTCTCCCGGCCCGAGCCTGGCCCCGCCATCCGCTCTCAGAGGCGCGCCCGGTCGTGGGCCGCCCTCGGGAGCGCCCCCTCCCTGCGGCCTCTCCGTGCCCCGGCCCCTCTGGGGCGAGCGGCCGGACAAAGGGAGCGCCCGGCCGGGCCGCCGCGCTCCCTGCCGGCTCCGCTCCGCGCTGCGGGGTGAGCGCAGGGGCTCGGGGCTGGCGGCGGCGGGCAGCGCGGGGCGGCGCTGGCAGGTGCTTCCCGCCGGGCGGTGACACCGGGCTGGCAGCGCGGCGGCTCCCGGGGGCGGCGGCCGCGGCGAGTCCGTGCTGCCGCACTCCCTGCGCGGAGAAAGCGCGTCCTGCCGCCCGCGGGACGAGCCCCGCCGCTCCGGAGCGTGGCAGCGGGAGCTGGGCTTCTCTCCCCCGGGAGTTCGGAGCCGCTTCTTGTCCCTCCTTGTCCAGTCGCTTTTTGGGGTCATTGTCCACAACTTCTGGGCTGTAAAATCTTTCCTTAATTCATGCTCTTGTTAATCTTTCCTCTGGCTGAGGGATTTATAGAGGCGGTTATGTAAAACTGGGGGAGGTATAATAATACATATATATGATTTTTTTAAGCTGAATAGCCCTGAAGTAAAGAAGTAGTGGCTCGTTTTTCTGCAAAGAGGCTTAGGCAAGCGTGGCTGCACTACTGTGGGATTTCAGTGTCCTGCTCCAAGGGGTGTAGAATGTTGTTTAAGTGGCAGTGGGCATCAACAGTTTACCTTTTAGAGTGACTAACTTCCCTCAAAGCCTCAAAACCAAGTTTGCCCCAGCTGTCTCTGTTGTTTCTCATCATTCTTCTCAGCTAATGAAAGAGGGGGAAGTTCCTGGGAGGAGCCAAATGAAAGTGTGTGAGGCCCCTTCTTTAAAAATTGTTCCTTATATTTGAACTCTGTACCAGTGGCAATTGCAGTTCTGATATTAGATGTTAAACAACAGGAAGCAAATAATCTGCTGTAGGTGTAGGTTTTGAAGATGAAGTCTGCAAGCAGCTACCCACATAGTTCCACCAAAGTTATCTGACAAATCCTGTGATGCAGGACTGCTGGCTCCCAAACTCAGGGTGAGCTGTCAGTGCTCCAAGAGACACGATAAGTGGTCTCAGAGATGGTAGTAGTCCAATGTGTAGTGACAGTATGTAAATACTGTCATTATAATAACCTTCTAATAAGTTTTGATTGTTTATTGTGTTTTTAGAACCAGAAGTTGGGAATGGCTGGCTGAAGTCGTGCAATCCCTTCACTTTACCTCTGTGTTCTAGTGGAAAACATTAAGCTCAACAGTGAATTCCAAGTTACCAATGTTTATTCCATCTTTGGATGCTGACTTGTTCCAGCTTTCTGTCCCTACTCTCTATTTCTGCAGAATTATGTCGACTGCCTGGAGGGGGGGTGGCTGGAAGATGTAGTGCTATCTTTACTTTTTCATCTGATCTTCCTTTTTTTCTCTTTTTTTCTCTTCAGAACCTTTCCTGACTCCAGTGACTTCCCTTCCCTGCTAATCTCTTTAGTTTGTGCTCATATCTCCTTCCAGAATTGTCATCTTCATTTTTTTGCTGTTCTCTTTTTCTTCTTACAATAACTGTGATATAATCTTTCATAAGATCAAGCAAGATCAGCTTGCTTCTGAACTCCGGTCTCTTCTGCTCGTTCTAGCATCACTGGCTCCATTGTGGTAGTTTTCTTTCCTCCTTTTCCATTTTTGAGGTGCCTGTTCTTTGTGGAAATACACAGACTCTCTGGAACTGGCATCCTCCTGCTGAAAGTCAGTGGACTCTGTAGTCTTTCCATTTGCCTTGGTTGCTGTCTCTGACTTGCAATGATGTTCTCGGGTGACTTGGCTTGTTTTCTCCTCATTCTTAAACACATCAGTCTGCTTTAGATTTCCAGTGCTGTAGGTGAGTGTAAAATACCTTGTGCTCAGGTATTTTAATTCAAAAATAAATTGGTGAGTGCACCCTCAGTCAGTTTGCCCGTGACACCAAGCTGTGTGGTGTGGCTGACACGCTGGAGGGACAGGATGGCATCCAGAGGGACCTGGACAGGCTGGAGAGGTGGGGCTGTGATAACCTCATCAAGTTCAACAAGGCCAAATGCAAGGTCCTGCAGCTGGGTCAGGGCAACCCCAAACATAAATCCAGGCTGGGCCATGAGTGGCTTGAGAGCAGCTGGGGGACGAGAAGCTCCACATGAGGCGGCACCGTGCGCTGGCAGCACAGAGCCAATAACCGTGTCCTGGGCTGCACCCAGAGCAGCGTGGGCAGCAGGGCCAGGGAGGGGATTCTGCCCCTCTGCTCCGCTCTCCTGAGACCCCCCCTGCAGTGCTGCCTCCAGTGCTGGGGCCACCAACAGCACAAGGACATGGAGCTACTGGAGCCAGTGCAGAGAAGGCCACGAGGATGATGCCAGGGCTGGAGCAGCTCTGCTGTGAGGACAGGCTGAGAGAGTTGGGGCTGTTCAGCCTGGAGAAGAGAAGGCTCCAGGGAGACCTTCCAGTGGCCTCCCAGTACCTGAAGGGGCTTCAGGAAGGCTGGGGAGGGACTTTGGCCAAGGGCAGGGAGTGACAGGACAAGGGGTGATGGCTTGAAAGTGGCAGAGGGGAGATGGAGCTGAGATGTGAGGAAGAAATTCTTTGGTGTGAGGGTGGTGAGACCCTGGCCCAGGTTGCCCAGAGAAGCTGTGGCTGCTCCTCCCTGGAAGTGTTCTGGGCCAGGCTGGATGAGGCTTGGAGCAACCTGGTCTAGTGGAAGGTGTCCCTGCTGCTGGCAGGGGGGGTGGGACTGGATGAGCTTTAAGGTCCCTTCCCACCCAAACCAGTCTGGGATTCTGTGAAATATACAGAGTGACTATTTTGCTACTAATTCTTTGATTTTCTGTTTCATATTGATCTTCTCTCGTTTGAATTATTTGATAGCTGCATGTTCTTGTTCACAAACCAATTGTGGTTAAAACAAAGCTCTGAATATTCCTTAATCTTGGTTGATCTGTACAACAGCTCTCAGTCATACCTCGCTGTGAGGTGTGAAGCTGTTTGTTCCTTCACACAAAGTAGATGCAAGTGCCTAGAAATAGATTTCAGTCCTCCTTGCAGATTGGTTTTCCTTAGTGTGTTTGAAAAACAGCTTTTTTTGTCCATTCATGCAAGTGAAACTCACTTAGACATCTTACCCATTTGATTACCAGCCCATCTTCTGGCCTTGAAAGGTGCTGTTTTGTCCTGCCTGTGTCCTTTCACCTTGCTAATGCGAAGCTCTGAACCTGTCACTTTTACCATGGCACCCCTTTTCTCAATTAGTTTGTTGTCCAGCAGTATATGAGTTATCTTTACCTTCTAGGTTCTGATGTCTCTCTTAGTCTATTGACTGTCTTAAATCACACTGAGATGTCAGTGCTGCCTCCAAGTAACATTCTACCAATGCCCTTTAAGCCTTGAAACTCTTACTGGATGATCTTTCTGTGATGCATTTCTTCAAAGCTACAGGCATTCCCTCTAATCTCATCACTGCTTCATTTTCTTCATTCTAATTGCTCCTTGATTTTTTTCCTTCCACTTGTCCTTTGTTTTTCTCTGGTGAGTTGGCCTCTTTGCAGTGGTGTGATGGCAACCTGTATCTTGCCAGAAGGTGGTTGTTGGATTGAGGGGGTCCTCGACTGCAGAGAAAGGGGGTGAAGGATGAGGTGGTCCCAGTGCCTTTTTCCAAAGAAGTTTGTACCATGACATTTCCTGGGAACAGGTCCTGGTCTTGGAACAGGTCCTGGTCTTGGCATTGCCCCTCCTTGTGAGAGGAGAGGAGCAGGGAAGTGTGGAGCTGATGAAGAGGAGGAGAGAGAAACTTCCCTGGCTGCGTGCAGTGTGGTTGAGTTGGTCACAAAGATTGAGTGGCGCTGTGATAAAGGCTTTGAGGAGTGACCTCATGAGAAGTTTGGTCACTGAAAAGCAGGATTTTGGCATGGCAGGCACAGTTGTTATTGGCACTGTTGTATAAAGGATTGACTGAATTAGAACCTTTCTGGGAAGTCTTTGGCATGATGTGGTTTGTTGGTATTCTGGCTGGATCACGGCTTAAAAGTGACACTGCACATGTGTGGCAGTGAGGTACCATGGAGAAACAGACAACTTCCCTTCAGGCACATATTCACACAAACATGAGTGCTCTTCTCATTAACTTGCTGTTAATACCCAACCAGTAATTTGTTTGTCTGTAACCTGGTGCTGAAGCTGCTCTGTAGATGCCAGGATCAAACTGTGCTGAGAATGAATTAGTGTCACCTTTCAGTCAGTGGAAAGGTACAAGTTTTACTCAGGGCTAAAACTTGGTGCCTTTCCTCACATTGCCCCTTCAGGAGGTGCCTGCACCACCTGTGCTGGCAAAGTCTCTCCTGAGACACCAAACAATTTGTGTTGCTCTGAAATTGCAGAGCTGATGGGAACCAGTTCACTGTGGAACTGCCTCAAGCTTGCAGAAGGGGAGAGAACTGAAGCAGTTTCCTTTCAGAGTAGGAGTGTCATTCCTTTGCCAGGCCTGTGTGGTGCTGGCATTCCTTCTGTACCATTTCTGGGTTCTTTTGTTCTGATTTTATAATTCTGCTTGCCTTACAGTAGCTTTGGAGGAGAAGTTCTCCTGTAACTGAAAACAAGATCTTTTTTTCCATGGTGATTTAGTTCAGATCATCACAGTCTGACTTTGTGTCTGCTGGGTTTGCTTTGGGGTTTGGGTTTTTTTTGAGATGTCCTAATAATTCACACCCAAGTGCCATGCAGTATTGTTTCATTTACAGGATAGAACCATCCAAGTACTTTAATAACTTTTTTAACACTTTTTGGAGTTCTTTAAGTATTTTATCTACATTGCAAAGTAGTTGGGCTGCCTCATGGTTTTCTTCTTCCTGTCACATGAAAATAAGCTACTTTTTTCCATTTCTGACTTGTAGCATTTGCTTTATGTGAAGTACCTGAGCTGAAAGAGTAAAATTATCTAGTGCAGGGGATAACTTATTGCTATTAACTTATTTCTATTAATGAGAAATGGAATAACACGTGCTGTGCAAATACAGAAGGTTTGTGCTTTCAATAGGGTGTTTGATTTCACCTTGCATATGTAGAAGGCGTTCAGCCTTCCTGTGCCAGCTGTGGAAGCACTGTCTGGAAGCTGCCTGCTCACTGGTGCTGCAGGAGACAGAAAGATAAAGGATTTGAAGGTAAACAAGAACATCAGGAGTTTTACTTCATAAAAAGCAACTTACCAAAGCTTTGAAAATGAGGCAGAAGTGTTTTTTTTCACGATGTCAGTTCTGTTCACCATGACATCACTTGTGAAGCCTGGCTGTAAACGCTCCAGTCACACTTCTTGCACCTTCTGAGGTGAAGTATGGTTGGACTTTGCTTGTGGGGTGTTTTTTGGAGATCAGCAGTTGGTGTGGGAGCTTGCTCATCGCTTTCAGTCTGTTTGTAGCTATTTGAAAAGAGTCTTATTTTGTTATCAACACCTTTAGAATTTAATAATGCTGCAAATTGCCTGTATCTCTTTTTAATATGTTATTTTAGCGTGATTATTCTGCTTTTTCTGACTTAAATAATATTAAGGTGAAATAAAAAAGCATTTTTGCAGCCTGAGCTGTTCAAGTAAGCATAATTGAGTTCAAAGTTAACTTTGAACTTAAATTTTTCTTGACCCTCCTGTAAGCCTTTCACAGGCAATAAATGATGACTCTGAATATTTTTGGTGAGTGAACAACCTAATTGCTGCTGTTCTTTTTAACACCCTTTCATTGTTCCCAGGTGTGATGTATTATAATGAGTTAAAGTCTAGCAGTTGTTCTCAGCTTTAGTGTTCAAATTGCTCCTTCAGATCCAAGCAAGGACTCACTTGCCTGGAAGTTTCCCAGTGGTTTTTCTTCTGCCTTTCATACAGACTTCCACGTAGTCAGGCACTGTTGCACTTTTAAATGTAATTTGGAGTAAATTTTAAAAGAAAATGTTAGAAACAGTGTAGTTCTTAGTTTTAAAACTAAATTCACCTTGTGATAACCTGTCTATAGTGAGTCTGGTGAGGACTTGAGAGCTGTTTTCATGTCATGGGGCCTGGATTCCTTCTAAAATCTGAAGATTAATTAGAGTCACCAAGGTGGTTGGTGATCTGTGTTACATGACCTGTGAGGAGAGACTGAAGGCACTGCTGGACTTCTTAAACCTAGAGAAGAGAAGGCTTCAGAGAGGCACGTTTGGAGCTTTCCAGTGTCTATGAGGAGGTTATTAAAGACAGAGGCAGGCTTAGCACAGTGGTGTGTGTTGGGGGACAAGAGGTGAGAGGTGGAATGAGATGTTCAGGCTGGATGTAGGGAAGAGTGTTTTGGTTGGTTTGTTTTTCACCAGTCCAGCAGTAGAGGTGATTACCATGGGAGGCTGCTCAGCCTCCATCCTTGGAAGTGAAGACCAGACTGAACAACTTAATTAATTACAGTCTGACTTCATAGCTGACCTTACCTGGAGCAGGAGGTTGAACTAGAGACCTCCTGTGGTCCCTTCCAACCTGAATTCTCCTGTGCTCTTATGGTAGAGACACAATGGTCTTGGTGGCAAAGCAGAAGAAGGCTTTCTAGGCCTTTGTCACTGCTTTGCAATGGGATTTACTCCATGAGCTCGGTAGCTGTGCAGGGAAATTCTCCTCTGCAGTGCATCAGGGGTTGTTTCTCCCTCCCACCCCATCTTGTGCAGTTTTACCTTGTCTTTTCTCACTGATGTGACCTTCAAATGTGGATTCCAAAGGGACGTGGTTTTTGTATCTATACACTGAAAATGCAGGTTGGATTTTTCAGTAATGGGTCATTTCATGATGCAGTGAAAGTTTAAAACTTTATATTGCAAAAACAACTGTTGTGGCTGCCAGAGATGCCACCAGCTGCTGTGGTTGCACTGGTGTGAGTGGGTGGAGAGGTAAGACAAGGCCATATTTTGTCAAGTTGCAGGAAACTGGTGGATGAGAAGCCTGACAGGAGCCAGCAGTGTGTGACTGCAGCCCACAAGGCCAACTATATCCTGGGCTGCATCAACAGAGGGGTGGGCAGCAGGGCCAGGGAGGGGATTGTCCCCCTCTGCTCTGCCCTTGGGAGGCTCCATCTGGATTACTGTGTCCAGGCCTGGAGCCTACAACAAAAGAAGGATGTGGAGCTGTTGGAGCAGGTCCAGAGGAGAGCCAGGAAGATGATCAGAGGGCTGGAAAACCTCTCTGCTGAAGAAAGGTTGAGGGAGCTTGGAGAAGAGAAGGCTCTGGGGAGACCTCATTGCAGCCTTCTGGTACTTGAAGGGAGCTTAGGAACAGGAGGGAGAGTGACTTTAGACCTGGACAGAGAGTAATAGGACAAGGGAGAATGGTTTTAAACTCAGAGGGGAGATTTAGGTTGGATATTAGGAGGAAATTTTTCACCCAGAGGGTGGTGAGACACTGGCCCAGGCTGCCCAGAGAAGCTGTGGCTGCTCCTCCCTGGAAGTGTTCTCGGACAGGTTGGATGAGGCTTTGAGCAACCTGGTCTAGTGGAAGGTGTCCCTGCTGCTGGCAGGGGGGTTGGAACAAGATGATTTTTAAGGTCCCTCCCAACCCAAACCAGTCTGTGGTACTGGGATGAGCATGGTTGGCATCAGAGTTTGGTGGGGGTACAAGTGGTCGTGTGTCTGAATTAAAAATCTCACGTTAAATAATAGGCACGGTTTGAAGACGCTGCCTCTGCCTGAGCCATTGAGGTGGTGTCTTCTGTTTCTGTGTGCTTTGGGTTCCCAGGCTTGTGAAGGAGCCTGAGCAGGTTTAATAGTCCACACGTTTTTCTGACAGCATGTAGGACATAGATTGATGACTTGACATTGAAATATGTTACAGAATTTAGCCCATGGAAGCCAACTCCTGAGGTTTTTATAATTATTTATGCAGGTTGAAATGTCTCAAACTTCTGAATAAACTGCAGGCAGGAGCTCTGTGGATTCAGTAATTTTTCAGGCTGGTTTGACAGCCTACCACCATTCAGAAGGAACCAAGTGGTTTGTATGAGTTCCAGATCTTCAAACTGGGCACTTGATGTCTCTGTGACAGTAATTCCTGGAGGTCTGCTTTCCTTCCTGCATGCCCAGGCTTTCTCAGAGCACCTTTACTGAGACTGACTCTGTTAGAAAATTGACATTGTTTGTGTGCCTGGAATGCCTTGTTTTGCCCTGTTTCTCCTTCACTGTAGAAAAACTGAGTTTGTTTCTCAGTTTGTGAGGTCTGTGTGCTGTGTCTGTTCATCTTAGGTGAAGTCCTCGTGTTCTTGTACGTGTATTGTACCTGAAGTTTGAAGATGTTTCCTTCCCTTATCTGGTTTTATTTTTCCTTTAACGTGATGACAGTCCTGTGGACCTGGCAGATCTGTTTTACTGGAGGTCTTCCTTCAGACAGGTGGAGTGGAGCATGCTTGCCAAGTGAGAACATGACTGTCCACCTCTGACGTTGGCTAGTGCAAGCCATAGCGTCATTCTCATTTTGGAGTAGCACTTAATAAGGTGCCATGCTCATCATGTGGGGGGAAAAAAACCTCAACAACTACCCAACATAGGCATTTCTGTTCCACAAAAATAAAACCTCTGGTGGTAGTTCTTCAGTTGACAGGAAGAGGTGGTTTGTGTAAGTGCTTTCATAGGAAAAACATTAAATACCAGAGAGCTCTTGATCTAGGATGTAAATGCATTCAGAACCAAAGCCAGGAGTCAGACTGAAAGCTGGAGCAAGACATCTGGATGGGAAATTGGCACTGGAGTTCCCAGTGAGGTAATGGATGATCAAGGGCAATAATATTCTGCTTTTATGTCTTAAATAATTGATGCATTTGATGAAAATATTTCTGCAAAACAATAGGGTTTAGAAAAATGCCCAGTGTTTAGTGAAGGTGGTCAGAGCAGGCGATCTAGTGATCCCCTCCTGCCTTGGGCTGCATTGGGAAGCATTTCATAGAATCCCAGAGTGGTTTGGGTTGGAAGAGACCTCAAAGCTCATCCAGTCCCACCCCCCCTGCCAGCAGCAGGGACACTTTCCACCAGACCAGGTTGCTCAAAGCCTCATCCAGCCTGGCCGAGAACACTTCCAGGGAGGAGCAGCCACAGCTTCTCTGGGCCATTTCTGGCTTTGTGGTCCTGTTGCAGACTTCAGGAAGGAGATGGTGAGCAAGTGCTCCCTGTAGAGAATGTGCCTGGCTGGGCACTGGTGGAGCTGGGAGCTGTGGGTGCCTTGCTCTTGCATTGTCCTTGCTGTCATATCGTTGTTCCTGCTGGATCCTGGCATGTCAGTCTTGCAGCCAACAAGAGTGATGGTGAGATTCCTGAGTACTGGAGGCCTGTGTTCCTTCAGTGGGGAGAAACTCACATGCTGCACAGGAGTGTCCCCTTTTCCACCCTGACTAACAGGGATGGTCAGGGCTGGTTTCACTGCCTGCTTTTCCCAGACTCCTTTGCTGTAGCTGGGCACAATCTCCAATATTTGGGGTTTTTCCACTCTGTTTTCTTCTTTGGTTCTTCCATCCAATATTTTTATTTTCCTGTGAGCTTTCTGCTGTTCCTGACATCCCTGTTCTTAGTTTTCCAAGTACTCAGTTTTCCATCACCAGACTTCATCTCCTCTTTTGTCTCGTTCCTTTGCATCAACTTCTTTGGCTCCCCCTTCCAGTCCCATGTTTCCTCTGCACTTTGCATTGTTATTGGATCTGCTTTTTTTTCCTGTTTGCTTTCTTTTCTCTCAGAACTTCAATCCTTTATTAAGCACTGAGCAGACAAGTAGTTCTGTTCTGCTTGGTCCTCTTTGGCATCTGTGGAATTTGGTCCGGGAGTCTCTTGTCTGTCCCGCTTTTGGGCGGCTCTTCAGAAGGAAGAACACCAATACAGGGTTTTATTGACTGGTTTGGCAGTCTTGGATAAAATTAGCTTGGTAGAATGGGTGCTACTTGTTGCTGTAATTATAGCATTAATGAATACCAAACATGGGATAAAGAAATGAACATCTCTTTGAAGTCAAGGGTTAAAAGCTCGGACCTTGCAGGAGGGGGAGTCTCCCCCGGGTGGGTTCTGCTGAGGCCACGGGAATCAAAAGGGACCCCTGGCTTGTTTCAATAAACTCTTTTTTTGGGCCAGGTGTAGCAGTTAAATCCTTGTTGGTGACCTTTGTTAGTAGATTATTTTTCATTTTTGAAGTGGATACTCTGCACTGCTCTCATTAAGAAGCATTTTTAAGATTCAGCAGTATTTGATGGATAGAAGAACTTAGAAAATAAAGGTAAAAAAAGAGCAGGCAAAACACTGTAGTAAGGAGTGTTTTCATGATTAATTCTACCTTTTGTAGAACAAGTTATACCAGTCTTGCAAAATCAAGTCTTGCAGTGGTTTTGCTGGGTTATCCCTCAGATTAGACCCACAGAAGAGTGGAAAGAGTTTTTCCACCCTCACAAATGCACAGAGTACTTGGAATGCAGAGTTTATAATTTTATCTAATACCTAGCTGTTCCCAAATGCACTATCTCACCCCCTTTTCCTTATACACTGACCAAAGTGCTTTACTTGTGCTGCAGCTGATTTATGGAGGATTTTGTGGTATTAGGGGTTTTTAATTTTTTTCTTTCTTAGGCACAGAGTAATTCTTCTTGATGGCTCTATATTTCTTTATTATAGTAGCCTTTCAAATTCTAAAAGTTCTTAAAACTTTAATTTTCTTCAATATCTGGTCTTGTTTGTAAGGTTAAACATTGCAAAGGTGGAACTTTGGCAAAGAAATTAGCCAAAATGCAGCTCTCTGCACCCCACTGTCACATCTGTTTCATCTTTAGCTCTGCAGACATACAGGAGGGTGCTGACCTCGCAGTGTACCTGTAGCTTCTCTTCCACTTTAACTCATGCACGTGGTGTATCAGTTTGTTCAGCTCTCAGGAAAACTCCCTTCTGCTTTATCCCCCACTTCCTTATTGAGTTTTTTTAGTCATTGAGGTAGTTTTGAGGTGGTTAAGGACAATGGAAAACATGCACTCACTCTAGAAATTCATCTGTTCTTGAAGACTAAATGTTGATGTGCTTATTTAGAAAAGTGTCCCACTAATATTTGGATTAGAACTTCAAATAGAAAGCAGATGTGCTCTTAAATGAGGCAGAACAGACTGGTCCCTCTGTTGTAAGGTGCATGGAATATTTGGGTTAAATTGTAGCCTTGCAAATGTTGAAGGTTTAGGGCCTTTCTAAAGGTTTCCATGCTAAGGAGATACAAGTGTAAAAAAGTGTCAGAGTTAAATGACCTTTAAGAAAGGGCTGTGTGGGTGTGAACAGAAAAACTCCCTTTTCATTGATGCATTAGTGTGGGGAAAGAGAAGCCTTTGCCTACAAAACTTGTATGTGATCAAAAAGTAAAGTAGTGCAGCCCAGGGCCTGTTCCTCCTGAGGCACCGAAGTACTGGTTTGAAATAGATCTGGAGGGAAAAGTCAAACAGCTTTCAGATATTGTATTATTCTTAAAACATTCCTTTTTCCCTTTGAAGATCTAGTCCCTATAATTCCATGTTACCAGGAACCAGTGGGAACAATTTGTGTAACTGAGATTAAACTGGTTTAGGGATTCCTCACTGGTAAAAGCATCACAGAACATAACACTTCATATCAGTCAGTAATGAATGTGGCTGGAAAAAAACCAATGATTTCTCTTTTTACAGAAAAACCTGCCATTGCTCCACCTGTCTTTGTATTTCAGAAGGATAAAGCACAGAAGGTAAGGAGATGTTGATCTGTTTGTTTGTTTTGTTCTGTAGCCCCAACTCCTTCCATGGTGACCAGCTGTTTCTATTTTGAAGTCGAAGATGGATAATAGAGCATTAACATTATTAATGGGCATAGGGTGAAGAGGTACTGGAGGGCTGAAAGCGGGAAGATGTATGATGGTGGCATGAAATGGGTAGCTCTTCAGACAGAAGATGGACCAAATCTGCAAGAAAAAGTATCTTCAAAGCTGGCTCTGCAAAGGAGTGGGTGGTGAAGGAGCGCTGACAGTTGCAGTTGCATGAGAAAACTGTACAGTTTCTTTTCCTGATAATAGTTAAGACAAATCAAAGCAAACCATTGCTCTTCACCTCAGTGTATTTGGAAGTATCTCACATCCTTGGTCAGTAAGCTGTGAAGTGTCCAATTACCTTGGAGAATGGTAATCCTGTCCCCTCACCCTGTCCCCTCACCCTGTCCCCTCACCCTGTCCCCTCACCCTGTCCCCTCACCCTGTCCCCTCACCCTGTCCCCTCACCCTGTCCCCCTGCCCCGCCGCGTGCTCCTGTCCCTGCCTCCGGGTTTGCGGTGACGGACTGATCTCCTGGAAGGTGTTCCCATGGGTGAGCTTGTGTTGAACCAAGAGGCTGATACAACTCACCCTGTGGCTTCAGAAGGAGTGGAGCTCAGGGGAGAAATAAGAGTTGAAGGAAGGAGCAGGACCTTTCCTTTAGCAGAAATTGCTGTTAAATTGAAATAGATGTAGTGGAAAACCGTGGCTGTTTGCATTCCTTTCCATTCTGAAAGTGACACACTATGTTATGGATGGACACTAGGGTGTAGTTTTCCTTTTTTTTTCCCAAACAGTAAGCCTTCCAGTTTCTTATAGTGTAAAAATATTTTTAAGTAAAAAAAAATTGATAAGGGTCTTAATTGATAAGGAGGGGGCAGAAAATCAAGGTTGCTCTTGTTTCACCTGAAGCTGGTGGGGCACTAAGAGGAGTGTACTCATGTACACATGATTCACTTTTTGTGGAATCACTGGATTATTATATTATATTATCTGTGCAATCAGAAAATCTTCTCAAGTGTTTGGATAGAAATACTGAACCATTTAGCAGTTGGTAGCTTTTCTTTGGTTTGAAACAAGTACCAGGCTCAAGCTTGCTCATGGGTTTAGCAGGCATATTCCTCAGCAGGAGCTTGGAATCTTGTGTCAGCTTGGAAAGGATTTAAATCTCCTATTCTTCTAATATTAGCAAAATTAAATCTATCTTGGAGTAAATACTTTGGAGATGTTCCTTCCAATTGTGTGTTTTACACGTGCTTTGGAAGGAAGGAGTGCTTGTGCTGTCAGTCTGGATCCTGTTGTTTCATGCTAGGAAACAGCCCCCAGTCACCTGCTGTTGCTTAGACTGTTCCTGAGGTCCCTTCTGAGTTGCACCAAAGTGAGTTTTCTCCCCAGGTGTCCTTCAGTGTGTCAGTGCTTCCACAGTTAGTCTGGAAGCCGTGATCATAGCAATCCCCAGGCAGAGCAACTTGGTCCTGTGTCCTTTCCTTGCTGGCCTGGTCCTTCAGTGCTGTGCTGGCAGGTCTTGTGATCTCAAGTTCTGTCATGTTGTACCTTCTGCTTCTGCACAGAGTTCATCCCTTCAGTGGGAGGCTGTGTGAGCTCCTGTGTTGGGCTGTGGGACACATCTCTTGCACTCTGGTATGTCTCAAGAAAATATGTGTAAAAAAATCTTAATTGAAGGCTTAATGTCTCCTTGGACTGGCAGAGAGCTTCCAGGCAGAGGGATCTGTGATTTAGTCTTCCCAACAGCCTCTGAGGATGCTCAGGACTCTGGTGATTTTGAGTAGGTAGCTGTGTAGGTCACTGGAGCGTGTCCAGGGAAGGGAACGGAGCTGGGGAAGGGTCTGGAGCACAAGTGTGCTGAGTTCCCGGCTGAGGGAACTGGGGGTGCTGAGCCTGGAGAAAAGGAGGCTGAGGGGAGACCTTCTGGCTCTGTCCAAGTCCCTGCAAGGAGGGTGGAGAGAGGTGGGGGTGGGTCTGTTCAACCAAGGAGCAAGGGACAGGACAAGAGGAAATGGGCTCCAGTTGTGGCCAGGGCAGTTGAGATGGGATGTGAGGAAGAATTTCTTTGCTGGAAGGGTTCTGAGGCATTGGAAGGGGTTGCCCAGGGCAGTGGTGGAGTCCCCATCCCTGGAATAAAGGGTGACTCCAGTCATGCACTGGTTGAGACCTTTCACTGGATTTTTGGAAGGACCAACAGTCAAGTGTCACAGTTAATGGTTAACTCATTGCTGTTTCCATACAAGGTGTCTGGGTAAGTGCATTGTCTGCCATCAAAGACAATCCTGATTAAAGTTAACAAGGAAAATCTATTAACAGAGGAGTTTTTCCTAGGGCAGTAATTTAAAGAAAACACAAAAGTAGCTTCAAAAGAGTTGACAAACACCACAATTCTAAAATACGGAATTTCTCTGTCAGTTACAATTTTAATTTAGCAAAATATGTCTGGTCAAGTTGACTTTCTCCTGGAGCTGTAAGGGAAGTGTTCATGGAGGCTTTTCAGCACCAACACAGCAATCTGACAGTGAGCTGAGAGTGAGGAGAAGGCATTGTGTTGTGGATTCAGTTAAGTGTCCATGATGATTGTTTTGATGTTTGTGAGTGCTCTTCCCCATCAAACAGGACATCCTGTGCAGAACTGTTTTGTCTCAGTGTCTACTGCCCCTCTCAGTACTGGGGTTGCATTGATATTGTTTAGTGGTCTTAACTGACTTTTCTGGAGCTAACATTGTCTGCTGTTAAGGTAAAGAACATTATTTTTCTAGAAACCTCTGCTTACATTGGTGCTTGTGAGATATTGGACATCCATCTCTCTATTAGGAGAAATAGAGAAAATATTCAGCATGCTGCAGAACAAAATGTGTGCTAGTCTGGAAACTTATTTTTTTAACTGGTTGCTCCAGCTGAGGTTGTCTGCAGTTTGGGAAAACATCAGAGGAGACCAAGTGCACGGTGTTCAGAATGATGTCTTTTAATTTTACTTTCACTAGGGAGGTTCTGGTGGTTTAAAAAGACAGAGGTAGTTCTGTCTGTTCTGATTTTCATTATAGATGTCAATTAATGGTGGGTGTCAACTTGGCTGTTTCCACATTTGAGTGTCTCCATTATTTTCATCTCTCCTGAACTCTTTGAGAACTATTTTTACAGTGTGTGAAATAGAGGTAGTTCTTGCAAATATCTGAATGATAGCATCCAAATATCTTCCTTACTGATACACTTCTGACAAGTGGAGCTGTTTTCTGTTATTTTTCTGTTATTAATTTGTTAGACTTGTGTCTCTGCTCTGAAACTTAATTTTAACTTTGCCATAAAACTGTTTCATGACAGTTTCTGGACATGGGTTACTTGAAGTCATTTTTTGAAGCTAACTTTGAACATGCATTTCTGAGGTCAAAATACTCTGAAGTCTTTCTTGCATTTATACATTTTTAAAAATACATATCCTAGCTCAAACAATTTAACCAGTAGTGTTGGGAAGAAATAATTTATCCAAAAATGCTTTGTCCTGTGAGTGTGAGCTGTGGTCTTCCACTCCTCCTTGATTCTGCCAATGCTGGGATCATCGAGACTCCTCAGCCATGAGTACTACAAAAAGTTGATACTCAACTTGGATTTTAAAAATATTTTTGCACTTTAAAACGAGCTGTTGTCTGTTATGGAGCTTGTGTCTTGTTCTCTTCCCTCCACCAGCCTGGGTAGGGGACAATGGTACAATATAGAGAAGAACACTATTTCTTGCTTGTTATATACCTGGTTTTGGTCAGTGTACTGCTTCCTAGGGGTGAGCTGGTAGTGGTGAGCTTTTAAGGATGGGTCTGAAGGAAGATAAATTCTGTGGTATTTGGGTCATGTTCCCTACCTAAGTGGTGCTGCAAAATGATGACAAAAGTTTAAGGGGTAACTGGCACCTGGGTCATAAAGGGGGTGATTCTGGAGTGAGCAAGGATTTATGTCCTTAAGTTTAGATCTGTCATCCTGGTATTAACAGTGCAGTTTTAAAAATAGATGTGGAGTGTTAGAAGTGATTTAAGTGATTAGCAAGGTGCCATTCCCATGCAGTCTGGAGGGCAGGATCATGGGTTTAGAGAAGAAAGTTGTATTGGGGTAATACATGAAGTAGGGGTTGGTTGGAGTCCTGGTTTGATGCAGTGGGATTTGGAAATGCCTGGGTTTTGCTGGTTTGAGGAGGTGGGTGGTTAGGAAATGTTTGTGCTATGGGCAGGACTTGTGGGTTTAGGCTGGTGACAGGGAGAGAACTGTGGGGGAAATAACTTGTGTAGGGAGAGGCAACACTACCTCCCCCCCTGCTCCCTCAGCACACTGCCAAGAGGTTTTGTTAGGAGACCTAGTTCAACTCTGTAAGTCAATAATAGACTTAAGGACTTAAAACTAACACTTAAGAGTTCATGATTGTGAATATCTTGCTACACTGCTGCACTTCAAAGAACAGTCATAGATGTATTTGGAGAGGGCATTTGTGTAAGGAATAGAGAGAGGCTGCTGGGAACACCGGCAGGACTGGTCCTGGGCTCTGAGCAGGTGAAGGCTGGGAAGAGGTGTCCTGAGAGTGGGCATAGGGTGCTGGTTTGGGGAAAATGAGGAAAGGAGGCATAAACAGCACAACTTGGAACTGGCTGGGGGGAAACTGACCCAAGAGTGTTTGTGCCAGCCTTTACAAAAAAGGAATATTATTTCCTGACCTGTATTTGGTGCTTTTAGTGTCATGTTAGTCTGAGCTTTTCTGTATTTCTTCACGTCTCTCCTTATTTCCTGCAGTTCAGAGGAAGCCAAATCTCCAAGTAGACATCTACATATTTAGTCTAGATGTGTTATTTTTGTGGTTTAGTAAAATAGATATTGTTTGCTCTGGCTGAGCAAGGTGAGTTTGTGTAGGTGGCTTTCTAACATAATTAATTTCTCCATTGATCTTTGCTTTAGTATTTAAGAGACAAGAACAGGTTTCTGCCCAGTTCTCCCTAGAGCTGGACTTAATGGGAATGTTTCCTCTAGAGCAGAGGGGGCTCAAGAAGAGACACAAATCATCAGACATAAAACTTCACAGCAAAAAAGAAGAGAATGAACTGTTCTTCACCAGCTCCAAAGAGCTTTAAACAAGAACTTAGATCAGAATTCATGAAGTGATTAGAAAATACTTTGAATATGAAGCATGGCTGAAGATGAAATGCATTTTAAGAGCTTGCAGTTTCCCTTGGCTGTGCTTTTCTGAGAAGAGCTGTACAAGCATCTCTCTGGAGCAGTTTTGCTTTGACAGATCCTTGAGGCTTTTGGTTTTGTCTTCCATGACTTAAACCACATACTAGTCACAAAATTCTGAAACTTGCAGTAATTTTTGATCCATGTGATATATTGAATTTTAAAAATATAATTTTATGTATTGGTGTGGCCAAGAAATTCTCATCTTGATATCAGGTTTTTTTTCTGCATAATAGTGGCAGTTGGCAATAATTGTTATTTTTTGTTTGTTCCCTTTTTTGAGTCTTGGAGCACATATTCCAGTTTTGCTTAGGATAGAAATCAGATTTATGCAGGAAGGTTACCTTGCTTATTTCACTTCTTAAAAAGCTTGCCACTTAGGACAAGAATTACTAAAATCTGATGCTTGTTTACTTAGCTTCCTTTGAAATGTTCTAAACAGTGTTGATATTCATTACTTTCAAAAGAATGTATTGTTACTTCCACTTTTCAGTGTATAGCTCAAGTGTGCACTGAATGTTTTTCCCTCTTCTTGCATTATTAGCAGGTTTATGATCTGTAGCTAGAAGTCAGTGTAAATTGCCTGTAAGGCTCCTTTTTTTTTCTTTCAATTTCCCCAGTTGCTGAACCCAAATGTGTAAGCTGCTCCCATCCTCATGGTGTGCTGAGGCGGGTTCAGCAGGTTGGGCTTTTTGTCCTCCTTAGGTTTGTGTTGATTTTTTTTTTTTTACCTTGGTATATCCTGGTTTAATTTGATGCTTCCCAGCTCCTGCTCAGTGGGAGTCACTGCGTTGCCATTCCACACACCCCTCATGATTTCACAGTTACCTTGTTCCTTTTCCCTCCAAATTCTGTGTATTGTGGCTGAAGATTCGAAACTATTTAGCTATTTTTGTGTGGAAACACTTCCACTTCTGTACCATCTTCCTAGGCATTGTTTTGCTTCTCTGTCATCTTCATCCCCAGAGTCTTGGCTGTCTCCAATTCCCAGTCATTCCCTCTGGTCCCTGGTGATGGGGATCATCCCTCCAGCTCAACAGCCAGAAGGAGCCCCAGGATGACAAGGACAGTCTCCCCCATCCCCATTCCCAGTACCACTCTGCTTATGGCTTTCAGCATTTTCCCCACTGTGGTTTTTAGGGTCCTGTCCCTGCCCACGGGGGTGTTCAGAGGCCATGTGAGTAACGGCAGGGTTGTCCCCATCACCTGCCCAGCAGCTGGACTGGGGCTGTGGTCTGTGGTCCCTTCAGTCCTGCTGCAGTCATCTCTTCTGTGGTGGTCTGGCTGCCCAGACCGCTGGAGGAGGGGGAGATCTTTCAGGTAGGAAGCCAAAGTTGGTGATGCTGCTGGCTTTCTTCTGACCACCAAGCTGAAGCTTGTAGATTCTGGTGACTGTTGACAAGGTGAGAGAGGTTTAAATGTTAAAATGGTTTTGTGTGTTTCTTGAAAACCAGAAGCCTGACTGGAGGGAGAACCTGGTGAGACCCTGATGCCTCCCTGGCAGAGGAACTGCTGTGGCCCCACGCAGGGCTGGGGAGGTTTGGCAGGACTGAAGAGGTGTGGGGGAGAGGTTTGTGTTGGGAGGTGTGTGGGGAGGATTTGGGGTAGTGCAGTGAAGACCAGAGGACACACGTGACACAAACCACCAGAAATAATCAGCTTTTCAGTGCTGCTGCTTGCAGAGTTGCTCCTGTGGTTCCTGTGGTGCAGGTAACTTGGGACTTAATTCTGGTATTTTTTTTAAGGCTGTCTCCCCTGGAAGGAGAAGAGAAGAGTCTGAGTGATGTTTGGAATGCTGTTAACTTTGAAAGTGAGGCTTAGCATAACAAAGGGACTAGGAGTAATGGGTATAAAATGTTGAGTGGAGGACTGAGGTGTTTACCCCTTGTCTTCATGTGGGAATAACTTTGGTGTGTTCTGAGTGCTGTGGCCAGTTCCAGATAGCCTTTTCATGCTGCTCTTCTGAGGCAAAGAGGTAAGAACAGCAGAGTGCTAGACTTGATTTAATTTTTGGTGACAAACAAAACGTTTCTTTAACTCTTCTCTGTCATTCTGTGGGGTTTTAAGTTAGTATTTGAGTCTGTTATTAACAGCTACATATTAAAACCAGAACATTTTGAAAATACAAAGATCCAGCTTTACCTGACATAATGCTATCTCCATTAAATATATTTTGACTATTTTGAGCCTTAATTATAGTAACTTATTGCAATATTTAAAACGAGTGATTTAGTGGAACTGAACTGAACCCACTGGTAACAATGCATGTGTTGCTGTCTTTTAATACTTGCTTCTGTGTGAGGACTGGCCAAGTCATAGCTGAAGAACCTTGGGCCCTTCAGATTGAAGAGCTGCTGTTTATTTTGAGGTGGCTGTTTAGTGTTTTGCATGGATGTGGGCAGTGATGAGCACTTTTAGTCTCTCTTCATTCTGCTGAATGCTTTCTGAGAGCAAGCCACAGTGACGTGCTTCTGAGGGACATCTTTGCCTCATGGTGAGTTCTCCAGATGCTTCACCATGAGACCAGGAGGCCCACAGAACTCAGCTGGGAGGATGTCTTTGGCCTGCATGTTATCCATGGACTGTCATTTAGTCCTTTATCACAATATAGTTGTTCAGGTTCAGAGCCTTTAACTTTTTCATTCTTCAGATGTTTGCAGAATATGGTCATGCTTCATTTTTGTTCTCCAGGTGGGGACCTGCAGCATTAAATGATCTGAAGAAATGTGAAGAGTCTGTGGCAGCAGTTAGCAAATGCCCTTCGTGTGCACTGGTTATCCTGTCCCCTCCCCCTGAAGCAGATATCTGAACTTCTTAGTGTACAAAGGAGAACATTGGTGTTGCTGTGCAGATAATGCACTGTCATGTGACTAGGGAAGGACTCTGTGTCCTGGGGGAATATTGTAATGGTGAATTTCTGTGGAGAATTTCATTACCAGCCCCACCTCCCCCAGGCATGGTCTGAAGCAGCAGTGAAGGTTATTTACAGTGATGCTCTGTTGAATTCTTATGTCTGAATCCAGGGGTAAAAGCAATCAGCTGTCCTTTAGGCCTGGAGAGAAGTTAAACCCCAGCAACCCCATGGCTGACAGAATGCTCTGTTGCTGGGGACACTGGCTTTTTTAGTGAACTTTCAAAAACAGAAAAGTGCCTTTGCTCCAACTGATGCTGTCTGTGGGGAGGGGAAGCTGATTCAGCCAGCAGGTTCTGTTACCTGCTCTGTGCTTGTTTAACTGGTGTCTCAGCAGCAAGAAGTTCCTTCTGCCACACTGTGGAAAGAGTGGAATTTAAAAGGGATTAGCAGATCCCCTCTAGGACAGCTCCTGTCGCAGCCTTGCACTGAAGGGACGTTGTCTTTTCTGCTCCCAGTCCCTTGCAGAGCAAAAAGGTTTGTCGGATTCAGGCGAGGACCCCCAGGGAGAGGCTGAGCCCCCCCACCCTGCTCTGGGTCACAGAGAATCAGCTGGTGAGCGCGACTCTGAGCACCCTGCTCCCGCTGTTGCCTCAGTCAGTGCTGCCCTGAGTCCCGCTGCTGAAGCCCAGCTTGCTCCTTTTCAACTGGCAGGGGTAAGTGTGAACCTACCAAGTACTTCTACTGCTGAGGGGATGAAAGGAAAACAGTCCCTCCCACTAGAAGGGATCTGTTACTGTTGATAATTGAGGCCAGCTCTGAAAAGAAGGAGTTGGGGGTTCTGGTGGATGAGAAGCTCAACATGAGCTGGCACCGTGCGCTGGCAGCACAGAGCCAGTAACCGTGCCCTGGGCTGCACCCAGAGCAGCGTGGGCAGCAGGGCCAGGGAGGGGATTCTGCCCCTCTGCTCCGCTCTCCCGAGACCCCCCCTGCAGTGCTGCCTCCAGTGCTGGGGCCACCAACAGCACAAGGACATGGAGCTACTGGAGCCAGCCCAGAGGAGGCCACGAGGATGATGCCAGGGCTGGAGCAGCTCTGCTGTGAGGACAGGCTGAGAGAGTTGGGGCTGTTCAGCCTGGAGAAGAGAAGGCTCCAGGGAGACCTTCCAGTGGCCTCCCAGTACCTGAAGGGGCTCCAGGAAGGCTGGGGAGGGACTTTGGCCAAGGGCAGGGAGTGACAGAACAAGGGGTGATGGCTTGAAAGTGGCAGAGGGGAGATGGAGATGAGATGTGAGGAGGAAATTCTTTGGTGTGAGGGTGGTGAGACCCTGGCCCAGGTTGGCCAGAGAAGCTGTGGCTGCTCCTCCCTGGAAGTGTTACACATCAAGTATTAATTTTAAAATTTAGGATGCAAACTGTGTGTTTGCTGAGGGTAAGAGCTCCTCTGAGAGAGTGAGGAGTTGAGTATCTATGAGGGATTTGCTTCAAGCAGTTAGGGAAGGATTGTTTATTCTCTCTGGGCTGTAATGCTGCAGCTTGACAAAGTGAGCATGTAATGCTGTGTTTCCACTGGATAGAAACAGGAGCTTGTCATGCCAACCTGTCATGTGCTTGGCTAAAAAACAGCAAGAAAGATGCTAAAGCAGAATTCTGAATTTTGGTACTTGGGGCAGGGGGAATAATCAGTACCTTGAGGTAGGAAAAGCTGTTGGTGCTGTTAACTTAAGATTTTTCTACTAGTAGTACAGCAGAATTTCTGGCAAGATGACTAAATGGCTGCTCCCATACAGTCTTTCAGAGCAGTTTTAAGTGTTCCTACCCTTTGTGGTTGGTGGGCCATGTTTTCTTGGTGCAGGTGAGTGTCACTGCTCATTGTGACCACACACACACACACACAGGGCATGTACTCTTTGATAGAACTTTGCCTGTTCAGGCTGCTCCACTCAATACCTGCACCCTCTTCTTTCTTGGTGGGGTTTTTAGTTGTTGTTTTTTGTTTTTTTTCCCAAGAATGGGCCATTTAAAGTAAACCTGGTGCCAATGGATTGCCATGGAAAGGTACAAACAGCTGTAGGTTAAGTGCTTTTGGGTGTCCAGTCTGTTGCTTGGTGACCTGCTGCAGAAAGTCTTCTGTTTCAATTTTTTTTAAGTTAAAGTTTTCAAGAGTTAGTGTTTTAAAATATAGCTGGTAAATACAGTCAGACTTTTGTGTCAATTTTCTGTCATTTGAAATTGGCAGTATTACTAGAACTGGCCATGAGAACTGTGTGAACCAAACTTTGAGGGGAACTGCAACAAGACTTGTTCTTAGAGAGCAGAAAATCTTACCTCAGTTAACCCAGGTATGAAAGAAATTTCAAACCAGAAATGCTGTTGGGGGATGTGTGTGGGAATTCTTGGCTGTACACAGCAGATATCTGTGAATCCTTGAACTCCATTCACTTAAACTGAAGGAATAGCACCGTGGGCAGTACAGGCATCTCCCTGAGTGTCCTGTGCACTGGCCAGCATTCTTCAAATTATCCCAATTTCTTGGAGTAAAACTGTTTCTTTCCTTGCAATAAGCAGAAGGTCCCTGCATCCTCAGTGCTCACCCTGGTTTGCTGGAGCAGAAGGTGTCCTGTGATCTCCCCTGGCCCTTGGGAAGGCAGATGGATCAGGATGGAGTTCTGAAGCAGAGACCCTGTGTATTTCTTGTTTGCTCTGTGTTGTTTGTACCCACACAGGCAGATATTTTTGTGAAGACATTAACATGGTGTGGCCAGAGATGTGGCCTCTTGCAGAGCTGGTGGTGATGTCTTTGGCTTCCAGCTGTCTGAGCCAGGCAGCCTCGAGCAGCTGTAGCTGTGCCAGTGGAGGTTCATTGTTCAGGAGGCTCTGGAGCAGCTTTTGGGCAGCAGTTGGGCAGTTCAGCAGTGTGTGTGTGTGTGCAGCCTGTCTGGGTCACAGACTTGCTGTACCACGCTCTGAAGTCCTTTTATGTAAGACTTTTTGCATCTTAAATATATTTTTCAAAGATAAACACTATGAGAATACTCTTACAGATTTTACCTAATTACCTTGACCTTACCTGAATTCTCCCTTGACTTTTTCTGCTCATTATTGTTGATAAACAAACAAACAAAAAAACCCTTTGAATTTCTCAGGTTGTTGTACAACTGTGTGAGGAAGTAATGGATGTAAAGCAGCAGTGTTTGTCCTTCAGTATGGGATGGTTAATTACTTCCATTTGCACTTTTAAAAAGCAGTTGATAGCCTTAAAAAGGATAATTTGATTAATTAGAAATGTGTCAGAATTGTAGGAGCCTCTACTTGGAAATAATTCTAATTTTAGTGTAGCTGGATTTCTAAAAGTAGAGGGAGGAGGGAGTGAGTGAAAGGTGGCTTCTGCTCTTAAATGAGGAGTGAATTGTAGGTTGGATTCTGATGTTACTGTTTCAGTGTCTCTTCAGCTTCTAATTCCAAAGAACTGAGTGGAGAGAAGTTGAGTCACCTCAATAGTTCCTTTAGGATGAGATGGTCCTGGCTTTTGTTTCTGCTGTGTAGTACACTGGTGTAAAACAGGTATTGCTGTAAGGTACAGATTGAGTGGCCTGGAAAGAGACCTGAAATGGAAAGGCTGGCCTGCTGTTTATTATCATTAATAAACACTAATTATCACTAATAATAATCACTAATATTTGATGTTTTTTTCCAGTCTGTCAAGTAAACTGTTTCTCATGTAAATATTCTCCCTATTTTTGTCGAGTCTCCCCAGCTTCTCCTGAATAAGGGGCACTAGGAAGCAACCCTGGCTGCAGCAGTAGCTTTATAGTACAGCTTCACAAGAAAATGAAGCTTAGTGCTACCACAGTAAATCTGCTCCCCACACCCTGTGCCAAACACCTCTGACTCTGTCAGGATGTCCAGAGGTGCTGAGAGATGGAGATCCTGGCTCTGGATTCCTCTGTGGGTAGAGGCAGACTAGAGGGGAGAGGAAACATCTCACAATCTCAAGCATTTGACTTCTCTCTGCAAGATTTTGTCTGTCACCTGGGTCGAGTCTGTAGGAAATCAGGTTTCATTAGGGCATTTGCATAGAGCTTTATTTTCTTGAAAGCCTTTCTTCTAATGATTAAGGGTTTAGGAATATTTTCAAGATCTGTGAGAGTGAATTGGTTGCTAGTAGAAGATTATTACAGTGAAAAAAAAACCTTGAGATTGTTCCAAGGCTGAGGAGACCTGGTAGGTTCCCAGGTCATGAGGAGTGAATCCTGACAGTGAGTTTCTTCATAAAAGCAAGGAAATGGAGTGGGGTGTGTGTGTCACTGGGTGCTGAGTACAACAACATTGAAAAGGGGGCCTACAAGAAAGCTGAGGAGGGACTTTTCATAAGGGCAGTTAATGACAGAACAAGGGGAGATGGCTTTAAACTGAAAGAGGGGAGGTTTAGATTAGATGTGAGGAAGAAATTCTTTGGTGTGAGGGTGGTGAGACCCTGGCCCAGGTTGGCCAGAGAAGCTGTGGCTGCTCCTCCCTGGAAGTGTTCTGGGCCAGGTTGGATGAGGCTTTGAGCAACCTGGTCTAGTGGAAGGTGTCCCTGCTGCTGGCAGGGGGGTTGGGACTGGATGAGTTTTGAGGTCCCTCCCAACCCAAACCAGTCTGGGATTCTATGACAAAGCAGTTCCCAGTAGTGCTGGCAACTCTGCAGTGGAGTAACTCAGGCAAATGGAACCTGGGTGCCTGAAGTGCTCAGGCAGGAGTTCCAGTACTGAGTAGGCAGAAAGTGGGTTCTTTGGCCTGGCTCTGCTTGGGGATCAACTTCAGGGATTACAGCTTTTTTTTTTTTCTTCCTTGGCTTTTAAATTCCTGAGTCTAGGAAAGATTTCAAACTGCAGTTGCATTTTTCTGGTGGGAGTGATTTGCAAGCTCTGTCCCAGCTTCCCCAAGCAATAACTGACAGCGGGAGCAGTGTGGGGTGGGAGGCAGCTGCCAGAGGATCTGGATAACTTAGGTGCCTGTGTGGGGAAAAATGGATTTGAGAGAAAGGGAAATCCTTCTTTAATTCTGTGCAGTGTTCACTTTGCCCAGGGTTGCCAGTGTCAGTAGCTGCTGCAGGACTTGTCATGTGGACTCCTGCATGCCTTTAATCTCCTAAAGCTCTTGGACTAGGAAGCATGGGAATAATTTGGAGACACTGGATGCTTGGCTCTGCTTTTTCCTTGGGAGGTTACAGGGTTGGTTTTGGATATGGATGCTCCTTGCCCACTAAATGTAGTGATGGTATATTTAGTTGTGCTTGCATCAGTTAATGTAATAATAATAATAATATGAGAATTTGAAGCTTATGCTATACAAGTTTGGCTTTTTTGTCTGTGTTACTCGAGCATTGGGGGTACAGTACATGTTAGTAACAGACTGAGAAGCTTTTGGAATTCAGAGGGAAATAACTTCTTGATTTTTAAGGATTTTTGTGCATAGAGATCTACAGTTCCATTCATGCAAACTTTTTACCATATGGTTTCCTTTTGCTAAAAACTGAAACAAATTGCTGGTGTATGTGACAACACTTTCTGTGCAATACAGGTTTCTTCTGACTTCAGCTGTTGGCTGAAATGGAGAGATGACATCATGGGTTTCTGCTTTAGCCTTGTCTTTTGGGAAACCAGTGTACACTGGCAAGGGAGATGCCTAATAAGATCATCTTCCAGTAGTGTGGAGTCCTTGAGCAGTTATGAAGGGAGAACGTGGATCCTCAAATCCAGTATTATTGCAGTTGGGCTGATAGATAGGTGTGGGTTGTGGGTGGGTTTGTTCCAGAACCATCAATAGCTCTTCATTCCCTATGCTAAAGGTTTCAAAAGTACTTGACTAGGATACTAGCAAGGTAACTTTTCATTAATAGAAAAGTAAAACAAAACAGAAAACCCCCTTAAACTTAATTGTGTAGGCAAAATGCAGTGTAAATGGGTTTTTATTAGCACTGAGTGAAATACTGATAGTACAGCAGTGTCTAAATTGTGAATACATGCAGTGATAAATAAAGTTTTGTACTTTCTGGTGTTCTCACACCCAAGCTCTGTGTTCCAGGTGACAGTCCTGTTGTGTGCTGCCCCATCCTCATGTGTCTGCCTGTTCTCCCTGCCGGAGTGTGACTGGTTGCCGTGGGGAGGGACGAGCTCTCGGGCTGCCCTGGGTTCTGCCCAGCCAGCCAAGCTCTGTGAAGGGGAGGGAGGTGTCTGTCTGTGTCCTGGGGCAGGAGCAGGATGAAAGGACAGTGTGGGACTAGGGAGAAGGTTCAGTGTGTCAAGAGGTTTTGCAATGAGCTGAAGGTGCTGATGCTGCCCTGGTCACCTTCCATGGCCAAAGGACTCCAGCGTGGGATTGTGTTTTGCAGGAATAAGGGACGTGAGGATCCTAGCAAGGTAGCTTTACTTTTCTAGTAATGTAAAACAAAACAGAAAACCCCTTAAACTTAATTGTGTAGGCAAAATGCAGTGTAAATGGTGGAGGAAGTAGGAGGAGAGAGACCTAGAAATCCTCAGAAAAGATGTGAAACCTTTGTTCAAAGACTTCTGGAATATTGTGATAGTTGGTAGCCTGTGATGCTTCCTGTGTTGTTCCTGTTACTGTGGAAGGTGCTAGGTCACTATCCACTGCTAATTCCTAAAAGACCAAAAATAAATCCCAGTGCTGGTTTATGGGAGGAATGGCTTTGGCTTTGAAAGCCACTCCTCCAACACTGTCCTTCTGGTGAAGGAACTGATGTCAGTTATGTTAATTAGGAAAAGTGCTTTGGAATGAACTCCCAAATAATGGGTCTGTTCACAAGCCTGGAAGTCCCGTGATATTTCTAAAATCAAACCAAACTTGAAAATCATCTTTTCCAGTATATAGAAAATATAACTGGCATAATTGTTACATAGTCTCTAAGGATGTTAATGCTTGGGTATGAATTTTCAAGTATCTTATTTGTAAATTGAATATTTTTAATTTAATAGTGTCAGAGTGCAGCTCGATATGTCTACATGTAAATCATAAAAACAATGCTTTACCTGGAGTCTACATCACTGACAGGAAGGAAAAAAAAATCTCCAAACTGATGCTTAAAGCATTAGATGCATCCAAAGAGATTGAAATGTTCATTGTGTGATTTTTATTTTATCACTGTCATCTGATTTCAGAGATCAGCAGATGGATCGAGTCCAGAAGATGGAGATGGTAAGAGATTTGATTGTAAGATTAAAAACCACGAGGATGTCTCTCCAGGATTTTGTGCATTTTCTCTAATTGCTTTTTCTTCCCCTACAGAATCTGATCGAGAGGATGGGAACTACTGCCCACCCGTGAAGCGTGAGAGAACTTCATCTTTGACTCAGTTCCCTCCTCAGTCAGGTAGGTGTTGTGATGCTGTACAAGAGGTGGGCTCCCTTCTGAGGCTGTTTACTTTCCAGTCATGTCAGCAGTCTGATAAAGCGTGCTGTGCTTTGGCTTAGGACCACAGCAACTACATCCTCTGACTTGCTCTGGTGTTAGCAAATTCAGTGAAGCCCAAAGGAACTGATAGATGTGTTTTTTAAACATATTTTTCTAGTTGTAAGTTTATTTATGTTTGTAGTTTCAGCTTTTAATCTGAAATTGAAGAATTTGCCAGAAATCTTTTTTTTGATTTGTTGTGATCAGGTCACTTCTTAAATTTATACAAATCCTACTTTTTTTCTTTTCCTTACTCTGATGCCAGGCAAGTCTGCCAAGTCTCCAGTTGTGCTTGAGCTGTTTCAGTCCTCTCCCTTTCTCCATTCCTTTCAAAGTGGGGAGGATTCGGTGCATTTCACACCATTCTCACCTGGCAGAGGGAAGAGGGAGGGAGTGACCCCTGCCTGTTTGTGCACAGCCAAGGCAGCAAAGCCACTGGGAGGGCCAGGGGTGAATTCTTGCCACTCACATACATGGGAATGCTCATGTTTGATACTTGTGTTCACCTATAGGAATGGTCTCTAAAATTTGTGCCCACAGACAAGATGAAGTCTTTAGCTTTGGTTGAGAATTACTTCAGTTCAGATCTGTCAGTTTGGAGCAGATTGGGAGATTCTGCTCCTTTGTTCCCATCATCTTAGTTGAAATAAAGGGGATGAGAAAATGAGTAAAGGAGAGAACAGTAACAAATATTCCCCTAACATACAGGACACTTGGGAAATGTGACTAAAAGATGAAAACATAGTTATTTTGCTTTTAATTTAAAGAAATAAGTGACTGTGGAATTTAAAATGCAGTTGCTGATATTTTATAGGCACAGGATCATTTCATGCCACCAGTGCTAGGTCAGAGAGAGGAAGAACTCCTTCAGATCTGGGTTTTTCTGGTGTGCAGCTTAGTGGCTTCCCAGGTACAGTCCCATTAATCAAGTGCAGTTCAGGGGACCAGTGCTGCTGCTGGCTGATCACTCTTGGTAAGAGAACACTGCACAAAAATCATGAATAGGGCTTTCTTGTCTGTAGATTTTCTGTTAGGAAAACAGAACCTGTCAAGCCTGTTGGGAGCTTCCTTGTTTAATGGACCTTATATTCCTAGGTTCATGATAGTCTCTAACTTTCCTAGTCTGTAATTCCTTTACTTTTTGAGATTAGAATCTCTAATATCTCAGGTTTTGTTTAATGCTACCGTTTTTTAAGTAGTGGAGGAAAACAATTAAAACAATTTATTTGGCTGTTTCATGGTTAGGCACTGGATGTTTCAGGAGTCCAGCATACTTTCTCAAACACCTGCTTGGCTGATGCATTTTGACTGGGTATGGTTATTTATTCCCTGTTTGACTCCCTTGTCCTCTTCTGATATGTGGTGGTGTTAAACAGTGATGGTTTTGATTGGAATTGCAGCTTCCATAAAGGCAGCTTTGAATGTTGCTGACGGTGTTTGATGGCCTTGGTCACTGAAATCTTTCACTTCCCAAACCTTGCAGATTTTTTCTGTGGTTATGTTTCTCTCAAGGGTAGGGAAATTTTCCCTATATGAAACCTGCATCATGTTTAAGCTTAAGGCAGACCATAATAAAAAAGAGAATATGGGACTAAAAGAAAGAAGAAAAAAAAATCTAAAACTGAAGTGCAAAAGGCGAGTGCTGTCTCTTTGAGTATAACAGGGCTCAGAGATGGGTTTCCTTTTTCCTTTCAACATACTTAAGCTTTTTCCACAGCCTCAGAGTAGCTAAAAGAGCTGGTAAGTGTTGTCATACTTCACCTCATGCAAGATGATCTGTTAGGGATAAAAAACCCCCAACCTACTGTCGTTGCCTTGTGACTCTTGATGCGTCGACCTCCTGCTCTGATCACTGTATGTCAGAACCTGCCTTGTCTGTGGTTCTTTGTGCAAAACTAAAAGTAATTCAGCTACTGAGCAGGGCCTTGACCAAACTCGTTTCTTCTCTACCTCCCAGCAAAGGATGGAAAGGAAACACTGTCCTCTGCCTCTTCCTTTCAAACATTTTTGTTCTTCTGCTGGCTGTTATGTTCCTGTGTGGCACCTGCAAAGACTCTGATGTGCTCTCCTCTGTTCCTGTAGAAGTTTTGTCCTTGCAGGACAGTTCAGGTGAAAGGTGCTGAGCTCTTAGTGCAAACTGTGCTGTCACTCTTCAGCCTTTTGAGGAGCCCAGGTGTTGGCTTCTGCTATTTAGCTGTTAGTGACATTAACACTTGTTTCTGTCCTCTCTGCAGAAATAAGTATTATTTATATTTTATAATTACATTATATCATAGAATCGTAGAATGGTTTTCTAACATGGTGCTTGTTCTAACATCACTTTTAATTCCTAGTTCAGATAAAATTCACACTGAGAATCCTGTGTTTATCTTCCCTCCAGAATAAATGAACTTTGCTCTTCCTATGTTTCAGGATATACTAAGGGGATTTTATGGACAATGACCTGTTTACTTCTGTGGTTATAATAGGTTTTTCTTTCTTCTAAACTAAAACATTAAAATAAACAAAACAAATAACTAGAAAACTTATTTTCAATTTGCAGCCTCCATATGTCTGGGAACAGAGTTTGTAATTAAGAACAATATGCACAACTTCTCTTTATTTTTCTTTTTCCTTGACTGCAGTAACAAAGAACAACGTCTTTATGCCATCAAGCTTCTGTGAACCCTCTACAGGCAATTCTGACTCAGAGCCAGGTGAGCTTCCTCATTTTTCTGCTTTTTCTCAGCAAACTGATGTCTGTCTGTGACAATCCAAACCACTCTGATCCTTCAGGAGTGAGACTCTTATCTAGGAGAATGGAAGTGGTGACAGTTCTGATCTTACAGCTGTTCTCTTGGTCACTTCATTGCTTGATTTCATGCTTGCTGGAGGTTATTAAAATAACAGATATCAAAACTCTTAAATGCTTTGGGAGTGGTGGTGGAAGACTGCAGTGTGACTGCAGTGTGACTCTGCCCACCTGTTAAGCTGAAGGTGAAACTTAAGGGAAATTTTTATTTATCTACTTTGGATACTGGTTTTTTGATATTGAAAATCAAATCAACCACAATCTGTGGTCACTGTGATGTTCATCCATGACCTGTGGACCTTCTGTTGGCAGTGCCACTTACTTTGTTAACCACTGTTGTTCTGTGGTGTGGTTGTGTTGGCATTGCTGTATAGCACATTGTTGTCTGATGCTTAAATGGCCTGAGGATAATGGAGTACAGTAGGATGGTAAAGTGCTGAGTTGTCTTATTCTGAGCATGGCCATTATGCCTCTAAAAGGAAACATTTTAGAATTTTACCTTTTAAGTTCTTAGGAACTCAATTTGTAATAGCTGTGGATTGATGAATATTATTTTTCTGAGATTTTGGTGTTTTGTCTAAAAGCCTCAGCTGTGGTGAGTACAACAAAGGAGTTTCTTTTACCTTTATATTATGAAAGCATAAGGTAACAGCTAATGGAATTACAAGGAACTTATATTAAGCAATTTAATTTATGATAATTAGCAGTTGGGTGCTTGATAGCAGCTGTCATGTTCAGTTGTACTTTTGATTGTCCTTTCTTTAGTTGGATTCTTACTTAAAACCTCCAAGTCCTTCATAGAAGGAACTCATCTCTGTTGTGAAAATGGTCTGTTTCATCTTTATCCAGTTTATTTTTTTCTCTTGCAACAACTTGTGTTTCTGTCTTTGTGTATTTGCTGTAATGATTGCTGGAAACTCAGACTTTTGGGAGAAGGGAATTGGTTCTGTGGAAGTTCTCTGACTGAATGAACGTCTGTAGCGTGTTCCAGCCATGTCCTTGTAACTTTGGGTTTTGCTTCTAGAGGAAAAGAGCAGTGGATTCCGGCTGAAGCCACCCATACTTATCCATGGTCAGGCACCTAGTGCAGGTGAGTGTAGTGTTTTTGCAGCACTACAAAGAAACCAGTGCATTTTATTTATTTAGGAGTTTCCTCGGGCTACTGTTGTACCTGGAAGGTGGCAATACCTGTGTTCATGCAGAAAAAAATCTTGTCCTCTCCAGAGCGGTGATGCCCATAGCCACTGTGTGCTGTGTATGGACACATCCAGGTTTTGGCTTGGATCCATCACATGTTTCTGAAATGTATCTCCCAGGTGTCTCTGAGCCTGCTTTGATGCAATCCTCACAGTGGTTGTGGGCTCCATGGACTCGGTTCCTTTGGTAGCAAACAGGAGCAAAAGGGGCGCTCCAGGAGCGCGCTGACCACGTTCCAGCCAGGAATGGGCTGGGACCAGGCTGGAGCCAAGGCTGAAATGTTGTTCACTCCCCACTCCCTTGGCTTTTGATGGTAGCATGGATGGTGGGTCCTTGATCCTGCCTGTGCTGCTCTGCAGCTTGGCTGTGTGGTTTGGCTCTGAGTTTCCTGTTTGATGTAGACCCAGCCAGTGTGGGAAAGACATTTAATATTGCAGCTCCTTTGCAGTTGGAGAAAAAACAGAACTATTTTGGTAATGGAAGTTATTATTTGTTATCTATATATGGAAGCTGGTTATTTTGTTTGCTGGAAGAGTAGTAAATTAAAAAAAAAAAGTTTTTTTGAGCTGACATATGAACCTTTGAACTTAAGTTAGGTGTTAGGTTTGGTGGCCATGTCCTTTGAGTATGGGTGGCCTGAACTAGTTGCAAAATATTCATCTGAGTTGCTATGAGTAACTTCTGTTGCAGTATTTTACTGGACCAAGAGTTTATTTCGTTTGATGAAGCAAACAGAACCCTCTGGGATTGCCACAGCCTTCTAGAGCTGATGTTCAGATGGGATTTTTCTTAATTACGTGGTTTAAGGCCAGTTGGCTTTTTGAATCAGAGCAGAATTAGAGAGCTGTTGTGCCCTGTATCTTACTATAGCAAAGCAAGGAGGCTAGGTTAATTCAGCAAGCCAAAAGGCTGTTAAATAAAAGGTTGTTAAATGAAACAATGTGTAAGATCATTACACTATCAATACATCTGATTGCATTGATATCTGGAAATGACTTCACTGGAAGGAGAAAAGGAAACTTGGAATCTGTAATTGAATAATATGTCTGAATGTAGGATTGCTTGTGTGCTGTTCATTTCTCTTACATTTTTACTTTTATTTCTGAGTTCATTGTCATAAGCTCTCCTGTGCTTTCCTGGATAAGGTAGAGAATATATTTTAAAAGAGCATTTTAAGGAGATTCTTCCCTGTTTGTGACTGATTCTATTTTGAGGCTGTGAGCGATGGGGAAGAGGAGGATGGAAGCATTTAAAATGTCTGGTTTTCCATTGTATGTTCTGTTGGAAGCAGTTACAGAGATGAAGAGGTTGAATTTTTCAACTTCAAACCTTTATAACTTTTGAACACACTTTGTGCTTGCAGGTCTCCCCAGCCAGAAACCGAAGGAACAGCAGCGAAGTGTGCTACGCCCGGCAGTGCTACAGGCGCCACAGCCAAAAGCTTTCTCACAGATGGGTAAATAATACTTTTGTTTTCTGGAATATCATGGAAGGAGGACAAAAATAAAATACCTGTGTACTGGAGTGGTTTGTTTTTAGTCAGCATCCACCTTTTTTTTCCTAGGCTTCTCCTTTCAGATAAGGACTTAAATGTTAAGCATGTCTGTGAGGGATAACACAGCTGAACCTTCAGTTTTTTGTAGGATGACTGTCTGAAACTGCCAGGCCTCCAACTTTGCTGTAGTCCATGCTTAATTTTTGGACTAAACAGACTTTTAAGAGTGTGGCTTGGCAATCCCAAATGACAGCACTGACCATGGTGTAATAAGCTCCTGCTGAGCAGTTGAGCAGCAGTGGTAGACTCGGCTAGCTGCACAGTGACATCAAATGCCTGAATCACTAGGAGCTGCCTCTAGGCTTGGGGACCATTTTGGAGTTGGGACTTTGAGATACACTTTTAATTCTGAGTTAGGTCACATATATTATGCTTATTGCATTGTTACAGAATTTGGTATCACTAATAGAAACAGACATGACTGAAAATTGGAAGTTAAAACAAAAAAGCTGTTCAAGGTGTCCATGTCTCCTAAACTCCTGTTTCCCCAGCCTGTCACCTCTTGTTATTTGGAAGTTCAGTTGAACTGAAACAGAGGTAACCTCAGTTAATGCTGAACCTGGCATAGAATCAAACACTTCTAGCTTGATTTCTTGGCATGCCTATTGGCACAGATTGGACTTTACAGAGGGCTTAATATTGGGGTACAAATTTTCAGTGGGAGTTCAGTGTGTAAGATCAGTCCAAAGAGGAGCCCTACTGGCTGTGAGCAGGGTGATTGCTTGAAGCTGTATATGTTGGAGTCCCTGCAGTGTTTGTATAGAATAAGTGACTTTTTGATGACTTTTCTGCATTTGGAATTTTGATTCTGCTAAGAATTGCTGAACTGTGGTCCTCCTGTCTCTTGCAAAATACTGTGGGCACTCTGTAGTTTACATTGCAATGCTTCATGGACTTAAACAAGAAAACAGCATGCAGTTTGCTGTAGAAAACTTACTACTTTTACAACAGTCTAAATACCCAGAGAACTGACATCATTCTCATTCCTTATTGCAGTCCTCAGCAGTGGCACCAATGGTGTAAATATCCCACCAGATTCTGCAGCCACATCAGAATCACTAAGTAATGCAACACTGAAAAGTTCTGACTCTGAAGACAAGGTGAGTTGGGAAGGACTGGAAGGACACTTGAGGTGACAAACTTTAAAACAGTGTTCTCTGAACAGAGTCTGAGTAATGTGAGTGCAGTCTGATCAGTGATAGCCCCCTTGGCTGTCCATACTGTGGTAGTGCACTCTGGGTGTCGTGGTAGATTTCATACTGTCCCAATAGTATTCTCTGTTTATCTTTACTAACTCAAGAACTGTAACAAAGTTGTACTGAATCTACAGCTTGGGATGGTTTTTCATATCTATTTTCCCTCACAAAATATATTTTAAAAATTGCTTAGTGCTGCTACTACTCTCACTGGTTCCTTTTAGCCCTTCTAGCTTTATTTCTAGTTTTGCTGTAAAATCTTAGGAATGGCATCACTGACATAGCACTACTATAAACATTCAATTCCTGTAATTTTTGTGTTTCTGTTCAGTGGACTGATAGTCAAAATACTGCTTTTTGATCTGATCAGGATGCATGAAGAAATACATCTTCCTCCTGCAGGCTTCTCTCTCACACTGTGTTGGGTGTGGGTCAGGAGAGTAGGGAATTGTCTTCTATGAGGGGGGAAAGAAGCTGTCTCCTCCAGTGGCTGTCACCAGATCTGACTGGTGCTCCTGTCAGGCCAGGGGCTAGGAAGCATGTGTTGAATTCCTTCTGCTATCTGAACAGGCTTTGGTTTTGAGATGGGTGAACTGAGCAGTTCATTGCATGTGTTCAGTCTCCCTTCTCAGGCTGCCTAGCCAAAAATGATCCCCATTCCATGGATGATGGCTTTACTGGTGGTGTCCTGATTTCTGACAATTGAATGTGGAATGGTGTTGGGAAATGTGAGGATGGAAAGCATAAAGGCAACAGAAGTGAGTGGGTAACACATAAAGGAACCTAGAGACAGAAGCTGGTGGGGGTAAAAACCCAGAGGTGTTAAATACATTCCCTGCAGGAAATGGTGGAGGGAGAGTGCTGGTAATGAGGGGCTGAAAAAGCTTCAGCTGGAGGAAAAGGGATTTAAGTGCATTAAAGTTGCACTTAAAAAAACAATAAAAGTTTTTTATTCAGTATCTTGAAAGGAAAGTAATGAAATAGTGTCTTCCCTGTTCTGTGCAGAGCGAGTCCAGTCGCTTCCTTCCTGCAGGTATTGAGGTAACTGTTGGCATCTTAAGATATATAAATGTATCTTAAGGTATATTGACTGAGAGAATGAGGAGGATGTTTGGGGATTGTGAGGTTATGTGGGGTTTGGGGATTGTGAGGACATGTGGGGTTTGGGGATTGTGAGGACATGTGGGGTTTGGGGATTGTGAGGACATGTGGGGTTTGGGTGTGGTTTTGGGTTGGGGGTTTTTCTTAGTAGCTCCATTAGACAGTAGGTTGCTTTCTGATGCCGTGTTGAGCATAGCAGCAGTATTGTTAACAGTGCAAGAGAAGGCAAAAGTTTACTTGAAATTCAAGTGTCAGTTTTGAAATCTGAATATCTAAGCAGAATGACTTTGATGGCTTTTTAAGGTTTAATGAAAGACTACTGCTGTAATTAAGTAGCAAAAAATAAATTGTACCTGGAGTGAGATAACCCATGTCATGAGGACTGGAGGGTGAGTGGCTAGAAAGCAGCTATGCAGACAAGTGCCTGGAGGTCCTGGTGTTGCATGAAGGATGTTGAGACAGGCTTTATTAGCAGAGTCTGTAGTTGACAGTGTTACTGCTAAGGGTGACAGTTACTTTATTTTGGAGGAGGGCAGAGCAAAAGGGAAAATGTCCCATGGGCCAGCCAGGAAGACAAGTGACAGGAGTTCCCCAGACAGGCACTTCTGCCTGGGCATCCTCTCCAGTGGAGCAGGTGGTACCCCATAATATTCTTCCTATAGTAATGATGTAGTTTTCATCAGGGTATGCTCAAACTTCCCACTGTTTTGGTTTGTTTGGGATTTTTCTGCTTGTGATGCTGTTAATGCTGAGTGAAACACGCTTTGAGGGGCAGCTGCTGTGCACTGAGCAGCTGTTGGGCTTTGTGCATGGGTATTGTTGGGTCTTCTGGGGTAAATCAAAAGCTACAGGGTAGGAAGTCAGGAGAGAGGAGGGAGGGGGTGATTCCCATGCTGGTTGTAGTTGCTTCCCAACACCACTATAAGGGTTTGCAGGTGCAAGGCCCTGAGTATAATGGGGTGAGAACTATAGTATGAGAATAATAAGTGAAAATACCATGTCAGGTGCTGTGGAAAACTGCCATGGCAGCTGCAGTGAAAGGTTCTGGAGACACTAAGGGCTGCAGAGGTGCAGAATAGAAGGAGGTCCTTATAAGGTGTGGTGGGTTGACCCTGGCTAGAGGCCGGATGCCCACCAAAGCCCACTCTATCACTCCCCCTCCTCAAATGGGCAGGGGGAGAAAATTATAACGAAAAGCTCGTGGGTGGAGATAAGGACGGAGAGAGATCACTCAGCAATTACTGGCACGGGCAAAACAGACTCGACTTGGGGGAAAAAACAAATTTATTTTATTACAAATCAAAATCAGAGGAGAATGAGAAGTAAAACCAAATCTTAAAACACCTCCCCCATCCCTCCCTTCTTCCCGGGCTTAATCTCTTTCCCGATTTCCACCTCCTTCCCCCAGCAGCACAGGGGACAGGGAATGGGGTTGGGGTCAGTTCATCACACGGTGTTTCTGCCGCTGCTTCCTCCTCAGGGGGAGGTCTCCTTCCCCCGCACCAGCGTGGGGTCCCTCTCACAGGGGACAGTCCTCCACCAACTGCTCCAACGTGAGTCCTTCCCATGACTGACAGCTCCTCACGAGCTGCTCCAGCCTGGGTCCATTCCATGAGGTGCAGTCCTTCAGGAAGGGACTGCTCCAGTCTGGGTCCATTCCATGGGGTGCAGTCCTGCAGGAAGGGGCTGCTCCAGCGCAGGTCCCCCACGGGGTCACAGGTCCTGCCAGCAAACCTGCTCCGGCGTGGGCTCCTCTCTCCACGGGCTACAGGTCCTGACAGGAACCTGCTCCAGCCTGGGCTCCTCTCTCCATGGGCTACAGGTCCTGACAGGAACCTGCTCCAGCCTGGGCTCCTCTCTCCACGGGCTACAGGTCCTGACAGGAACCTGCTCCAGCGCGGGCTTCCTGCGGGGTCACAGCCTCCTTCAGCATCCACCTGCTCCGGCGTGGGGTCCTCCACGGGCTGCAGGTGGTCATCTGCTCCACCATGGACCTCCATGGGCTGCAGGGGGACAGCTGCCCCACCATGGACCTCCATGGGCTGCAGGGGGACATCTGCTCCACCATGGACCTCCATGGGCTGCAGGGGGACATCTGCTCCACCATGGACCTCCATGGCTGCAGGGGGACATCTGCTCCACCATGGACCTCCATGGCTGCAGGGGGACAGCTGCCTCACCATGGACCTCCATGGGCTGCAGGGGCACAGCTGCCTCACCCTGGTCCTCACCACAGGCTGCAGGGGAATCTCTGCTCCGGCGCCGGAGCCCATCCTCCCCCTCCTTCTTCACTGACCTTGGTGTCTGCGAAGTTGTTTTCTCTTCTCTTACATCTTCTCACTCCTCTCTCCAGCTGCAAAGTGTGCAGCTTTTTTTCTCCCTTCCTTTTTTTTTTTCTTAATTATGTTATCACAGAGGCGTCACTGATTGGCTCGGCCTTGGCCAGCGGCGGGTCCGTTCCTGTAGCCGCTGGCATTGGCTGTGTCGGGTCAGACATGGGGGAAGCTTCTGGCAGCTTCTCTCACAGAAGCCACCCCATGTCCCCCCTCCACTGCTACCAAAAACCTTGCCATGCAAACCCAATACAAAGGACAAAAGGCTCATGAACCTTGAGGTTCTGTGCAGCAGTGATGAACAAGTTGAACACCAGTGAGCAGTGTGTCCTTGTGTTGATTAAGACAACACACTGGGCTGCTTTACCAACACAGCAGCCATTAGGTTCAGAAAAGTGATTGTTCCCCTTTACTTGCCACTGGTGGGTGGCATCAAGAGAATCACATAGAATTTGGGGCTTGTCAGTACATGAAAGACACTTACAGACCACTGAGGTGACTAGTGGCTGGAGCATGTCTGGTCAGAGAGTGACAAAGATGAGATGTTCTGCTTGGACTAGGGGAGAGGGGATTGAGTTGTTCTCAGCTGTCAGTGGTGGGCTGCAGCAAGAGAGAATGAGACTTGGAAGTGCCTACCAAACAAATGAGAGGCTGTCACTGTGGGGAAGGGGGATTCCAGTTGGGTGTTAGGACACAGTGATCATATTTAGTGCAGCCACCATTGAACAAGGCTCCCAAACTGTGAAACTGCCATACTTGGATTTTTTTGGGACAGGGCTGTACGAGGTCACAGGTACCATAGCATGATTTTGGAGTTGATGCTGCTTTGGGCATGGTTTGGACCATGAGATTGTTACAGATCACCTTGAACCTGAACTGTTGTGTGATTTGTTAAGAAGTTCTAAACAACCACAGAGGATTTTTTTTTTAATGCAATATTTGCCTTGTAGCTCTGGAGATGTTATTGGCTTGTCATTGGAAATGACTGTGCGACTCACCTTACCATAATGTGGTTTTGGTTTAAAGAAACTCATTTACCTAGGCAAAAGTTTTCAATGTCTTTTCTTTAGGCAGGAGAATGTCAGAAAAAAGAGTCCAACAATACTTCAGATGAGGACAGCTGTGAGAAGGCAGAGCTAAATGCACAGCAAGCCTTTGTATTTGGGCAGAACTTAAGAGACAGAGTTAAGGTAAGCACGTCTCTGTTACCATGACTAAGAGTTGATGTGTTTAGTGAGGATAAGCTGCAGTGGAACAGATCATTTGTTGGCATGAGCATCAGACACTGTGTATGAAGTACTTTGAAGCCACTATATAACAGGTTTAAAACCTGTGCAACGTTAGAAGCTGTGAACACAGTAAAACTGGTCTTTCAGAGTTTAAAAAATAAATTGATACTGTTTAGTAGTGCAAGAAGCTTTCTTAAAAATAAACACATCTACTGCAATCATAGGTAACACAAAAGCTCAGTGCAATGGAATGTTTTCTTTTATATTTTGGGTCAGAATTAAGTTGAAATGTGTTCTTAAGATGCTCCCATGCAACCAAGACTTCACAGAAAATGAGAAAATTAAAATAAGGCAGCCTGGGTTCAAACCTGTGCCCTGGGATGCAGGCTTAGGTGGTTTTATTGTAGAAAGTGTTTGTGGATGGAACTTTATCTTGGGAAAGAAGGAGCTGAAAACTTTGTGATCAGTTGTGAAGATGGTCAATTTATACTTGTCCTTTCTATAGCTAGGAAATGAAAGCGATGAAGCTGCCGACGTGCAGAGTGCCGGCCTTCCTACATCAGACACACCTTCTGCAACAAATTATTTTCTACAGTACATCAGTTCCAGGTGAGACTGCAGACTAGAGGACAGTTTTGCTTATTCTGTGTTCAAAAATTCCTTGTGATTCTGTTCTTTATTGGATGCAGGGCTTATACTGGGCCAGTGGAAGCCTGGGCTTCTAAAGAATGAGGTGGCCAACTTCAGATCTGAGGGAATCCTCAATCATCTGGTCAAGGGAGATGCATTTGACACCATTTACTTGACCAGGTCTTCACCAAAGTCTCTTCAGAAAACTAACAAGCATAAGATGAGAGAAGTCTTCTCATGAACAATTAAAAAGAAATAGTGATGAAATAAATTGGAGCTGCCAGTAGGATCCTGTAGAGATCTCTGCTGCATTTGTTCAGCATGTTTCATGTGTGGTGTAGATAAAGGGAAGAATGGTTTAAAAACCCAAGTTATTTGCTCATGCTAATAAGCTTTTCAGAGCTATACAGAGGGCTGGTATGAATAAGCAGGAGCCTCCCTATAGGAGGTCTTTGAGAGAAATTTCTGGTTAGGTGATAGCATCAGGAGAAATTTGATGCACTTATATGTGAGTGAGGCAGCCAGGAGAAAACTGTGCTAATTCTGTGTGTACAGTGATAAACTCTGAACTGACAGCCTGTGCTTAGAGCCAAGATGGTGATGTGTCTCTGAAAATGTTAGTTCAGTAGTGGTAAAAAAATAAAATCAAGTAATATTACAGAAAGAGTAGAAGACAGAAGATAATTTCTTACTACACAGAGCTGTGAATGTGAGTAATAGCTGGAAAAGCATGGGGGGAAAATCCCACTGAGAGCAGTAGAGTAGAGCAACACCTCTGCTCCTGCAAGAGCCTGGCCTGCAGATTGTTTGAGGCTGTGAAATAATCGTAGCAAAATCACCAAGGTGTGCTTGCCTTGGTCTTAAAAATGAAGACTACAAGGGCCTGTTTTCACCACAAAGTAGGCACTAGGCAGGTTTGCAGTCTTAATCCCTTCTGAAGCTGAGCTTTTCCAGTGATGCATGGGAGAGGCAGAGAACACCAGAGTGACACTGTGTGTGCCAGGTCAGCGCCTCTCCAGAGACACTGTCAGACTTTATACATTTGGCAGACAGTAACTTCTGATATGTGGGCTTCAAATACTGGAATATTTGTGTACATCTTTCAGCTCATATGACATCCACTGCCATACTTCAGTTTAGGCTTTGGGAGGATTTATTTGTGGTAGGTCAATTGGCAGAAACCTCGTTTTGAGTTTGCCCTTTAAAAAAAGCATCTCTAAGTGGAGTTGGATCTGGTTTCCAGCTGAGATGGCAAGACACTGTGGCAGTCTGCTTGTGAACTGAAAACTCCTCCCTTTGAGGAACACACTGCCAGGTCCTATAAAAATGTGTGCCATGGACACATGGGAGATATCAGCAGGTCACACTGAGCTCCCAGTTGGCATTTGGAGCTCAGAACTGTGGGATTCCATTCCCTTGGGTGGCAAAACTTCTCTTCCCTAGAGAATTTTCTGTTCTTTGAATCTCCTTATTCACAAGTAGCAACTTCTACCTGCACAATTGAGAGGTCTGTTTGGTGCTGCTTGAATCGTGGGGTGACTTCTGTGCCCCTGTTTCCCAAACTCAGTGAAGTGCACGTAGGCTTGATTCCAAGTGCTCTGTGTTCTGCATGTTCACTCAGTAAGGGAGTTGATCTGAGAGGTGTGCCTGAAGGGAAGGCAGATGAACAATGACTTGTTAAGTTTTTGAGTCTGTAAAACAGTAAAACTTTTGTCCTTTCTAAATAAGACTTAAAATTTGTTAATAGAAGTACCATGTGGGAGGAAGATCACTCCACCAGGAAGATGTGAGGGCTGAGATTTGATTGTGAAACTCCTTGGGAAGGCTGTAGCATTGCAGCTAGTTAACTACAATGCATTGCTTATCCCTCCTACCTTTGCTTCAGTTAGGATATTGCAAGTGTTTCTGTTTCAGTTCTTTCCCTTTCTGAGAAAACTGACCTAAAAACCTGGAGTGGCTCAAGTTTGTGCATGTAGAATACTGTTTTTTAAAAAAAAAGCATGTTATATGATTAAACATTAAGCCCTCACTTGGCATTCAGCATTTCTTAATATGTAATTAGATATCTAAAGGGAAGATATTGACAATGACAAAATAATTTGCCATCATTCTGAGAAAATTCTTATTCTGCAAAAGCAGTATGTGTTCTCATGTTACAAAGTGGAATTAATTCTTGCTTATGTTTGTGTCAACCAGTGTGTAATTTTTAAAGCCAGTGTGACAATTGCTCACTTTTTGAGGAATTTTCAGTAGAAGATAAACAGATATTTTCCTGACTTATAAAACCTGGTTTTTTTGGTTGGTTGTTTTTTTTTTTTTTCAGTGTAGAGAACTCTACGAACAGTGCAGATGCATCCAGCAACAAGTTTGTGTTTGGACAGAACATGAGTGAGCGAGTCCTAGTGAGTATCTGCTGTGTGTGAAATGTAACTTTGTGAGTTGCTTGCATTATGGATGCTCAGTCAGGAATTCTGAGAAGCTGGAGTGATATTTGTCACTGGAGCATGGTTTTCTCTCAGTGCTTTCCCTTGTAGGTAACTTATTGTGAGTGCAGTGTCAGGGTTTCGTTATGAGCTCTTGTCTGCAGCAGCAGTGCTCTCCAGGATTGCCCTGCCAAGCTCTACCAGTGTCAGGAAATCCCAGGGGTGGGATTTCAAGCCCAGCAGTAAGGCAGATGCCTCAGTACTGAGGTACAATGCAGGAAATTCTGGTTACTGTGCACCAGCCTAAGGTGTAACTCGTAGTGCCTCGCTGTTCCCTTCTCCTGCGTTTATTGCCATGCTGGTACAAAAGGGAAGCGTTCAATGCTGTGCATTCCTACCTGTCTGACCACCCAGCAAGAGATTCAGTCAGGAGCTGAATTTGATTTGCTTTATTGAACATAACTTCAGAATAAGTGTTGAAATTTGGTTTCAGTTCAGGGGAAAATAATTTGAACTGGTTTTCAGGTCGTGCTCCATTCAGTTCCTTGGCAGGGGTAGCAGGATAGCTCTTACTGTGAAAGCTGTCATCTGTGGGATTCTGCTTTTGCTGTGTGATTTATAAACACTAAGACTTCCCTCAGTAATTAATTACTAGTCTTGTTCTGCAAAATTAATGTATGTGTTCTCTCTTCTGTTTACCTTCTCTTCTTTTTGTGATAGAGTCCACCAAAATCAAGTGAAGGCAGTACAGAGAGTAGTAAGGAAAATGCTGCTACAGAGTCTGGGTCTGAATCATCTTCTCAGGAAGCCACACCAGAGAAAGGTGAAAAACAAAATATTCTTTTAGGAATGGTAGTTAATCCTTGTTTAAATGATTGCATTTTTCAATATCTCATACTTCATAAAAAAAAAACAACACATTTTTATGTTGCCTTTGCCGTCTCCTGTAACCAAAGATACAGGCTGGGGGTGGGAGGTGACATGCTGGGTGTTACAGATTCTCTTGTCCTTTTGTCTCTAATATTAACCACAAACACTGTCTTTTTCATGGCCATTCTGTGGTATTGGGAATATCTTCAGCAGAATGAAAGTTAAAGGAATTAACAGAGCAGGTACTTGGACCTACAAAGTGTAGAAGAAATGTGGCAAACTGGTTTTTTTAACAATTCTATTTTACTTCCAGTGGCTGAATGTCTGAGTATGTTGTGTTGAGTGGGTGCACCAAATGTGTTGCTTGAACCAAGAACTGTTTGCTGAATTCTAGATTTCTGTGGCTCTTCAGATTGGCAAGATTTTCTGGAAATTTTGGGAGCTCTGGGTTTTCTCCAGCAAGCTGCTAGAGAGCCAAAATACAGGTGGAAATGAATTGTGCTGTACATGTGTCGGCACAGCTGTGTAGCTGGGGGCAGTACTGGTACTGCTGGATTCGTTAGCAAAGGCTTTGAAATAATGTGTGCGGGGACAAAAGTTTTTGGTAACTTCCCTCTTGTCACTTGTGTCGTCTTGTGCTTTTAAAACAAGTCTTAAAACACAAACTTTAACTTCCAGTCCTGGAACAACCCCAGGTTCCAGTATAGGTTGGGAGATGATCTCCTGGAGAGCAGTGTAGGGGAAAGGGATGTGGGGGTCCTGCTGGACAGCAGGGTGGCCATGAGCCAGCACTGGGCCCTTGTGGCCAGGAAGGCCAATGGCATCCTGGGGGGCATTAGAAGGGCTGTGGTCAGTAGGTCCAGAGAGGTTCTCCTCCCCCTCTACTCTGCCCTGTGAGGCCACATCTGGAATATTGTGTCCAGTTCTGGGCCCCACAGTTCAAGAAGGACAGGGAACTGCTGGAGAGAGTCCAGCACAGAGCCACCAAGGTGATGAAGGGAGTGGAGCATCTCCCTGATGAGGAAAGGCTGAGGGAGCTGGGGCTCTTTAGCTTGGAGAAGAGGAGGCTGAGGGGGGACCTCATTAATGTTTATAAATATCTGAAGGGTGAGTGTGAGGAGGATGGAGCCAGGCTCTTCTCAGTGATGACCAGTGATAGGACAAGGGGCAGTGGGTGTGAGCTGGAACACAGGAGGTTCTGCTTAAATTTGAGAAAGAACTTCTTTCCTGTGAGGGTGCCAGAGCCCTGGGACAGGCTGCCCAGGGAGGGTGTGGAGTCTCCTTCTCTGGAGACATTCAAGACCCACCTGGACACCTTCCTGTGTGATCTCATCCAGGTGTTCCTGCTCAGGCAGGGGGTTGGACTGGATGAGCTTTCGAGGTCCCTTCCACTCCCTGACACTCTGGGATTCTATTGATGTCTGTCTTTTTGTACTTTATTTCTCAAAATTCTGGTATTCTGGGGAGACCTTTATGGATCTTCCATAATTCCACACTAATCATTCTCAACCTTTCAAAATGTTGTTCAGCTAACAACATCTCAGAGTCGCTGGCAGAGTCTGCAGCAGCCTATACTAAAGCAACAGCAAGGAAGTGCTTGCTAGCCAAGGTGGAAGTGATTACTGGGGAGGAAGCTGAAAGTAACGTCTTGCAGGTAAGAAACCAATAAAGCAGAGGAGCTTTGAGTTTATGGGGATTTGGATGGATGTCCAGTGACTGCCCATCACCTGATTCCCCACAACTCAGCCATCCTCTCTATCTCCAATGTACTTTACTTTGGGTATTTATTATCAGATTCTTACTTTGTTGTTTCTTACTTTCCTCTTTCTGAATAAATTTTAGTGTTTGGACCATCCAGTCAATTTTTGCCTGAATTAATCACATTTGTTCTCCAAAACAATTATTTGAGGAAAATTCAAATGAACTAAATATTTTTAAATTCTTTAATTATTGTGCCTCTGAAGATTTATTTTTTTTAAAGCTCAGAATAGACTATTACACCAGCAATCTCATTTCTTGTGTAGCAGAAACCAGAAACAGTACTGAGGAATTTGTCTTAAGGTACTTAATTGAATTAGTGAGGTTTTAGGAGGACATTTGGTCATGATTTAAAACTTCCTGATTTTAATAGTGATTTATTTAACATCATAGTTATTTATTAACTTAAATATTCTTATTAACTTCAGTATGTCCTTAAGAAAAATGTGCAGGGTTTTCCTGTAAAACTAGATGGTATATTATATTTTTTTTCTCCTCTCTTTATTCTCTAATTATAGGGTTTTTTCCTTCAGATCTTAATTTTCTCAGCACCTGAACTGCATTATTTTTTAAGGATTACTTCTTGCTTTTACAGCCAAACTTTGGTCTATTCTGACACCAAACAGATGTGCTGTGTCAGTAGCTAAGGCATGTCAGTAACACTTGTGTTATCCTGCAAAACAATAATCTGTAATGTTTGTGTCTTGGACTTCTTACCAGCCATGAATGGTCTTTAAATAGTTGTTCTGGTCTGTTTCTGTGTAATTCAGAACCTCCTGGATGCTTCATGTAATCAAACAGGACACTGGAGGGATGAGTCCTGTTTCACTTAAGAAACCCATAACTTTTAGCAGTTGTGTACTTTATAATATCTGCATGAATATTTTCTGACTTCACAGACCTCTTGCCTCATGTCTGCTCTTTTTTTCCTGCAAAATTTCATGCACTGGAATCCTGAAGGAGATTTGTACAGGCAAAACCATGTTAATGTTGCAGAAATGAAATATACAGAGCTAGGTGTTCTGTGGTGGAGAAAATGAGAGAAAGTAAGGGAATGAAAGTGGAAATATATTCTCCAGCTGGTGCATGCACCTCTTGTGAGGAACTTGAGAGGTGATGGCTTCAAGTATGACACCTCAGTGCTGACAGGGAAGGTGCATTAGAGAGTGGGATATAGAGGGCAAGAAAAAGGGTGTGTTTATGGGAAGCAGGAGTAGTCCTACCATTAGACAGTACAAAAGATGCATTTTTCCAAACTTCTGAACCAGGAAGGCAGGAAAAATACCTGATGTTTATTCATGACTTTCTGTGGGCCAGGCTTTATGAATTGGCTAACATTTGTTCATCCTTTCTTCCTTAATACAGGAGGAATTTTGCTTTGCTTTCCTTGTGCTGGGTATTCCCAGCAACAAACACGACCCTCAGTGGTGCAAAGGGCATCTAAGACTTTGGAGAATTGACTGATTTAAGAGTATAAATGACTCTTACCCAGTCTCTTGTCACAATAAGTTTCCTCTGTGAAAGTTTGTACCTTATCTGAAAATTGTTCTTGTTGTTTGACCTTGAACACAGGAATTCTTTAAGAATATATAGCTTCTGTTAATAAAACCTTATGAAACCTGACAATATTTCGAGGAAGTTACTGCAAAAGAGAGGTTTTCCACAGCTATAAACAGTGTAAAATTCCAATATGAAATCTGAAATTTTTTTCACCAAATATGAAATATATTATTACTTCAGTCAACCACTGTGCTACAGAGATATTTTCTGTTACAGATTCAGTGCAAGCTGTTTGTATTTGATAAAAACTCTCAGTCTTGGGTGGAAAGAGGTCGAGGACTTCTGAGACTCAATGACATGGCCTCGACAGATGATGGAACATTACAGTCTCGGCTGGGTAAGAGGAACCAGGGGAAGTGAGGTACTGGGTGACAGTCAGTGCTGTTGTCATAGGCCATGGCACACAACAGCATCCAGTTTAGGTCACGTCTTAGCTACAGCAACTCAGAAACAGTTTGGACCTTTTCTCTGGCTTCTGTTTATGGCCATTTCCTCCAAAGAGGGCATCTTTTAATATCCTCCTGCTGTACCAAGGTTCAAGTTACTCTTTCCCCCATAAAAGCAAGCTGTATTTAGCCACTAGAATATCTGACTAAAATCTATGGTAATGTGCTTCAGATCTGGGCTCTTTGCTGTTTGGGCCGGGGTGCTCGTGGCTGGGGAGGTCTCTGCACAATTGTTCAGACTGGCTGGAATGTGCATGAGCTGGAGATTATCAGCTCAGATCCAACCACTCAACTTTGGTGTATTAAGACTTTGGACTAAATATCTTTAGACATGGCTGATAATCTTTAACAGCCTACATTCTGCTCATTAACAGTTGTGACAAGATTCCTTTTTTAGGCGCTTTCCCCTGATATTTGTTGTAAAGAGACTTAAACATTCACACAATAAAAAGCCATCTTGGGTGTTTTGAGCTTCCTGTTGTGTCTTTTTCCACCTAACTGGTCTTGCATGTTTGTTTTAGTGATGAGGACTCAGGGGAGTCTCAGGTTAATCTTAAATACCAAGCTCTGGGCTCAGATGCAGATTGATAAAGCCAGTGAGAAGAGTATCCGGATCACCGCCATGGATACAGAGGACCAGGGAGTTAAAGTCTTTCTTATATCAGTGAGTACTGTTCTTTGGTTACATCTTAACCTTCCTACTTAAACTGGTGCTTGCTTAAGTTAGAGTTGAGGTAACATTCCCATTCTTCTTTGCACCCTGCCTCCTTACCACCCCTCATTTCCCAAAGACAAGGGGCTTGGCAGACTTTGCTTGAAAAGCCCTGCTCATTGTGAAGCAATTCCATATAAAAGGCTGCCCTAGGAAACCAGATTGTCCAGAGTATTGACCCCTGGAGTCATGGGATCTGTTCCACACCTCCTGAGACTGTAACTCTAGTGTCAGATTAATGCAAATCATTTTTTACTATCAAGAGAAATAGGCATTTCATAGATTGCTGTGTAATAGCTGAACCAAGATGAAGACCTGCCAGAATACAGTTTGTAGTGTGGGAAAGCTGTCATCATCTCTGTACATGGGAAGTGGAACACTAAATATCTGTCAAGAGCACTGTGTTAGTAGCTAAGGGTAACACATTTTAACTTTTATTTTTTTTTTAATATAGAGTATTCCAAGCAGTAGCAGGACAGAGAAAGTGATTTCTGTGCTTGCTGAATGGGGAAACAGCAATCTCAGAATTGTTAAACACTTGGGAGATGATGATAACAGTCAGCAAGAGAAAGAAGGGGCTTTGTCCAATGTCTGCTAAGAGCACTTATGGGCTTCAAGAGGTCTGAACACCTCCTTTTGACTTGCACTGTTCTTATGGATCAGAAACCAAGAGAACAGTGACAAGTGGTCAGCTTTCCTTGTGACACCCTGTTTGTAGGACTGGGACCTGGAGACCCAGAGTGGAATTTGATGATCTTGACTATCCATCAGTGAACAAAAAGCAGTGAAATTAATGGATAACTTTTTTCTCAGCATTTTTTTAGATTTGAAAAGTTTGAGTTAATCTGTGATCACATTATTCACTATAGATGTTAATATTGATAAAAAGTATCTTGTTTGGAATAATTTATTCACTGCAGCTCATTGCAGGGGAATTTTGCAGATACAGAGGTGACAGATTTAAGTGACAGATGAGGAGCATGGAAACAGGTTTTTTTCTTAAAGAATCTGAGAACTGGGATAGTTACCTTACAGTTAACTTGGGGTAACAGTAATGGTAGTTAATAAGAGGATTTAATTGATATAGTGAGGACAGAGTTTCATAGTGTTCTAAGAGTTCCCTTTTAAATAATGTCCATTAAATACTTAGTTTTCTAGGCTTAGAAATTGATTCTTTTGAAGGCATGAAGTGGCCATTAGCCTTAGAGTAGAGGAGATCTCTTCTTGGACAGGTTGTCACATTCTTTGCTGTGAAAGAGTTGGCCAGTATAAAAGAATGGAAAAATAACTTTTTTTAAAAATAATTGAATAATCACTGCCTGACTGCCTGTCCATTTTCAATTTTCTCATTATATCTTATGTGGAAATTTTTCATCAGTGCATCATGAAACAATTAAGTGATTTGATTATGGTTAACTAATATGTGAAGGTGAGTGATTGACAAACCTGGGAAAATCCACACAGGACAAACTTTTCCATTAAAGATGTTTTTAGCATAAGCTTTTGGGAGGTGTTGGGAAAGCTGTGTGACTCCTGGGTGAAGAGGGTTGTATAAAATCAGCTAATACTGGTGGTGTTAGCCAGAGGGAGGTGGTGCTGAGCAGAGAGGAATATACTCTCAGTATATCTGGCATCATGCTGTGTGTGCCACAACTCATTCTGACCTCGTTTGGAGAACTGTGTATGAGAAAAATGAGAAGTAGGCTGTGAAATTGGTGTGACTGGTGTGTGTGATGTCAGCAGTGTTTTCTCCTGTTGTAATTCCTTGCCCTTTTTTCTTGTTTCTGAATATTAAACAACTGTAGGCAAGCTCTAAAGACACAGGGCAGTTGTACGCTGCGTTGCACCATCGCATCTTGGCCTTGAGGAGTAGAGTGGAGCAAGAGCAGGAAGTGAAGAATGTGGTACCTGAGCCAGAGGTCACGCAGTCAAACGAGGAGGACAGCGATGACGATGTCATTGCACCTTCAGGATCAGCTGGAAGTGGTAAGCAAGAAAGATGGTGGAGTTTCCTGTTTTCCACACATTTTTCTCTGTCATTCTTTAAGGCAGCCTGTCTGCTCTACAGTGGTGTATTTTAGCTGTGCACCTGGCCTGTCACTTCTCACAGGTGTCTGTGGAACAAGACTTGTTGCTTGAATTGCCTTTTACATGTCACTGTTTAGCTGAGGTTATCTGTGCTTCAATAAGTTCAAGCTTTGTTTACAGGATTTCTAAAGGGTCTGGAGTTTCATTTTTGCCTTCAACATGGCCAAGGCTTGCACTTAAAACTTGAGATAACTGTCTTGGGCTGCTTTCAGCAGGCAGGATCCAGGCTGACCCTTGTGTGGAGTGCTATTTGGAAAGCAGAGGGTAATCTCACTGCACATGAGGAGACTGTAATTTAAAAAAGCACTAGTCTTGAGTTTGAAGAAGGCTTCCTTCTGTACTCCTGACTCGAGAGTCACCTGTGCTTTGCTTTCCTGTGGCCTAGAACATCTCACCTTTGACAGACCAGTCCTCTGTCCTGAGTCACTGCAGGGATAAAAAAAGGAATGAATACAAACAAAAGCAGTGAGTGGATTGAAGAGGCTGGAAACGGAACTTTTAGGCTCTGGGATGCTACTGGGATCCCCAAACCAGACAGTTAAGAACATCAAATTCTGCAGTGGGCAGAACTTAATTTGGAGAAGTGAGATGGGGGAGGGAGAACTCCACAGTTTTCATATCATTGAAATCCTCAATCTGAGACTTCTGTAGGCTTCTCAGGTTGGGTCTCTTAGTTTAAGGCAAGAAACAAAAGATATTTCTTATGACAAGGAACTGCTTTGTTTGTTTCAGGTCCTAATGACGAAGGTGACGTGCAGAACGCTGGCAGCACATAGCAGATGTGAGCCGCTCTGCTTGCAAGGCTGCTGTGAACACCATCCTGCAGGCACCTCTGGATACCCCAGGCCAGCTACTATTTCAGGCAGTGTTGAAGGCTCCAGGACTTAAGAACTGTGCATCCCTGTTCTGTTTGTTTGGTTTTTTGGTCTGGATCAGTAGATTCCACACAAAAAAAGCAGACTTGGAAACTACCTGAATGTGGTTTGGGACGTGAAAGCTCATCATATTGATGAGCCAAAAAACAAAACAAAAACAAAAAACAAAACACCCCAACAACAAAAAAACCACACCCCAAATATTTCCCCTCATCCTTGTAATTGAAATGGCACATCACAGCTTGTCACAGCTTCTCATTGGGACCTTTTGACTGTTTCTTCAGTAGCTCGTGTCTTGCAGGCCTCCGCGATAGAACTTTCCGGCACGGTTCCAACTCGAATTCTGCTTTCATAACCCCTGCTCCCCCTTATGAGTTTCTGCCACCCGCAGGGAAACTGTGTCCTCACCAGTTCCTACACTCACTGACTGCCCTTTGGGGTTCCTTCTCTTTCTGGACTGCAGATGAGGCAGATTATGTTTTTACCTTTTAATCCCAGCGTAGGTTGTGGACACCGTTGCTCCCTGTCTAGTGGGTTTGTAAACAGAGAGAAACAAAACATTGTGGTTCACCAGAAAAGCTTTTTTTTTTTTTTTAATGCAGTAATAAGAGACTTTAAAGTCCCCAGGATGTTTTGCTAAGTCCTTTTCTTTCTTCCCATTTCATTATTATTATTTGGGGATTTATATTGTGGTGATACCTTTTTTATTTTAGTTTTTCAATAAGATGCTCTTGTGTGTTGAAAAAGTGAAACTATTGTTTTGTACTGTTCTTTTCTGTTACTATTTAAGGGAGAGCTAAGCCACTATATATAATAGATGTTCCATACAATTTTTCTTAGAAAATTATATGTTTCTGTGGCTACAGTAAAGTGTAGGAGGCATACATACAGGTTACACCTTCAGAAGAGCTGATGAGGAAACAGCTGTTAGCCCTTGGAAGAATAAAATGGGCTCATGTCATGAGCTCCATCAGCCATGAAATAAATCTGTATAGTAAAGCAGCTCTCACTTAATGGCTTGATTCACCAAGCCATTTAAGCACTTGCCTGACTTAAGTACATGTGAATAATCTTACTGAAGTCAATGCAACTATTCCTGCTTCAAGTTGAGTACATTTTTAAATATCTTGCTGAATTAACAGCCTTAAATAGAAAAATTAACTTCTAACCCTTCCTGTCCGTGCTCGGTTTCCTGAAGTCCTGCAGCATGAAGAAAAAGGTAATCTTGCCAGCTTGGGATAGTTTGGGCTGAAGGATATTGTATTCTGTTCCACCAAAATAAAAGCAAGAATGTGTTTTCCTGTGTGTAATTCTGAAGGACTCCTGCTGTAACCATAACTCACTTTGGATCTTTCCTAATCTCTTGGGCCTTTTGTGTGAAAGCCGAGTTTTATTTTGTTATTAAAACTTATGGTATGTTCTTGTCCAGCCAAGTTGAAATTTGGTAGTCACTTAGAGCAGTGACCAGGTCACTTTCCCTATAAATTCCCCCAATTGTTCTATTTCCTTTAGAAATAGTGAATGATAGATAATTTCTCACTTGCTTGCTCTTTCTCCTGCAGGCTGAGGAGACCTAAAATGCCCCATTTAAAAGAAAATTAAAGGGGAAGAAGCATTGAATGTAGCAAAAATTGAAAATGGAAACCCAGGTTGTATCACGAAAGCAACTTTGAAATTATTCAAATAGCAAAACAGTCCTTAATGCCTCTATTTTATGAAACACCCTGTTCTTCCCTGGGAGTCAAACATGTTTCATTTCCCTGTTGTTGTTGTTAACCATTGTGAGAGACTTCAGCTTCTGGGGCAGGGGCTGCTTTGCTTTTCCTGGTGACAGCACGTTGAAGGAATGTCTTGGATTGCTTGTCCAGGGGGTGAAAAGGACTGATGATTAGCTGTGCCACTGCATTTGTGATTTCTCCAGATTCTCTGTTCATGCCTTTCTGCATTTGGTTTTGTTTTGGTTTTTTTTCCTTAGAGTTATGGGGTTTTTTTAATCATGCACAAGCCCGTTGGTGCAGCCCTTCCCCTGCAGCCCAGCAGACTTCCTGCATCACAGGGTCTGGGGAATTTCTGTATTTTCAAATAACTGATCTGCATTTTGGATCTTGGATCTTTTTACACTGAAATACTCAGATTTAAACTGTTATTTTCAAATAACCTCCCAGCTTAAAGCTGCTTGTTGTCAGCTTAAAGAAAATTAATGAGGTCTCTTGGTCAGCAGGGCCGGCTTGTGGAGACAGAGGTGTTATTTCCTGATCCCAAACTCCACAAGGTTTGTGCACAGTTTCCTTTTGAGGTGTTTTACCTAAAATAAAATGGATGATGCATGAAGATTCAGAAGAATGGAATCAGTGTGCTTGCTTTGATGGGGTTTAGTGGTGATACTCTACCACCTACACCATTCTAAAAAAAACCTGGCAGTTATTTACTGATACAAATTTTATTTCAGCTGGAAGCTTTGCATCTGTGTTTATAGTGAGAGGAAAATCCCAGTGTGAACCACTGACTAACAGAATTGGCTGCAGATTGAGTTCAGGCCCTGCCCAACAAGATGTGGGAACTGCATTAAACCTTCTCTCAGAAAACAAGCAAACAAGCCCCCAAGCCCTGGGTTGCATCCCTGTGCTGGGCAGTGGCTGTGTGGAGGGAGGCTGATGATAAGGTTTGCCTCCTTACAACAATCTTCCCCTTCCACCACCCTCCTGCTGCATCTTTGCTCTCAGGTCTGTTCAAAACACACAGGCTGTTGTTAGCAATTACTGCAGTCTTGTTCTGGCTCCTGACTGGTTTGGGCAAAGCCTTTCAGATTTTCCAAAGGAGGATTAAAAAAAAAAAAAAAGATACTGAAAAGTGTAATAAAGTTGAGCAGATCTGATGGGGAGAATGTTGCAAGAATGGTGGTGTTACTAAATCCAGAAGCAAACCTCTTATCTGTAAAATTAAAGAATAAAATTAGATCCACAGGAAATACAAACATTAAGGTAAGAAAATGTGGAATTACAACATGTTTCTGTAGTCCAGTCCCCAGTGTGTGATGCACTACTCGGAGAAGACAGGGCCAGGAAAGATCTAAATAAACTAGTCCACTGGAACCAGATTGTTAGTGGCCTGCAGGAATAAAACCCCCAACTTCCAGTGACTCCCCCTGTTCCCAGTCACTGAGGTGTCAGTTCTGTCGCTGCTGTTCAGTCACTGTTCCTCACACGTCCCCCTCTGCAGTCTGACTGGCCTCCTGTTCTCCCAGTGGGTGTAGAAAATGGTTTATTTCCTTTCTAGAACCATGTTACATATTTGAAAATTTACCATGTTTCCCCGTAATCTCTAGTTTTAGGAATTCCAATTATGATAATTGCCATAATTTGTCATGCAAGATTTCATTAAACTGACTTTTCACTGTGTGCTTTTCTCCCCTGGTTCTTTGGTCTTTCTGTGCACTGATTTGCTTAAACTGAACTCTTAGAAACGAGTCCATTGTGTGGGTAGCAGATAAATTCAGACACTACTCCAAGGATTTTAAACTTCCAGGGTAATTTTTTTCCCCCTATGTAGGTTAGCACAGAGCAACAGAGGTGCTAAGAGAGAGTTGCTAAACTGGATGCTTTAAGTCCATCTCATTTCCTATCTCTGAGATTGTTACAGGTATCTTGCAAAGAAATGCTCAAAGATAATGTCTGTAAATAAAAGTCTCTCATTTAAAGATGATATTGAGAGTTCCATTTTGACTACGTCCTTTCAAGGGCTTAAAGATAGGAAAGCTGAATTTGTCATCACACACTGGTAATTCTGGTGCTGGGGTTTGGCAGTGAGTGTCTTTCCTAAGGATATCTGTGAATGAATGTGGGGTATAATTTAAATGAGCCATCCCTGGTCCTGTGCTGGCAGCTTACCTTCAGCTTTTAATGAAACCAGGACAGTGGTCACCTTGTGTTTGATGTCCTCCTCAGGAGACCAGGAGGTTTCGGTCCAGCTCTCGGCTGGAGCACATCTGCTGCTGGTAACTGTTATCTGAGCAGTCTGTGCCAAGCTCAGTCTGCACCAGCTGTACACGTGGGAAAAGCTTTTTCCATCAACCCCTGGACAGGAGATCGCTCCTTGTGGTCCCTCTTGCAGACAAGATGTGATTCCTGTGCTGGAGAGGTCAGAGCCCGAGTTGGAAGCAGACAGGAGGTCTGTTGACTTAGGGCTGTACAAAAAGAGGGGAGGATGGGGAAATGTTCTGACTGTGACTTGCTGGGGGGTGGTTCTGTCCTCATCTCTAAGAAGTTTCAGAGGTAGAAGGAAGCCAGGTTCTTTGCAGCTTGTAGTCAGAGGCCGAGTCACTCCCCCCCATTTCACAGTTAAGGGAACTCCTGGTTTCTGTGTTAGCTGCTTTGTAGCCCCAGTCTGCAGTTAACAGTAAAATCCTTGGAGTCAAGTGAGATGTTTTAAGAGCAATCTTACATCTCTAGAATGATTTCTATGTTGCTTTCACTGGAACTTGCCTGTTTATAGTAAGATAAGTTACATCAGTTCTCTAAGGAGCACTAATTGCCTGGGAAGTGTCTTACAGCACTGGGAAGCCTCGGGACAGGCTCTGAAAAACCCAACCAGAGCAGCAGTGTGGCAGTCCCTGGGGCTGACTGATGGGTAAGGCCAGTTAAGAGCTGCACAAAGCTGGGGGATGTGTCTTTGAGCCACGGGCTTTGTGGGATGTCAGGAAGAGTCCTGGTCCCACCCAGTTGTCTGTGGAAGGAGCAGTATGAGCTCAGGGCAGGTGATGGAACGACTTTGACAGCTGCTTAAAGCCGAGGAGGCTCTGTATGACTTAATGGTGCAGAGTCTCCTGTGCAAGGCTTTGTGACTCCTGTCTGTACTGGGGAAAGAGCTCTTGCATCCCTGGGTTTTCTGGTCCTGCCGTCTGTAACATCCTTGGACGTGCTTAGAAAGGAGAAGGCAGCAGGATTAAAGCTGCCCTGGAAACGGCTTCCTTTCCTGACCTGCCCCCGAGACCCTGATTTCTGCATTTAGTTTTGCATTTGTAAGAGCAGCCACGTTTCTGGGGCACAGAGGAAGCCGTGCAGGGGCCCTGCTGCCACTGCTGGGTACGAGGAGGAGTGACTCCCTGTACCAGCCCATTCCACAACCGCCCCTGGAGACAGCCAGCTCTGGAATGATGGTGACATCTCTGCCTTAAGGCAGCAAACCTGGTGTCCCCAGGCCAGGTCTGAGTCACGGATCCTCATCCTCCAGCAGTGTCCTGGGTGGAAGGAGAGTAGTTCCAAGCAGCTATTCTCTTGGGATAACGGAGGAGCAGCTCCCATCCACCTCCAGCTGCTCTGAGCTCCTGTCCCAGAAAAGGGGGTCATGAGGGGCTCCAGCATAACTGGGAAATGTGCAAATAAAGCATTTAATAAGCTTTTAACAGAGAGTGAGTGAGCTGAGCCTCAGTCCAGTTACACCCTTTTCCATTTGGCTGTTATTGTAACTGGAAGAGGATGCTGAGAAAGCACCAGAGTGAGTTGGTGAATGTTTTTATTCAGACACCCTGCATTGTAGGTATTTATTTTTCTAGTTGTTCTCAGTTTGCTGAGTGTGTCACAACATCTTCATTATTTTGGAAGGAAAAAAAATGGAGCTACAAGTGTTAGGAGTACACAGAGACACCCGGAGAATCAGAATTGAGTCCTTGAAAATGTGTAACAAGTAATCCCGGGACTGTTTAGCTACAGCTACTGCACCCCACCCACAGAGACACGACCCCCCGCCCGGCACAGACCAGCCCGCGCTGGAAGGGTGAAGGCCGGGAGCTACCGAGTGTCCGTTCAGGTCACACACGAGGCTGCACACCCGAAAGCAGCTTCAGAGCCAGGGGCTGGGCGTGAGCTGGAGGCACGAACACGATTCCTCTTGTAACGGGCTCCTGCGGGTGCGCTGCAGCCGGATCGCGGCAGCCGACCCGAGGCAGAGGCGGCCGGAAACCCCGGTGGGGCGTCCCTGCCCCGGGCACCGCCGTGCGGAGGCGATGGCGGTGACTTCCGCTCAGCGTGTCCCGCTGCCCCCCCGCCACCGCCGCAGCAGGCCCCGTCCCCGGCAGCCCCGGGCTTAGGGCAGGGCCCGCCCCGCGCAGGCCTCGGCCCTGCCCGCCGCCGGGCTCGGGGGGCGGCGCGGCGCTGCCGTGGTGGGCGGGACGGGACGGGGCCGTCCTCTCGCGGGAGCCCGCGGTGCTGGCGGCCGTGCCCGGTGCTGGCGGCCGTGCCCTTGCGGCGCCATGGCGGGCTACTGGGACGGGCCCGAGGGCGAGGAGTGTCCGCGCCGCACCTGGCTCACCACGCGCGTGGGCGCCGCCGCGGGTGAGGGGGTCGCGGCCGGGGGGGGCAGCGGCGAAGCGGGACCCGGGCGGGAGCAGGGGACGGTGGCTCGGCTCGGGCCTGACGGGGAGCGGAGCGGCCCGGCCCGGCTCGGCTCGGCTCGGGTTTGCCGGGGCAGCCGCTGAGCGCCGCCGCCGCCCTGTCTTGCAGGCCTGGTCGGGACGGCCTATCGCATCATCCTGCTGCAGCCCAGCTCGGCCCTGGCCGCTCTGCAGATGGCGGCCTCGGACACCGTCACCATGGGTAAGGGCGCGGGGGCCCTCGGCTCTGCCCGCTCGCTCGCTCGCTCGGTGCCCCGGGGAGGCCTCTTGGTTCAGCCCCCACCCTGCACTGGGGCCCGGCCGGGCTCCTCCTCCGCCCGCCTCGGAGGCAGGTGGTTGTGTTAAGGGTGGGAGCCGAGAGCCGAAGGGATAAAACGACGGGAAAGAAGGAACGGCAAAGCTTTTCTTCAGCAGTTTCCTTCTGCTGTGTTCCCTCTAACACCTTGCTGCTGCCTTACAGCTCAAGTGGGATGGAATAAAATGCAATGGAAGAGAGTAAGTTATTCACAATGGATATAACGTTTTCCAGTAAGTTATTCACAATGGATATAACGTTTTCCAGTAAGTTATTCACAATGGATATAACGTTTTCCAGTAAGTTATTCACAATGGATATAATGTTTTCCACTCGATAAGGTAATACCAGGAGTTGTATGGGTGATGGCAAAAGAAACTCCTGGGTTAATGCTCGAGACAGAGAACAGCCTTGTCAGCTCAGGCTGGAGATGCCTCTGAGGCAGCCTCTGCCTCCCGTGCTCCTTATTTAAAGACGTGTTCTTTATTTGAAGTTTAGGTAAGGCATTGTTTCCAGTCTAGAGTGATATTTCCAGTATTGTCAAAACCAGCTAGTTTATGGACAAAAGTATCGTGGACTTTTTTTTGCTTCATATATTTTGGCGTTGCACTTAATAAATCACACTTGTTGAAGAGCAAGTGCAATGTTTTTGATGGGAAAAGGAAAATAAATGTGGGGTTTTTTCCTGTCCTAAAATCACAGACTGGTGGGGTTGGAAGGGACCTCAGGAGATCATCCAGTCCAACCCCCCTGCCAGAGCAGGGTCACTCAGAGCAGGTTGCACAGATTCACATCCAGGTGGGTTTGGAATCTCTGCAGAGAAGGAGACTCCACAGCCTTGCTGGGCAGTCATGCTTCATAGCCAAGAAGAAACCGTGTGGTTGTCTTCAATTGTCTGTGTTGTGCAAGGGAAAGTGGGTGCTGATGAGACAAGCAGGGAACTGAGGTGGCTGTTCCAGGTGCAGATCCACAGGGCTGAAGCTCCCCCAGCCCCTTGGCACTTCTCACCAAACTCATCTTGGTTTTCAGTCTCATTTAATGGCTTTTGTCACCTGTCTCTCCCTGTGCACCAGTGCTCTGAGCTGGCAGCTGGTTCACAAGCAGTCCAGGATCTGCATTTGTGAGTTGTTCTCCTCTAGAACAGGACCCACAATCTTCAGTAATGAGTTAAGCCATCAAAGGTCTCTATAATGGATTGGATAATGTAACCAGTGATGATTCTGATGAACTGGGTGGTCCTAAACCAGCGGATTGAATCCTCTCACCACTTCTCACACCCGAGAAAGGGCTTATCCTGCCCACTGTTGAGGGGCCAGAACTTGTTGTCTGAAGCCTTGTGTTTTACCTGCACACTCCTTGGGCCAAAGCAGGGGAGCTGAAACACATTCCTTGGTCTCTGGGTTTTGTTTCTTCAGTGCTCTTTGCAGTTGCTTTATGCAACGATGCAGGATCAGCATCATTTCATTTTCAGCTGGAAAACTGCAGAGGTTTGTAACAGGAGCTTGTGGTTTACCATAGAGATTGAAAAAATTATCCTGGACATTTTTGTTGTTCCCAAGAAAGGTGATTTAAAATCTGCTGGTCATGCCTGGTAGCCAGTTTCACGTTTCATGATCAAGAACCTGGATTACAAACAAAGAAAACCTTTTAGTGCATTTGCTTGCCTCAGCTGTTCAGAGATGTCGGGTCTGAGGGGATGAGGAGGACACAGTGCTGCTTCTTAATGCAGCTTCTTAATTCAGTTTGTGAAACCAATTTACAAAATCACAATCAGTTTACAAAAAGAAGAGTTTACAACTTCTACTGTCCAAAAATCATGGCAGGCCCCAGGCAGAGGAGAAAAGTGCTGGGGCAAAGCAACCGTGAGGTGAGCAGAGCCTCTGAGTTTCCCTGGTCCCTCTGGGAGGGGCTTCACAGAGCCCAGGCAGAGCTCTGCTCTCTCCACACCCTGGGGGAACAGGCTGTGGAGGAACCTGCTGCTCTCTTCTCCTACCCCCTGGCTGTTTGGGGGCTGCCCCATTGCCTCATCTGGAGGGGCTGTAACTAAGGCTGAGCTGATAACCAAGCTGGATGTGGTGGCTTTTGTCTGTAGCCCTTTGAACGCACACCTGCCTTGTGCCAACACGCAGGTGGGTTCTGGGGGTCCAGCTGACAGCCAGGCTGGACCTGTGTGCGCAGGACCTGCGTGACACAGGGGGCTGGAGCGGAGGAGGAACCAGGAGGAACCAAGCAGGACGTGTACGATGCCACCAGAGTGGCTGGGATGTGGTGCCCCTGGGATGGTTTGTGTTCCTCTCCCAGAGGAACCGTTGCACAACATCTGTGTCTGTGTGTGTGTCTGTGTCTTGGTTCCTTGAGGGGTTTGGTTTTGGTTTATACCTCTTGTTTTCAGCGACACTAGGAGCTGTGTTTGGTGTCACTACCTGCCTCAGTGCCCAGATCCGAGAGAAACCAGATGATCCCTTGGACTATTTCATAGGAGGCTGTGCAACAGGAGCTGTCCTGGGTGCCAGAGGTAAGTGTGGATGCTGCCTGTAACCAAACAAGCCCTCGCTGGTTTTAGAAGCTGTTCTGTTAGGGAAAAATGCAAAATAATCTGGATGTCAGGGATATTTGGTAAAGATTCATCTCAGCACGTGAATTCCATTTCATGCAGTTTTGTTGATGCTCCATTGTACAGATAAAATAAATACAGCTTCAGCAGGAGAGCGGGGATAACAGCAGGGTGATTTATGGAATGAAAGCAGAGCTGACCCAGTGCTGCTAATTATAACTGCCATTACAACTTGAAATTGCAGGGGATGCAAAACAGAATTGTGGAAATCCGGGTTTTCTTGTCAACAAACATGGTTTATTTTGCACAGAAAATATCATCTAACATCTGTCCTGTGAGTTCTTCCTGCGCTCTGAGGGATGAGCTGTGTCTTGCTCCTGTGGCAGCTTGTCAGGCTGGATGAGCTCCTGTGGGTGTTTCTACAGCTCTGTTTTCCGTGGGCATTTATTGAAGCTGTAACTGTGGTGAAATGGAATTTATCTTTATTTTTCCTTGTTCCTGAGCTGATGAGAGTTCAAAGCAGTGATTGTTATTTTTGTCACTGAAATAAGGCATTTAAGGTTGCCTGTGTAAGGAGATAGGGTGGTGGATGATAGAAACTGATATTTCAAACCACAAGCGTAAAGCATGAGAAAACTTAATTTTTTTTACAAAAAAAGGTCTCTTTTCTGATTTCTCTTGACAAACAACGTCACTGGTGGTCAAAGGACTGTTGGGTATTCATGGAAAAATTGCAGTCTCTCGAGATCTGACATCCAGTACTTGTGCCCTGCCAGATCTTTAAGGTGTGATGTGTTTTTTGCAGCGCACAGCTACATGACCGGCACCACGGCGTGTCTGGGCTTTGGCATCACCGCTGCCCTCGCCAAGATCGGTAACAAGGAGGGCTGGAGACTGACGGGACCGCCCAAGCTGTGACTGCAGCCTGTGCTCCCTGTGAGCTATCTTTTGGATGTTGTGTGTCATGAGATGTTGTGCAATAAAGACGCTGTCACATCAGCTGTGGCCACAGGATTCTGACATTGTCGGCTGTTTGGGGCCGAGATGTAAAAAAGGTGGAGCCTTTGGAGAGGTTCAGCCTGGAGAAGAGACGACTCAGAGGGGATCTGATCAATGCTGATCAATATCTAAAGGGAGAGTGGCCAGGGGACGGGGCCAGACTCTTCTCACTGGCACCCAACAATAGGATGAGAGGCAACGGGCATGAACTGCAGTGTAGGAAGTTCCACCTGAACGTGAGGAAGAACTTCTTCACTGTGAGGGTGACTGAGCACTGGGACAGGCTGCCCAGAGAGGGTGTGGAATCTCCCTCCCTGGAGATATTAAAAACCCATCTGGACAGAATCCTGGGGTGTGATATGGAATATCCCACTGGTATGTTACCAACCTTCTCCCACCAAATCCCAGCTGAAACCAAACCCCAGGGCTGTTCTGGCTACTGAAAACCAGCTCTGGCCCAGCTCCAAACCAGGACACAGGCGCAAGCTGCAGAAAGGGAAATTGGGTTTGTTCCTCCCAAGGACTTTGGAGGGGACCTTGCTTCACCCTGGACTCTGGACATGAGCCAGGTTTAGGGGGGGAGTCTGGCTAGAGACCCCCACCAGGACCTGCCCACGGTGAGCCGGGCTTCCCAGCCCTGCCTGCACCTTCCTGCTGCCTGAGAGGGGAAAACCCAGCAGCTCCCACCCGCCCCACTGTGTGTCCTCAGGGAACCCGGGCGTCCCCACTGCCCTGCCCAAGGGCTCCAGGGCCTTGGACCTCCCTCTGCCTCGGCCTCTCGCAGCTCCCAGCCGGGGCCACGTGTCCCATCTGGGCTATAATTACCCAGACACATTCCTGGGGGGTCACAGGAGCTTCCCGGAGCGGCGGCAGGCGGTAAGGGGGGACGAGTGCGTGGCACGGCACCGCGCGGCAATGCAGGGCGCGGCACACGCACCCCACCGGGCTGCAGGGCGCATGGCCTGGGCGGGGACACGACACCGTGCACACGGCGAGGGACACGTGAGGTGGCAGCGCAGTAAAACCGGGGGGGACGTGGCACAGTGTGCAGGGGACGTGGCACAGTGTGCAGGGGACGTGACACAGTGTGCAGGGGACATGGCACAGTGTGCAGGGGGCATGGCACAGTGTGCAAGGGGCATGGCACAGTGTGCAGGGGATGTGACACAGTGTGCAGGGGACATGGCACAGTGTGCAGGGGGCATGGCACAGTGTGCAGGGGATGTGACACAGTGTGCAGGGGACGTGGCACAGTGTGCCGGGAACGTGACACAGTGTGCAGGGGACGTGGCACAGTGTGCAGGGGATGTGACACAGTGTGCAGGGGACGTGGCACAGTGTGCAGGGGACGTGACACAGTGTGCAGGGGACATGGCACAGTGTGCAGGGGACGTGGCACAGTGTGCAGGGGACGTGACACAGTGTGCAGGGGACGGGCACCACACGGGTGGGACAGGCAGCGCCACCGGGGAGCTGCTCTGGGGGCAGTGGCTTTGCTGCCATTGGAGCACCAGTGGTTTCGATGGTGGAGCAATGGTTGGGGAAGGGCTTGGTGGCTTCTCCTGCAGGGTGGAGGGTTTGACTGGGGACAGTGGACTGAGCTGTGGGGCTGTGGCTTTGGGGCAACAGTGTTGGATGTCAGTAGCTTCATCCTGAGGGTTCAGCAATGAGGCAGATGAGGGACATCAGCCTCAGCTATGGGGCAGTGACGTGGCCTGTTGGTCTCACTTGTGGGGCTACAGTTTGGCCAAGGGGCGTTAAATTCACCTCTGGGGCAGTAGCTGCTCTTGGTGACCTCAGCTGGGGGGTAGAGGCTTTGGTGATGGATCCAGTGGCTTTCACTGTGGGGCAGTGCCAGTAGCAGGACCCTGTGTCCCCAGCCAGGACTCGTGCCATGAGCCAGAGGCTCGGGCTGTGGGGATGGCACCCTGATCCCCAGCTCCATGTCAGGAGCAGCTGAGGGAAATGGGGTTGTTTAGAAAAGGAGGCTGAGGGGAGACCTCGGTCTCTCCAACTCTCTGAAAGGAGGGTGCAGAGAGGTGGGGGTGGGTCTGTTCAACCAAGGAACAAGTGACAGGACAAGAGGAAATGGGCTCCAGTTGTGCCAGGGGAGGCTCAGATTTGGTATCAGGAGAAATTTCTTTCCTGAGGGTGGTCAAGCATTGGGACAGGCTGCCCAGGGCAATGGTGGAGTCCCCATCCCTGGAGGTGTTCAGGAAACATGCAGACATGGCACTTCAGGACACGGTTTAGTGGCCATGGTGGTGTTGGGTTGAATGATTTGATGATCTTAGAGATCTTTTCCAACCTTAACGTTTCTGTGATGCTGTTTCCCACAGGCAAGATGTGGGTGGCAGAGGGGCCGGCCCCAACCCAGTGGCACCTGCAGGACAGGGCTCATGCCGGACACTTCCTGGCCACGGCCGACCACCTCCGCGCCGCGGGACAGCTGGTGGATGTGGTTGTGGGCCCAGAGGGTGACGTGGCCCATGCTGTGGTCCTGGCCTCCATCAGCTCCTTCTTCCTCCACTTCCTGGAGGGCAGGACCAGGGAGCTGCGCCAGGACCCCCCGCCCCACGTCCCCCTGCCCCCCGGGGCCACGCTGTGGGGGTGGCGGGCCGTGCTGGCCTTCGCCTATGGGGGAGCCCTGCCCCATGGCCGGGAGAAGGAGGTGGAGGAGGCTGCCCAGGCCCTGGGGGCCCCCCGGGTGGTGGCTGCCTGTGCCCCTCGGCTGGAGAGTGGCCCCCAGGAGGGGGCTCCCAAGGCCCTGGAAGAGCAGTGGGAGACACTAAGAGCCATGGAGCAACTCCACGCCAGCGGCCTGGGCTGCGATCTCCAGCTCCAGGCAGGGGACGAGGTCATCCCAGGTGAGCTGGGGTTGGGGAGGGGCTGGGGAGGGGAATGAGGGGTGCTGGGACAGCCGGGTCCCCTGGGCAGGATGCTGGGGCTGAGTCTCCTGGCGGGGATGAGGAACTAGAGGTGCCCACGGGGCTGGTCCCCTTGGGAGAGCTGAGGGGGCTTTGGGGGGTCCAGGACACTTGAGACCCCAGGGGTCTGTGTGGTGCAGTGTCCTCCGCTGCCCCCCCCTTCTCCCTCCTTCCCCCTAGTTCAGCGCCTGGCCCTGAGCTGCTCCTGTGACTTCTTCCGGGCCCTCTTCACCTGCCCCATGCGGGAGGCCACCCACGACCCTGCTGCCCCGCTGGCCACAGGGCTGTCCCCCGCCGAGCTGCGCCTCCTCCTCTCCTTCGCCTACACGGGGGCCGTGGCAGGGCCGTGGCCCGCGGTCCTGGAGGCAGCCGAGACCTCCCTGCGCTACCAGGCCTGGGGGCTCCTCACCCTCTGCCTGGATGTTTTCACTCGTGGCCTGACCCCAGAAACTGGCCTGGATGTTCTGGCCTTCGCTGGGGCTTACGGGCTGGCCCAGGTGGGTCGCGTAGCAGAGGACTACATCTTGGCCACCTTCCCCAGCGTGGTGGCCACACCGGCCTTCCTGGATCTTCCTGCACACCTTCTCATCCGCCTCCTCCGCTCCGACAGCCTCAATGTCCTCCATGAACTTGAGGCCTTGGAAGCAGCCTCGCGGTGGCTTATGGCCAATGGAGACGGCCAAGAGGATCTCGCCAAGGAGGTCCTGTCCTCTGTTCGCTTTGCCCTCATGTCGGGTCGGGAGCTGAAGAAGGTCCCATCGGTGACTGCGGGGGTGGCGGATCCAAAGGTCCTTCACGAGCTTGTCGTGGCGAGTTTGGCTCCCACGGCGCAGCTGCCGTGTCGAGTGCGTTCCTTGCAAGAGGTGCTGGTGGTTTGTGGTGGAGACAAACTGACGGCCAACCTGGCTGCCCGGAAGCCCAGCAGAGACCTCTGGTTTGCCCACCGCTACCTCAGCGCTGTGGGGCTGGTGAAGCAGGTGGAGTGGCGGGCGCTGGGACACTTCCCTGATGGCCCACGCTTCCGCCACGCTGTAGCTGTCGTGGGCAACATCCTCTACGTCCTGGGTGGAAAGCGCTACTATGGGGTCCGTGACACCCTGGCCAGTGTCTACAGGTAAGAGCTACAGAGGACCTTGAGGTGCTGTGTGACCAGGACATTGTGGGACCAGAGGAAGTGTTGGCAGAGCAAGAGCTGCCCCACGGAGCCAAGACATTGTGGGACTGCAGTTGGTCAGGTGGCCCCAAGGCATTCAGGGGTTGACTGAGTGTAGGACTGGAAGGTGCCCTCCCACCATGGAGGTTACAGCCTGGAGGTGCCTCAGGGCGTTATGGGTTTGGTATTGCCCAGAAGGAGGGGATATTCCCATGCAAGGGGACCATGTGGCCCAAGGAATTATGGGATTGGTTGGTTGTAGATGGGTTGTTGCCTTCAAGCGGTGCCAACATCACCTGGTGGCATGGTAGGTAACAGGTAGCCTCTTGCCCCCTTTACCTCTCACACCCAGGTACCTGCCCATGGACGACTCCTGGGAGCGCCTGGCCAGCATGACCTGTGGGCGCAGCTACTTTGCTGCTGTGGCACTTGGGGACTTCATCTTTGCCCTGGGGGGCAGCTCGAGGGAGCTCTACTGCACAGACACCGTGGAGTGCTACGACCTGGCCAACGACACCTGGAGGTGAGACCGCTCCACATGGACCTTGCTTTCCTCTGCCCTGGCCAGTGGTGCCCATTGACTCATCTTTGGGTCACTGAGCCTCCAATGGAGAATGGGCCTACAGTGGCCTTTGGGAGAGGTCTACTGGGTGTTGAGCAACCATGTCCCCTTGGGGCTCATTGGGTGTTGGCCAGTGGTGCCTATTGAGTGGTGACTGAGGTTTTGGCAAACCGTATTCGCTGAAGGTCTCTTGGCCACCTGCCAATGAGAGGAATCATTCAAACATCTTCCAGCTACGTTCACTGGGTGCTCTGTTGGGTGTTGGCTAATATTGTCCATTGAGGGACTCCTCTCTGGGTTGACTGATGATGTCTTTTGGGGTCTACAAAGTGTTGAACAGCGATGCCCCTTGGGTTGATGCCACCCACTGGGGCTCATTGGGTGTTGGCCAGTGTTGCCTGCTGAGCAGTCAGTGGAGCCATGGCTCACTGGGGAACTCCTGGCCAGGCAGCCACCATGGGGCAGCTCTGCTTAACCTGCCCTTCACCCTCTCCCTCTCTCCTTGCCCAGGAACTGCCAGCCCCTGCCGATGGCTCTGTGTGGGCACGCGGCGTGCGCCCTGGATGGTGCCCTCTACGTGTCGGGGGGGTGTGATGAGGGGTACCAGTGCCAGGTGTCCTTGCTGCGCTACGTCCCCAACGCGCCTGCCACGCTCCTGGCCCCCATGAACGGCCAGAGAGCCGGTCACATCATGGAGGAGGCGGGTGGGCAGCTCTATGTGGCTGGAGGGCTGTGCCAGCGGGACGGGCAGACTGGCTACAGGGACCAGTTGGCCTTTGAGGTCTACAGCCCCAAGCTGGACATCTGGGTTCTCCTCAGCCCCCTGCCCCAGGCCCATGTGGTTGGAGGTGCAGCTGTGCTGGGGGGGGAGCTGCTTGTACTGGGAGGGTACAGTCATGAGACCTACAGGGACACCCACTTGGTCCATGCCTACCAGCCGGGCACCCGGCGCTGGATCAGCCGGGGCACCTTGCCCCATGCCTATACCGACCTCCAAGCCTGTGTTCTCACTGTACCCCTTGCCTTGCGTGGCCCCAACTGCCTTGAGGACCCCTCAAGATCACCTGACACCCCCAATAATATTTAGGGGGACTTAAAAGCTCTGCACCTTACACTGGGATCCCCAGGCAGCACCCATGGGCACCTCTATAAGATGAAACTACCCCAGATCCCTCTCCCAGAATGGGTTTCTGGCACCCCCCCTGCCCCCAGGGTATGTCCCCTAGACTGTGGGGACCCTGTGGGACACAAAGACTCCCCACACTGCAACCCTGCACTCCCTTGCCCTGAGCCCTTCACTGGGAGCTGGGGATCCCCCAGTTTCTCCCCCACACTTGGGTTAAATAAAAGTAGCTCCTGAATTGCCCATCTGAGTCTTGTTGTTTCTGCTTGAGAACCCAGACACCCAGGTGCTTCTCACAAGGAACAGGAGAGCAGGAGACCAATGGCCCAAGTGTCTAGGATGGGTGGTGGTGGAGACCAAGGTTGCCTAGAACTCCTGGGTCCCCTGGGGAGAGGGTGGAGGGCACTGGGGCTCTGCATTCCTCAGGCTGGGGGAGGATGTGCATGTGCCTCAGGACTGAGAAGCACCTTGGGGTGTATGGAGGATCCTGAGGGAATAGGAGAGTCCAGGGGGTGTCAGGGTTTTGGGGGAGATGGCAGGGTAGATGGTGGGCATTGGAGGCTCCCCAGGGCTTTGGGGTTCCTCGGTGGTTCTAGGAAGTCTTGGCTTCCTGGGGACACCTGGGGTGCTTGTGTGGACACGGTGGAGGATCCTAGGGAGTACCTTCAAGGAGAAGTAGTGGTGATGGGGATTCTGAGAGATCTTGGGGTACCAGTGGTACCTTGGGAGGGAATTGAGGGTCCTGGGATGTGTAGGGGAGGGTTGCAGGTTCTCATGGCTGAACAGCATTTTGCTGTGGTCTAATGAGCGCTGAGCAGAGGAGGTTGGTCACTTCCCTTGCTGCCCTTAACCCAGACCAGGCTTCTGCTGCTCTGTGCTGCCTCGGTGTGCTGCTGGATCTTTTTCACCTTTCTGTCCACCAAGACACACAGGTCCTTTTCTGTAGCTCTGCTCCACAGCCAGGCTGTCTCCCACTGGCGTTGTTGTGGTCCCTTCCAAGGTACAGGACTTTGCATTTGTCCTTGTGGACTTTCCTCAGGTTTCTGTCAACCCATTTCTCCAGGGTGAGTGGTGCTGCCTGAAGGGTGGTGCTGCTGGAAGCGTAGAAACTGATCCCTCCCAACCTGGTGGCATCTGCCAACATGGTAAAAGGACACTTGGTCACCTCCTCCATGTCATTGTGAAGATGTTGAACAGAAGAGCTTGCAGCACAGCCCTGTGTGTTACTCCACATGTTACCAGCATCCAAGTGGAGTAAGATCCATTCACCACTGGTCATTGGTCCTGATCTTCACACCACTTTCTACCTGGCCAGTTCTCCAGCCATGCAGAGCTTGGTGGCCTAACCTGGATGCCATGAGGTTGTGGGAGAAGTGTCAATAGGAAGTCAAAGCTCCTGGAGAGGTGAGAGCTGGTGCATGCTGCCCCACCACAGAGCCCAAGCACAAGAAGGTGAGAGACAGCACTGTTATAAAACAAGAAAAGTCCTCCTTCCTCACCAGCACTGAGGGATAAAACGAGAAAAGGATTAAAATGTCCCAAGATGTGGTAAAAATGTCTGAGAAAAGCAAAAAACAATGTAAAGAAACAGTTCAAATGGACTCCCCAAGGCCATCCACGTGTCCCTTGGATGCTCTGAGAGTACCTGAGGTCTCTTGGGCTGTTGCAGTCATCTCTAGGGGTGTTCAGAGGGATTCTGGGTCAAATTTGGGATCTCTGGGGCTGTTTCTGTTGTCCCAGGAGGGAGGGAGAGAGGATGGTGGGGGTCAGAGGACAGCACCAACACACAGACAAACACTTGCTTACAAATGAGTCCACGATTGGACTGGAAGATCTCAGAGGACTTTTCCAACCTTAATGACTCTGTGATTGTGTGAATTGCAGAGCTCGTGTGTCCACAGAGGCAGCAGCACCCATGAGCTGGGCCAGCAGACACACTTGAGTAGAAGAATGCTCACCTCACCTCACCTCAGCTGGCCAAGCACAGGCACATGTCACCTTCCGTGGGCAATGCATCAATCTAGCAGGAGGCCTCCTGGCCCACAGGAGCTGGGTGATGGGTTTGGGACAATTAGAACTGGGACTGCAAAAGTGATTCAGATCATCTGTGCACCAGTGCTGGGAGCTGCCGCTTGACACCCGCCAGTGGCAACCTCTGTCTCCTTCTCACACCTCCCAAAGTGTTTGGTGACTTCTGCACAGGTGGCCACAAAGTTTGGGCAGCCCCTGGACATTTTGTCCCAGTGTGATCACTTACAAGTCACATCCATTGCTCTCCAAAGCCTCCCACCCTCCTGCCCTGTTTCCAGCCATCCCATGATGGGTCAGGCAGGGGCACCAGCACCATTTACTACGTGGCGGTGGGACACGTGGTGGTGGGACACGTGGTGGTGGGACACGTGGCAGTGGGACACGTGGTGGTGGGACACGTGGTGGTGGGACACGTGCTGGGATGCTTTTCCCACATGATTCAATCTCGCAGGGAAGGATCATCCATTTGGGGTAAAAGTCAGCAAGTTGGGTAGAAGTGGACTTTTCCTCTCTGTCTTCACTATTCCAAGGGCTGAAGACAATTGTGTCACTCACTGTACCCTGCAGGACCATGGAAGGTCCCATGAAATGAAGCCACCACCCCTTTGAAATTCAAGCACAGAGAATATTTATTCTGTGAGGAGCCTGAGGCCGGGGTGGAAGCGCAGCGCGTCTGCATGGGCACCGTTCAACTCGGAGCAGTGGGGACACCTACCAAGCTCTACTTTCCCACACTCACCCCAAAACCAGGCAGTGTCCTCCCCAAACTCTCACTTTTATCAAGTTTAGGACATCTTCTCCTTCTGCCAAGTACTCTGGTACCTATTTCAGACCTGGAATCCTCAGGGTGTGTGAGACTAATACCAGGGGAAGGAGCTGGATGGCTTCTCCCTGGGCAAGCAGAGCTTTCACTTGTAGAACAAGGGCATGTGAAGCAAAGCTGTGGCTCTTCATCTCTCCTGAAAGCACAGAACCATTTACAAGGTGTTGCCACTGTATTTCACTCTGACATCACCAATGGCTTTGACACCCCTGTCCAGGCTGTAAGCAGATGGGGTCTTCAGGGAGCTGAGGTTTGAGACCATCAGCTTCCTGGAGAAAGGCTTGAACAAAGCATTCTGAGGACCCTGGTGGATCCACAGCTCCTTTGTGGTGCAGAAGGAGGAACGTACAGGAGGACTGCGCTGTACCCCGAGGTCTTTAAACGTGCAGTAAGTGACCTCAGGCCACAACTCTACTTCCTTGATGGTACAGAACGTGGTATGCTGGAGGGGGCTTTTGAAGCTGCTGAGATGCACTGCAGGGCTTCCTGCCGGCTCTCTCCACCTCAGCAGTGGGTACTGCACCCCTCGTGTCTGCAGGCACCTACGCCAGGAAGGCCACCCCACCAGACACAGCCATGCCAGCAAGCCTGCTAGAGCCAGCACGGTCAGGACCAGCAGGGCCAGGGAGGCCAGGTAGAGCACCCAGTGCAACAGGCAGCAGTGCCTCAGCACCCACTGCCCCCACTGCGGACCCCCCTCACCCGCCCACGAGCGCAGCACGGGCACGGCCAGTCCCGGGGCGGAGCACGGGCAGAGGGGGAGAGGCGCAGGTGCAGGGGAAGGCGCTGGCTGAGAGAAGGGTGTGGTGTTCAGGGGAGCTGGGGGCGTCGGGGCACGAGTGGGAAGCACCATGGTGGAGACCATTGGCACAGGAGACGTCAGAGGAGGAGGTGAAGATCTGACAAGGGAAGAGGCCTCTAGCACAGCAGTGGAAGTCACTGCCGTGGAGGGGGTGGAAAAAGTGCCAGTGGACATCATGAGAGTGGTGTAGGTGTTGTTAGTGACAGCAGCAGGGGTGGTTTGGGGATGGCTGCTGGTGCTGGGTGCTCTGGTGCTCATCGTGGTTGTCAGTGAGGTGGTAGAGATGAGTGTGGTGGATCTGTGTGGGGTGCTGGTGGGAGCAGCAGTGAGAACGGCAGCGGTGCTGGGGGTCTGTGTGGGTGTGGTGGTGGGACTGGCTGGTGCAGGAGTGGTGGTGCTGGGAGCTCTGGTGCTTGCAGGCATTGCAAGCAAAGTGCTTGGGGCGAGAGTAGAGCTCCAAGGGGTGCTGAGGGGAGGTCTTGTGGTAGCGAGGGGAGGGCGAGTAACAGCCTGGGGCATGGTCGTGTGCTCTTTGGGGGTGGATGGATGTGAGGGGAAGAAGGAGATCGTAGCTTTCCTCATTGTTTCTTCCTCATCATAATATTCATCCTCTTCCTCCTCATCCGTGTCCCCCACGTTGCCACAGCTGGGCTTGAAGCGGATGATGGGCTTCCTCCGATGCTCAGGGGGGCTCTGGCACAGCACCTTCTCGGGGGCCACCTCCACCTTTGTCTTCTCCAAGCCCCGCTCCGGCTCGTAGACGCTGCCCTCGTTCTGCCGGATCCAGGCCCGCAGGTAGCGGAGGTCGCAGTCGCAGTGCCAGGGGTTCTCCGTGAGGAAGACGTAGGCGAAGAGGTGCCCCTCGGGGAAGAAGTCGGTGGGCAGGGTCCGCAGGCGGTTTCCTGACAGCCAGAGGGTCTCCAGCTTTTGCAGGTCCTGCAGCAGCTCCTTGGGGAGCTCCTCCAGGAGGTTGTCCGAGAGGTCCAAGTCCTTGAGTGCCCTCAGCCCCACAAAGGTGTCCGGGGGCAGCGTCCTCAGCTGGTTCCCTCGCAGGTCCAGGTCCTGCAGGTGCTGCATGGCACGGAAAGCCTCCGGGGCCAGCGCCACCAGGCTGTTGTGGGCCACGGCCAGGCGGGTGAGGGAGGGCAGGCCCTGCAGGGTGGGCAGAGCCCCCAGCGCGTTGTGGGAGAGGATCAGCTCCCTCAGGGACGGCAGCAGCGGCCCAGTGTGCAGAGCCACCAGCCCGTTGTCGGACAGGTCGAGGTCCTGCAGCTGGGTGAGGGGCAGGAAGGCGGCGGTGGAGAGGGAGGCCAGGCGGTTGGTGCTGAGCAGCAGGATGCCCGTGTCCTTGGGCAGGTCTGGGGGCACCGCGCTGAGACCCTGCCCCGTGCAGTTCAGCTCCAGCAGGTCCTTGACCTTGTTCATCTCCGACGGGCAGGGCTGGCCCGGGGCAGCGGTGCTGGCTGGGGGCAGCAGGAGGATGAGCAGGAGCAGGGCAGGGATCTGCATGGCCTGGAGGGCAGAGCCAAGGCGTGGGCACAGGCAGGCACACACTGACACGGCACCTTTCGTCCCATTCACCATTCACAACAGTTAGAGCATCCCCTGCCTGACCCTCTGGAGCCTCACAGCTCCTCCCCGGGAGGATGGAGAGAGAGATGAGGCCCACACCTATCATCAGCACCCACCCCGACAGCTCATCCTCAGAGGGCAGCAGCAAGTAGACCCCATCTCTGCCCTTTTGCTCACTTCATCCTCCTTTGTTGGAGGGGGAACCTGATCCAGGTGCCCCCTCACAGCAGCGTGCCCTCCGCCGAGGTGGCATCGCTGCCCTCACCACTGCAAAAGCACTGAGCAGCCCCACGGTGTTCACAGCCCCACACCCCCACACCCAGCCCAGCCCTGTGCTGGAAGAGCCTCCCTGGATGTTCTCTTACCCAACACCAGCTGAGCCCTCTGCTGGATTTGGGTTCCCAAGGTGGGAGCATGAATCACATGAAAAGAACTTCCCAGGCACAGCCGTGGTTACCCCGAGTTCCCAGCCCCCGATGGACACTGCTGCCCTGGGACTCACCTGGGGACCCTCCAGCGTCTGCTCTGCTGCTGCTTTGCCTCCCTCCTGCCCGAGGACCTGGTGCTGCTCTGGTGGCAGTGCTGGGGGGGCTGCCCAGCCCCTCTATCAGCACACACAGCTGTGGGAAGGGAGCTGCGGCTTCCTGAGCAGCCAAACCCGTCTCCTGCCCTTCAGCAGGGCCCTCACTTCAACTGCGCTGCCACATCACTCTCTCCTTGGAGAAGTCTCCACCAGAGACCAGCTCCATCATTTCTTGCTTCTGCACAGTGAAGGAGGGAGGGCTACACCAGGGGGAGCCCCTGCATCCCCCCCTGCCCCCCAGCTGCATCTTTTTACAAGCCAGGAAAAGGGTCCCGTGCATAAATGTCTTCCTCAGCACGCTCTGGGCTCTGAAACTTGAGGCACATCAACCTGGGGACCCCCAGCCTGGTTGGCACACCAGTGAGAAGCAGGTTCTGTACATTACCTGAGCTGGTTGTCTGTGGTGTAAGCAAGGGCTCCTTTCTTTGTGGCTTGCCAGGAAAAGCAGGGATGGCTCCTGGAGAGCTGAGAGGCAGCTTCAGCATTTGTGGGAGAAGCTGCAGCACAGAGCAGGCAGGAGATTAGAGGCAGAGGAAGGAGCTCGGTTTTGCAATTCCTCCTGCTCTCGGTTCCTGCTGCCAAGCTGTCTCCACTTCCCTGGCCCATGGGTCACTGCAGAGCATCTTGGACTGCAGGGCTGCAGCCACCCAAAGGCTGCAAGGGGAGATGCTACAGAGGACGGGAGCTATCGGTTTTCTACTGGTTTCCCTTTCTGTGGATTGTGGTGGGTCAACCCTGGGACTGGAAAAGCAAAAGTGAGAACAAAACCCCCTTGTGGGTCAAGATAAAGCCAGTTTAATGGGTGAAGAAAAGAGAGAGAAAAAAAGTGAAGCAAGAGCGTTCACTTACCACCTCCCACCAGCAGATCCATGACCAGATGGACCTTGAGCAACAGGACCTTGGAAAAACGTCCCTTCCCCTCCAGGTCTACTGCTGTGCATGAGGCTACATGGTTTGGAACATCCCTCTGGTCCATCGAGGTCAGCTGCCCCATCTGTGTCCCCTCCCAGCCACTCTCTCACCCGCAGCCCACTCGCTGCAGGGATGCTTTAGTTCAGTGAGAGGGCTGGAGGCAGCAGCAGGGGCAGAATTTGGGGGCTGTTTTGGGCTCTGCATCAGCCATTTCCAACAGAAAGCAGAAGGTAGGAAAGGACAGAGCAGAAGTCACCCTGGCCTCCTCATAGCACCCCAGGGATCAAGCCTGCATGTGGTTTCTTCTCCTCCACAGCACCACCCTCTTACCCTCACCCTGTACCCCCTCCACGACACCACCAGTTGCTCTTCTGTGCCACAGCCCCATGTCCAAACCCACAGCCCTCATTATTGCTTCTGCCTCTGTGGCTCCCTTTTCCAGGTGGATAAATGCATTAGGACACCCTGAACCTTCAAAATGTCCTTCACCCCTCCTGCTTCACTCCCTGAGGGAAAAGGAGCAGAAGATCCAAGCAGTCCACTGTGACAAGCCTTGCTGAAGGGGAAGGAGCATGCCCTGCCAGAGGAAAGGGTGCACAGTCAGGAGTCACCTGCAGGCACACTCTTCCCATGGCTGGTCACAAGCAGTGAGGAGGAGGCCAGGAGAGCTCCTGGGGTCCTGACACCCAGATAAGGAGACCAAAGGAGCAGGGACTGTGTCTCCTTGCTGAATGTGCTTCCCTCAGCTGAAGGCAAGAGGGAGAGGAGGCCTTACATCAGTCATCCTGCTAGGGATGATGCTTCTGCCCCGTATTTGCAGTCCACCCTTTCATTTCTGTCCTAGGTTTATGTTTTTGTCCAGCCCATCAGCTTCCTCCCCTGCTCCAGAGCCTGTTCCTGCACCCTGGGAGCTGATCTCCCGTGATGTTGCTGCCTCAACCTTGATTTCACCCACAGACTGTTTTGAGTGGGTGTTTGGAGGGAACAAGGTGATCCAGGCTGTTTCCCACTTCCTCTAGCACCTCACCAAGACCATAAGTGACTCTGGGAAACAGGAAGGAAATCATGAGGTCGTGGTGCCCTAAGGTCATAGAAACATGCAACTGCATTGCCCCTGGCTTGGGGGCCACAGAGCTTCTCCAGTGCAGAAAGCAGGGGCTGTGTGTTCACCACCCCACCAGCCCTCTTCAGGGACACAAATATCTCACCACCCTTAGCCCTGGCACAAGGGTCACCCTCACGCTGCCTGACCCAGTAGAGCTGTGATGTGTTCACAGGGGGCTTTGGAGTGCTCTGTCACCGGGTCTGTCAACCAGCCCCTCAGCTACTGCAGGTGTCACAGCTGATCTGGCATCTGCTGCAGCATGTGGGCTTGTGCACACCAAGGAACAAAGCTGAGACATCACCACCAGCCTCTGGGAACGTTACTCCTAGGGGCTGGAGTAATGGGGAGAAAGGTGAAAGCACTTGTAGCACCTCTGAGCCCTAAGGAGCATCTCTCTCTTCAGGGTCTTTTGTGGTGCGAGGATGGAGCTGCCCCGAGCTCAGCAGGAACATACCCACCCCAGCACATGTGTGAGTGCATCCTCTTTCACTTCTGAGAAGCCCATGAATTCAGCAGTAACAGTGAAGCCTTCCCTTGGGAAGGTCCATGCTTGCTGGGCATCACTGGAATGGAAGATCTGGTGTGAAAGCATGTCTGGGCTCAGAGGAGCACAGCACGTGCTTCTGTCCTCCCCTTGCAGGTGGCAGTTTCCACTGCAGCAAAGTAACCTGGAGTTGCCCCAAAGCATGCCTCAGTATGAGATGCCATTCTTCACAGGAATGTTTGGCTTCTCCAGCTTCATTTCAGCCCACATGGACCATTTTGAACCTGCTCCAGGCAACTCAGCTCTAGAAACAAAAGCAGCTTCTCCTTCCCCAGAATGAGCAAACAAAGGTGGGATCCATCTCACAATGTTAGATGTCTCCAGGTCACAGGTGAGCTCAGCACCTGGGCTCGTGCTGCAGGCAGGCATGGGGACAAGCACAGCCATGGACTGACACCAGTGACCTGCCTTTGCTGTCAGGATCTGGTGAACCATTTCCTCAGAAGGTTTTCTCTTACAGACTGCCCAGAGAGGGTGTGGAGTCTCCTTCTCTGGAGATGTTCAAACCCACCTGGATGGGATCCTGTGCAACCTGATTGAGGTGACCCTGCTTTGGCAGGGGGGTTGGACTGGATGATCTCCTGAGGTCCCTTCCAACCCCACCAGTCTGGGATTCCGTGAAGTGCCTGCAACTCCTCACAGGCTAAAAGCTGGTGGAGACAGAGTCTCAGACACACACACACAGATCCTGCTGGAGTTCCTTTATTCTGTATTTATGTACCAAGCAATCCCTGCTGCAGGAGTGTCTTGGCAGAAGTTTTGTTCAACAGGCAGAGGGTGAGGATGAAAGGCAGGAGTCACCAGTTGCAACTGGGGAAATTCTGACCAAACAGAAAGGGCAAATTCTTCTCCTCGAAGGAGGTACAGCACCAGGACAGAGGTCCAGAGGAGTAACAAGATCTCCACCCTTGGAGATCCTACCCCATTCAGCTGAAAAAGGTCCAAAGACCCCCAAGGCAGCCCTGAGGTTAGTCCTGCTGGAGCAGGTGATTGTGGAGGTTGCAAACATCCACAAGTTCCTTCCAACCTAATCCTCCTGTGAGTCTGAACTCCTGAGATCCTCTACAAAAGCCTCCTCTTACTCCTTCCCTTTCCTCAGGGCCACATTTTGAGCCACGTTCCAGGACCCAGCCAGACCCAAGGGTAAACTTTTATCCCCTCGAATGAGACCAGTGGAAACGTGAAGATGGGAATTTCCTCATCCACACTGAAAAACGCCACCCGCCCCTCCTCGTAATCCAGAGAGACCCGGATGCGCCTGGGAGTCTGGACTCCAGGCAGGAGAGTGCGATGAGGAGACGTCAGAGCTTGGAAGTGCCCTGCCCACTGCCCCACTGCCCAGATGCCCTCCTCTGGTTTAAACTCAATCTCGCCCTTCCTGTTCACATCTTCTCTAGAGACGCCCACGGTCCATCCTCCTCCATCCACCGCCTCCACCTCCCAGTAGTGTCTCCCCGAGGTGAAGCCTTCGCAGCCCAGCACGCAGCGCCACGGGGTGAACCTCTGCGGGGTGCTGGGGACGTCCCGCCGTGAGTCTTCTCGTTTCACACTTTTGCAGTCGTCAGACAGGACGAGGTCACAGTGGGCTGTGTCTGGATCCAGAACCACCCTCACTGCAGGGGAGATGGAGTCAACACCTCAGGACAGAGCTCGCCTCAGGGGCTGCATAAGGAAGATGAGAAGGGGTGCAAGCGATGGGCAGCAAACTGTGACATGAGAAGCTGCTCCAGGGAATATTAGTGCAAGAAACAGAAAATGAAGCAGACAGATGACATTGAGCAGGGAGGGAGGAAGGTTGGCAGCAGACCTCCAGAGTGAAAAAGTCCCCACGCCCCTAAAACGCAGCCAGCACCGCTCCCTGAGGACCAGGGCTCTCCAGATTTGCTTGAAACGGGGGCATTTAGCAAACAACCGGGGTGAGTGTTACACCCACTGGAAAGCGAGGGTTGGCAGAAGCATCCCTGGTCCCAGCAGCACCACTGTGGGAGGGGAACCACCAGGGAGGGAGATTAAAGCAGGGAAGATGATTCAGCACCCTGAACAACCAAACTTTAATTACCTTCATTTATGGGCACGGCGTATCTTCTCCATGCTTAAAAAGAAACAACAACAAAACAAAACCACAGATGAGAGGTGATCTGAAGGCTCTGGTGCTGGATCAGCTCAGGATGACCATGTGCCACTGTAGCTGCACAGTTTCTGAAGCATTGCTGTATTTGTGAAAGTCATCTCACAGCATCTAACTGCAAAACTCCAGTGCCCAGCTACGTGAACGGGCTTCATCCATTTTCCATAAATACAATCACCCTGTCCTGACTCAGACATATTTTTATGCTCTGTTTGGACTTTCTTTGACAATTGAAACCATTTTCCTTTAATATAGACAGATTACAGGAAACAGCTTAAAAACACACAGAGAGTAAAGGAAAAAAACATTTCTGAAATGAGTTCAGAACTTTTCCTTTCCCAAAAGGAAAACTAAACCCAGGGCATACCTGCAAAACCCAGGTGAGAAGAAAACCCAGGTGAGAAGAAAACCCAGCTGAAAAGTCCCACAGGTAGGGAGGAGAATGATACTCACCAAGTTCTTCAGCTTGCTTTTCTGAAAAACAAGAGAAATCAGCACAAAGGGATTGTAGAATATTGATTTGGGTATAATCTCTCCCCTAACCACCCACACGTGCAGGAGGGTGGCTTTCTGGCAATGCAAAGCCCTCTCCCACCCCCAGCCTGCAGCTCTGCTCTGCAGGTGATGGTGCAGGTTGTCCTGCTCAGATCTAGGGTAGGAAAAGGTCTCTGGGAGGTCCCTGAGACAAGGGGACCTGTCAGCATTGCCACCAAACCACAGTGACAGCAGCGAGGGTGTGCAGGGCACCCTCACCCTGCCATCCCCAACCCCAACCCTTCAACAATCTTTCATTTTTTGATGCTCAAATTCACTCTCTCCATTTCCCCCAAATCCTGCAGCCGCTTTTCGGTTCCCTTCACACTTCACAGGTGAAAAACTAAAAAAAACAACAAACAAACAAACAAACAAAACCAAACCAAACCCCACCAAACACCACTCAGTACAGACTCTGTAAAAAACCCTTTGCAAGGCAGAGGAGGGAGGAGACTCACCGATTTCTGCACCACGCTCCCCTGGACAACAAACAGAAACACAGAGCAGTTACTACTGGGCACAGCCGGCCCCTGGGGCCCCAGCTGAGGGGCTGCACAGGTGACAGAGGCTGTGGTGATGGGGACAGATGTCCTGGTTCACACTCTGAGTGCAGGGATGCTCCTGATTCCTGAGTGAGCTGACCTGTATTTATTTTCCCCATCAATCTGCATTGGCACCAAGTTAGCAAGAGCTCATTTTTTTTTGTAGCCAAAGGACTATTTCTTAGCAATTCCATGAGCTGCAAGCAAACAAACAAATAAAAATATATTGCCTCTTCAAGTGCTGGTTTTTGTGGGGTATTTTTAATTTCCAGGTAATCAAGCAATCTACATTTTTGTAAGTAAATTCTCAACAGCTTAGGTTCCTGCCATCTTCCCCTAAAAAGGATTAAATTTTCAGTACTATTTCACTAATTAAATTAAAATAGTAGTGTTAAAAAGCATTGACAGACACTCAGGAAAAAAACCTCAATGATTTTTCAGAGTGAATTTTCATATTGTTAGTAGATCAGGGGAGGGGGAATTAATGTATCTGCCTAACAGGAACATTTGAGAGGATGAATGAAGAAGTCTGAAGGTTTTCACAGAGGATTTGCCAGGAAGGTGGGAAGTGAGACTTACGCAGTGCTGCCTCCTGCGCCGCTGCAAAGCAAAACCAGAACAGAACATCACCACCAGCGCCCGTCCCTCTTCCACTGACACACTCACTGGGGTGGGGAGGAGACTAAAATTGCTCATGGTGGAAAAGCTTCAGCCCAGGAGCTCCTCCAGACCTTTCTGTCCAAGCCTTGTGGAGACCTTGCCCACGCTCCCTGGAGCCGCCCTGGGCAGAGGCCAGCGCTGGAGAGCTGAGCGAGGGCAGCGAAGGGGCAGGTTCGCACCCACCAGGGAGGTGCACAGGGTTAGATCTCACCTCCAGCGCTGCCTGAGCACCTGCTCCTGGGGGCTTTTAGTGCTGAGACAAAGCTGAGGCCCCTATGAAATGAAAAGTGCTACCCCAAAGCTTCCTCCGGTTTTGGGAAGAACCTTGAGAGCGCTTTGAAAAGCGAAGTGCACTGTTGGGACAACATGTGTTCACACTTCCTTTGGTTCTGCAATTATTTTCCTCCAAATTACGACATCATTTCATAATTTTGTCATTTCATCAATTAATGTCATCATTTCCCTCCCCCACACCCCCCAGAAATGTGCCCCAGGAATTCTTCCATTTGAGGGAACGATCCCATTTCTGGAAAATGGAAAGTAAAACTTACCTATTTTTTTCTCATGCTTTCCTGTGAAGGAAAGAAAGAAATGTAAATAATTTAACAAACCATCCCCTCCAAAGAGCAGTGATTAAACTACCCCAGGAATCCCAGGAAGGCCGTGGGGCTGGAAGTGCTGCAGATCCAGCACCACCCACCAGCTCCATCTCCTTTGGGCAAGAGACAGAGGATTTCCTTCCCTTTATTCCTCTGTATTTACCCCCAGAGGGGTCTTGCAGAAGGAGGAGAAGCCCTGCCAGGCCCCCAAAAGCACCAGGGTTGCAAATTACAGCTCCAAATTACAGCTGGGGCTGGTGCACGCTGCTTTAGTGCCCAATTCCCTCTTTCCCAGCCCTTTTTGGTTGGAAAAACAACATTTCTTATGTGTCCAGAAGTGAAATCCCTTGGTGTTTAAGCTCCCTGGCACCACACGTGTCCCAGACACAGGGACAAGGCTCCAGGACCATCCCAACGTTTTCCAAACCGACTTGTCCATTGTAATAGGTGCATTAAGAGAATTTGCTAATCAAACAATCAATTTGTCTTGGAAAAACCTGTATAATGTCGAATCACAATGCTATGTTTAACAATGCCATGTTTAAGTAAGTAAAAGAATTTACTAGTTTAAAGAAAAGGGGGGAATGACAGTGGGCATTTGGTATTTTTCAGTTTGTCTCTTTAAATTTTCACCATCAGCATTTCCAGCTTCTCAGTTGACTTCTCTTGACCTGGCAAGGACTGACCTGCTGGACAATTGATCACCAAGCTCAGCCTGCCAGGGGTGGGCCTGGACAGTTTATCACGGAACTCCCACTCCCCACTTGCCAGGGATGGACCCTGTGGGTGATTGATCACCGAACTCCAACCAATTTAACACTGATGAGCAAAGATAACGAGGAAGAGGACCGGGCCCAGGTCCAGAAAGAAAGTGGCATGAGCGAAATCAAGAGGTTAACTCCAGGTGATGATGGGGGGGGGGGTAACTCCAGGTGATGATGGGGAGGGGGGGGGGGTAACTCCAGGTGATGATGGGGGGGGGTAACTACAGGTGACGATGAGGAGGGGGGGGTAACTCCAGGTGACGATGAGGGGGGGGGGTAACTCCAGGTGACGATGGGGGGGGGGGGTAACTCCAGGTGACGATGAGGAGGGGGGGGGTAACTCCAGGTGATGATGGGGGGGGGGGTAACTCCAGGTGACGATGAGGAGGGGGGGGGTAACTCCAGGTGACGATGAGGAGGGGGGGTAACTCCAGGTGACGATGAGGAGGGGGGGTAACTATAGGCTGCGATGAAGATTTCCCTCTAAGCCCCTCAACGACCACCACAGAGCTCTGCGCAGGCACGAAGGGGAGGAGACCTCATTTGAATACGAAGGGGGGGGGGGGGAGGTCATGCATATGCATAGGCGCTTTGCATTGGCTAATGAATATGTATTGAATCTACTTTAAATACGGAGAACTGACTGCTGTGAGGTGCGGCCGTTGGCGGAGCGCAGACTCCCCCCGCCCAGCGCTGCTTTTGCTCCCCTGTTCCTGCTCAATAAATTACCTTTAAATTGATTATTGGACTTTGAGTCAAATTTACTTATAACATCCATCAACACTGCAGGCGACTGAACACGGGAGCTGCCCCTGCCCAACCCCTGCCCACCCCCTTCCCACAGCCCCTGCCCATCCCCTGCCCACAGCCCCTGCCCACGGCCCCTGCCCACCCCCTGCCCACAGCCCCTGCCCACGGCCCCTGCCCACCCCCTGCCCACCCCCTGCCCACGCCCCGCCACGGCGATACCTTTAATTCTACAGAGAGAAACAGCGGCCATGAGCAGCGCGACCCCGATGGCCAGCACCACCCACAGGGCCGTCCTCCAGAGGTCGGGGTCTTGGAAAAAGGGATCTGAAAAATAAAATCCCCAAAGGGGTTACTCTGCAAGCAGCAGTGGGAAGTAGAATATTTCTGTTTCATACAAGCTCATTCCAAGCAGGTCTGAAACCCAGCAAGGGTGAAAATCAGCTCGTGACTGTACTCCACAAACCAACACAAAATAAAATAAAATAAAATAAAATAAAATAAAATAAAATAAAATAAAATAGTCAATTTTGGCAATTTAACACGTGTCTGAGGCTGATGATGTTTTGTCTGCATATATTGTGGGGGATTTTTAAAGGGAAAATGGATTTATAAATTATTTATTTATAATTAAATCTTACTTTCTTTTCCTTTGGAAAAAAAAATATTATATTTCTTTAGGCAAGATAGGATCAGAAACAGCAACATACGCATTAACCACAACATCCAGTGCAGAGCAGCATCACCAGGAGAAAGGTACAGGCCCCCCAGGGAAATGAATTCTCCCAAAATTGCTCATTCCCAAAGTTAAAAACAAGCAGGATGCAGCTGGAAGGCCCGTGCTGCTGCAGTGCAGTTTGGTGGGTGGTGAGCCCAGTTCACCACTGTGTCTTGGTTCTCACACGTTCCCCACCCCAAATCCATCTTCCACTAAAGAAGGAGTTTTTCCATATGACAAGGAAAAAAATCAAAGCATGTTCAATAAATGCAAGTGCTAAAACAAGAGACCATGATTTATTTCTCCCACCAAACAGGATTTCACAGCAGGTCAGACCGAGGGCACAGGTTGGTTTCTCCTTGTTCGTTTGTTCACAGTGTGATGGATGTTTGCATTGAACCCAGGTGGCTGTGGAAACTCTGAGGGTTGGCTTTTTGCCTCCCCAAACCCTCACTTTGAGTCAGACCGGGTGGATTTGGGCAGCACACCTGCACCAACGGTGCCGAAAGCCACAGCTCTTTGCACACGCAGCGTGCAAGGTCCGTGCCGTGCTGGGTTTGGGGGGGGTTGGCTGCTTTTAGTAGTGGGGGAAGGGGCCACCTTGTGAGAGGGAAAAGCTCCCCCCGCTCCAAGGCTGAGCCAGTGAGCACCAGAGAAACGCCTCTGTGAGTCCATGTGTGAGGGGAAGGATGGTCCTGGAAAGAAGAAGGTGGAGGGAAGCTGGAGGAGAGGCCATTGGACCTGAACAAAAGACAACCATGGGCCTAAACAAAGAGGAGAGCATCGCTGCCAGGAGGAGGGAGGAGGGGGAGGACAGAGAACCTCAGACACCCAGTTCAACTGCATGGAGTAGGAGAAGGCAAAGGAGGTCCCTGCAGCCCGTGGAGGTTCAGCAGCAGAGCAGAGACCCACGTGTAGGCCATGGAGGACTCCACACTGGAGCAGAAAAGCTGAGCCCAAGGGCAAGTGTGACGGAATTGTGACCCTGAGAGTCACTCAATGTGAGAGTGGGGGGGATCTCCAGAGCTGGGGGTGAGGAGAGGTGCTGGGCTGGAGGCCCCTCTGCAGCCCATGGATGGCCCCATGCTGGAGCCGGGATCGTTGAGCCCCAAGAGGTCCCTGACTCCATGGGAAGCTGCTTTGGAACATCTTGTTCCTGGACTTTCATGCCGGGAAGAGCAGCAGAGGTGACCTGACTGAACCCCCATTCCCTGTCCCCTGTGCTGCTTGGGGGAAGGTTGAGAAATGGGGAGCAAAGTGACTGGAGCCCGGGAAGAAGGGAGGGGTGGGGGCAGGTGCTGTCAGATGTGGTTGTTGTGTCTCACTGTGCTGCTCTGATGAAATGGCAACAAATAAAATTGATTTTTGTATCCCAAGTGGAGTCTGTTTTGCCCGTGACCATCACTGGTGAGTGAGCTCTCCCTGTCCCCATCCTAATCCTGTGCCCCCTTTGTTGTGACTCCCATCCCACCTCACCGGGTGGGGGGAGTGAGTGCAGGACCCCATGGTCCCACTGTGGTTAAACCCCCACACAGGCAGCTGCAGCACACACCGGGGGTTTTCTGCTGGCAGCGCTTTCTGAGCGCAGCTCCATCGGGAGCGTCCCTGGGGCGATGCCCTCACCCCCTGCTCACCTGCTATGTAAAGAGCTGCTCCCTGCTCCTGGCTGTGCGGGGCGTGGCGGATCGAGCAGGAGAGCTGCTGGTTCGTGCCCCTGGTGAGGATGATGATGCTTTCCACTGCAAAGAGGCCGCTCTCGTCCTGGGTCACCGTTTCCGAGAGGGGTGGGAGATGCTGCCCGTGGGGATCTTGCCACAGCACCCGGGGCTGCGGGTACCAGCCGGCCGAGCGACAGACCAGCCGGATTCCCCCGTCCTGGAAGCGCTCCAGCGCCACCACTGGGGCAGAGCCGTTGGCTGTGGGGAAAGAGAGACCCCCGGTGATCCCACGGGATGCAGGATACCCGGGGAATAAGGTGGCCTGGCTGTTCCTCTCCCTGACAAGAAGGGGTGAACTTCAACACAGACAAATCCCAGGGGTTTTTTTTAGACATTTAGACATTTCTTGCAGACTTTTTCACATAATTTAAAGATCTGCGCTGCAGGCTGCTACTGCAGCAGAATAGTCTGCAGGTCTGGATCTTCAAATATAAAAGCACATTCTAAATATAACAGCCAATGCCATTTTTTTTCTTACACCCACTTACATGAAGAAAACCACCAGAACACTTCTGAAGGAGGTGGCATATCTCACGAGCTCCTTATGGCCACTCAGTAAGCAATTTCACCTCTCTGGGACATTCTTGATATGGGAAGAAGGGACTTGATAAAACTCTATTTCCAAAGCAACCACTTGACGTTGCTGATGGGAAGAAGGACAAGGAAGAAGAGTGCTGGCCATGGGCAAGTACATCAGAGATATCAGGGACATGAACGACAGACCTGTCACCTTCAGCTCCACCACAGCCTCGTCGTAGTGCGAGTCACGGCGAACAAAGCAGGTGAAATTCCCTCTGTCAGAGAGTTGGACTCGGAAGATTTTCAGGTCCACGCTGCCCTTGGCGAGGCCGTCCCTCAGCAGCTGCGTGCGCCCTTGGTACTGGACCATCTGCTCCCCGTACTGGTCCCGGCCGTCCTTGTAGCGATGCACAAAGGGCGAGAATTGTTCCCGAAACCAGATCACCTCCACGTCCTGCGCGCTCTGCTCCGGGGAGAAGCGACAAGGCAACACCACGTCCTCACCCATGGCCACGGCGACGGGGCCGGGGGGTCCCTTCACGTTGAGCAGAGCTGAGAGAAACCCCCACAGGAGGAAAAGCCGTGAGTTTGCTGGGGGGACTGAGCTTGGAAAACCAGGGGAGGCTGCTCCGTGCTGCTGGGCCAAGCCATGGCCTTGGGGGTGTAACTGCACCGGGGGGACCAGGCTCTGAGGGGAGGGCTGGGACAGGGACCCCTGGCAGGTGAGAGGGCTGGGGCCAGGCCAGCGCCTGTTCCGCTGCTTCCCTGTCCTGTGCTACCACGAAAGTTCTTCACATCCCTACAAGATGATTTGTTCCCAAGGGGACAAGTGCTGCCCGCGCTGCTCAGGGAGGGGAAAGTGCAGGGTAAAGAAAGAAGGAAGCAGTTGGAAGGATTTTTGGTGGTTGGCTGGAGAAAGCAGCCAACTTGGGTACAAATAAAATTCAAATAGTCTCAGCTGTTTGCACCTATTACAAGAGAAAATCAAAAAACATCTCAGGTGTTCTGGGCACCTTTGGAAATTTAATAAAAAAGGCTGATTAATAAGCCCACAGAAGTGCTTTCTGGTTGAAGAAAAACAAAAGCAAATCAACTGGTTTTTTGCAAGGTAACTTTTGAGTCAGCTGTTGTGCTGCGTCCTTTTGCCAGGGCTGCCTTGAAGAAGCTGCTTCAGGTCAGCAATCAAACGGAAAAAGAACCCAGAATATTTTTAGAAAATATTAATTGGTTGTTGTTTTTTCCCATTATTGAATTGGTTCTGCAAAGGGTCCAGCACACCCTGGACACAGCCCAGTAAAGCCATGACATGCTGGGAACGTGCTGGGAAGAGGGAAAGCAGGGAGGGAAATGGCAGCAAACTATCATCAAGTCATCAGCATCATCTCATCCCCACTGAGCTCAGCAAGGCTGTGCAAGTGCCTGTGCTGACAAATATTCCAGAGGAATAAAGGAGGATCCAGAGGGATGCAGACACTCACAGAGGTGGTCAAGGTTTATGGCAATGGGCCTGACCCTGCTCTGTGCTCTGCCCTTCACAGGGAGTAGCTGCACTGGCTGCCGGGAAGCTGTTCAGGCTGGAAGCAATGGGATCAGCAAGAACCAGGGGGATCCCTACCTGAGTGCAGCTCATGGACTTGGAAAATTAAACCATAAATGATAAAAGCCGGCAGAGAGCAGTGGAGGTGGAAACTGGAGAGCATCCTCTTCGCTGCTGCACAACCTGGAGATGGGGAAGGAGAGAGGGAAAGGGCAAAAGGGGGGAGAAACAAGGGAATAATAATTTTTATAAAAAGGCAGAATTCATTTTTGAAGGGGTTTATGGCTGATGGCAGCCCCTTTCTATAATGTCTAGGGAAAAGCCTCAGATGCCAAAGGTTAAAATTGATTTTCCATCATCAGCCTGGCTTTGCTAGATGCTTTACATACAAAGTACCCAGCTGGTGTAAAACGCTGTAGGAATGTCCCATGAGGAAACACAGGACAAGCTGCAACATCTCCTCTGATTCCATGAAAAGTGGTAGCTGGGTTACTACGGAGCCCTGGCTTTTCTCATGCAGCCCTGAGAAAGAGATGGAAAGGTGCAGGACAAGAAGGAGAAACTCAGATGGAATTCACATGGAGCCGGGAGCACGTGCTCCTCTCTGGGACAACCCTGGGACGCTGCTGGTAGCACAGCCCCTGCCACCGCCCCAGGGAGGGAGCGGGGCTTGCATCAGGGAGAGGAAAATACCCAAACCAGGAATTCAGCACCCAGCCCAGACGGGACCCGGCCCTGCTCTGAACGCCCCGAACCCTCTGATCTCCCGGCTTTGCTAACGAGCGGTGAAAACCAACGAGCGGTGAAAACCACGAGAGATTCTGGCAGAAAGCGATCCCGAGCTGCAGCTTCCCGGGAGCCGCCGCGTACCTGGAGCCCCCGCGCTCCGGGCTGGGGCAGGCGCTGCTCAGCCGTCACTCGCTGCGTCCGGGGGGACCATGCGGATCCGAGCGAAGTATTTCCCTGTCTGAAGCCAAACAAGAATGTCACTCTGTCTCCCAGCCTGCCACTCGCTTCCGCCCGTGCTGCCTCCCCTCCAGAATGAGTCACGGAGAGATCTGGGTTTTTTAGCAACGCTTTTGTTCTGGAAATGCTCTTCTGGGCACGTCCACAGCCACGTCCCTGACTCAGACACCCTCCGTCGCTGCCTGTCACAGCTGCCTCCCACGGCTCTTCCTGGACTCGGGAAGGGATGGATACCGGCAAGGGTTTGCACCACCCGGGGCAGTGACCGGAGGTAGCAGTGGGAAGGAGGGAGGGGGTGGAGCCGGGATTCACACCCCGCGGCAGTGCCGGGTTGGGAGCAAAGCCCAGCACCAGCTTAAAAATTACTTAAAAGCAATTCCCCGCCCGCCGAGAGGCGAGGCCATGGAGGGTGGTTTGTTCAGGGTAAGATGCTGCCCCAGGATGTGTCACGACGGCAGCTTCACTGGGTCTCAGGCCAGCTGGGTCTGGGACCCTCCCATCCCACCCCTGTCTCCAGCCAGGAGCGTGGGGACATGCGGGAGGGGAGAGCATCTGCTCTCGTGAAGGGACTTTATCAGGGACCTTGCCAAAAGGGACAACAAGGAAAAGAGGGAGGTGAGAAATGACAGAGACACAGACCTGGCCAACAAATGATAGTGGAGAGGAGTATCATAAAGCAACCTCATCACTCGCTGGGCCACCACAGATCTGCAGGCACCACGTCAGGGAGGACCAGCCGGGCCTGTGTGCCTGTCAGGGGCAAAAGCTGGGGCTCCCAGATACCAGGGGGTGTGAGTGGAAGGATGCAAACAGCTAAAGGCATGGGCAGTCCAAGGGGCTCGGGGAGCAGCAGGTGGGGTCAAGCAGAAAGGCGCGTAAAAGGGCCCAGTTGTAGGTAAGACAGAGCCAGCTGGCTGGTGAATCAGGATCTCCAGGTCCAGGCAGGGGTATGGGGCAGGTGGAGGGTCCATGCTGGGGTGTGGGGGTCCATGCTGGGGTGTGGGGGTCCACGAGTACGGGAAGCCTGTGGGAAGAGTGTGTGAGTGCTGTGCACTGGCAGGGAGCAGCAAGCTGGTCCCATGAGGGGGGCAGAGGGTCCTGGGGTACCAGGGGGACAGAGGGACTGGGGGTATCAGGGGGGAAGAGGGGCTGGGAGTATCAAGGGGGCAGAGGGACTGGGGGTACTGGGGGGGGCAGAGGGACTGGGGGTATCAGGGGGGAAGTGGGACTGGGGGTATCGAGGGGACAGAGGGACTGGGGGTACTGGGTGGCAGAGGGACTGGGGGTATCGGGGAGCAGAGGGACTGGGGGTATCAGGGGTCAGAGGGACTGGGGGTACTGGGTGGCAGAGGGGCCGTGCTGCTGCTGCTGCTGCTGCCTGAGGATCTGCAAATGTGCCCATGAACCCAGAGTGGGTCTGTGCCTGCACCAGGGACCTCTGCCAGCCCCACAGGAGGAGGGGACACGGCTGCCTGCGATGGTGGGTGCTGTGGGTCCTGCAGATGATGGGTGCTGTTGAAGGCAGCCCCTTGCCTACAGCAACCCAGTGGGGGGAGTGGGGTACGTACAGGTTTAACTTTGTCACTGGTTGACCCTGCAGACCTCTCCCCCACCGTGCCACGCCTGTGCCACCATGTGACAGTGCTCCCTGATGTCCATGTGTCCCCGCTAAGCCAGCCTAGGACAGGCTGGCTTCCTGGGCCCCTGTCCCAGTGCCACGCTGCAGAGCCACCTGGCAGCAGGTCCCCTTGTGCTCCATTTTCAGAGTGATGTGACAAAGAAGAGCAGGTGCCACCTCCCAAGTTCCCCACGAACAAGGGTGAGGCCGTTGCCCCTGGGCACATGAAAAGCTGCCTGGAGAACACAGAGCAGGGGTGCAAAGCCCAGCATCTGCTGTCCTCCATTTACCAGTTGAGCAATCGAGGCAACACATGCCCTGCAAACATCTCCACCCTGAAACCCGTTGGCAGCATGACAGATCTAGGCAAGCAGCACCTGTAAGGAGCCAGACCCCTTCCCTCATCACAGTAGGCAGCCTGGACATCCAGATCAGGGCCACTGGTCTGTGGCTGGTGTCCCCAAGTGACACCCCACCAGGCTGGAGGTGCACATGGTGCTGCTGACCCAGGAGGGCTCTGAGCATCCTGCTGCAGGAAGATACAACCTCTTCCAGCACTGTGACTGGCTCTTATCACCCACCCACAGCTGGCTGAAGGGGGGGGAGATATGGCAGATCCTGTGATGCAACCAGGGCCAGGAGCACCGAAGGAACTCCCAAATTAAGTGTTGGATGAGGTCACACAGCCACTGGCAGCTTCAGGGCATGGGAGTCAGTTGCCAAGAGGAGGGGAGGTGGAGGCTCCAGTGTTGTGGTTGGCCCCAGAGAGCTGAAGTTGCTGGACTCCCAGCTGTGCTCTCCAGGTCATCCAGCCTCTCTGGACTTTGATCTGCTCACTCAGACAAGCTGGAAATGCTGCACAAACCCAGTCCAGCCACAAACTGATGAGGAGGTCGGGGCGGGGAGAGCAGGCTGAAGACCTCCAGACCCACCCAAAACCTCCTTTCCTGGAGTCAACCCACAGGTGAGTGCTGGCTGTCTAAAAAGTGCCTGAATGCTGTGACTTTTCCATCATTCCTTCTGCTTTTTTATCATCTTTAGGCCAACTCTTGGTCTTGCAGTTCCCACGTTCAGCAGGGAATCTTGCTTCCCCGCCTGTTGATTTTGCTGGTGTGTAGGATGGAGAGAGAGGAGAGGGAGACCCTGGCCAATGAGGTGGAGGAGTTGAGTGGCAGAGGTGAGTTTTCAGAAGGGAAGAGGAAGGGGAACTGTCCTTCACTGAGGAGAAAAATGCCCCAGCCTCAATGCTGCCTCTGCTGTGCAAGAGCTATTTAGGGCCAAAGCACCTGGGGTTTGTCATGGGGTTGAGACTTGGTGGCTGCAACATCCCCAGCTGAATTCCTCATGCTGTAGACACACCACCAACACCAGAGACACCTGAGCTGCCATCCTTGTCTCTCTCCATTGCCCACAGAAAGAAACAGGAATCTGGGATCCTGGGGTAATGTCTATCACACTGGTTTGTGCCCAGACATGCCTGCTTCACTCTTGCAGCAGTACAGACACCCAGGCTCAGGTCCAGGTGCACCCATCCACTCAGGTGCATCCTCCTCCAGGACACTGGGGTCTTCTTGTCCAGGGATAACATGGAAGCTCCTGGATCAGGAGCAGGGGCAGGATCAGGGCAGCATTGAGGCTGGGGCAGTCCAGCACAAGTGAGCTTCCCACCCCATGCTGGACATCTCTGGGCAGGGGAAAGCAACTCACCCTGTCCCTTCTCTTGCTGGGGTGGATGCTGCTCTGATGCACCCCTGGGGCTGCCTGTCCTGAGCAGCTTCTCCTCCTCTGTCCCCAGCCAGCGTGACCTTGGACCCAGACACCACCAACCCCTTCCTCATCCTGGCTGACGACCAGAGAAGCGTGGGCCGGGGGGATGAGTGGAGCTCACTGCCCGACAACCCCGAGCGGTTCGACACGGAGCCCTGCGTGCTGGGCAGCCAGGGCTTCGCCGCGGGCAGGCACTGCTGGGAGGTGGAGGTGGCTGATGGGGGGGACTGGTGGGCTATAGGGGTGGCCCAGGAGTCTGTCAGGAGGAAGGGCATCCTCAGTTTTACCCCCCAGGAGGGGATCTGGGCCATGGGGCAGTGGTTTGGGCAATACTATGCTTTCACTGACCCTGACTGGACCCCCCTGCACCTTCCCTGCCTCCCCAGAGCCATCCAAGTCTGCCTGGACTTTACAGATGGGCAGGTGGCATTTCATGACGCTGAAAACAAAGCCTTGATCTTTGCTTTCTGCCTGGCTTCATGTCCCAGGGAGATGCTACGCCCATGGCTCTGGGTGGGGATGGACTCGTGGCTCAGGCTGTGCCCCTGACATGGAGGAAACGTGGGTGGCAGTGGGGAGACTGGAAAGGTGAACACCATCAGCCTGGATCTGGGAGGGAAACTGGGAGGGTCCTCCATCCTGACAGCTTCTGCTCATGTGGGTCCTCTGGCCACCAAGTGGGAGGACTGGCAGGTCTTGCAGATGGACACCTCCATCCCCTCCACCCCACAGCTGGGACTGCAGGGACAATGGGGAGCACAGAGATTGGGTGCATGGAGGAGCTTGGTGCCAGCTGGTCCCAGGGCACAGAAGTGACATAGAGTGCTGGGGCGCTGCAGAGCTGCTCTGTACAAGGCCATGAAAAAATACAGCAGGTTCAAGCTCCTGAAAAGGTGCTGGAGTAGTGTCTGTGGCTTTTTGCAATTAGCTTAATGATTAAGTTAGAAAAAAATCCAAACATAGTTGGATGCTGGAGCTCATGGTAACACTTCTCCATATGTCCAAAGCCTCCTGCTGCATTAAGCCCATTTCTTACAGCACCACATTAGTAAAGCTATAGGGACAGCTGTATAGGGGTGTCCCCAGCAGGAGGGACCCCACGCTGAGGGGGGGAAGAGAGTGAGGAGTCCTCCTCCTGAGGAGGAAGGAGCTGCAGAACCAATGTGTGATGAACTGACCACATACCCCGTACCTTGTCCCTCTGTGCTGCTCAAGGGGAGGGGCAGAGAAATCAGGAGTGAAGTTAAGCCCAGGAAGAAGGGAGGGGTGGGGGGAAGGTGTTTTAAGGTTTGGTTTTATTTCTCATTACCCTCCTCTGATTTGATTGGTAATAAATAAAATTATTTTTTTCCAAATCAAGTCTGTTTTGCCCGTGGTGGTAACTGGTGAATGATCTCTCTGTGTCCTTATCTTGACCCATGGGCCTCTTGTTATTGAGTAGCTTTGGTGGGCACTTAGCATCCAGCCAGGGTCAACCCACCACGATTCTCTTGGGACTGGCTCCAGAGGAGCCAGCAGTGTGCCCTGGCACCAAGAGGACAAACTGCATCCTGGGGGCATCAAAACCCCCTCCAGGACCAGTCAAGGAGGGGATTGTCCTGCTGTGTTCAGCACTGGTGGTGCCTCACCTGGAGCACTGTGTGCAGCGCTGGGCCCCACCGTGTGTGAAGGACGTGAAGGTCCTCAAACGCCTCCAGAGGAGGGCAAGTGAGCTGGTGAAGGGCTGGAAGGCACGTCCTGGGGAGCAGCTGAGCACTCTGGGTTGGTCTGGTTTGGAGAGAGGCTGAGGGGTGAGCTCATGGCTTTCTGCAGCTTCCTGAGGAGGGGCCCTGGAGAGGGACGTGCTGAGATCTTCTCCCTGGGATCCAGGGACAGGACGCCTGGGAATGGCTCAGCTGTGCCAGGAGAGGTTCAGATTGGACATCAGGAAGCAGTTCTTTACCCAGAGGGTAGTCAAACCCTGGAACAGGCTTCCTCAAGAGGTGGTCGATGCCCCAAGCCCATCAATGTTTAAGAGGTGTTCGGACAATGTTCTTCAGAATTCGCTTGAACTTTTGGTTGGCCCTAAAATTTGAGCTCTGGGCTTTATCTCTTCTGCTGCTCTCCTGGCTCTCTGGAGCAGAATAGCTGTCTGTGAGCACCAAGAGCAGTCCCAAGGCACTGCCACTGCTCCAGGGGACAGGAGTTTTTGGGTCCAGGAGGATGCTCCAGGTGGGTTAGTGAGTGAAGTGAGACGCTGAGCAGCAGCAGCACTGGGAGCTGCACCAAGCCAAGGGGACTGCACCTGCCCGGGGTCCCCAGCGGCTCCAACCGCCCCAGCGCCGTCATTGGGACAGCCTGAAAGAAGGGGATCAGCCCCCGACCCCCGGCACTGGGGGGCTGCCCCGATGGGGACCTCACCCCGCACCTTCTGCCAGCCAGACCCGCAGAGGTGAGGCCGCTTCCCCAAGGTGCTGTTGGCTGCGCCGGCCCCGGCTGTGGAGCTGGGGTGGGAAATGGGCAATAAAAAGAAAGGAAGTTTCAGGCATTTTCTGGCCAGTGCAGTGATTTGGAGGTTTATTTTTTCCCCCATCCTGGTGCTGCAGCTGCCCAAGGTGGAATTTTAATCCTCTGTGGGAGGATGAGGGGGTGGCAAACCCAGCAGATGTGGCAGCTGTCTGCCAGCCACGGCCCAGCCGGGATTCCAGCCCTGGGGAGTTATTCCATGGGTAGAAATCCCTGGGGTGGTGGCCCTTGTCCTGATGGGGGATTTCTTACTGGCACCCTTCAAGTATTGAAAGGTGCAATGTGGTCTCCCTGGAGCCTTCTCTTCTCCAGGCTGAACAGCCCCAACTCTCTCAGCCTGTCCTCACAGCAGAGCTGCTCCAGCCCTGGCATCATCCTGGTGGCCTCCTCTGCACTGGCTCCAGTAGCTCCATGTCCTTGTGCTGTTGGTGGCCCCAGCACTGGAGGCAGCACTGCAGGGGGGGTCTCAGGAGAGTGGAGCAGAGGGGCAGAATCCCCTCCCTCGACCTGCTGGCCACAATAAGATGGAAAAGCTTGTTCTTGTTTGCCTGGTGCAGAATAATTGCAATTCATCATTGCTGTGGTTTCCAGAATCTGAGTAAACCTCAGATGTTGAAAACATGCAGAGCCTACCCTGCTTTACCTTCAATCCCATGTTGGCCATGGGGTCTGGTCCTCACAGATCCCATGGAGGGATCCATCAGCCCATACCTACAGAGCTGCAAAACCAATCCTGAAACACAAGGGGCACAGAGCACTGTCCTTGTCATGGGAAACACCCCAGTGGACTTGTCCCGTGGGGTGAGGAACACCAACCAAGACAAGGAAGTTGCTTTCTGAAGCCAGTTCAGTCACTCTGACGCAGAGGAAAGCCAAGTTTCTTAACAGATTAGTGCCCTGGATCCTCTTCACTGGAGTTTTGTGGTCTGGAGGGTGAAATAAAGGTTTCATGGTTCCTTTTTGCTGTGCACCCAACCCCCCACCCCCCATCCAGAAGCAGCTCCTCTGGCAGCTGAGTTGCAGTTGAAGCATTTGCTGAGAAATGTCACAATTTCACCCAGGATCGCACCTTGAAGTCTCACAGGAGTTTAAATTCAGCTCTTTTCTGATCCAAGAGGCATCTGCATTCTGGTGACACTGCAGGTGAGGAGTCTTCAGGAGCACAGAGATCCTTGAAAAGCGAGATGAGACTGAGGAGGGTCCTCCAAGGGGCTCCTTTCCAGGAGATAACCTGAGCCCGGGGTCTTTGCCCCGTACCCAGGGCCCACGCGTCACGGCCGCGATGGAGCGAAGCCACAGGGCCAGGAGCCACTGGGCCACCTCATCAGCCAGGGGCTGGACATGGGGGCCAGTGGGGACCTCAGGGAGCCCACGGTCCTGTCAGCACCAGGGTGGGGCCTGTCCTGGCAGCAAAGGCAGAGCAGGGCATTGATCAGGGCGTTGATCAGGGCATTGATCAGGGCATTGATCAGACCTACAGGATCCTCCCTGTTCCTGGGGGAAGCAGCTGCAGTGGTGGGCAGTGGAGGCACCTCAGTGAACAGGTTTTTCTCAATGCTGATCTGTGTCAGAAATGCTTCAAACAAACCCTGCTCAGGTTTGGGATGTTCTTCTGAGCAGCCCTGAACAAAAGCTGCCTCTGTTAAAATGTGTCTCCGTTAGGTTGGATATTAGGAAAATTTCTTCAGTATGAGGGTGGTGGATCATTGGAACAGGTTGCCCAGAGAGGTGGTGGAGGCTCCATCCCTGGAGATGTTCAAGGTCAGGCTTGATGGGGCTCTGAGCAACCTGCTCTAGTGAAGATGTCCCTGCTCACTGCAGGGGGTTGGACTCGATGACCTTTGAAGGTCCCTTCAACCCAAACCATTCTAGGATTCTGTGATCCCATGGCCAGGGGCTGGGCTGGGACTGCAGGAAGTCTTGTGGCTCCTCATCACACCATGGAAAAGGGATCAGTAGGTGCCTGGGTCTCTGCCACAAGGTGCCAGATCCAGCCCTGGACCGGCGTCCTGCCCCACACCACCCTGCAGCCCCCGCCGTGGTGCTGGCCCCAGGTGGCTCTCGGAGGCACCATGGAGCAGCCTGGCCAGTCCCACAGCCCCTCGTGGATCCCGCACGCTGCAGCCTCGGACACCGCGCTCCAATACCTCACCAGGGCTCTGACGGCGAGGGCATGGCCTGGCAGGAGGTCCAGCATCTCCCAGCACCCTGAGGCAAAGGGCTGGGCTGGCAGCAGGGCGATTCCCTGGGGCAGTGCCAGCAGGAGCAGCAGAGCCTCTGCGGGGCTGCACCACTGGGAACACTGGGATTGTTCGTGCAATCCCTCTGGGGACACCCAAAGGGCTCCCTTGGCCCAACCAACCACCTCCTTGCTTGGCCCACACCAGGGAGGTTTCTGTGCTTAAACAAAAGAAACCTGCCCATAAATGACACAAAACCCTGAGTTTTCTCCAGCTTTGGCTCAAATGTGAACCCTTTTGCCAGCTCTCCTGGGACAGGTCAGGAAAGCTGCCCAGAGCACGGCGGGAAGCCGGCACACGGGACTTGCTCTCAGGGAGGGATCAGCCTGGGCTCTTCCAGCCCTCGCAGCTCCTCCAGGAACAACACAACAGCCCAAAGTTGGTCTCACTTTTATTTACAGAATTGCACAGCCCGTTTCCCCATGACACTGGAACGTGGCGGGTCAGAGACACTGATTTCCCACATCCATGAGCTGAACATCTCCTCTGGGAAGGAGGAGAAGACTCAAAGAGTCGCTGCTGGGTTTTGCAGGGGCACATGCAACAACTCCAATTATTGGCAACTACAATAAAGACAACGAAGCTGAGAGTGATGCTGTGGCCAGGCAGCAGCACAGGGCCAGGCCCCACTGACCCCAGGCAGGGGCTGCTGCTTTCACAGTCACATTTTGGATCAGCAGTGGGGTTCCTCACTGACACGCTGGCTCCAGGAAGTCCCTGCTAGGGGAATGTGGTGTGGGAGCACAGATCCAAGCTCCTTGGAGGCAGCCAGGGCTGGGAAGGTTAAACTAAACCCCCAGGTTTTTCTTCACTGGGAATGTCCTGGTGACAGGGGGTTTGTTGGGGAGGGGCTGAGGAAGGGGAACCCAGAACAAGGCACAGAGCAGCGGGGCAGCGCTCACTGCCGCGGGGAGGGAGGTGCAGCGGGAGGCGGCGCCTGCGTGGGAGCTCCACTGCACAAGCCAGGTTGAAGCAGGATGGTGCTGTGCAGGGACCACACCTGCAGCTGGGGCTGAAGAGGCCTCTCTGCACTACAGACCTCCAGGAGCAGCAGTGCCCAAGTCACCCCAACATGACAGGGAAAAGGGAAGGTGCCCATGGGTACGTGGAGACAGACAGGGAGGCTGGAGAGAGGGGAGCAGAGATGCACAGCCTGGCTGTGGCAGAAGACAACATTCACCTCATGATCAAAGGAGACCCTCATGCTCAGAACAGAAACCAGCTCTGAGCAGCCCAGAGGAGCCCAGAGCTGGGCAGAGCAGAGCTGCAAGATGTGTCGGGATATCACTGAATGGCACGAGAACCCCGGGAGGTGAAGGGGAGCGTGCACAGACCAGGCCCCAGGGCTGGAACAATCCTGCTGGCAGACACAGGGCACTGGCCCCTGCTGCTCACACCACCAGCAACTTCCATCCTAGGGTCAGGGAACATCCTGCTTTGCAGCTAGAGAGAGGGAGGAATGGGCATGTGGTGCTTTGAACTCATGAACTCACAGGTCTCAGTCCAGCAGGACATCAAACTGATCCACTTGTGTCCAGCAAAGGAGAAGACAGACGTAGGATGTGACTGCCTCCATGCACTGCAGGGACACAGGCACCTTGGAGCCTTCCTCCTCCTTGCTCTCAACCCTCCCCATGGCGGGAGTGAGAGCCAAGGCTCAGGCCAAGCAGCTCTGGAGCACTCAGCAGGGCAGGGCCAATGCCAGCATCCTCACAGCCCGCTCCGCTCGTGGGCTGAGGAGAGCACAGGCGCAGGCATTGTTGGGGAGGATGGGGAGGCAGCAGAGAGGAGAAGGCCAGGGCCAAACTCAGGGGGACCCTTGGCACATTGGGCACTCCAAGACAGAGGGGTTTGTTAGCTCAGTGTGCTGGAAACACAGGTAGATGAAGGAAGAGGAGGAGGGGGAATGCCGGCCCCACAGGAGAAGGGACCCAGAGCCTGTTCCCTGGGAACCAGCAAACCTGGGGTGTTTCACCAGAGGACAGGGATCAGGCAGGGAACGCTTTCAGGGATGAACCAAATCACGACAGCTCCTGCCAAGGAATGTGCAAATAAACACAGAGAGACAGCGCGACAACCGCGTCCTGCCGAGCGCGGCCCGGCCCGTGGGTGTGTGAGACCGACACTACGAGAGGTCCAGCCTCAAGATGGTGAAAGGACATCAGCAAACAGAGACCCCAACGCTCACCTTTTGGGGCCAGGAAAGCTCCTTTCTGAATCTTTTAAAAGCAAAAGGCAATGGTGGGTTTAGCTAACACGAGCCATCGCTTCCCACCCTCAGATCCTCCTTTGCCAGACATACCAAGAGCTGAGAGCATCCAAGTCCCGGGGGTGAGCCAGGATCTGCAGGGAAAGCGTTTTGTGAGATCATGTCTGCACACAAAAAAGATTTCCTCATTTTGAAACTTCTTTTGAAATTCTCAAAATTACAGTACTTTACAATACAAAATGTCTCCATTCAGTATTACGTCATTTTACTCCTTCTGGGATTATAATAATCATTAAAAACACACAACTTTTCTAGAAAGGACAGAAACACCACGAAAGAGACCAAAGAGTAACGGGAAAGGCTGCTGCAGTATTATCAAAACCAATTTAGTGCAAAGGAGAAGGGGACTTCAAGAACATCGATGAAAAGTGTTCTTTATATGCTCATTTGGAGAAAAGGCATAGATTCAACCTCTGAATGAGATCAGGCTGCCAGCTTCTATACTGAAGCTTAGAACATCAACACAAAAGGACTGAAACACAATATGCATGGCCATTAAAAAATAATATTATATATAGATATATATAGAGAGAGAGGGAGATATTTTCCATGTGTGGTATTCAGTTATAGGAAAGTGTCCTTGCAGACAGGCTCTTTTGGGCCATCCCACATGGCCCACATGGATGACCTGTCTGTCTGCCATGGTGTAAGGTAGGTGCTGGCCGCCGTGGCCCCGCGGGGGGGATGATTTGCTTCCTTAGTGCTCCCGCAGCTGCCGCGGTCCCTGCGCGCGCGGGAACCCCCGACCCTCGCTGCTTCTGCCCGCCCCGAGGGGCTGCCCTCGCCCCAGCAGCGATGTCCCCACATGTCCCAGCGGCCGAGGGACGGCTCAGACGGTGGTTTCGTCCGCGGTCTTCTTCATGAGCTTGGCGGAGAGGAGGGAGTGGGGCAGGGGGTGAGGGCTCCGCGAGGCCGGGATCATCAGGCGGACTTTCTGGTTGGTCCTTCGCCACTCCGAGTACAGCTGGCAGTGGTAGCGGAACGAAACCTGCCGGGCGAGAGCACATGGGCCTGGTCACCAAACCCCTGTGCCACGGGCCAGAGCCCGCAGAGGGCTGGTGAGAGACACTCACCCACCCACCCACCCTCTGCGTGCTCTGCATGTTCCCCATCAATCCACCAGCAGCCCCCAACGAGGGCACACAGCACTGACCCTGACATGGTTTGGGCCTCTCCATGTCCCAAGCCTTTAATAAGGAATCAGTTAATTCCTGGTAACACCAGGCTGAGCATGGCAGAGCCCAAGGGGCTTCCTGGGCAGGACCAGGACAGAGGGACAGAGCTTGCTCAGCTGGGTTTGGGTACCAGGCTGGGGAGATGTGGGGTGGAGGAAGCACAGCTCACCCCTTCACCCTAGTCATGGGCTGAAGCCAGCACCATGTCTGAGCAAAACAAGGGATCTCAACAGGACCAGGCTGAGTCCAACCAGCCTCCTCCCACCTCACTGATCCTGCTGGATCTTCTCTGCCCTTTGCAAAAGCGTTCCATCCTTGATCTGCAACAATTGGACACTGCTTGGACTCATTTCTTCTGACAACGCTGTGGCCTGACTTGTCCACTTAGAGGGAGACAGGAGAAGATGCGAAGGCTGGAGGGGGCCCGAAGCAGCCGGGTCCAGAGGCCTGAGCTGGCCCTGCAGTTTCAGAGCAGCCCTGCAAGGGGGAGCTTCGAGCTGCGCTTCCCCAGCGTGAACACCACGACAGATCTCGCAGCTCCTGCTCCCTCCTTAAACTTTTGAAATTAAAAGCTCACAGCTCCTTTGAAATTCAACTTTTCTAGAATTTCTTGAGGAAAGCATAAAACCAGGATATATTTCCCTCCTGTTTATTTTCCTAGAAATTGTAAGCAAGAAAATGAAATACTGAATCCAGTCAGCCACCCATGAAAACCAAACTTTTGTACTTTGTAAAAGTACAGGAAACATTCAGCTGGCAAGTAGGAAGTACCAGGAATTATATCTGACAAGGAAAAATCAGTATTTCTGTTTCTTTTGGACAGGTCTCAGCCATCTGCTATGGGAAATGGAGCTGTGCCATGGCACTGAGGTAACGCAGCTCATTGATCTGGGTGCTCCCCTTTTTCCTGTGTAGGGGGAGAACTGGGAATGAGGTTGGCTGCTGATAAACACAGAGTCAGTCCTCAGAGACAGCGTGTGAATGGGGAGCTAATGCTGCAAACCTCAAGGAGAGCTCCTGCTCCACAGGAAGGAGTTCTAACCTCGGCCAGGGCCTCCCACTACAGCCATCACCACCTAACAGCCCTTTGTGCCACACAGCCCAGGAGAGCCCATGAGAGCACAGAACTGCAGTTGAACACAGTAAATGTGAATAAAGGGGCTTCACTCGATGTCCTTCTCTGTTCAAGGAAATGTGAAGCACAGCAGAATTAGAGCCATTTTAGTCAGGACTTGTTATTTCACAAAAAACCCCATTTTTTCATTTCCTCCAGATTTCCAGCTCCTCCAGACCAGTCCTGGAACAGAGAAGGTGGAAGCATTTCCTCTTAAAGTTTCCAATTTTAGCTTGGCCTTCTACAGAAGTGAACCTTGTACAGCACACACATGCAGCAGTGGAGACTCCCCTCAGCTGCTCCCTGTGCTCTGCAGTTGCTGCCTGTTCTGGCAGCGGCACTGATCGGGCACCCTCGCTGCAGGCACCTCCCCAGAGCGCAGGCTGCAGCACCCACTCGCCCTCCCCTGGCACCTGAGCCTGCGTGGGAGAGCAAAAGGAATGTCCTAACCCCAGGGAAAGCCATTAATTACTCTGAGAGGTCAGAGCACGAGGTGGCAGGGAACTGGGCTGTGGCATTTCTACTGCCCACAGAACTGTCCCACTATTTCTCCTTCAGCAGCTGCACTTCTTCCCTCCCCAGAATGGTGCTTCCCAGCAAGCAGCTGGCAAAGGGCATTGGCAGGACATGAGCACACACGGGGCTTTCAACAGGAGAGCCAAAATGAAGATCCAAACCCAGAAACCCACCCAGCAACAGACCAAAGAACTGAATAGGAAACAGAGGGAAGTCCCTGGCCTGGGAGCCCCTGGGGAGAGCGGGGCCAGGGGAGCCCCGAGGGCTCGGGGAGCGGCAGGGCAGGGAGCTGCTCCCCAGCCCAGCTGCTCCTCTGGGCTCTGGGCTGGGAGCACTCACAGCTGTGCTGCACAGCAAACTCACATTCGCCTCCCTGCTCTTCTGGACTCCCCCCAAGCTGCAAGTTCCTGGCTGCCAAACTCCACATGTCCAAAAAAATGCAAAGCAAGGCATGGGCAGGAAGCTCCTTCCCAGCATGGACCAGTTCAACACCCAGACAGTGTCAAGTGCAGGTTCCCACTAACCCCAGTGCCTCCACCCCGAGAGCGCAGCTGTGAAGCCGCAGAGCAGAGGGCCAGGGCAGGCTGGCTACCCAGCCTTTGGCTCAGGGCTGGAGTCCAAAAGCCCAGTATGAGAGAGAAGTCAGGTCTCCCCAGGGCCAGAGCATTCCTTGCACACACCCTTCTGTGATACTGACAGCTTAAAAATACCATGTAGGAATTTGTTTAGTTTTGTGGGCCACAGAGACTCCCCACAGCCAGTCTGCACCTCCTTCGGGCACGGCCAACCTGTGCTGGGCAGCACAAAGCATGAAGGGACACGATGGCAGAGTGTTTAGGGGTCAAATATTTTCCAGATTCTATTTTTCCCCTAAACCACCTGGGTACCAAGTTTGTGTTTCTTCTCAAACACAGGAACAGGCACAACAGCCAGACCACTGCCGTCCCCAGCACCAGACCTTTCCACCCAGCCCCAGCCACGCTTGGGCACCTGGGTACACGACACCCCAGGAACACAACTCCCATGTCAGTCTGGAAAGCAGATGATCAGGAAGTGATTTCTCATTCTCAGCAACAGCTTTAGCAGCTCCCATTTGAAGATCATTAAATGGATGTTCCAGAGAAAGACCCCAAGGTTTTCCCCCGGGGGAGTCAGAAACAGCCGGCTGCACCGAGGCGGTGCGAGTCAGGGCTCCCATCCCCCTGCTGAGCAGAGCCAAGGCCCTGGGCAGCCACTCACCAGCGTCCAGAGGACGTAGATTGTGAAAAGTGCTATAGTCAGTGCTATGAGCCCGATGGCCTCCAGCCGGCTGTTGAACTGCAAGTGGTCCTGGGCCCCGCGCAGACACAGCCAGCCGGAGATGGCTGCCAGGGGGGTGATGAACAGGAAACACACCATGTCACAGAACAGGGTCCTCTTCTCGTTGCGGGGCCCGGGATCCTTCAGCCACTGCAGGAAGGAAGGGAGAAAAGGCTTGAGTCAGCAGGACACAGGGCACACAGCGTGCTCCCAGGACAGGACTGCTCTGCTGGGAAGCTCTCACAGACCTGGTCCGTACACTTAACTCACAGGAACCTTCACAAAAGCAGAGCTAGAGAACGTCCAGTAACCAACAGGGAAAGGGAAGAGACAACAGAAGAGGTGCAGGGGCAGGCAGTAGCAAACACAGGAGCTGCCTGGGCTCTTCACTGCAGCAGGGAGGAGCAGGCAGTGGCTGACAGACAGGGGCAGGTCCGTTCAGTAAAGCCTGGCTTAGCAAAGATCTGACACATCTTGGATTGAGCTTCAACAGAAACACATCCAGGACTCTGCAACTGGTGTAGGGGCTACAGCAAACCAGGGCACTGGGGTTTGTGGCCAGGCCAAGCCATAAGGGCAGCTGAACCCAATCCAGCCCTCTGGTTTCTTTCAGAGAACAGTGACATTTCAGAATTTCACTCCTGAGTTAAATAAATCAAACCTGAGAAGCCCAGGCCCACCTGAGAGACTGTGCAAGACAGCTCTGCAGAAGAGGAGCTCTCAAGGGTGTGGCACTGTCCCCCTGTCCTTGAGGCTCGAGGGAGCCACAGCTCACCAGGGTGCTCAGCACCCAACCAGGCCATCAGTGGGGAGTGCCCACGCACTCAGCATTTCCACTGAGACGATGACAGAGAGGAAAAAAGCTTCAGCAACTAAGAAACCAAGACTGGAGAGGGGGGACAGAAAAAGTGAATAATTAGAAGAAAGTGCTGCACCTGAGCAGACAAAGCAGGACAGCAGCCAAGGGGTCACGGTGCTGGGTTGGCCCTGGCAGAGGAAGGCAACACAAACCCGTTTTCTTTCACGGAACAACCTCAGCCTGAATCTGCATCTTCCTCCCAGAGAAGCCTTTGAGCATTTCCAAAGAGAAAGCAGCACAACTGCTGGGTGAGGAGGGACACAGAGCTGGGCTGGCAGGGGGGAGATCCCTCATTGCTTTTCCCAGATCTCAGTGGATCCCAAGTGACCATGAAGGGATCAGTCATGATCCTACAGACGCAGCTCCTGAAAACTCCACCTTCATGACTGCAAAACCCCAAAGACCTTCCCACTGCTGGTGGCCGTCCCCTGGCCACCACACTACAGGCAGAAGAGACCTGCCAGGACCCTGGGCCCACAGAATCCATGCTGGTGTAGTCCTCCCTATTTTCAGACTTGCTTTCTTGCCTCCCAGGCAGTCAGTGACCCATCGCAGTGGAGGTGGCTGCGCTTTGCTTTGTGTGACCAAGAGGCATTGCCCTGCTCCCTTGGAGCTCCCAGAAATCAGCAGGGTGCACAATGAATGCAGGCAGGTTTCCCTCAACAGGTGATCACTGTTGAGGGAAAGATTCACAACTTTTAGGAGTCCCCACTTGCTTCCTGTGTGGGTTCCTTCTAGATACCTGACTTTGCCAACAGCAATTGTTCCTGTTTTCATGGGACTATGCTATTTTCAGCTTTCCTTTCCTTTTTTAGGATAGCAAGCAGCTGTGGTTCCTACCAATATCCAGAGTTGCTACAGCACATTTTGACTGGGAGTTCTGGGCTGCTGGATCTTTCCCTCTTTCCTGCACAAGGACAAATGGTCTCACTTAGGGTTTTTTTTTTTTCCCCCCTCAAAAACCAAGAAAAATATTGGAGAATACAATCAAAAAGGCACAGTCAGAGCAAGGAAGGGAATATCCCCAAGGCAGCCAGGGCCAGGCAGGCACATCCTACTACCAGACTTGGAACAGGACTTTTGAACAGGCAGGGACCCATCTGAGAACTGTGCACACAAAGGTCCTTCCCTAGGGGGGAAATCACAGTTTAAACAGCAATACAGAAGGGGTGGTGGCAGGTGTGCAAGAAATTAATGAGACAAAACAGAACACAGGTAACCTGAGGACATGGCTGGTCAGAAAGACCAGCAGAAAGTGTTGGCCCCAAAGGGGAACACGGAAGGGCGCACACAAGTTAATGCAGATTGAGCTGTGGAGAGAGTCTCACATGAGGGATGCACAGCGAGGCAGGCGAGGAGAGGAGGAGAAGTGCAGACAACTTTTGTTGAAATGAGAAAGAGAAGTGGGAGGTGGCAACGTGGTGGTCAGAGGGTGGTCAGAGCCACGGCAGCAGCACGCTCTGCTGACACCTGCCATGGGACACTGAGCTGGCCAAGAGCAGAGGAGAGGATGGTGCAGCAACAGATAAGAGCTTGACCAGGAATTTCAGCTGGGAGGATTGATAAGCAAGGTATTTGAGAGATGTGAGCTGAAGCATTGGAGAGACCCAAACAGAGCAAGAACAAGTGAAGCTAGAGAGCAAGCTGGGAGCTAAAGAGCAGAGACTGATCTGGGGACGGAGTAGTGCTACTGCAATAACAGAGGCCAAGTTTAAAACATTTTTAAAGCCATTCTGAGCACAACTTGATGGCCAGACAGCAAGAAGGGAGTTTCAGAGCAGCCACAACTGTGGTTTGGCCAGGAGGAGCTGGGAGAAGGGAGACAGACCTGCAAGTCACCCCTTGTGTGGCTCTGCAGACGAGATTAGTGGTGATGAGCTGTGTGGGGAAGATAAGGACCACACACACAGTCCAGAGCAACCCAGCGAGGAAGTGAGGGTGGACAGCAACTCATGGACACAGTGAAGCTGCTCCTGCAGTGAAGCTGCTCCTGCAGACACTGTGTCAGCAGCTCCATTGTTTAAACACTTGGCTTTCCCCACTCCCACCAGCACAGGGCTGCCCTGGCTACACAGCGCTCAGGTGAATCCTGAATTACTCCAACTGGACCAACATCCCCCTAGCAGCAGCCCCAGAGCACCCTGTCCCCTGTAAGAGGACATCTTGGGTCACTTTTGACCGTTGTACAATAAGAATCTCGGGGTCTGAGGCAGATAGGTATTTTCCTGCATCTTATTCTATTTAAATTCCTTGTGACCTTTGAAACTCCTTCTTCCTCTCTAAGATGGGAGCCAAACATGTAAAGGCAGGAAGCAAATTAATTTCCTTTTGAAGCAGCTGATTTACTCTGCCAGTGTGCACTGCCACAGTCAAAAAAGAATACAATAAAGCCACCCTAAGGGCGCAGGGTTTCTGGCACAGCCTCACATCAGTACATACAGGACTTAAAATAAACCTTGCAAACAATCCAAAAAGTGGTCAGTCAGATTAAACAATTTTTGTAGAGAAAATTATCAAGTAAACATGGGAAAGCAACAAAAGCACAACTTGGTCTTCATCCAAGCCAAGGCCAAAACTAATTGCTTCCATGCTGCAATCGGGTGAGACTAAAGGGAAAGAGGTAGAGCTGGCTGCTTGCTGCCCACTTCAGCCATGAGCTGGGTCCCAGACCACTCTGCTGGAAACAACCTCTCTCTGCTCACATGATGAAGTTCTTTGGGTACAACCATATTTCTTTGTCCTTTAGCACAATCCTGAGGCTTTCCTGGACGTTCTTTCTAGTGGGCTCAGCAGGGCTGTGGAAGGGAGTTCGTTTCTGGGACCCACAGCAGGGCCAGGGGGTGATGAGTATCTGACCTTTGGATGTTGCAGTGCCCATGAAACTAGAGAGAGCCCCAGGTGATGGAACACAGGAAAAGAGCATGCAGAAAAATGCACCAGGACATCATCAGCTCCTCTGGAAGCCAAGAGAAGAGCTCAAAGTAGAACAGAGCAGTCTCCCACCCCAGCATCTGCTACTCCACACATCTCGGAGCTGGGCTGCATTCTGCCACTGGGGACCAAGGGGAATGGGTGGCTGTGGGCCTGTCCCAGCAGTGCCCAGCACCTTGCAGTCCTTCTGGGGGTCATAAACAGGAGCTTTAGAACAAGCTTTCACCGACACTTTCCAGCTCACTGACCCTGTGCTGCCGAAAGCACACGGCTGTGAGCTGCCAGCCCCGGCTTCAGGGAACCCCTCGCGCGCAGCATCCATGAGCCAGCTGATAGCAGCCCCCTGCCAAGTGGGACCAGCACAGAGTGGTACCAGCACTGATGGGACCAACAGCCTCTGGCCAGTGTGTGCTCAGGTCCTTCCCAGTCTCACAGCTGGACCATCCACTCTGGTGAGCACCGTGCAGAACCAGTGTGACCTGCCAAGCTCACCACTGAGCCTGCTGCAGAGCTCCCCCTGTGCTGCACAGCTCTGGGATGATGCAAGCCGCAGCAACAACAGGAGAATTTGGCTGTGTGAAGCCAGCTGCATTACAAAACATCCCCTGTCCTTTCTGTGCACCAAATCATGAGCCTGGGGCTGCTCAGGCGCCTGTCGATTTCCTTTCACTGCAGTCCTGGTGCCTGGCTATATAAGCCAGAAAGAAAAACCTGACCTTGATTCACAGCAGCACAATTAGCCCTGTCCCTGCCCTGAGAAACATGGTGAATCAAAAAAAAAAAGCAGCTTCAGAAGAGGGACTGTCACATCCCTTCCCTGGGCATCCACTAAAACCTCTCTGCAGGCCACCGAGCTCCATGGGCACCCCAGCAGGATGGTGGTCTTTCCTCTACCAAGGTGAGGAGGGATGTTTTTTGAGGGGACCCAGAGTTCAGGAAGCCAAGACCCAGAAACATCCCCAGCCCTGCAAGCAGAGCAGTTAAATGGTGCAGAGCAAAGTTGCCCTTCATCTTCCTTTCCCGCCTGCTGCCGATGCTCCACAAACCTCAACCCGCTGAATCTCTCCTTGTGCCGACATGAGAGCCCTCCCAGTGCACTTAGCCCAGCTCCACACAGGGCACTGGGCTGACCCAAGGAAAGCAAGAGCTGCAGGAGCACTAGAAATGAGACAGGAGAGGAACTTGCCCAAGCAGCACTGCAGGTCACCAGGACACTCCCCTACACAGCAGCAGGTGCCTCTGTGGTTGGTGTCACCACGGGAAGTGCTGCACCATGACACAACGTGCACAAATGTGAGATCACAGCACCATGGGCAGCTGCTCCCCAGAGAAACCCCACTGGGGGCAGGTCCTCTAGACCCTCAGAGCACAAACAGGGCTGGACAGAGTGGTGGAGATGGACATGCAAGGAAGAGACCAGTGCTGGTAAAGGCCAAGAGCACAGGGATGAATACTTCCAGTTTTGGCCCCAAAGAGGCCATTCCAGGTTTGCAGAGCAGTGCCAGGGACTGCACAGAGAAATATCAAGACCTATGGTGGGATCTGAGAAGAGCATCTCCAGACAGCAAATGCAAGCAAAGGGAGAAAGGAAGAGATGAGAGAGGAACAGGACCCAGCTGGAGCCAAGAATGATTCATTTTTCACTAGATACAGGGGTCTACCATTGCCTTGGACTGAGAAAGGAGAGAGAAAAGCTGGGGAAGGGGGTAGAGGAGCACAGACAAGATGGAGAACAGTGCAGTGAGTTCAGCAGTAGAGTTCAAGGAAAGCAAAGAAAAAAGTCTGTCTGCAAGGAAGATAAGGCTGGAGGAAGGGTGGGGAGAGCCTACGTCACACCTCGGTTCTCCGAACTGCGGCGATCGCTGCGCCGGGCGCTGCGCCCAGAGGCAAAATTTCTTCTCCCAGTAACACAAGCAGGAGTATTGCAAATATCACCCTTGTTCCCTGCAAACCTCACCCTGCTTGTGCAGGAGACATCCCAGCAAACCTCACCCTGCTTGTGCAGGAGACATCCCAGCAAACCTCACCCTGCTTGTGCAGGAGACATCCCAGCAGCACCTCCCGGGGGTGCGGGAGCCCAGCGAGATGGAGCAGCGAGACTGCACGTGGCAGAGCCACGAGAGGTGTCCCACGCTCCAGCACGACCCACACAGCCCAGCAAACACCTCTGAGAACTTCAAACAGGCTTTGTTGCAGGTGACAGTTGTGTTTGGAAGTTGTTACTTTCCTTACAAGACCAATAAATAAATAAATAAATAGATAGATAGATAGATAGATAGATAGATAAATAAATAATCCCCTGACCTAGATAAAATATCCAACTTAAGTAAACCAAAAGTAATAGCAGCCAGTGAAAAATAAGCATTTTTTTAAAGCAAAATTGCATAATAACACACAAAGAAAAACAGTAGCAGCAAAAAGCTGGCAGTGTCCTCTCCTGCACACCACCCTGGGAAGGAGCTGTTTTGCAGAGGCACGGGGACATGCAAATATTACTAAAGCTGCCATTTTTAAATAAAGCATGTTAACAGACATGCTGCAGGAGAGCACCAGCACTGAAGACATGGAAGCAGAGTTTTCTTGGGGCTCCATCACAAAACCTGCTTGCAAGGACAGAAATGTGTGAAAACAGGGTCTGGCTAAACTGCTCCAGTGGTGACTGATTCACCAGAGAAATCTTTTTTTGGAATTAGTGAGCTGTCTCAAATGAGTCTTGCTTTAGCAAAGGCATTAAAATGTTTAGAGAAGCATTATGAACAAGTCATGCATAACACTCATTAGCTTTTACCAGCAGGATATGTTGGCTTTCGACAGCCGAGTAATTTTAGCAAAGCCAGAGCCTTGGCCTCAGCACCAGAAATTCATTCCCAGAATGGATTTCAGAGCTGAGCCCTGTAACCCCCGGGTTCCTCTCCCCAGGATTTACATGATGTGTGGACAAAAATACCTCCTTCCTCTCTAACACAGACTGACATTTTACTGGGATCAAACAGCTGCTGCCCCAACCCCTGCCCGAGCTGCCAGCCCGGGACATTTCCCCGCAGAGACCTCGGGTGCTCGGCACAGACCCACGGCAGCGACTGCCCAAGGGCAGGAGTGCGCCAGGCCGGGCAGGGAGGAGGTGGGGAACCAAAGCTGAACGAGGGTCTCTCCAGGTGGAGGTGGTGTTTCTCTTAAACCCACTTAGAAACACTCAGGGGACAAAATTAACACCAGGTTAAAGCTGCAACACTTTACAACTGTGATAAGAGAACATATAAGATATAGTTAGATAAAACACACCTGCTTTAAAACTCTCTGCGAGCTGTAAGGTTTGATTCCACAGATCAATTGGTTAAGGGATTAAAAAGAAATGAGAAGTCAGTGCCACAGCAGAAGACACAAAACAAGGCAGCTACGGGAAGGAAACAATTTTGCTGGTAGCCTTGGAAAGCAAAGAGGGTAAATGGGCAGGACTGGGCTCAGGTACCCAACAGATGGACCCACCCACGCTCCCACCTCCCTTTGCAGGCTGGGAGAAGAGCAGGAGCTGTGCAGAACGGCCACACCTGCTTCTGGCTGTGGAAACAAAGCCACAGTTAACCCTCAATAGAAAACAAACCACACAACACATCCAGCAGTGACCAAATGCCTCAATCCACGCAGCTCCGCCTGAAATCACAGCAGACAAAAAGTCTTCAGCAGGGAAAGCTTTTTGTAAGAGAAAACAGGGTTGTGATGGATTTGGCCACAGACCGGAGAATGGAGTTAGGTGGAAGGGAGAACACAGAGGGGGACACAGACTCGTACCATGAGCTGCCTGGAACAGCACTCACCTCTCCCAGTGCCAGGAAAAGGCAGGGACCTCCAGACAAGGTGACCCATCCTAACTGAGGTTTTTAAGGAGGCAGGAATTAACTGGTGATAAGAGGCATTTCCTTCTTTCCATAGACTATAGGACTCTAAAGAACAAGCTTTGGCTGAGGCAGATTTAAGGTACAAAAAGTCAGGGCAAAGCAAGCTAACCTTGCCTAGAGAACTGTGTGACCACCCATGGCCTGGGAGAAAGAGCAGCAGTGCTCCATTCCCAAAGGCCTGCTCTGGGCAGCAAAGACACAGATGTTTTACTGAAGATGAATCCTAGGCAGTCACTGTGCATTTTCTGTGTCTAACATCATTGGAACAAAGAAGAAACCACCTGCTGCAGGAAAGCTGTATGCACCACAGACTTCTGGTTTGAACATTTCATCTAAATATCCACTGCTGAAGTCTTCCAGGTAACACAGAACCATATTTTGCAATGTTTGACTATCCCAGCCATGCTGGCTAGAGCCTCATGGATTCAGATCACTTCCCTCCACATATATGGATGCACATTAAACTAATATTGATGTAGGAAAGTCAAGAACTGGAAAACCATCCCTCTCCAAGGCTTGGCCATCTTGTTCTCTGCCTGGGACATGCTTCTCACTACAGAGCCCCAGTCCACAACCTTCTTGTGCTGGAGATCATGTCAGAGCCAAGCAGAAGCCACTCTGGCCTTTCATAACCCAGGTACCAGCGTGGCAGCACCCTGCACCTCTGGCTACAGACCCTGCCCAGGCACCTGGGACGCAGTTCAACTCTCCATCTGCACCTGCACTGCTTCAGAACATGCCCCAGGGAAGCACTCAGCCCATCAATCTCACAGCCTAACCATTAACTAAAGCCTTTCCTGGCCTTTCCAGCTTTCAATCAGCTTCTTAGTTAAAAAATAACTGAACTAGGCTGAGCTGCAGGAGATCTCCTCCCCGCACTCGTGGGCCAGCCCGTGGCTGCCAGAGCTGGCTCTGGGCTCAGCCGAGTCCCCTGCTCCCGGTTCAGAGATCAGGCACCCTGGCAGCAAACACTGTTACTATTTTTTACACTGAACAGATCACAACATAAATAAATGGCTGTGTAAAGAAAATAAAAATTCAATTCTATTAAAAAATTATCTTTAATCCATGCTGAACAAGGTTGCTGTCTTCCCTCCCCCTAAAGGAGGCTGCAAAATTAAATTACTGTTTGTGAAGTGCTCAGATAGCACAGAAATAAATACCCCAGAGAAGCCCATGGGGAGGTGAATAATTTTGGCCTGTGAGCAGGATACAGGAGCACACAGCCACACAACACAGTGGGATAAACAAAGCTAGCCAGTGGGCATCTTTCACCCATGCACTGATCCTGGATAACTCAGTCTGTGACCACATGGAGACCACACTGTAACACCAATATACCAGAGGACAGAAATAAAAACTAAAGCAATTTTGGTTGTGGCATTTCCTGACTTCCAAGAATGTTCTGCAGCTTCTGTAGAAGTATTTCAACTTGACCATGTAGCTCCCTCCTCCAGTGGGCACTCAGCTCTCAGCCTCTCTCCTTCTGAAGGCTCCACAAACACACACAGAGCCTGTTTGTCACGAGGCTGATGGCCAGGGACCACCACAGCCCCCTCGAGCAGCCCTAAACCTCCCCAGGCTGGAAAGGTAGGACATGGCAGAGCAAACAGCAAGTCAGCTGCTTTCTCCTGTGAGAAACATCAGCAGGTAGCACGTCACCTAACTCTCCTGGGGGTTTCACAGTGGCCACGTGGTAGCAGAGCTCGGATGCCTGGACAGCCTTTCACACCTGGGACAGACCTTTCATCGACACCACTGACATAAAACATGCTCCCAGTCCTGGCCTCCATCCAATTTATCTGTCTCTGCTCTCTAATTTCTATTTTGACTTCCCAGTTTTACTTGGGGAACAGTGGGTTTTTATCAGAGCTATTAAACACCACACTCACACATGAGCATCGCTCCCCCGAGAGCTTCCCAGCGCCCCTGCCCCTCCCCGCACCAAAGGAGCAGAGAATTTCTCCGATAAGAACGCGGAGGGAACTGCGTCATTTTTAAATGACTAAGCAGCCTCCTTCCCTAACCCTCTTCTCCAAAACAGACCAACAGCTTGGGGATGACACTTCCCAAAAGTATTTGGTGAAGAGTTTCGGCCCAATCTGGTGTGGGGATGAGATTACAGCAGGCTGCAGACAGAGGGTATTAATGGGAAGTGCCCGGCAAAGCGGTTATCAGATCTTTAGCAGGGCTCTGCCTTTAGTGCAGAGCCTCTGCCAGGAGCAGGAGCGTTTCTGAATGCAGCCAAACTCTCTCAGCTGGCCTCTAGGTGAACAAAAAGCCCAAGTGAACATCAGATGGTGAAACACACTCACTGTCACTACTTCTGACGAGCGCAGATTTCAGGGGTGCAGAGGCTCAGAGCGGCTGTAACAACTTCCAAGGAAAACAAGAAACTGAGCTCCAGGAGGTTTTCCCCAGACTGCAGGCAGGGATCAGCTCGGTGGAGGCAGTACAGGAACAACAGATGGACTTTCCAGCCAGGTGAGCCACCTCACTCTAGTGAGAGCCCTCCACTCCCCACGTGCTGGCTTTGCAGTGCACGTGCCCATCAGCTGAACCGCGCTGTGGAGACCCAGCACACGCGCGCTCGGAGCGGCTCATCCCAGGCTCAGCACTCCGTCCTGTGGTGGGGAAGCACTGCTGGCCCCTTGGGAAGAGCACGAGCTGGCTGCTACCAGGGGATTTATTAAACCAGGCTACATGCTGCTCCTCAAGGCAGGGAAAAAGCTTGCTGCCAATGATCCACGGGCAGGGAATGGCTCGAGGGCTGTCTGATGATGGTGAGCTGCACATCAGGCTCAGCTCTATGGCAGGGATGACTCTCACCGGCTAACTGGTGAGTCTTCATCAGCCTCCAAACTCACAAGGCATGAATGGCACTTTATGTGCTCCTAGCAGGCACAGGAGACACCAAACAGGGCAGATCATCCCCTTCTCTGTGATCACAGACAGTCCCCAAACATGAGAAGTAACAAACAATTCCCATCCCAAAGCCTTTGACAGCTGTCAGGAACAGCTTGAGGGGTCTGCTCCTCTCTGGAAACCCAGTGGCATTTCTCTTGCATTTGAGGCTCATTAATCACTGCCCACCCATCACCTCTCCATGCTCACAGACTGTTGGTCACCACACCCTTACAGGCTCCAGCTCAGCCAGGCTCTTCACAGATTTCACCAGGAATTCAAATGGGATTGTCATGGGCTGCTCACTCACCTCGGAGTACAGACAGGAGGTGCACAGAGGACCCAGGACTTTCCCACTGTCCCAGCAAGCTCCCCTCGCCTGCTGGATGCACAAATGTCAGTGGGAGAGGAGAAATTCCTCCAGTACACGCTGGTCTTGGAGCTTTTTCTCAAGGAAGCAGTTTTCCAAGCCTGTACTTGTTACGAGGTGCTACAGCATCTGTGAGCGACGGCTCAACACGCTTCCACGTGTTTGGTTCTGGGCACAAAGACTTCACCAGCTCTTAAACTAAAACATCTGAAATCTGCACTCAAAATTTTGGCTGGCATAAGCCCTGGTGAGCTCACTGTTACTGGGCTTGTCTGCAGTGTGTCCTCAAAGTCCAGGTATGGCCCTTCCCCAATGTTTTAACGCAGTGGTTTTCAACCCCTGAGACAATAATTTGTGAGGTTTTGGTCAAAGAGCCATTTTATACGTTTTAGCAGCTGGGAGAAAAGCGGTGAGACCCCGACAGACAGCACTGACCACTGATGTAACACTCACAAACTGCTTCGCTAAATTCATGGTTTGGTTTAGCACTGCAGTCCAAAGCCCTTTCCTGTCTGGGGCTGTCAAGTCAGTGACAGTCAGCTGTAAATCAAACCATCATCAGAACTGAATATCAATTCTGTGAACTGAAGCTGGAATGCCTCCCTAGGTTGAGGGGCTCTGTTCCCCTCCAAGGCTTGCTGGGTGCCCAGAGGAGACAGGAGTGTGGGAGGGAGAGCTGGAGACTGCAGGAAGGAGGAGAGGGCAGGAATCGCTTCTAGAGGGAGCTGGGAAAGGAAATCGCCTCTAAAACTGATGGGAATGGAAACTGGGAAAAGCAACTTAGAATTCCAGTTGTGACTCAGTTTTAATCCAACTGATGGAGCAAGGGGAAGGAGAGAGCAGACAAGAGCAGCCACGGTTACAAACCAGAATTAACCTCTGCCTCGCCACACTCTGCTGGTGGCAGGCACCGACACACCTGATAGCTGGCAGGTTAAGAGAGTCTGTTCAGAACCAGCTCCCAGGCCTCCTCCTGCAGCCTCACTGGTGACAGCGCAGCAGCAGCGCTGCTTTGTGCTGGTTTGAAATGTTACCAGCAGGAAAAGCAACTTTTGAAGCAAAACCAGAGCTGTGTGCCACAGCCCAGACACAGCCAGGGGGGCACGCAATGACAAACCCTGAAGGGACAGGGAGCACACAAAGATGTGCAATATTTGCAGCTGCAGCTTCAGGTGATGCTTTCCCACTTATAGAATCCCTGCCTGGTTTGGGTTGTAAAGGACCTTAAAGCTCATCCAGCCCCAACCCCCCTGCCAGCAGCAGGGACACCTTCCACTAGACCAGGTTGCTCAAAGCCTCATCCAACCTGGCCGAGAACACTTCCAGGGAGGAGCAGCCACAGCTTCTCTGGCCAACCTGGGCCAGGGTCTCACCACCCTCACAGACAAGAATTTCCTCCTCACATCTCAGCTCCATCTCCCCTCTGCCACTTTCAAGCCATCACCCCTTGTCCTGTCCCTCCCTGCCCTTGGCCAAAGTCCCTCCCCAGCCTTCCTGGAGCCCCTTCAGGTACTGGGAGGCCACTGGAAGGTCTCCCTGGAGCCTTCTCTTCTCCAGGCTGAACAGCCCCAACTCTCTCAGCCTGTCCTCACAGCAGAGCTGCTCCAGCCCTGGCATCATCCTCGTGGCCTCCTCTGGGCTGGCTCCAGTAGCTCCATGTCCTTGTGCTGTTGGTGGCCCCAGCACTGGGGGCAGCACTGCAGGGGGGGTCTCAGGAGAGCGGAGCAGAGGGGCAGAATCCCCTCCCTGGCCCTGCTGCCCACGCTGCTCTGGGTGCAGCCCAGGACACGGTTATTGGCTCTGTGCTGCCAGCACACGGTGCCGGCTCCTGTTGAGCTTCTCGTCCCCCAGCTCCCCAAGTCCTTCTCTTCAGAGCTGCTCTCAAGCCACATCACCCAGCCTGTACTTGAGATTGCCCTGACCCAGATGCAGGACCTTGCATTTGGCCTTGTTGAACTTCATGAGGTTATCACAGCCCCACCTCTCCAGCCTGTGCAGGTCCCTCTGGATGCCATCCTGTCCCTCCAGCGTGTCAGCCACACCACCCAGCTTGGTGTCGTCAGCAAACTTGCTGAGGGTGCCCTCAATCCCCCTGTCCATGTCACTGACAAAGATGTTGAAGAGCACCGGTCCCAATACCGACCCCTGAGGGACACCACTCCTCACTGGCTTCCACTGGGACACTGACCACAGCTCTTTGAGTGCCACCACCCAGCCAGTTCCTTATCCACCGAGTGCTCCATCCATCAAACCCACCGGTTTCCAATTTAGAGACAAGGATGTCCTGTGGGACAGTGACTTCTCTCACTGCTGATGGCTGTAGGACTGGAGGGCTCCCAGAATTGTTCACTAAGTCCCCACCTGCAGCCTGATGTGTCCCTGCACCCTGTGTTGAGTGAACACCCAAGCCCCAGAGAGCAGCAAGGGCAGAGCCTCCCTGCAGTGTCACAGGCAGTGAATGGGACCTGAATGGGGAGTGGGCAGCAAGGGCTGCAGGACCTTGCTTTGACCTTCTAGGCTGGACCTCAGGTGTGCCAGCAACACCCTCCTACGTGGTCTGGCAGCACCATCCAACAGCAGCCACAGCAACACCGCTGCTCACCTGCCAACACAGCTCATGGGTATTTAGACAGATTAAACCATCTTCTACCACAACCCCTTACAGCCTTCTGCACAGACTGATTTACTGACTCCTCTGGGGATGGACACTTGAATTCTGAGATCAGAAGATGGCCTGGGCCAAACTGCCCTTGTTCCCAACACGTGAAGAGCTGCATTACAGACAGTTGCTATAAATTTTAGGGGCCAGAGGAAGGCTGAAATGTGTGCACAGCAGACTGCCTAAACAGGAGAATGAAGAGAGCCTTGTGATAAAAATAAAACAAAACAAAACCAGCCCAACCCACCCCCCAGAGCCTGGATTGTACCTTCCAACTCTGGGGGGTTGATGAACCCATCAAGAACCTGGTCCCTCTACAGTCAACAAAAGGAGGAACATAAGGACTGGTTGAACCTTGTCCTGCTTTCTCCTATAACCAGGGGGAACACAGGGCAGCAGCAGGGGACCACAGCTCAGCAGGAAGGAGCAAGACCCAAAGGCTCTGAAGCACACATCAATACCAGTCAAGAGAGGACGGGTCTTTTATGAACAAAATCAGCATTTCCACATCTTGCTTTTCAGAGCAGAACATGACAAGAAGTCAACTGCAAGGGAGCTGCACTAGTGCAACACTGAGATAAGATTAAAACTAACAGGAAAAAAGAATATTTCTGAGAGCTTCATATTTTGGTCAGTCTCATGGTGACCTCTGTGTTTCGATGCTCAGGCATTAAAGTGCATCTACAAGAGCAATGTTCCCTGTAGTCCTACAATCCACCCCTGTAGGTAGCACGTGGGAGGTTCACAGGTTGAGATTTGCCCCACACATTGCTACTGCAACTCCATCACTTTGTCTGATAAGAGACTTGACCTCTCTGAACACATTGTTCTTTGTGAGTGCTGAGGTACTGCGAGGAGGAGCAGGCAGCCAGAACCACGAGGACAGTAGGGCACATCAGTCATTTTCTCTCAGTAAGGAAATAAAAGTGAAGCAGGAAGAAAGCAGTACCTCTGTCAAAGGTCTCGGTCTTCTTTCTACAACAAACTCTGTGTGGCAGAGCTCACAGTAACTTGTGTTGGAGGAGGATAACCATTTTTCCAGGCAGCTCTTGTGCACGGTGCCCAGTGTTCCTGTGCAGTCACACGGGGAAAGCAGTCCCTCCCCATTTCCACCTTCATGACAGATTCGACAGATGGGACCATCACTAAAGAAGCAGACAAACAGAATGAAATCATGGTCAGAGCAGGCAGAATGATGCAGCCACACTGGAGAAGGGGGTCCGAGCCCGCCGAGCCCCAGAAGGGCACCCGCACAGCAGGCAGCGCGTGGCAGAGCACGTCGGGCACGCTGCGACTCTCTGAAGCTGCCTGCTGCACCAAGACACCAGTCTGGGGAGCATGGAGCTGTCTGGGACATTTTAGGTCAGTAAAATCTGGAAGCCTTGTTGATGAGCACCACAACACCCAAAAGAAGCTGGCACGTCAGCCTGGCCAGCTCAGCGCGGGGACTGCAGCGTGCGTGTCCCACAGCCTCCAGCTCCGCTCGCAGCGGGCAGAGAGGCCAATACCAAACCAAAACCAACTGATGCAAACCCAGAAGCCCAAAGTGAAGCTGGAAGATCCATGCTAGTCACATGGTGTCCCCAGCCACCTGGGGCCACTCAGGAGCTTTGCAATCACAGTCACATTTATCAGATTGCATACTCACTCTCACCCCGACGCTGCTCTACATCCTGCTCTGGCAGTAACTGTGTGAGGAACAGCAATACCTAGAGACACAACTACACTGACCCTGGAAGCTCAGCTCTCCAAGGACACAACATGTTTCATGGCAAACAGTCACCCAGACTGAGTTCTTGGCACACAAACCCTCTGCTCATCACATGCAGTAACTCACTCAGCACCCCACGCAGAGAACCATCCTGCAGCGTTCAGGCCTTTCACTGGCTGCAGAAAAGCCTTGGTGCTTCAACAACCACCACTCCTCATCCCCTCCTTGACTAGAAATTGCAACTACAGAATCAAATCTCTTTGACCATGCTCAAGATCTGCTCTCCTGAGACCTCAAAAACCAGAGATGTTTATCAAGTACCAAACGCTTCATGGACACTTGTAACCGTCCTCCCAGGAGCCAGCACCGCTGATCACACTCAAACCACCCCCTGGCTCCCAAGATGTTCTCTCACACCTCTAATTCCTGCTGCTGACTGTGGACTATTAGTGCTACTGCTCTAGCACCCAGCAACTGTTAGCTCAGGTGTATCAGATGATTGTCATCCAACAAATTTCCATCACAGACTAAAGTTTTGGGGGTTGTTTTTGCACCTACATAAACTCAGAGCATCCAGTGTTTTCCTGCAGCAAGGACTAGCTGTGCAAAAAACCAAATCCTTTTTGCTTGAAACCTCTCATTTGCTTGTTTTGTGTACTAACCCTTAACTCTTGTCCAGTAAAAGACAATGTTTTCCACACCTTCCAGATTTACAGACCTCCACCACAGCCTGCTCAGTCCCCTCCTTCATGAGCAGAAGAGTCCTAGCCTGTTCAGTCATGCCTGAGACAGAAACCATCCCCCTTCCTGATCACCTGCACTACCCTTCCCTCTGCCCCTTGCATTTCTAAAACATCCTTTTAGAGCTGCAGGGACCAGAGCTAGTTTTCAAGATGCAGGCACACCAGGGATTTCTGCAGTGACTGTGTTCTGTTCTTCATTGCCCTCCTAAATCTTGGCACCTCACTTGCCTTTTGGTCACTGTTGCACATAACTGCCCCACGCCCAAGATCTCCTTCCTTCAAACCCATGAACACATGTAAATCCTGGCCTATTGCTCTTCATCTGCACCACTGCACTGCAACCATTATTTTAGCCTGCAGCCCTTTCCAATACTGTTCCATTCCCTAAACTCAGGCACCCAGTGCTATTTTAGGTCCCAGGGCATCCCAGCTGGCACCCGAAGGCACAGGTCTCCTAGAAGCCCTCTGCCATATCTGCCAGCCCCATAATGAGGATGTCTTGGGCTCCCTGGGAAACCTCAAATGGGTCTAGAACCCAAAGTTCACTATTCTCAGCAATTCAGCACATCTCTTCAGTGCTGTTCATCGAGGTCAGTCAGGATAAAACGCTGGGGAGCAGAGGCCCAGTGCAGGGCTGCCCTCCCTGGACCATGAACATGAGCCACTCACTGGTGTCCCTCACTTCTTTCCCACCTTCCAACCAGCCATTTCTTTCACACAACCACCATTTTCTTACATCCACAGCTGCACAGATTTGAGGGTGGGGGGGATGAGGAAGGAACATCTTTCTTTCAAAGACCCTACTGCCTGCCCTCTGGAAATCCCACATGAGCTATCACCTCCTTCCACATACTGCTGGCAGTACAAAGCCACGCTGATCCCACCTCACAGCTCATACTCTGCTGCTATTCTGACTTTAAAAAACCCCACCTGACTGCAACAGAAGTTTATGGGATTGCCACAGTCAGAACAAGCGATTTGCAATCTCCAAAAGAAGTGGTACTGTTTGCATTAGCTTGCACAACCAGACAAAACAGAAGCAAGAGCAAGACACAGAAACCCAGTGCAAGGAAAAGGAGCATCCTGGGGAAAACTTCAGTGGGACACGAAGGGAAGAGAAGAGTCAGCAAGAAAGTGCATGTCAGCTCACTAAAGGAGAAGCAAGACTCCCCTCCTCGTGTACCACAGGAGATCTCTACCACTTTCAATTCAATATTCAGCACATTTCATCCCAGTTGGACTTTTAAATTATATTTAGGGCTGTGAAGCAATGTACACCCACTGCACCATCCCCTTCTCTCTGCCAAACATCACTAGTGAACCACTGACCCTTGTTCTCTCCTCATTTTCATATGCCTTTTATTTAGGGGACTCCTTCAGCTGGGACAATCCATGCAACAGGATTCTGGAGAGGTGGTGGAAACTCCATCCTCAGAAATACTGAGGCTCTAAACCAACTCTGAAGTTGGCCTTGTTCTGAAAGGAGGCTGGGCCAGATGTCCTTCAGAATTCCCTTCCCCTCTGAATTGATGATGCTGTAACCTTTATTGCCATCAAGCTCAGTGCTGTACCAGAACAAGAACACTACAGTCTGCTCACACAGCTCAGTGAAGGGTCAGACCAAAAAAAACCCCCAAGCCTCCAGTGCTCTCGTGCATCTGTTCTGGCCTAAGAAAAGCATCTGTAAGATATTTCATCCCTTCTCTTCCTGTTTGAGAAGTTTCATATTTCCAGTGCATTAATATAACCTTGGCTACCAATAAACAATCCTGAAGGAAAAAATTTGCTGACAGAGCGAGAAAAAAAAAGAAAAAATTCTTATCAGGCTCCATTTTCCTTCCTTCCTATCCACAGGGGGAGGGGGCCTGGTCACACTCCTGCACGAAACAGCCTCACACAGAGTTTTCCAGCAGGCTGTAGAGCCTGTATCACTAATTCAACCTTCCAGTACAGTCACGCTGCTCCTGGCTTGGCTTTGCTAAGTGCTGGTGACAAGGAAGAGACTGAAACCCACCACCACCAAAATGAACTGACTGGTGGCCCATGAAGACACTCAGATGAGGAATCCTGCTGGGTTTTTTTTAAGCCTTTAATTGCAGGCAGTTTCCCCACATGATTTTTACACCTCCACAATTTTTAAGGGGTTGCACAACTTCTTGCCCTGCCTATGGGCTGTCAGAGAGCAAGCTCAGTTCCCTGGGGGGTTTTTATTGACCTGCTCCAGGTTTGCTAGATAGAGCAATTATGTTTGCCTCAGTTCTCATCTAGCTCTCCTGCTTTCCTCCCCCACATTTGCAGTTGATGCTCTCACACCTCATCAACATTTGACCAAATTCACTGACAAAAAGTCACAGCTGTTTTAGACAGGATTTGAACACAAAACATGGCCAGTCTCTCTAGCTGGACTGAGAAATGCTGTCAAGTCTCCTCTGCTGTGGCAGCTACTCAAAACACAGGATAAGAAGTCACATCAGGAAGCAAGTGAAGCTGCCACACATCCCCTCTAGCAATAGCTGGACACTGCAGTTCCTGCAACACAAACACCCTCCTCTCCCCGGGGCTGCACATCAACACCACACCTTTATTCCATGACTGTCTTGGAACAGGGGCTGTGCTCCATTTTCAACCCTTAAAGCATAGAATGGTTTGGGCTGGAAGCAACCTTGAAGATCACCTAGCTCCAACATGAGCAAGGGACACGTGAACAGCACGCTGTCCTTGCTCGCATGGTGTCCCACCTTCACTGCTGCTCAGCGAGGACTTGGCAGGGGCACAGGGCAAGAGGTGGCCTGTGCCACCTTACACTGCAGCAGCCACAGGCCTGGCAGGTGTTGGAGAACACAAGTCCCCATCCACCAGTACCTGTGACCAGTGTGAGCGCCCACAAAGAGAGCACAGGCTGGGGAAGCGTCTGGCTAACGAGGATGCACACTCAGCGTTAGTGCCCCAGGGAACTCCCTCACAAACAACACTTTTTTGTCTCCCTCTACCTCTAGAGCTACGAAAAAAAAAGGGGGGGAAGCCCAGATGAGATGCAGCCACCCCAAGCCCCTCCCCACACGCAGCCATACCTCTGGGCACCCAGTGCCTTGATGACGGTGGAGAGGAGCCGCCCGTCCTTGGCGGTGACCTGGGTGACGTACTGAGGGCGGCCGATGTCCGAGTCCTCCACAGACTTGGAGAGGGCAGCGCTGCCCGGGCAGTCGCACAGGGAGCCGGGGAGGTGGCAGCAGTCACCAGTCGTCATGGCAGCTCCAGGTCCCTCTGCCCCGGGGACCGGCCCCTGTGGGAATGGCACAGCAGTGAGAGCCCGGTCCCCCGGCCTGGCCCGCCAGGGCACGGGTCCCCATGGCCACCCTCGGCCAGCCCGCAGGGTCTGGCAGCACCCCAGGGCCCCGACAGCCACGGGGTTTGCTACTCTCCTGTCCCCTTTAATAGGCTTTGTGAGGCTGCCTTGCCATAAAATTGAGGCTCCAAGTGTCCTACTTACATAATTTAGTGTCAAACTGCAAATTTGCCTTTCCCAGGGAGAATTCCCGCTGCGCACCCTTTCACCTGATGGAGCCTCTCAAACCAAACGTGCCAACACAGAGATGGGGATGGCAACCAGAAGCCCCCCAGGCCCGTGTCACTCTGGCTACAGCCATCCTGGAAACTCATGTTCACACCCTCTGTGAAAGTTGCAAAGTTTCACCTGAACACGGCACTCAAACCACTTCAGCCGGCTCAGGTCAGGGACCTCCTTCTCTCAGCAGCATTCAGGTGCTTTCTGAGCCCTTTAAATCCTGTCCATCAAACTCAAAAGGCTCCCTCCCCACCCCCTATTTTATTTTCCTTTTTTTTTTTTATTTCTTTACAGAAATGCACCCACTTCCATTTCTGCATCCCAACAGCGAATGTGTGGGTATTAACCCCCGAAAATCCTCCCAGAGCTGCACGGAGAGGGCAGCCAGCCCTGTTCCTCCTTCCCCTTTCAATAGTTCCCATCAATCATGGTTTTTATAACAACCACGTGCAAACAGCAAAGCACACCATCGTGTTTGTGGCACCTCTGCACGTCACCCAGCAAAGAGAGCACACAGAACAAGCAGCAACTGCAAGAATCAAGAAGAAGATGCAGAGAAAAAGCCCAACATGAAAAACCAGGAGCTGGCTCACGCAGACAGGAGAGCTCTCTGCCTCTGAGGGAAGGCAGCAGCTTGCCCAAACTGCCAGCCACAGCCGTGGTTCCTCCCTGGCAGGGGTGATCTCGATCCCAAAGACAGGCATGCTTTGCAGATTCAGAAAAATCCTATTTTCTCCAATCCCCTTTAGCCTGGTCCCTAAGAGGCAGCTGTGCAGAAATAAAGAGCTGGGGTTACAATTAAGTCACAAGCTGAACACAAGCCAACAGCATTGTACTGCTGGTAAAGACCAAAATCCTCGTGTCTGTAAACAGCACTGCCTTATGTAAGGCATGCACAGAAATCCCTGTGCTCCAGCACCGCTGGGATCATGGCTGGAATGGTGTCTCATCCTGGTGGCTGGATTTCAAGAGAGAAACAAACCCATAAAAAGTTCAAATGAAAAGGATAAAAAGTCTAGCAGGGGGGGGACACAAACAAAGAAAAACAATCCCAACTCCAAAACTTACCAAAGAAGAAATATGAAAAGAATTAGGTTTGTTTAATTTAGGTTGTGTGGTGGGGGATCTTCAATCTCCATCTCCTGGAGGCAGAAGTGGGCAAACAAACCTTTGTCACCCCATCCAAGGAAATGCTTTTTTGTTTCGAGATCTCTGTGCACACCAGGAGTCAAACATTCCCATGAAACTGCAGTTTTGTCAGGTTCAGCTAATCCTAAATCAAACTAAAATAGCTAAAGAAAATAAGGGCTTGTTCCTGGTTGGGAGCTTGGCCGGACTACAGAGGAAGAAAACAAAAAGCCAGTATGAGCACGTGCTCATGGAAGCCCTGAAAACACCGATTTGGGTAAGTACAAGTGTTCTTCCATGCCTTGAGAATTAAACAACTCTTACACAACCAAGGGCTTCATCTGCCAGGATGGCTCCGTGGGTGGTGAACGTGTTCAAGAGGCAGAGAGCACTTCACTGGTGTCCCACCACCAGACCTGGCAGCATCCTCTCAAGTTACTGAGTATTTTCTAATTTCTAGTAGAAAAGTTTCTAATCTCTTTATTAAAGCTGCTCTTGACAGCTCTCTGTAACCCTTCCTCCACATCTGAACGGGAATGGGCTTGAGCTCGTGGGCAGGTCAGTCCCCATCAAAACCAATAGGAATCTTTCCATCAACTTAAAAATGAACTTAACAGACTTGGCATTGCCTTGACTCAGCCTCTCTCCCCCCCTCTGCAGGAGCACACAGGGTTAGAGCCACTTTCCTTACTGCTCTCCTTTTTTTTTTTTTCTTTAAATTGAAAGAACTCCTTAACTTGCATCTTTAAAAAAAAAAAAAAAAAGGCCAAAAGCTCTCCAACTTTAAGGAGCAAAAAGTAAGATGATAAATGCTATTGGAATGAGTTAAGTCAGCTGTTCTGCAAGTTAAGGAGTTCTTTCAATTTTCAAAGCCTCTTACTGAACCAGGCAGGAGAAGATATATGCTTTTAATAAAAAAGGTCGGTTCCATTTGTTCAGCCAAAATGTTGTTTATTTTTAAGTCCAGAGGAAAAAGGTTCATTTTGCGTATTGGAAGAAAACTGCCTTCACTCCCTGTGTCCTGGGAGTATTTATACTGAGGCTCTTTGTGTTCCTCATCTGACAGATCCAGGCAGCACCGTGCCCTGGCCCTGGCAGCCCCACTGAGGGCTGACAGGGAATGGCCACCCCGCCGTCCCCCAGGAAATGTGCTGCTTTCTATTACCAGTTCTTTGGCGTTTCCTTGTCAGGGTCCATCCCAGGGTGGAACCCAAAGTCACTGCTTGAATATCTGACTCATGCCATTCAGCAAATACAAAGGAAAAGCAGCAAGATTTTTGTGGATACAGTTAGTGAGGAAGTAAGTGAAATCCAAAGATAACATCTGCAGTGCACTCCAGTTCCAATTTCATACCCAGCTAAACATGAACCACAGTGTACAGCCAAGCCAGTCCCTCTCCTGGCTCCCTAAAGCCTGGGCTCATCAACACTCAGCCCTCTCTCAGGACTGTCAGCAGCTCATCGAACCCAAACCCAGCCCTACAGCAGAAGCACCAAAAACTCGGAGCCGGAATCAAGACCCAAACAGCTGTTTTGAAACACACCCTGTTTTCTTCTAGAAACACACAGTTTTCTTCTGGAAACACACAGTTTTCTTCTGGAAATCTGTGATTTCTGAGACCATTCCTTGGGGATTCATGTCTTGTTCTTATTTTAATTAAAAAAATAAAATTAAAAATGTCTCTGAGACATTAGGTTTATTATCAATATCCTCTCTGCTGCCACAGTTAGACATGAGCAAATAAATCAGAAGTCTCTTCTCATCAACATTTTGTATCCTCAGCTTCCAGGATGTAAAGTTTGTAGAGATTACTCAAATTGAAGAAAAACAAACCCTGTTTGTGGAAAGTTGGCTCAGAAGAGCGAGTTCTGCACTACGGCTCCAGAACTCAAACACGTGCAGCGAGATGAGCTGGGTCCCTGAAGAGCAGCACCCCGTGCGTCTCCACTGCTCCCAGGCAGAGACCACCGTGCTGGTGCAGGATCCTGCCTGCTCCGTGGCTCATGCAAAACCTGCCAGCAAAATATCCCCTTTGCCAGGCTTCAGGCACTGCAGTGAGATCTGGGATCCAGTTTGTACCATCCAAAGGGCAACAGGGGTTTCAAAACTCCCTCAAATGACTGAATGGCTGAAGAGTGCAGAGATCAGGCTGGAGCACTGCTCTCCATCCAGAAGACAAGCCCAGCAAGAACAAGCAGAAGAAAAGGAGTTAGAGGGTCCCTCAGATCTGTCCTGCACATTTTGCCTTTGTTATTTCTCCCAGGGGGGGAAACCACAGCCAGCCAGTTGCCTACCTTGATCAAAGCCACAAAGAGAAAAACCACAGTCAGGATGAGAAAGACAACAAGAGGAAAGGCTAAAGCCAAATGATCACAGTAAAGGTTAGGTGCAGGTCATGGCTCCTCTGAGCTGTTCCTGGCCTGTCTACACAATGAGTATCTCAACCTGTGTAAAACCCTAGAGCAATTCTGAGGCTTTGATAGAATCCAGAGCAAACTGCAACTAGAACCAGTTCCACCTTCTTCAGGTGCAGATCTCATGCACCAGCTTCTGTACAGATCAGTTTCCCCTGAACATCACTGAGGAAAAAACCCCACCTCCTGGCAAGGCTCAGCTCAGCCTGTTCCTCTCTCTGAACAACCCATTTCCGTGATTACCATAACCCAGACCTGGCACCTTCCCACAGCGCTGCCAGGGGACAACCAAGTTGTGCAGCCAACATAACCCACCCCTCTGTACATTCATTCACACTGTGTGCAGATCACCAAGGCTCACACCACGCTGAACCCCCAGGAGCAAGGCCACCCAGCTTACCCAATCCATCTGAGCTTACCTTGGGTATGCAGACACCGTGTGTTCTAATCACACGATCCTGCCAACGCCAGCAGCAAACCGAAGGCTTTCAGTCGCTAAAGGGCATTTTCAAACCTCAATGCTTTCCTTTTCTCCACAAAAAAATGGATTTCTCAAATCCTAGGGCCCTAAGATCATCTGAACACAAACTTCTTGAGGGAGACAAGTACGAAGAATTGCTTCTTGCCCCACACCTAAGCCCCTGTTCCCACACACCCTGTCTCATCCAGCCAACACACGCCCCTGCAAGGTGTCCTTCAGCACCCAGCTCTGCCTGCAGCGGGTGACTGCCGTGCCTAACCAGTATACACCAGTAGCTCCCATGCTCTGGGCGACAAGCAGGATATCCTGCCTCCTGGACATCGCTGGAGGGCAAGCTCTGGCCTCCAGACCCTCGCACCCACAGTGATTACACACCCTGAGACACTGCCACCAAAGATCTGCATCGGCAGGATGCTACCAGTGGCCTGAAGTGCTCCCAGCTACTGTTAAAAGGTTGTATAAATGGTTTAATCTAAAGAAAAAACCAACAACAACAACAAACAAATCCCCCAAGAACTGGTCCCCAACTGCTGCAGGGCTTTGGTTTTCAGTCTTGTTTGTTTAAACATACCCTCTGCTGGGAGCTGAAGCCTGCAACATTATTTTGTTCTTAAAAAAAAAAAAAGTCCATGATTTTGATGATTTTGTACATCAAGTACCCGACTGCCAAAAGTCACCCTGCAGGTCTGCTGCGTAACACCCGACAAGCACTTGAAAAGCCAGCAACACATCTGCCCACACTTGATCCATCAGCTGCAGACAGCTCTAGAGCTTCCCTCAGGCACAGCGAGGGAATTCTGCTGCGAGACCTCACCGTGACTCCCACATCACCCGGGACGTGGGAAGAAACCTCTCGAGGCTTATGCTCAGAAGTCATCTGAAGGCCACAGCCCTGCAAGTCAGGGTGCTACAGGCCCTGTCTAGCGAGAAAAGTGACACAGGATTTTGACACAGGATTTTGTGACACATACCCCAACACTCAGAATCAGATCTGATAGCGCAGCAGCAGCTTTTGAAGCATTTAAAATTGGGTAGGTAAGACACAGGAAAGTATTTTGCTCCCCAGGCAGCTTCTCAGTTTCCTGCCTTGCCTGCAACATTTGGTTGACAGTCGCCGTTAAAGGAGGTGCTGTAAAACCTTCAGCATTAACTGAACAGTGCCCGTGGAACAGCACCGTGACCCAGACAGCCATGGGACAGCCCTGACCCCAGGCTCCAAACAAACCCCAACAAGCAACTGGGGGTGGAGATAAGGAACAATGTCCTGGGAGCTCATGAACCTTCGAATAAGGCTTCACACCAGGAGCCTCCTCCTACACCTTTAGCAGCCAAACACACCGGCGAGACACCGCGAAGCAGCGCTGCTGTCCCCAGAGCCCTGCCCGGCTCCTCCCGGGGCTGGACTGCAAACAGTCAGACACTCCAGGTTTAACCGTGCAACACCCAGGGGGAGGTCAGTGGCTTCCAGGAAGCAGCCTTTTTGGCCTCCAGATTTTGTCACACGTGAACATGATGTGCCACTGCCAGGGACTCGGCTCTGCTGCCTCTCGACTATTCCCAGGACACAACAGCGGTGAAACGGGGACGCAAACCCTCCCTCACCGGGCTGCTGCTGGGGATAAACCATCAAAACTTCTCCACACCAAACCAGCATTCAGGGATATTCCAGAAGCTCTCTGAAGTCCTGATTATTTAGGCTATGGTTTGATTGCAGATGAGTTTGTTTTCCAGACACAGATGAAGACACAGTCTTCCACAGAAAGCAATTTATTTACTCTTTTTTTTTTTCCAAACAGACACATTGCCAGGATCAGACTTCTATTCCCTGTTGGTAACAAAACCACTGCAGTGAGCCTTCGTGCTCAATATCCCACTGTTTCCCAAAGCCTGGATCCACACACATCCCTCCTCTCCAAAACTTCTCAGCATTTGATCAACCTCTGCACTAACTGCACTTCATCACCGTGTCTTGCAGCGCCACCAAACTAGTGACTGGCAAAGATGAAACCCATGTGGCACGTACCCTGCAGTTCTCAGTGGCCTCCCACCAGCAGTGAGCCCTAACTTTCAAACCAATTTTTTTCCAAACCAAAAATCCCCCCACAGGGCTGGGCCTGGTGTGAACACAGCAGGGCTCCCGTTACCCCTGATGTCAGGGTACCCATCGCGGCGCTCAGCCCCTTGTTATTCAATCAAACTTAGTATACAACAATATGTTAATACTAAAAAAGAAGCAAAAGATTCCAGTTTGCATGTTGAGAAGAAGATCAATATAAAAATGAGAAACCTCCAGGACTGTTTTTTCTTGCTGCAAGCTGTACTTGGGAAGATCAGGCCACGCGTTGCAGCTGGACTGCCAAAACGAACAAAGTTATCTCAGATCTTTTGAGACTCGTTATCTGCCACAAGAGCCTATGAAAGGAAAGTTTACAGCACTTTAATTACCAACATCTGGAAAAACGAATTGCAACATTAGAAGAAAATTCCTTGCAGAGAATTTTTTTGTGTCTCCAACCAAAACCCAGCCATTTTAATAACACGTTTCATAAGGAAACAACTGAAAACCAGCTGGGACATGAGAAACACCTGCTGCTCCTCTGAGTGTTCAAAAGACATCAGCTTTGAGAGGGGAACAGCACCACAACTCTCTGCATAATGCAACTATACAGACCCTCTGCCCACCTCCCACTGCATTTTATCACAGGGAAAGAGAAATGCATTACTAAGACTTGAAAGTTTTATTGAAATCATGAACCAGGGTGAAAAATATCAGTTCTCATGCCCACAAAGCAATGCTCACAGAAGTGCTACCCATCCATGGAGAACATCCCACCACCCCCACACACAGCCCTGCCCTGCTCCCACCTAGCAGTGCTGCCTCCTGAAGGCACCAGAGCCGTGGGGCCTCTCCTTTCTCTTTGCCCCTGTGTCCTCTGCCAAAATAACAGCAGCACCAACGCGAGAATGCTGCCACTTCCCAGCCCTGTCACTCAGAGAGCTCCCCTCTGGGAGATGCAGCATCGGCAGCGATGCCAAAGCCCCCCAGCCCAGTGCAGTCACTGGCCAGGCAGTTTCAGTTTATTCTGAACAAATGGATTTTCCAGCTCTGGGTAACACATCAGAAAAAAAAACCAAACCCAGAACTTCAGCCTAGCAGTGCATGCACCAGATCAAGACAGAAGCACTCACACAGCGTTGGGCCAGTCAGGCCCTCAAAGGGAATTACTCAGAAAGATGCAAAGCATTATTTCAGGATCAAGGAATCCCATGTCAGGAGGAACTTGCCTTCTCCTTAGTGTTCTTTTCCTTGGTTTGTAAAGCACCCTTTCCACTGTCAGACAAATAATAACACTCTGCTTGGAGACAAACTGGAGCCGGAACAAGCCACCTGCCAGCACGCAGCAGCCCAGCTCAGAGCCGTGCGCAGCCAGCACGCCACCGCCGCTCGAAACCAGGCAGCTAGCTGATCTTCCAGCAGATACCTGAGCTGGAATTTAACTTGCCTGTTTATATTTTTCAGCCTAGCTCTTTCACTGTACAAATCTCTTCAGCAGTTTTCCAAGAGCTTCCCAGCAAGGCACCACCAAAGGCTTCAACCCCACCAGCCATCTGCATCCAAAGAGCTCCAACGCGGGCACCACCGGGGAGCATCCTTTCTCCATGGTCAGCCAAAGAAGAGGATGAGCTGATCCTGCTGATTTCACCAGCATCTCCCTCCTGCCCACTCCTTACTGCTACAAATTCCCTCCTCAATCCTGCAGTGAAACTTCACAACTGATAGACATCAATGCTGCCAAATCCCAGTCTCTCCCTCTCTCTCCCAGTTAAGTTTGCAGTGGTTTGCTCGTTTCTAGCTCTTCTGGAGACATCGGCCTCGACTGATTTGTCTACAGGGAAGGACAAGAAAAACCTGTGAGGAAATAAAAGTTGAGAAGAGTCCAGAATTGTAGTTTACCTTTTCCCTCCCACCACTCTCAAATCTAAACCCAAACAGCTTTCAGCTGAAACAGGACTAAAGCCCTCAAAGCTTCAAACAAAGAAATAGGTGTTAAAGCCAAGACTGCGAGAGCTTGGTGCTCTCCCCTATTTGCAGAGAAATGCTTTAGAAACGAGGTTTGATTTGTTTGTGCTGGCATTTGCCAAGCCAGTACTGCTCCTTGCCCCTCGTTCCCTCTTTTTGGGAACAGCAGGAGAACGTTTCCTTCAGTCTATCACTGACTTCATGACAACTGATTAAAACTGCAAGAGCAGTTACAGCGTGCCTGCCCTTGAGGTTAACCACACATAATCATCTTGTGTTCTATCAGGAATTGAAGTTTAGTTAGAAATGTGACGTAAAATCTGGAAGAAAACTTACAGATGCCTATTTTGATTGAAAATGGGGACAAATCACAGATTCCAAACTGTAACATTGCTCGTCCTAGGGAGGTCTAGGGCAGGGAAGGCATTGGCACAGCTGAGGGGTAGAAGAGCTGCAGATCAGGACAGCCCCTGCCAGGCTCTTCCCTTTCTGAGAGGACACAAAGGGTTCAGCCCCTGCCCCAAGACACTTTGTCAGTCCTGGCCTTCAGGATTTTGCCATTCTGCATTCTACCTTCAGTGCTTTGAGCTCTCACAACCTGGAACAGGTTAAAAGAGAAACGAGTAAGAAACGAGTCTCTGTGATGTACAGGACAAGCCATGTGAGAAATAAAGCTGTGGGTCACTTTTGTGTGAAGGAAATAAGCACAGCACCAAGTCCATGTGAAGGGCAGGCAAGTGGTTTCCATGAAGCTGGTGTAAAACAGCTTTCTCCGGTGCTCAGACCGAGGGATTGATCTGTGCTGAGGCGCAGTGCGTGGCTTATTGAGACAGTTAACCTGTGAGCAGCAGGTTCTCCACCTCCCCACTCGTTTCTTACAGCTTCTCTTTACAGCTATAAAGAGAAATATTCCACCAGCAGGAAAGTTGACTAAAACCATAAGAAGCCCAGGAGCGACTTCCCCGCTTTTAAACACCAGGATAAACAGCTGAACACTCTCCCCACCGCCTGGCAAGTGGGTAACCACCGCTCCCAGCAGAGCTTCGTTAGCTGCCACCATGCTGATGAGCCAGAGCCAGCCTGGTCTGACCATGGCAAACCCGGCACCAGGAGGACAGAGCAAGGGTGAGAGGATCCTCCCCGGGGAAGAGGACGAGCCCAGGCGTGGGGAGGTGGAGAACCTGCTGCTCACAGGTTAACTGTCTCAATAAGCCACGCACTGCGCCTCAGCACAGATCAATCCATCGCTCTGAGCACCGGAGAAAGCTGTTTTACACCAGCTTCATGGAAACCACTTGCCTGCCCTTCACATGGATTGGGTGCTGTGCTTATTTCCTTCACATAAACGTGACCCCCAGCTTTATTTCTCACATGGCTTGTCCTGTGCATCACAGAGACTCGTTTCTTACTAACTTGGCAGTGGCAAGTACGTTTCCAAGGGGTCAAACATAAGTAAATGGCGATCATTTCTCTCTCATGGGAAGGGTTTGAGCTAAGAGCATGCAGAAGCCTAAGTTAACCAGAGTAAATAAGACTGAGGGGCAGAAAAGAGACACCAGTTATGACCTTTAATCTGGAGGGAAGGGAAAAAAAAAACAGTTTAGAAAATGGAAACTGAAATATCCAAATATCCAAAGCTGAGTCAAAGTCAAGTGGGGGAAAAATAAACTCATCCTCTAGTTTATAGTTCAGGATGCCTGATTCCTCCCTTCATCTTCCAATAAGAGGTTCTTTGGTTTTTAGTGTAAAAAGCCAAGATATTTTAAACAATAGTGAAAAAAGCCTCTAAATGCACATTTTACTTTGTATCTCTGCCTGCAGAACCACTACAAAGTCACATTCTGAGGACCTGCAGCAGTCCCTTGGGGTGAAGAGTCTCAGAGCTCATATTCAGTCTCAACTTGCCCAGCTTGTGCTGGATGCATTCTGGGTTGATTTTGGTCACACTGTTTCAAGGAATCTGTGCTAACTTCCTCCCAGGGAAACATCATGTCCTGCACTTGCCATGGGAAGGCCCCTCTCCCAGCAGCCATTAAGACAAGAACTCTGTCGGAAGCTGTTCACAATTAGTACATTTGTAATCCTGCTCATCTGCATGGTCTCCTTGGCATCCAGCACGGGGTGACCTCACCCTGCAGCCTCAGTGCAATTCTACAGCAAAAAAAAAGAGCAAACACATCAGAAACAACAAACCATCAGTTCCAATGCTTTTCATCCTGCTTCCACTTAAAGACTGACAGTGGTGTTAATTAGCTCACCAAACACAGGCAGCCCAGGTTTTACAGCTGGTGTTTAATGTCCGTGGCACACACATGAAGCTCACACTTGACTGTTTCCTGTGCCACCTGGTCCACTCCTGGCAAAGTGACGACTCCCTTACTGATGGAAGCTGCCTGTAAGCTCCACTGCATGCCTGGGGGTAGATAGACCTTGTGTCCTCAACTGGAGTTATTAAATTCACTGTTACAGTGCACAGGAAAAGGGGATTTTCCAGTCCCAGCTCCTTCCCCTTCAAGCCTCTGTTTCCAAGGGGTGACATACCATCACAGTTTGAAATGCACCTGGAAAACCAGGGCTCTCCTAGCCCTCCAAACCCCCTCCCCTGCAGCTGTCTCCATAACCCTTTGGAGATGCAACAAAAAGTATTCAAACACTTCAGCCTTGGAAAGACAAGGCCAGCATCCAGCTGCTAAAAGGATTATTCTGCGCATGTGTGAGCTTGGCAGCTGAGCAGCTGGCAGCTCCTCTATGTCCCCAGGAGTGAGGTGGGTACAGGGGACTGCCCACAGCAATCAGAGCTGACCTTCTGCAGTGGCATCACAGGCACTCTTGACAAGAGCCTGGAAAAAGGTTGGGAAAGTGCTAGAAAAGGTATCAGAGGAGAAAGACAGAGACAAATGTCTGCTGGAAGGAGAGCAGAGCAAGAGAATGAGAGTCCCAAGGAAAATGAGGGCTGGGAACAGGGAGGGTTGAGAGGGGGATACACAGTCCCTTGAGCATAGGTAAATAAAGGGCACAGGGTGGGATGAGCAGCACGTCCTCACCACCAGATCTTCACCACACACATCAGGGCACGACCCCCTCGTCCCTGGACACTGCGGGGGCGGTGAGCTGGATACAGACAAGCCTGATGGAGAGACAGAGCTGCTCCAGCGAACCCTGGCACTTCCAGTTAGCCAACACCAACACTGACCTGAGAGACCTCACCTGTCTGCTTGTAACACCTGAGCTCTGCACGGCTTCCTCCGAGAGGACAAGTGCCACAACAGCCCCAGCTCTCCCCAGGGGGGTAGCGCTGTACAGCACAGGTGTGTCCCCCACCTCTGGGTGAGCATCGTTTCTGTGGGTGCCAGCAGCACAGGCAATGGCACAGATATGTGAGAACTCTCAGTCAAAGGCCATCCCATGGCTCTTTGGTTTTTAATCTTGGTCTCCCCATCAGATAGAGAACGTGCTCATATGACAAGGCAAACACTGGAGACTGTGAGAAAAGTACCTCCAGTGTCACAATCATCTTCCTGTACACGAGTGACAAGCTCATCCCTCGGACAAATCCCACAGCCGAGCAGTTTCGGTCTCTGTCACTAGCAGTTGCCTCAAGAAAACTGGTTTAAATGAGACAGAGAGATTTGTAGGCCCCAGTTTAAGAGAAGTTGATCACAAACTCATCTTATACCAGAGAAGCAGCCAGCTGGTGCTCCCGCACACAACTGCAGCAAGGTCTTAGTTCTGCCGTGACACGGAACTCATTGTCTTGGGAAATCTCAGCAAAAAGCTCTACAAGGACATGTCATGCCCATGAAACATGAAACATGTGCCAGAACAGAGCCAGCGGCGCCCAGAGAGGAGAACACGGGCGCGGGAGCCCACGCACAAACAAATATTTTCGTAATAACTGTGGAAATAAAGTCCCACGAGCAGAAATTACTGCTCCGAGCCTCCAGGCCTCCCGCACGGCTCTACAGGGTAAGTTCCTACGGAGCCCCCCGGCTCCTCCACGCCGGTCCCCGTCCTCGGCCAGGACGAGCCGCAGGCCCGCGTGGGGGGCGGCCGCTCCGCTCTCAGCGGCGGCAGTCGGGGGGCAGCTGGTCCGCACGGCTCCCGGGGCCGGCGCCAGCTGCTCCCGCGGGAGAGGCCGCGGAGAGCGCGGCCAAGTCGGTCAGCCATCCTCCCCGCGGCCCCAGGCACGGCTCCGGCACCAGCGGCGGGGCGCTGCCGGACACCGGAGCGCTGGGGACACCCCCCCCAAGCGGGGCCGGGGGACCGGGCGGGCTGTCAGGGGCTCTCAGGCCCCCGGCCACGGGGCGGACAGACCCGCGGATCGGCCGTCTCGGCCCGCCCAGGACGCTGCTCCCGCCGCAGCCCCGCACCGGAGGGCG